>CM061051.1:9091644-9834144 GCA_030762985.1 Adelphocoris suturalis | reverse complement strand
CATTTGCACACCACCCTCACCACCGTGGAAAACTATAAACTATAATGAATTCCCAGATATCTTAAATACGGTTTATAACTAGTATTATTTCTTTCTTCTGAATAATTGCACCCAACTCTGTTCCATGGGGAGATGAGTGCAGCAAACACCAAAGACCAAACATACCCAAAGGTGAGATTACACTCACCTTGCTTTAGCAAACTAAAATTTGAGGACAAGCCACGGGCCCCAGCGTTCAAATAAGCTAATCATTCCCCCTTTCCAAGCCGAGAATACGACGTTCCTCAATTGAGTGTATAATTAGGAAAGCAATGTTACAGTTCTCATGCAGAAAAATCTGCGACCGATGAAGAAAGCGGTAGACCGTTACAATCATTTAGCCCCTAAAGCGGAGCTGAAGCATGATCTAGACGTATGACTAGTAGGGGGTAGCCTAACCCCCTATAATGGGGGTATAAACTCTGTTCACTGACTGGAGAGGTCATTTCCTACGTTTAGCTCCGTAGGTAATCATATTTACACACCACCTCTCAGACTCTTCACTCATCGAGGAGCTCAGTCATGTAGAAACCAACTTTTATGGGGTGACTCATGCTCTGCCTATTGCCCGATTCCCAGGATTTTCTGCATCCAGTCATCACACTTTCACCACTAATCGGGAAGCTCAGGCATGCACTGACAAAGCAAGAAATAAAGATGGATCGCAGAATATCATGAGACCGGAAGCAAATGGAAAGGAAAAGGGTGGAGGTCGAGCTGCCAGATGTGAACCATATACGCCCTAACAAACCCACAGCCAACACCCGACCTATTGGTCCTAAGGAGCCTGCAAGGGAGTGATACTAACTCAAGCAACAACCACAAATCCAACACGAGTAGACGTCCGTTTTGTTGCTAATAATATACTAGTTGCTAGTTAGCCGGTCAATGATACACAAACTTGTCGGCGAGTCAATATTAAGGTAGATAAGTAGTTGGCCTGGCAATGAAATAATGCATGCTGGATGATAGGTGAGTGTAATTATATCAAGCGTTTGATCAGTTAATATCAAGCCAAGTTACTGGTTAACCTGATAATGAAATTTCATAATAATTACAGTCATTGATATAGTAAATGCTGAGTTCGCTTCACTATTTACAAAAATCATATATCTAAATACATCCATTGGGTAAATGTTGTCTAATATAAACAAATGGAACATCGACTCTAATAATTTGACGCAAAGTTAGAAGTCGAGTCAGAATAACATGAATCTAGTTTAGTGTAAATATAGTTTAATGTGGATCAGTTAATGAGGAATACTCAAGGACTAAAACAGATTTAATAGAATCGAATGCTTCAACACTAAGGTCATGCTAGTGAGAATCCCACTAAATGATGGATTATTATTTAGTGTTTTGTACCTAAGCAAGAGCCTGCTGTTTGTTTCCAGCTAAAACCCTCCCCACAGTACGAATGGTAAAAATGGTAATGATAGCACAATGAGGCTCCTGGTAACTACTTTGGTACCCTAGTTTCCTAATACTACCTCATGTGCCTAAGTGGACTGTATTTTTAGGTATTATTGCACTATAATAACCAATGACTAGATGTGATAATTTGACTAGGATAATTAAATAAATATGTGAATATAAGTAGCTTCTGATGATTTATTAAACCTACGTGAGGTAACTTGTTGAGATGAAGTTTCCTACCTATAGAGTGGCCACAGAAGAAAGAAGATATAGGTAACAGATAAGTATCACAGATATTAAATAAATTCAGAAATGTTCATTCCATAGGTGAAGAGGTAGGTAGATAGATGAAGAATGAAGGCCCAACTCCCAGTAAGGTAGGTAGAAGATATGTAGTTGTAAAAGGTAGGTAGGAAGAATTGATACAGCCAAACAGACCTTAAGGTGAAATGAAGATAAAGATGCAATAAAGAAAGATCTCACCACAATTATCTCTTAATCCTGAGCTGGAGATCGATCAGCATGCAGGTGGCACTGATTGGAAAATGATGAACCAACCAAGTACAAGTAGATATGTGGCAGTATCCACACCGGCAGCAATTCCCAGTGATATTTCGGGAAGGTTGAAGAAATATGCAGCGATTTGGTACCAGAATCGATCTGGAAAATTGCTAATAACGCACGGATGTTATAGGATACAATTTGAAAAATGAGAAGAGGTCTGAATTTTGCAACGGCTAAACTAGAAGTGTGAAGTGATGAAAAAACGGATATTATAAAGGAAAAATAGGTATAGGTGAAGTGATATAATGTGATGGTGGAATGGAGGAATGCGGATTTCATCTGAACGGTTGCAGGTAAGGTCTTCGTTTATGATTGCTTGTGTTGCTGATTTGTAAACGATATTTTACAACCATTTAGCGAACAAATTTCTACAACTGTTCGATACCAATGCAAATGTATGCAACGAGGGCTACTATTTGCTGTAAGACTTAATCTGCAATATGCTCTAATCGTTTGCTCTAAGGCATCAAAACAAGTTTTAATTTACAGCATAAACTTACAAGCAAATTTTAATTTTTTTTTTTTTTTTCCCAATGATTTATTAGGCATACATTTTTCCCGGAATTTACAGTCTTTAACGCGAAAATGTCCCCCATAATAGCCAATGTTGATAGTCAAGCTTCAATTTGATACAGTCCTAGATTGACATCTTAACTTTTTTTGACATGGCTCTGGGGATTATTCCAAATTTTCGTCCACAAAAAAAAAAAAAAAAAAAAAAAATCACGCTTTTCTATTGTTTGTACTACAATTTCACTTCTATTTCTACTGTAATCACGTAAAGTCAATCTGTGCCAGCGAAAATATAAATTATTGATTTACCAACTAATGAAAATCGTTCTCCTCTCGTTGAAATGCTGTGAATTTATTTCCTATGACTACACATTTGAATGGACCAATTTCCCTCTTCCTTACTATTATGATAAGTACACGCTTCGTTGCCTGTATAAAAACTAAGTTCATGTTAATCGTCTTAAAAACCAAAGCGTCCAAGCCATGCGAATGGTGAAGTGACGGGATGCTCGGAGATTTTCATATACGTTCGTTTTATTCCATGACGTAATTATTGCACGAACACTGTTCAATACAGCCCACTGTGGGACCAAATGCGACTATTCTAGCTGATCAACATTTTTTGATGCACTATTCTGATAGGGAAATACGAGCTGATACTGAATGCACCCTTTTTTCTTATAGCCAAAATGAACGATTATGATGTTTTTCCCCAGAAGCACAACAAAAAAACATGTTATTTTATTTTATTTATTTATTTTTTTTTTCATTTCACACCTATAGGCTAGGCACACTCAGAACTTCTTTTGTAACACAACTAAGCTGTAGGGAATGAAATTCTGCATCGATTGATTTCTAGGATTTATAGAAAATATGGAAAAATAAGAAAGTTATTGCAATTTAAACAGCTGGATATCGTATACTTATTCGGAAGTTCTTACATTATGACATGGAAGCTAATTTTTTCATATAATTTTGAAATATCAAAGTGACTTGGAGAGCGTTTTCGGGGTGCCTAATACTACCTAAGTTGTAAGAAGAAAACTAATTCTTCTGTTTTTTTCCCCTCAAAACTTAGTATTAGGCACCCCAAAAACGCTCTCTTTGTTTCACTTCAATATCTGAAAATTGTGAAAGAAAGTTACTTTAGAAATCATATTATGATATCTATACTATTTTATAAGAACGAAACTCCGTCTGTCTGTCCATGCTATGCACGGCCAAACGGCTGAGTGGCGGGAGTCAACTAGATCTTCTTGGATTTCTCCGGAATAGTGTACAAGAGATTTTAAAATTTTCTAATGGGCGGGAGGGGGGTGAGAGCTCTTTTGAATACCGTTCTTTTCTACTTCCCCGCTTCCCCTACCCCTCTAAACAGCCGTCGAAAAGTCCGGAAAAATACCGGTTTCGTAGGTTTTTGTACAAGGAAGAAGATGGCGCAATCGGATTGCGAAAAAAGTATCGGAAAATGCGTCAAAAATGAAAGAGTACGGATCCGTTTAATCGAAAAACTTCGTTTGGTTCTCATTAAAATTGACCCCATAAAGATACATTTTTCGGGAAGGTGTTAGAGGAGGGAAATACAGTTTTTATTCCGCCGAATCTGAATCCGAAATCGGATATCGAAAAAAGTGACGGGAAGTTGGACAAAATGCAAAGAGAAGGGAGGCGAAGCGATTAAAATGAGAAGTTGAATGTGCCGTCCAGTGCGACGCAGGCCTTTTTAACCTGAATACCGATGAACTTTGTATTCTGAACCTCTTGAGGAAAGGAACTTCTCCCATTGAGAGACATTTCAACAGAATAATAGACGGGAAAAGGAGAGCCCTTCTACGCAGATAAAATAATGGCATATCTTTATTAAATCTAATAAACTTTTCGAGGTTCCACGTAGTTTTGTAAGATTTAATTTGTTTGTGATAATTTCCAACAGAAAATAATTTCTGCCAAGTTGAGTGGGCAGTTTAACTTCCTCACACGAGCAAAGCAAGCAACATCCCCTACAGACGTTGAACCTACTCTTAGTGCTATACCGTTTCGAATCATTCTACGAATCCCACTCGACAGTAAAAGACCATCGCATCTATACAGCCACACCTTGCGAGCGAAGCGAGCAACTTATTGGGGGGGGGGGGGGGTCCGGGGGGGCTTGCCGCCCGACTGAACGTGGAGGCGAGCGAAGGAAGCCGGAGCGGCTAGTTAATTATATAACGGCCTATGTATACAATATCCAGCCAAATTTTAAATTGCAATAACTTTCTTATTCTTCCATCTTTTCTCCAATTCCAGGTAATCGACGCAGAATTTAATTATCTACAACTTGGCTGTGTAACGAAAAAAGTTCTGAGCAGTGCTTATGAACTCAGAATGAAAAACGCTGCAAATTCTTACACAACGGTTTATTATTTCTAAATAGGATAGTTCTTCTACGCAGAAGACCTATAAATCATTATTAAAGGGAAATAATTATACAATAGTTATCTAAATATCTGTGAATAGATGTTGATGTCTACCGAAGAGAAATTAATTAAATTAAGTAAAACACCACCTACACTTTCCTAGGATTTAACAAGAGTTGAGCCACCAACTGAAAATTAATTATATAAAATACGTCACCTACCTACGCTTCAATGCCCTTCTACAGGTGATGAAAGTTATAAAAAAGCGTTTCGTGAAATGAAAATTCCATTGGAATTACGTCCGCTGATACGAGCGTCGTGTTACAAGG
Source organism: Adelphocoris suturalis (assembly GCA_030762985.1). Taxonomy (NCBI): domain Eukaryota; kingdom Metazoa; phylum Arthropoda; class Insecta; order Hemiptera; family Miridae; genus Adelphocoris; species Adelphocoris suturalis. Next base: position 9,828,884 of record CM061051.1, on the reverse strand, counting down.
CGACGTAAATATATATGATTCGCTCCCATGTTTTTTTTTTTTTTTTTTTTTTCAGCCAAAGTTGTAGTCGTAGGGAGAGCAAACGGATGAACGTACAGCAACCTGGGTGGTTTCATCCGATTCTTTGGGATGATGTCTACAAATGAGGCCCCCCCGATTTTTCAGTATTTCAGCCTTTAATTACTATTTTTTAGGTTTAATCAAAATCGATGCTGATGTTACTAGTACATTACCCGCCAATGCATGATTTTTGATCCAAATTTCATAAAGTTTGGTCCAGTATTTCCGGAGAAAAGCTTCGGACGGTGGACGGAGGATTACCAGAATCGTCCATTTCCGTGGGGTGTATCAAAGCAATTTTTCTCTTAGAACAGTCCATATAAAAATTTGTATCAGCTAGAATCGCATTCGGTCCCACAGTGCACTGTAAAATGATCCTTTTGCGAGCACCCATATATCGGAAATTGGTTTCCGCAATTTTCCGCAGATAGAACTAAGATAAAATGAAAGGATACATATTTACCGATCGAGTCATACCCATATTTAGGTCACTCGAGGTCAATCCTATTTTTCCTGGTCTCCAATAACATAACATTTCACTTTTCCCCCTTCGTTTTCCTCACAAAGCTGCTATTACATGACACAATGGACCCAACCGGTGACACTTAGTGCAAATGAACTTTGTTCATTGTTTACCAATCACTTGAGTCATGGTAATTAAAGCAAACTTTTAGTGAACTTAATTTTAGCGAATTTTTGAAGAAAATTAAGCTCTTGCTCTCGCCTCAAAATTTGTAGAATGTGAATTTTTGAAAAATTTTCATGCAGAAATCCGTTTCAGGCTATTCTGAATCATATTCTGAAGTTTAACGCATTTTTTTATGTATGTATGTATATATGTATGTATGTGTCATTCCAGACGATAACTGTCCGTAGAATTGTGCTAGAAACTTCAAACAAATTTTAAAATGTTAAGGACACAAAACGAAAGTTCAAGTTCGTTGGCCAGCATGATCGGATCACATCTTCGGGTTGAAATTTTCAAAAATGTAGTCAAAAATTTCAAAATATCCTGTTTTTGCGATTTGTTGTGCGAAATAATTTTTTCAGCATACTAACATGTGGTATATTTGGAATCAGCGTAAATTTTCCTATAAGAATATGTATCAAGTTTTCAACAATTCCAAAGTTGAAAAATCAGTCAAAAATCGATATAATCGAAGATTCCTTCAAACATTCGCTCATGGGGTCATGCTGCATGACTGGACTTTTGATCCCGAAGATCTTATCGAAAATCACTGCAAAGAGCAAAATCCTCAGTTCGATTTAATTACAGGAAACCATAGAGAAAAACTTCACGATTTTATTTATTTTATTTTTATTTTATTTTATTTATTTATTATTATTATTTTTTTTTTTTTTCATCTCAAATACGTAATATCTGCCATCGGGACATCCGTTTAACCATTTTTTAACACACATCATTATATCAAAATGTTTAATGTTCGAGTGTAGGAAAAAGAAACAATTTCTAAATAGTATTTTCCAATAAAAGCAGGTATTTATGATGTTAGTCACTTCTGGGGGTTCGTAGCGATTACAATATCTCCGTTTTCTCTGTAAATTATCTAATTAAATGAATTTTTATCAATATAGATGGCAATTTAATAAAACATTGACACTGAGCGGAGAAAGTGGCACGAGATGAAGGGAAACCTCCAGCATTTCAGGGATAAAATTGTTCCGATTCCGCAGATTGGCAAGCGTTATGTAACGGAATGCATCGGTCATGAAATTTTGAAATTCATCAACTTTTATTAATATAAATTTATGTTCAGATATAGGTTGGTTTCGCAAACGAGATAAATTGCTGTTAATCTCACAATACTGTTACCTAATTTCAGTAATTTATGGCATTATATTCACAAATGAATTTTATTTGTTATCAGGAATAACTTCACCAAACCGTTTAATACTCTTACCTACTTGGAGCAATGTAATTTTCAACTTGCGAATGGCTGAGTGTTTCGTAAAATTAAGTTGGAAGGAAGGGTGGGGTAAGTTAAAGGAACAACCGACCTTTAGTGGGACCTGCGTAATAAGATTACACTACCGAAGTAATCTTGACTGAGGCCAACTCCAGTAACCCCATCAATGTTGAGTTCAATTTTCTAGAGGAAAATGGGACCGGCCAGCTCCCCCATAGCCATCCTATATTTCGTAAGCTGAAACGCTCGAAGGTGCATATCAGTGTTTTGAAAAACTTCTGCCAAGTTGGGTGAGCAATATAGCTTCCTCATTATAGCTCCGTAGAGAATTAGTTGAAAGAACCAATTATTACCAAATCGACGTCACCGACATTCATCGTTGCGCATGCGTACACGGCGGCAGTGAAATTCATAGGAGACAATCTAGAAGCTAACTCACACAATGAACAATACTCAATACTCACTAAAACCTATACCCAAAACCTTCCGAACTACAACTAAATTGGCCAAGAGATCGTTTGAAATTGACGTTATGAAACTCACGTTTGCGCATGAGCATACGCCATTATTGATCTGAGCATGATGAAATAAATTGGGCATTTTTTACAAGCTAACTCGCGTGATCCCAAAAAATTCACCAAAATCGGACTAAAACTTGGTATAGTTTCGGGCGTTAAAAATAATTGACATAATCTGTCTGGCGGAGACAAACGCGGAACCGATATTGAACAACAAGCTCTGAAACGCAAAAGGCGAGTAGAAATTTTGATTTTGCAGGACAGCATTTCCGACTTCTTCCTCGAACACGAATCTGACTTACTTTCGTTAGTAAGGAAACAAAATGAAACTATTAATAGAATTGCGATGAATTTGAAATCGAATTTTTTGGTGTTGAATGACAACAATAAAAAAATTAAAGAAAAAAATCCAATCATGCAGCATGATTGTATGAGCGAATTTACGTGAATTATCGTATTGTATTTAACGTTAAATTGTTTTCAAATTAGAGCTTTTTGAGTGCAATGAAATTGTTAACAATTAATTTTGTGGCAAAGAACGTATTTTATATAATTACCTGCTATTCAAAAAAGTGGTTTTGGATTTTTAGTTTTTTTTGTTGCAGGTTTTGTCGATTTTTCAGCAAATATTAATGAAATTTAAGTGCATTTTTCACATAAATTTTTTAATGTTATATTTTATAGTTAATAAACTTTTTCTGAGCAATATTCTGCGAAAATATAATTTTAACAATATTCAGCCGTTTTTAGTGATTTTTTTAAGCACATTTTATGGAATTTGACCAATTTAATGTGCTCAAAAAGTCCTGGCCAACGAACTCATCCTTTCTTTTAGGAAGCTTGATTTTTTGGCGCAAGAACGGAATTTTTATCTCAATCCTGAGGGGAGTTACCGTCTGGAATGACTTATATATATATATATATATATATATATATATATATATATATATATATATATATATATATATATATACCTATATATATATATGAAGGAATAAATTGGGCATTTTTTACAAGCTAACTCGCGTGATCCCAAAAAATTCACCAAAATCGGACTAAAACTTGGTATAGTTTCGGGCGTTAAAAATAATCGACATAATCTGTCTGGCAGAGACAAACGCGGAACCGAAATTGAACAAGCTCTGAAACGCAAAAGGCGAGTAGAAATTTTGATTTTGCAGGACAGCATTTCCGACTCCTTCCTCGAACACGAATCTGACATACTTTCGTTAGTAAGGAAGCAAAATGAAACTATTAATAGAATTGCGATGAATTTGAAATCGAATATTTTGGTGTTGAATGACAATAAATAAATATAAAAAAAATTAAAAAAAAAAAATCCAATCATGCAGCATGATTGTATGAGCGAATTTACGTGAATTATCGTATTGTTTATAATGTTAAATTGTTTTCAAATTAGAGCTTTTTGAGTGCAATGAAATGGTTAACAATTAATTGTGTGGCAAAGAACGTATTTTAAATAATTACCTGCTACTCAAAAAAGTGGTTTTGGATTTTTAGTTTTTTTTTTTTGTTGCAGTTTTTGTCGATTTTTTAGCAAATATTGATGAAATTTAAGTGAATTTTTCACATAAATTTTTTAATGTTCTATTTTATAGTTAATAAACTTTATTTGAGCAATATTCTGCAAAAATATAATTTTAACGATATTTAGCCGTTTTTAGCCGTTTTAAGCCATTTTTAGTGATTTTTTTTAGCACATTTTATGGAATTTGACCAATTTAATGTGTTCAAAAAGTCCTGGCCAACGAACTCATCCTTTCTTTTAGGAAGCTTGGTTTTTTGGCGCAAGAACGGAATTTTTATCTCAATCCTGAGGGGAGTTACCGTCTGGAATGACTTATATATATATATCCATATCCATTTGAAATAGCGTTATACTCTAGGATTCGTTTCAGAATACCTCAAAACGGATTTTGATGAAGAAATCTTTCTAAAATTTTGATTTTAAAATTTCCCGAGCCACTGCAATAGCTTCATTTTCAACAAAAATTCGCTTAAATAAGAGTAATATTGAAAAAAAAAAAGTTACAAAAAAGCATTAATCTGTAAGAACTAGAAGATTGGTGATGTTGAAGAGGTGTTGGAAGAAGAGGGGATGTGAGAGAGATTTAATAGCAAGGAATAGTGAAACCGAGCCAATGTCACAAAATCGCGTTACGAAAGTAGCAAGGTATATATATATATATATATATATATATATATATATATATATATATATATATATATCGTTGTAGGTTCCATTCGGTTAATATATTTTTTTAAACTCAATAATTTCTGCATTGCGCATCAGCTGATGTCTCCAGACTACAAAATAATTGGGGAGGAAGGAATGTCTCACGTAAAAGTGTATTATTTGTCGTGCACAGTTTCTTCATTCACCACTCAAGGTAAATGAATTGGCCCCATGGAATTTCATAAATTCGTTAGTGTTTGCAAAAAAAAAAAAAAAATTTAACTTTCAACTGATTTTGATGATTCTTTTGTTGAATATGTTCACTTCTAAGGCGCATTATTAAATCACCCACAACACTGCTGTTCCTAAGGATGAAATATATACACTACCTAGTAGTCTGAAGGTTTGCTTACAAACATGACATGCTTTTCATCTATAATTTTGACAGTTTCAAGACCTAAAATGACGGGCTCCATCCTGAGCAGCTGAGTGAGCTCGATTCTCTGCTGTACACCCTAGGAAGTTGAATTTTTATAGGGAACGTCCCTGGGATAACGTTATTTATTTTCCTTTCATTTTAGCGAATTTTCTTAGAAAATAAAGCTATTGCAATGGCTCCAAAAATTTTAAAATAAAAATTTTCAAAAATTTTCTTCATCGAAATCTGTTTTGAGGTATTCTGAAATGATTCCTGAATTTTAACGCTTTTTTATTTATTTATATATATATATATATATATATATATATATATATATATATATATGTATATATAAGTATATACATGTATGTGTCATTCCAGACGATAACTCTCGATAGAATTGAGATAAAAACTTCGTTCTTTCGCCAAAAAATCAAGCATTTCAAAAGAAAGGATGAGTTCGTTGGACAACACTTTTTGAGCACATTAAATTAGTCAAATTTCAAAAAATGTACTTAAAAAAATCACTAAAAAAGGCAAAAACCGCTAAAAATTAACAAATTTCTATTTTTTAGCAGAATGCTACTCGAAAAAAATTAATCGAACATGAACTAGGACATTTAAAAATTTAAGCACAAAATTGTACTGAAAAACGTACTTAAATTTCATTAAAATAAGCTAAAAATCGATAGGAACACTTGAAAAAATTTTTAAAATCCACAAAATCGTTTGTTCATTGGAATATTACTGACAAAAAGTTAGTTTGCTATAAAATGTATGATAATATTTTTATTTGACCCCAAAGTGCTCAAATTTCAACAGAATTTAACATAAATGTAATGCGACCATTTATGAAAATTCGCTCATACGATCATGCTGCATGACTGGAACTTTTTTCAAGATATCTCATAGATATAATATATGTTTCAAGTAAGACTAAGTACACATTACAGGTGTTGTGGAGTTTCGTGGTGCCGTTGATATAAAGTTATGTGGGTGTGTGTAAGTGGTGATATTGTCGATGACGTCCAACGAAACTTTTCGGTAATAAGCTTGAGGTTTTTTGACGTAATGAATAGATTAAGACGACTTTCAGAAAGCTCCGATTTGATAGAATGCCGATATTATCGTCAAAGATCTTCAACGATATCGGACGACAAATTTGAAAAATACGTGTACAGATTTTGGTGCCTACAGCCTCAGATGTAAAAGGTAGATAAATAGATAGTAAACTTTTTCAACTTCATGCGGAACCGGGTCAGTGGGCCCAGGTGGCAGAACTTTGAAAATACTAGAGTAGACTCAATGGGATCGTATCACGGATTTCAGTTGGTTATCAACTTTTATTTAGAGGAGAACAAAAATAAATCAATTTAATCCTGACCCAACGTTGGACGTCGTTAGAAGCTGCTCGGTAAAGCGTTCATTCGTGGAAAGCAATAGGTATATTTTTCAAGTATCCAGCAGCCCATGATGTGGTTAGATTTTACGTTGTGGGAAGCATGACGGAACTCAGACCACGTCTGCGAACGAAATGCAGTGAGGCAGGACATAAAGCGTTATAAATCATCCCACCCCTCACATCGAACCATCTTCCTCTGAACGGCTACAAGCCCTAGCGGCTCGGCGAGTCATCCAACAATGATTATCAGTGATAGCAGAAATCTGACTGCATTTCTGGAATTCGATACAGGACGAAACGAATTACGTCTGAATAGGCCTGGAAGTGGTAGGATCAGGAGTTCGAAAACTTTTAAAAATATTTCACTACCTTGTGGATAACTGTGTTAATAAATAACGTCTCTCAGTCGCTATATTATAATCTACATTAATTATATTCAATGATTAAGAACTACGAATAATAGAATCATTTCACTTCACGATTCCGACTGAATCTTTATTTAGGCGCATAACATCAACACATCAATATCCATGGGACTCAACAACTTGCGTGGCCATTAGGCAGCCATATCACCTACTACATATCTCCCATTTTAGCGAATTCTAGCGAAGCTACCCAGTTAGAAGTTCACACTCCTGTACATATCCTTCCTTCCTTCTGTATATATCTCGATTTCTGTGTATCCAATAACTAGGCAAACGGTGTCCAGTAACCGGGGGTCCAATAACTGGTCCAATAACAGGTAGAAACCCGTATTATGGGATAAAAATACAATTTAAAAAAGTATTGATATGAGAGCTATCCTTTTTTTTTTTTTTTTTTTTCATCGATTTGGGAATACTTCTCACTCTCAACAACGTTTCAACTTTGAAATAAAGGTATATAGATTGATGTTTTGAGCTCTCAAAGTCAAACATTCCCTTAAGTGTACAATAATGGGTGCCCTTACCCTATATACGGATAAAAATGTGTAATATCATCTTCGGGATTCCATTCAGAATGCATTCAAATGGATTTCCTCGGAAATATTTCCTGAATACTATCTATCAAACGTTTTCGGAAACGTTAAGTAAACTGTCATACTATTTATTGATACCTCACTAAAATCGCAAATGCGACCCTTGGAGAAAAGATACGAGAAAAAGAGCGTAACCTTCGAAACTACTGCTTCTAACGATTCAGAGAGGAAAAAATTGTTTGGATACCTCAAGATACTATTTGAGTTTTCAACTCCCTCATTAAAAGAAAAAAAAACTCTCCAATTGCTTTTGAGTTTATATACAAGAAGATTTAGATCTGTATTTATGGGGCTCCGAACTAACAAGGTCCGCCAATGGGAGCGGTAGGGGGCGAAGGACCTAAGGAACATGGTGATTGACATGACTTTCCTCTTGTTGATACCTTGCGTCATCCCTTTTCGCTCTAAAATTCGTTCCCCTAAACATCAATCTCATCAATACTAGTCAAAAATGAGAATAACAAAATTAAATAATAAATTATTGAAATACAGAAATAAACCAATAACCGACAAAACAACAAAAAAGTCCAGTCATGCAGCATGACCCCATGAGCGAATTTTTGAATATGTTTCATGCAAATATTACCGATTTTTACAACTAGCGAACGGCATTATTTCGATTTTTGACTGACTTTTCAACTTTGAAATTTTTGAAAACTTGATACCTACATTATAGAAAATTATACGCTGATTCCGAATATACCACATGTTAGTATGCTGAAAAAATTATTTCGCACATCAAATCGCAAAAAACAGGCTATTTTGAAATGTTTGACTACATTTTTGAAAATTTCAACCCGAAGATGTAATCCGATCATGCTGGCCAACGAACTTGAACTCTCATTTTCTGTCCTTAACATTTTAAAATTTGTTTGAAGCTTCTAGCACAATTCCACGGTCAGTTATCGTCTGGAATGACACATACATACATATATACATACATACATATATATACATGCATATATACATACATAGGTACATATATACATACATACATACATTAAAAAATGCGTTAAACTTCAGAATATGATTCAGAATAGCCTGAAACGGATTTCTGCATAAGTTTTTTTCAAAAATTCACATTCTACAAATTTTGAGGCGAGAGCAATAGCTTAATTTTCTTCAAAAATTCGCTAAAACAACTTGTGTCCGTCACGACCTTATCGGCAACAAATGAATAGCAAATCGGTATGGCCATTGTTTACGTGCTGCACTCTATCTCGAGTTTCTCATGTTCACCGCCCCATCGGGAAATCTCGTCATATTCCACATACCCTAATTTAAAGCGCACATCATAGCCCAGGCATATAGCACTAAACTGAGGTAGTAAGCGGAGCGCAAATATTTGAACACGTGAAATCCGGAGGTATTGGCACGTATCCCGTAGAAACTTGATTTTTTTTAGGGTCCAAGGGAGCGTTTGAGTGGTCGATGCTCGATGTCCCTATGCCACATAGTAACAAATAAAATCTATATCTATAAAAGAGGATGTATGTATGTATGTATGTATGTATGTTGCCTATAGACTCCGAAACCGCTCGACAGATTGTAATGAAACTTTCAGGTATTATTAGGCATGATTCAAGGATTGTTCCTGTAAAGTTTGGTGCAAATCCGTTCAAAGGGCTCTGACCCAGAGGGCATAAAAGGGTGCAGTGTCAGGTTTTAGAAATTTATTGTTTACAAAATCAACTACCCAAGCCAAGACCGAAGGCAGAGTGAGGAGGAGGAGGAGGAGGAGGAGGGAGGAGTAGGAGGAGGAGGAGGAGGGAGGGAGGAGGAGGAGGAGGAGGAGGAGGAGGAGGATGAGGGAGGAGGAGGAGGGAGGAGGAGGAGTGAGGTAGGAGGAGGATGAGGATGAGGAGGAGGAGAAGAAGGAGGGAAGAGGAGGAGGATGAGGAGGAGGAGGGAGGAGGGATGGGAGGAGGAGTTGGAGGAGGAGGGAGGATTGAGGGAGAAGGAGGATGATGGAGGAGGAGGAGGAGGAGGAGGAGCGAGGAGGGGGGAGGAGGATGAGGAGGAGGAGTGAGGGAGGAGGCGGAGGGAGGAGGAGGGAGGGAGGAGGAGGGATTATGTCTATTTATTTACATTTTTTAATATGTTTTTCGGATTCTACGCATCATGAAACATAAAGCAACGAATCCGGTATGTTGAAAAATGATTTTAATTAGTCGATTACTAAAGTTTATTATTGAAAAATGAACCAACATTTATCCAGCGAGAAATTCAGCAAAACAGTACAGTCATATACATTCAAAACATATCTATTGAGTGTATGTATATATTGAACAGCCCTTTATTGGGAGACATATCTGTTCGATCAGCCGAGGTTATCTGAACCGATATGAAGCAATAAGAGCTTCCCCTTACTACCTAGTAAAAAGTTTCATTCAGGAATACTCTGACGTCTTTCTGCTTCATAAAAGGAGTTTTTTCCTTCACCATTCAATCGCGTACTCAGTTCTCTGCAATCTTAGTTCATTTTCTACTCTACAACTTGGATCCCTTCTCATGGATGAGAAACACGGAGATAAACTCACTTTTCAATGAAAATCAACCTCATCGCACATTTTTATAAACGAATCCAGAAAACGACTCTGTGTCGGATATGACTTTGTCTACCAAACAAATAAGACACCACGATCGTACAAGTACAAACCCCATTCTATCTGCAGCAGTTTTACATCAAAGATGGTATGAACACAAAATGCCCTCGAGTATGTCAACGAATTTCCATGTTCTCTGACCCGATCCGTCACTATTATTTCTAACCGCCTAAAGCTTATGAAAGGGTCTTCAACTCGTAGAGCAAAAACCCTTTTGGTTTTATTAACTTTATAATACATTTGCAAACAAAAAAGTCCAGTCATGCAGCATGACCCCATGAGCGAATTTTTGAAGAAATCTTCGACATTTCAGTCGCTATTGATCGTGTAGAGAAATTTTAGTTTATGATTTTGATAGACAAACATGGAATCAAATTATTAAAAATAATTAGGAGGTACTGATACTTTATTATCATTAAACTAATCTTGTAGATTTAAAGACAAATGTAGGTAAATATTCATAGATTTCGATGTCCAATGTGGTCAGTATTGAAGGCAGTTGAAATCTTAACAGTATCCTATCATAACATCATCAAATTCACAAAGTAAACTCATCAGTTGTGATAACTTTTTTTTTTTTTTTTTTTTTTTTTTTTTTAACAAGTATTACCTACCTACGTTGTAAACAGCATGGTTCTAGGATTGGTTATACAGGGATACTTCCATAAGAGTAGTTCAATCTGAATTTGGACAATGTTTCATGTGAATATTACCGATTTTTACCGATTTTAGCGAATTTTTGAAGAAAATTAAGCTATTGCTCTCGCCTCAAAATTTGTAGAATGTGAATTTTTGAAAAATTTTTATGTAGAAATCCGTTTCAGGCTATTCTGAATCATATTCTGAAGTTTAACGCATTTTTTTATGTATGTATATATGTATGTATATATGTATGTATGTATGTGTCATTCCAGACGATAACTGTCCGTAGAATTGCGCTAGAAACTTCAACCAAATTTTAAAATGTTAAGGACACAAAACGAAAGTTCAAGTTCGTTGGCCAGCATGATCGGATTACATCTTCGGGTTGAAATTTTCAAAAATGTAGTCAAAAATTTCAAAATAGCCTGTTTTTTGCGATTTGTTGTGCGAAATAATTTTTTCAGCATACTAACATGTGGTGTATTCGGAATCAGCGTAAAATTTCCTATAAGAATATGTATTAAGTTTTCAAAAATGTCAAAGTTGAAAAATCAGTCAAAAATCGAAATAATGCCGTTCGCTAGTTGTAAAAATCGGTAATATTTCCATGAAACATTGTCCAAATTCAGATTGAACTACTCTTATGGAAGTATCCCTGTATAACCAATCCTAGAACCATGCTGTTTAAAACGTAGGTAGTAGGTGCTTAAAAAAAAAAAAAAAAAAAAAAAAAATGTAATCACAACTGATGAGTTTACTCTGTGCATGTGTTAATAATATGATTCCATGCTTGTCTATCAAAATCATAAACTTAAATTTCTCAACACGACAACACGATCAATAGCGACTGAAATGTCGAAGATTTCTTCAAAAATTCGCTCATGGGGTCATGCTGCATGACTGGACTTTTTTTACAACCAATTCAAACCGAAGATGTAATCCGATCATGCTGGCCAACGAACTTGAACTTTCGTTTTGTGTCCTTAACATTTTAAAATTTGTTTGAAGTTTCTAGCACTATTCTACGGACAGTTATCGTCTGGAATGACACATACATACATACATACATATATACATATATACATACATACATAAAAAAATGCGTTAAACTTCAGAATATGATTCACAATAGCCTGAAACGGATTTCTGCATAAAATTTTTTCAAAAATTTACATTCTACAAATTTTGAGGCGAGAGCAATAGCTTAATTTTCTTCAAAAATTCGCTAAAACGTTCGGAAGCTCTCATATGGCTCAAAAGCAATTCTAATTTAACCGGAAATAAGATTGTGGAGAGCCTTGCAAAGTAATTAGTAGAAAGCAGTGAACAATTAACGGTTGATGTGCCTAAAGAAGTTTTACCCTCTACTGTGGCAAGTGGAAAGAATATGACATTTCAGCTAATGGCGCTTCCTTTAAGAGAGTTCAACCTCAGCCTCCGGTACATCCCTGGTACTAGGGGATAACAAACGAGAGACAATTTATACTCACGATTTGTGGGATTCGAATGAACCACGACAACTGCTATGCCTGTAAAGCCAACAAGGAGGCTAGGAGTATTTCTTCATGGCCTGTCCCCGATTCATCACGGAGCCAGTCGAGGCCATTCAGCTAATACGCCCTACTGTCTTACCATTCAACATTCAAGAAAATATTCGAGTTCGTAAATAACACTACAGAGACGAAATACTTACAGGCTTACACGATAAATATGTGCTACTAATTAAGTCAACTACTACCCTTCGCATGACTTGGTAGGCCATTACAGTTAAATAAGTATTTGGATTATTGTACAGCTAGATTCGTTATCGGAATCAATATGAGACGCATGCGCAAATGTAAAATGTTTTTGGAGAGACAAAATACTGAACCAGTAGGGCCGAATGAGCGAATCCATGTACTCCTTTTATATTTTTAAATGGAAATAGATTAAATGCTATGAAGTTTGACACCATCCGCACTCTCCAACAATGAGTAGTTTTCTTTCTATGATTTTTCAAAGTTTGCTGCACCGGTGACGTCGCACTGAGCAGGTGGTCGCCCCCAGACGGGAGGGGTACTTTAACGTCACTATTGTGAGAAACTTTGAAAAATCATGGAATGAAAACTACTCATACTAGGTTGGAGATAGATTTCAAAATTCTCAGGATGGAAGCTTCTTCCATTTAAAAATAGATAAAACACCTTTTAGCAAACTTTTGAAGAAAAGTAAGCTATTGCTCTCGCCTCAAAATTTGTAGAATGTGAATTTTAGAAAAAATTCTATGCAGAAATCCGTTTCAGGCTATTCTGAATCATATTCTGAAGTTTAACGCATTTTTTGATGTATGTATGTATGTATGTATATATGTATGTATGTATGTATGTATGTATGTATGTATGTATGTATGTGTCATTCCAGACGATAACTGTCCGTAGAATTGGGCTAGAAACTTCAAACAATCTTTAAAATGTTAAGGACACAAAACTAAAGTTCAAGTCCGTTGGCCAGCATGATCGGATTACATCTTCGGGTAGAAATTTTCAAAAATGTAGTCAAAAATCTCAAAATAGCCTGTTTTTTGCGATTTGTTGTGCGAAATAATTTTTTCAGCATACTAACATGTGGTGTATTCGGAATCAGCGTAAAATTTCCTATAAGAATATGTATTAAGTTTTCAAAAATGTCAAAGTTGAAAAATCAGTCAAAAATCGAAATAATGCCGTTCGCTAGTTGTAAAAATCGGTAATATTTGCATGAAACATTGTCCAAATTCAGATTAAACTACTCTTATGGAAGTATCCCTTTATAACCAATCCTAGAACCATGCTGTTCAAAACGTAGGTAGTAGGTGTTTGTTTAAAAAAAAAAAAAAAAAAAAATGTAATCACAACTGATGAGTTTACTCTGTGAAATATTCCGTCCTCCGATTCTCTCGGTCGCTCTCTTTAATGTTTTACGCTCAACTGTTTTAGGACTTGATGTAGCTTTAATACTGACTGTGGCTTAGAAAATATCAGCCATGAAATTATGATGAAGTTCTATTTATGTACGTACTAGCACGCAGACCCAAGGCCTCGCTCCGCTCCTCTCCAAAAATTTGCTCATGGGGTCATGCTGCATGACTGGACTTTTTTCACACCCATGGGTATCGCTAATTTGAGGACATTTACAGGGATGCTCAGTTGAAATTTGGAAAATTGTCTATGAGTTTCATCGTTGCCGGGGCACTAAGAGTGAGCGCGCACCCTCAAACATGGATTTCATGTGACAGCTTTTTCTAACGATCTAATGAACCGAGTTTTCCCCAAATTGGAGGGTAGTTGGATGATGGTCTCGAGGTGGGAGTGTAGCAGGTGCCCCGATTTCATTTGCAATATCCCCAGCTCTCTTCTCTAGCAACGCCCCTGATTATCAACTTCCCCGCTCTTTCCAAAAATGAGGAAGGCCTGTAGATAAAGGAATACCTACCACAAACATAGAAAAGAATCAAAGAAGAAAATAATTAAGTGAAATTTCCGTTTGGACTGGTATACTAGATATAAGCGTTAAAATCCACTCAACATTAAACACACATTTCCTACATATATGCGTATCTTCGGAAAAACGGGGAAATTGAGTCAAGGATTTCAACGGCGGTTCACTTGGCATAATGAGGGTTGGTCTTTGTCAATTTTTCTATGTGCTCAAACTTGAAAGAGCAATATGAAAGTTAGTGAAGAATGTTGTCTATTCCCACGAAAAATGAAGAGTTACGATGTTAAATCGATTTCGACGGTCAAGTCGTCATCAGTGGCAAAAAATAACTTTTAGGTTCGTTCGGCCAAGAGTTCTGAACTGTTCGGAAATGACCACAATCCCTTTTGGGCGTTCGTTTACTCACAGAATTCGTTCGAAACGCCTAGTCCGCTGTTCATTTAAGCGTTCATTACCGTTCGAATCAGTTTTACCAGTTCTGGGATTTTGCAGAACTGGAAGTTCGCACATGCGCAGTTCAGGAATCCCTTATCTACCCTACTTATCATCTTTCTTTTCTCATCTTCGGTATCCCTAGATTCCTACGAAATCAGATAGTTTTACTCGATCAAACCTTTTTACTTTTTATTTATTTTAGACCAGCTATTTAATTAGTGCTCCGCCGCGGTAATGATGACACCTCCATCGATTTTGACTACGTCGATTTGTTTTGAATACTATTGTGACCGAATTTCTGAATATTTGTGTGCGATGTGCAGCCTTATACCACCGATTTGAATATTAGAATTGAATATTATACTCAATAAAATAATTCTATAAAAGGAACGAAGTTTGTTCATTGGAAACACCTAATTTCCTACAGCTATTAAGTAACCTATTTGACAAGTTGATCAAGACTCAATGAGGTGATATTTGTTACCGTTCCTAACCGTCCATAGGACGAAAATTGCCTAACTATGGGGCACAGGAGATCCCTGAATGTGCTCGAATATTTGAGAATAAATGTTTCAGAAGCATAATGTCTACATAGATTTCCACGAAGACTCTATTTTGAAAATTTGAAAGTCATTGCCGTTCTTGGAAAATTCGATAATGGGTAACTTTCATGTGTTGATCTCAAATTTATTTTTCATCTAAATCATAAAATTTCATTCTTCTAAGTAACATGAATGTAAATCTATGAATGTGTGCTCCTGAAAATTTTTCGTTTTAAAATTTTCAGCTCAAAATTCCTGGCAGGCGTAATGTCATTTAGCTTACCTTAGAACGGTTTCCTTACACTTCTGTTTTGGCCACATTCTACCATCCTATAACTTCCATATTGACCTTTTTTAGAAAGCTCTCTCTCTCTCTCTCTCTCTCTCTCTCTCTCTCTCTCTCTCTCTCTCTCTCTCTCTCTCTCTCTCTCTCCCGCTCTCTTTCTCTCTTCAGATATTGAGTTTTTTTATTATTTACCTGGCATATCAACTTTTCTCTATTACGGTGTTTGTGAAGTTTATCATCAAATTTTCACGTTAATCGGATTTGAGCTCAGTAACGTTATCGACGAATCCGTTTATAACTTCAATTTGCGCTAATTTAGTTTCGTTATGAACGCTGCCGTATTAAATCCCATTAAAGCATAATCAACTTCATTTGTTATTTGTCGCGGTTTTGTTATTGGATTGTCCCCAATTCGTGAGTACCCTCACTTGCCTAATAAGAGAAGGTACAACGGAATCTCTGTCAGTCCGTTGAATTCGGATTTTGTGAACAACTTTTATGTAGGTATCTAATTCCTTGCTTAACCCTGGAATGCCCCGTGGGGTTGGTCAAACCCCAATCGCGATTTGAAGTCAGTTTATCATGTTGAATCCCGCACGTCTGGCTCTTCTCGCCCCCTTCTATATCACCCCCCACTTCTTCCCTAAAGGCTTCATTCATTTCCCAGTTTACTACGTTCAAGACTTCTGTGTAGTGTAGTACTTTCTTGTGCCTGGGGTTTGACAAACCCCACCGGGGAGTTAACCGCTAGTGATTTTCTCTATAGCAAGTGTTATTTTTGTGGACGTTCCCACAGTTTTGTTATTGGCTCATCGTTAGAAATGGCTGAAAACGCAAGTTTTCGGATCCTGAAGACATTAGATCCATGTTGGAACAGTTGGAGGAAGAAGATGTATATTTTGGCGGAGAAAATTCAAACACGGAAGATAATGTCAAGTTATAAGAAGTTTCCTCCGATGAAGAAGCGTCAAAAGTGACAGTTTTGGAGAAACTAGTTCGAAGTTCCTTCTGTGAACATCATAGATCTTCAAAATGTTGAGAATGTTGATCCTATTGCTTGGTGCCAATTTTATGTTACCTTTTCATTCTAGTTCTTGGGTTTTGTAAGTGGTATCAAACAAATCTCACAACATCGTTTTGTAGATTTTATTTATTTATTTTTGTTTTTAAATGAAAATGTGCTGATTTTATATTGAAATTTTGTTAC
The DNA here is from genome assembly GCA_030762985.1 of Adelphocoris suturalis. Classification (NCBI taxonomy): domain Eukaryota; kingdom Metazoa; phylum Arthropoda; class Insecta; order Hemiptera; family Miridae; genus Adelphocoris; species Adelphocoris suturalis. Next base: position 9,812,169 of record CM061051.1, on the reverse strand, counting down.
AATGAGGTAACTTTCCGCTATTATTTTTTCTTCAGAGCGTGAGGTTTTTCTTACTATTACTTTTTTCTTCGTGAGTTTAGGTACTTACCTACCTACTTCTTGTTTCTTTACAACCATGATAACAGAATAAATACACTGCCAAGGAAATGGCACATGAGCTTCCTCGTGACCTTCACAGTACGTCACCATTAAATTCCAGAAAACTAGAAACGACCGGTTCTGGCATCAGGGAATTAATAAGGTGAGAAATTGGAAGCTGAATGGTACATATAATAAATTACATTAATAAGGAAAATTTTGATTTTAATATGGGACCATCCAGGATGTAGTCCGCATGTTCCCTGAAATTACGGCTGTTGCAAGGACCGTAACAAGAATATTTCGTTCACGCATGCGCAGAGCCTACCGCTAATGTAATTATAATTATTGTCTTATGGGACCTCAAGGGACCTTACCCACATCATCCCTGAAAATCTGACCGAAATCCGTTCAACATTGACCGAGTTATGACCGTCACAAGGAATTCACGTTAGCGCCTGCGCAGAAGCTACCGTTGATTCGATCATGATAAAGTTGATAGGGGACCATTTAGAGCTTAACCCGCACGATCCCTGAAAATTTGGTTAAAATCGAATCAAAATTGTGGAAGTTATGGCTGTTACAAGGAAATGTGGACGGACAGACAGACTGACAGACAGATAGACACGGAACCAAATTTGTTCAGGAGGCTCTGAAACGCAAAATGCGAGTGCAAATTTTGATTTTGGAGCAAAAAATTTTTTTCATTTCGAAAGTGAAAACATAGCTTCCGCTGCCTTGCAGTCTCGGAAGCAAAATAAAATTTGATTCAAGTGTAAGTTATTTTTGAATTTTCTAACATTGTTCAAAGTTGGGGTTTGACACACCCCACCGGGGAGTTAAGTGTTGGAAAGTTAGCCGGGACATTCCAGAGTTAATGAGCTTTGGATTCAGCTCCGTTGGCTCGTATTTTCGTTTTTGAAATTCCGTAATGTGAAAACGATTTCACGGTGTCAACATATTGGGTAATTATTGAATGTAAGCTCAGAAAAATACGAAAACTAATCAGTAATATAGGTACAAAGTATTTTCTCCAACAATACGGAGGATTGTCAATACGGAGGAGAAACTTGAAGTGGTATGGAAAGGTTGCACGGTAGTGGTAACATTTAACTATGCATTATTAGGTTGTCAAATTAATTTACCTAAAAGTTATGCAATATGAATTAATCCGACGGATCCTAAATTTGGAATTGCCTTAAACGAACATTGATTATACTGAATTAAATTGTTGTTAAACGGTTGGCTATATAGTGTGGATTCGGATGGGTGGGGAAACATTTTGTGAGTGAAATCAGACCAAAACGTGTAGAACGCTGTCAAACGATATTTATATACGTACGTGCGTTTATATATAACATTTTATTCATTTATTTTATTTTTTTTTTTTTTTCTTCAAGAAAACCACAGTTTTTGTCTTAAAACCTCATACTACTCTAATTTAAATAAACACATTTCGACTTTTTACCTAATTGGTAATTCTCGAAATCAACGTAAAATTTTGTTTTAAAAAAGTTTTCAGAACTAATAAAGTGTTTTTTTGGATCTGGAAAAATACCAACTGAGCCACCAGAACAGACCATCTAAACTACCACCCTCCCAAGTCCGTCACCATGGCATGATGTAAGGGCTCACACTGTCCATTGCACGATCGTATCTCCTTGTCGTGTGAACTATTGCACTGGCCCTTGAGAACAGACAACCTCCCCCCTCCACCACCTCACTAACACCAGACCTTAGTGGCCTTAGTCCCTGAAGAAGCTAGGGCTCGGGATGGGGCCACCAATGTATGAGAGGTAGAAACATATACCTGTGATAAAAACCCTCTCAGACGTTGTGGCCGCAAAAAAATGGGCCCTGCAACACCCTGGCTGTGAGCAGGATGGAGCTGGGGCGGAAATGCTGTGTAAGCGGCTTCTCACCCCACATACAGCATAACAAAACAGCTCCAGGTCTTTCAAATTAACATGCAAATCAATAAGATAGCTACTGCCAACCTTCGCTGGAACCCTGGGTTTTGCTGGCCAAAGTTGCTGGCCTCAATAATGCAGGAGGTAAGCTGGTATACAAGCGCAACAGCATTGACAGAGTACGCTCCTGTATCATTGTCAAAAATTATAGAAATTCACTATGTCTGAGTTTAGTTTCAGGGTTTAATAGCAGTGAAAATCCTCCTCCCAGAAAATGGCTACAAAGAGCATATTGTCACTGCCTCAGCTTATTTTCCAGGAGATGATTGTATTTTAAAAGGACCTCCATCAGAAGTTGTGGCCATTCTTATTGATTTATGTAGCTTATCTTGGGTCCAGATGACAACCTGGCATCCTCACACAAGGTGACTTTTCAGGTTGACTACCTGGTGCCTTACAATTTATAAGTAGCAAACTGGGGAAACATATCTACATTTGGAATCACATCAAGGAAAGACGTCCTCGACATTACCATCATGATCCCTATACAAGAAAGAAAATTTAACAATTGGTTCGTTTCCGACATCCTCTCCTCCTCTGATCACAGGTACATTGTTGTGGTAATCCAAGGAGTGGGGAAAACAACAGGTACATAGAGATACAAAGAAAATGAACTATAAAGACTACCAGGAGGAAGTGGAGGACACTTTGAGAGGATTTTTGACCAAGGTACACAATAAGAATGATATCGAGGCTGTGGGGGAAGAACTGGGGAACACGCTTCACTGGTGGAGCATGGAGCTGGACGCTGTTAGACGTGAAACTAGCAAACTGCATAGCTACCAAAAACAAATGACGACTGTGATGATTATAAAAAACAAATTAGCCAAATACAGGATACATCAAAGCGAAACGAGGCACATGGAAGATGTTCTGTGAGGAGGTAGAAAAAACCTCTGAATGCGCCAGACTCTAGCGAATTTTTACTAAGGACTCTGTCAATACAATCGGCACCCTTGTGAGACCGAATGGCGAATACGCCTAAATGGCTGAGGAGAATCTGACATTCATGCGGGAGACTTACATCCCTGGCTGTGTGGTGACAAATGCTACAGGTAGTGACTCTGATCCACTAGCCAGGTTTAGCGGTGGGAAAGCTATCCGCTCTGACTGGGAAGTGGCAAAGAGTATAGTTAACAAAGAGCGCGTGATTCCCGAACAGCATCATCCCGAAACTTGTGCAAGAATGAGTGTGTCCTTGGTGCTCGTTTTAGGGCATGCCTGGCAACAGACACCATTCATAGGAAATGGAATCCAGCACGGGTCGTCTTTCTGCCGAAGCCAGAAAAATCCAAGTACAACCAGGTAAAGGCATTTAGATCCATTTTTCTAACGTCTTCAAATTTGAGGGCGCTGGAAACAATTCTTGATACAGCTGAGAGATACCTCCCTAATAGTGAGGCCAATACATCCCAATCAGTTTGCGTATTAACAAGGCAAATTCTGTGAGGCGTCACTGCAGCACCTAGTTTCTTATCAAGTTGGAAATAGTATAAGCCAAATAAGAATTTGCAATTGGTATATTTATGGGAATTGATGGAGCATTTGACATCGCCTCAGTAACTTCAAATATACCTAAGCGCTACGCGTAGGCACAGCATAAACAACATCATTTGTAGGTGGATAGAATCAAGGCTTAAAATTAGAACTTTAAAGTGGCCCACACACACACTATATGATTGCCTGTAGGCTAAAATCGCAGAGCAAATTCACCATCAGTTAACCGACCGCAAGCGGATGTACCGAACTGCAAATGCTAGCCTGAAGGTAGCACACACGCCTATCGTGGGACGACTCCCACGCAGTGTTCCACCATGTTTAGTCGGAAACGTTACGTGAATTCCCTTCTCTCAATATTGGAGTCCCCCCCCCCCTCCCTCCCCATACCCTCACCCCCTCACCCTACCACAAAGTTTTGGAAGGAACAGTTCCAGTCATGTAACATGATCGTATGAGCGAACTTTTGTTAATTGTCGTATTATATTTACGTTAAATTATTTTCAAATAAAGGACATTGAGTGCAATTAACTGTTCAACCTATTATCAAACTTATAGCTTAAAATGCATTCTAAATAATAGCCTGAGTTAAAAAAAGAGATTTAAGATTTTTACCTGCAGTTTATATAGATTTTTTAACATATTATCAATGAAATGTGTTTCAACACAAATTATTCAAGTTCAGCATGACTTTGCCCATGATTTTGTGCATAGATTTTTGCATGATCTAATTTTTTATTGATGAACTTTATTTGATTGGATAATATTCATATTAAAAATTAAAATTTAACGATTTTGTACGACATTTTTCGGAATGTCACCAATTTAATATTCTCAAGTACTGTTGTCCATCATCCTCATGCTTTATTATGGAATGCATGATTTTTGGCGAATGAACGGATTTTTTTCTCAATCCTGGGAGGAATACTATCGTCTGGAATGACAAGAGTATATATATATGTGTGTGTGTGTGTGCGCGTGCGCGTGTGTGTGTGTGTGTGTGTGTGTGTGTGTGTGTGTGTGTGTGTGTGTGTGTGTGTGTGTGTGTGTGTGTGTGTGTGTGTGTGTGTGTGTGTGTACTAGTAAACTGGACACCCATTTACGACAGGCAATCTGTTGGCTGTAGCATTTTTTTAGCAAATTTCTGTAGAAAATAAAGCTGTTCCACCATGGGCTAGAAATAGTCGGACAACCTTCAATTTTTTAAATATATACAATCTTTATACTATATACATTCCAGACTATAACTATCCTTAGGACTGAGATAGAAGTTCCGTTTTTTAAACATTCAAGCTTTCCAAATGAAAGAATGAATTCGTTGACCAGCACTTTTCGTGTACAGTATATTGGTCGAAATCCAAAAAAAAGTGCTAAAAAATCACCTATTTACCATTCTGTTTTGAAGGTTCCTAATTTTCACAAAGGATATAATGGGAAACCAAACATTTCTTATAATTTAATTGATTTTATTCGCGTTTGTACGAGTATATTTTGTTGTTGCGTTAATTTTATTTTCTAATTTCACCATGTTCAACAGCATTATGCAACGATTTGTTTTGCTTAGACATGATTTGAGAGGATAGGCATTCCTATAGTACTGTTATTAGAAATAATTTCAAGTATTTTTACGTTGTAAATTTATTCATGAATATTTCTTTGACCTATTTCCGTTCGTTCTATTTTCAGACTCATTACTCTCGTAACAACGGAAGGGGTGGGCCGTCCTCCTATCCCATTCCGTCGACACACACCGCAGCCCACGGTTCTCTTTGTTAAACCCCCCAGTAGGAAGGGAGGGCGCATGGAAGATTGAAATTGCAGCTTTGTCCGGACCCATCCTGCAGAACCCGTCAGCATTAGTAATGTGGTTACCCAAAACCGCTGCCCTCTCCGCCGTTGGACGGTGGACGCAAACGTCAGCCATCAATGGTAACGTACAGCATTTTCTTTAAGAGAGAATTCTATGCTTACTTCTTCCCTCGCACGCCTACTCCTTTCCTGTTATATTTTCATTTTACGAAAATATATAACTAGTGTCAACTCCATTACAAACTGTTCAAATGGCTATAGATATTTGTCGCGACCAACTTGTGTACAATATTTTAGTTTCTTCCGATAAACGAGATACGAATCCGACTGGACCGTGCCTACTCGTAGTAGAGAAAGGAGAGTAGATACCCTGGAAAGGGAAAATCCCAGTGAGGGACAGGAAATAAATAAGAACACTGCCTGGTCAAAAGGTTTACATCGCACTAACTTAGAAACCAACAACTACTTCTCTCACAAACCTCCTCAGTCACTAACCATGTTAATTCGTAATTTTTCTTAGTAGCCTAGCGTATTTTGGTTTATTATTTCCAATAATAAGCCTATGTGATCGTATAGCAAAAAATTTTTATAACCCCCCCTCAAACTTTGTCACTTTACGTTTCAAGGTGCGTAGAATCCAAATTTGAAATGTCCGTCCGCCGTCCCCCGTCCGCCGTCCGCCGTTCGCCGTCCGCCGTCCGGGCCATAAAAGGCCTTAGAATTGACTTAAAAAATCTGTTCTTTCGCACATAGACTCCACTTGGGGTCTAGTTGGTCCTAACTTCTCGCCAGCTCGATCGCTCCACTCTCATGGGTGCTATGAGCCAAAAATAGGTGAAAAAGCAGGTATATTTCAAGTTGTATAGAAATTGGAGATTTATGAGTGAAAAGAAAATGTTAGCTATTAATTTTATGGAAAAAAAAAAAGTATTCTAAAAGATACTCTTCTATTCAAAAAGAGATTTTGGATTTTAGGCTATTTTTTGCAATTTTATAGATTTTTTAAAACAAAATTTAATGAAGTTCAAAGTTTTAGCATAATTTCGTACATCAATTTTTAAATGTTCTATTTCATAGTTGATAAACTTTATTTGACCAATGTTATGCTAAAAAATATCAATTTAAAGATTCTTAGCCATTTTCAGTGATTTTGTCAGCACATTTTTTGAAATTTGACCAATTACCTAAATGATATCAATATACAGTATAGGTAACACTTTTATGTGTTGGAAAGATGACTTGGTAATAAATTGTTTTGTTTATCAACTATATTAAAAAGCGTAAAATTGTGAGGTTCCGCTGCTGTAATGGATTGAACCCATTTGTGAGGTCCGAAGCTCCGAGTTCCGATACTAAGTATACTATAAGCAGCGTTTAATAATTATGGACCAGAGATCTACGTAGAAGGGCTGTCTAGTACATAAATAATAAACCTTTGTGTAATAATTTGCAGCGTTTTTAATCCTGCCATTCGTTCTCATTTTAGCGAATTTTCTTAGAAAATAAAGCTATTGCAATGGCTCCAAAAATTTTCAAAAATTTTCTTCATCGAAATCTGTTTTGAGGCATTCTGAAATGATTCCTGGATTTCAACGCTTTATATATGTATATATATAAGTATATATATGTATGTGTCATTCCAGACGATAACTCTCGATTGAATTAAAATAAAAACTTCGTTCTTTCGCCAAAAAATCAAGCATTTCAAAAGAAAAGATGAGTTCGTTGGACAACACTTTTTGAGCACATTAAATTGATCAAATTTCAAAAAATCTACTTAAAAAATCACTAAAAAAGGCAAAAAACCGATAAAAATTAACAAATTTCTATTTTTTAGCAGAATGCTACTCGAAAAAAATTAATCGAACAAGAACTAGGACATTTAAAAATTTAAGCACAAAATTGTACTGAAAAATGTACTTAAATTTCATTAAAATAAGCTAAAAATCGATAGGAACACTTGAAAAAGTTGTAAAATCCACATAATCGTTTGTTCTTCGGAATATTACTCACAAAAAGTTAGTTTGCTATAAAATGTATAATAAAATTTGTATTTGTCCCCAAAGTGCTCAAATTTCAACAGAATTTAACAAAAATGTAATACGACCATTTATGAAAATTCGCTCATACGATCATGCTGCATGACTGGAACTTTTATTGTTCAAGGTCGTCATTCTTTATTTACTTCCATTATTTACATTATTACAGCTACAGTACTTTAGATCCAGCACGTAGATAATTAGAGCTACGGCCTCAATGTCCGTATATTAGATTAAGAGAGCTACGGTTTAATGGCCCGCTATTAGACACGGTGGTCCGCTGACTGATTCAAGGCCGTCTGAAATGCCGACGAAAACTGACTACAAGGCGGTGTTCCGGAACCTTGTACGAGTAAAAATTGACCCCCCGGGAAATCCGAGCTGATCGTTTACTCGTACAAGACGCAAATCAAACATTCAGTTTTTGGGTGTTGTAACAACCTAAATTATGGGCTCAGCAAAAAAAATTGGGTGAAACTAGACCCCAAATGGGGTAGAATGCTACCAACCGCACTTTTTTGTTTCAACCCGTTGCCGAGATATGATTTTTTAAAGTTTTTTTCGACAAAAACACGTTTTAGACTATAAAAACTTCATTTTCTCCACTATCAATATACTTTTTTCAATTTTTGACCTCATATCTGAAACCAGCGATAAATTTCGTATAAGAATATTGTTCTCTGGATCTTCAGAAGTTCAATCCTTAAACCATAATCCTTGTTCAAACGTGAGAAAATTATAAAAACCAAGTTTCCTGAAAATCTTCTAAGCTGTACTGTCGCCCAATAAATAATGTTGAGACTTATTAAACCTCACAAATTTATTGTTCATTTAAAGAGCTTTCAAACGATGGAGTCGCTTTTGAAATTTCCTTTCAAATTGGTGCAGTTATTTAACCTGGAAGATGAAAAAACGTGTTACCTTTTGGTTGTTTTTTTTTTTTTTTTTTCTTGATGGACGGGTGGGATGAGAAAACAAATAAAAACACGGAGGCTGTAAAAAACGACGAAGACTTCCTAACCTCATTGAATAGTTGAACTCTGTCTCTCATCAATGCGTTGGAATTTGTTTTGACTGAAGAAAATGAGTCAGTTCGTCCATTCACTCTGTGACGGTGGGGTCGGTCCGAAAAAGGGCAAGAGCGTGCAGTCGAGGGAGCCACTTCGAAAACACAAAATTGTGAGTTGCATTTGAAGCAATAATGTAAATGTAAAAGTAAATTTGTTTTCTCTTTATCCAGGAGTAATTTTCATTTGAAATTGCATTTTTTCCGTTGCCGAGTTTTTATTTGTTTTCTCTGCCCGTCCATCAAGAAAAAAAAACAACCAAAAGGTAACACGTTTTTTCATCTTCCAGGTTAAATAACTGCACCAATTTGAAAGGAAATTTCAAAAGCGACTCCATCGTTTGAAAGCTCTTTAAATGAACAATAAATTTGTGAGGTTTAATAAGTCTCAACATTATTTATTGGGCGACAGTACAGCTTAGAAGATTTTCAGGAAACTTGGTTTTTATAATTTTCTCACGTTTGAACAAGGATTATGGTTTAAGGATTGAACTTCTGAAGATCCAGAGAACAATATTCTTATACGAAATTTATCGCTGGTTTCAGATATGAGGTCAAAAATTGAAAAAAGTATATTGATAGTGGAGAAAATGAAGTTTTTATAGTCTAAAACGTGTTTTTGTCGAAAAAAACTTTAAAAAATCATATCTCGGCAACGGGTTGAAACAAAAAAGTGCGGTTGGTAGCATTCTACCCCATTTGGGGTCTAGTTTCACCCAATTTTTTTTGCTGAGCCCATAATTTAGGTTGTTACAACACCCAAAAACTGAATGTTTGATTTGCGTCTTGTACGAGTAAACGATCAGCTCGGATTTCCCGGGGGGTCAATTTCTACTCGTACAAGGTTCCGGAACACCGCCTTGTAGTCAGTTTTCGTCGGCATTTCAGACGGCCTTGAATCAGTCAGCGGACCACCGTGTAGAGTAGGCTACGGTATACAAGAGTCGGCCAAGTGGAGTTCTCGTCCAGTCAAGGCTTAATTAGTTCAGATGTTCCACACTCATTCAAACGTCTCAAATTAGAGCCAGTGTCATTCACATCGCACTCAACCACAACAATACTTCTTCAGTTTTGAGTTGATAAATATACTCAAGTGCTGTTCCAACTTGTGAAGTCTTACCTAAAAGTATTACAAATGGACAAATGGATGAACGTCAAGGATAAAACAGCTGGCAACGAGGCAGTTCCAGAACGAAGCAGTTCCTATGAAAACAAGCTACCGTGGACTGTAAAAGTAATCTACTTCAGGTCGCAATACGTCGCTGGGTTGAAGGAGCTGAAAAGTGGCAGAGCCCATATCGATTTTACTGAGCCGTTTCAAGGCCACCGCTTTTAAGTTCTTATTGACGCTTAATCAAGGATAGAGCATTTCCCACCATGGTATGTCGCACTGTGGCACCATATCATGACCAAGTATTGTCCAGTTTTGGCCAGTCCAGTTTCGTCTCTCCAGTGAACATCGTGATCGAGCAATTCGCGTTTGATTTTGCGCTTACCTTCTTACCGCAATGAACTGTGTGCTTATGTGATAGGGAAGTCTCCCAAGAAATTTATTTGATCGGATATATCATTATTCATGTACTGGGGCTTAGAAAGAAAAACTTGGTAAGCTGGGTAGAAAGAAGGCTACTCAGAAGTGAGCTTCTTGTAAAGAAAGCTTAGCTAGGTTGGTCCTTTTTAAAAAAGTTGTTGTCAAGTTCTCGTTCTTGTTAAGTTTCGTGTTGAAAGATATAAGTGTTAATTTTTCAAGAAAGAGACGTTTTATTACTATATGTAATGAAACTTATGACTGTTTGATGTCTTAATGAGTATTTTAAGTCTCCCTACCCCCATCACAGTGATGTCTTGTTTTTCCCCATACCACCTAGGAAACGTGTATATACAGGATATTACTTGGATCGGTGATTTTGTTCAAGCAACATCGTAAATAAATTGTATCTTCGATAGAGATTGATTGATCCTTGACCCGGTTCTGCGGTGGGCCACCCGGCAGTGACTGGCGTAATGTGGAGAGGGCGAGTGTTGTGAATGGGTCGGATGCTGCTGGCTGTTTACATTCAGTGGGCCACCGCTGCCCCCAATAATACGAGTTGAGCTGCATCAATCTTCCTTTCAGTGGCCGCTTGAAGAAACCCCGGGCCACGTTAGAGCTGACAAGGTATATGTAGTTACTTTACACCCTTCGCCTCCTATCCACCCTACACACGCACACTCGGACCTTCTCTCCCCGACCCAAACTCCGAAATACACGCTTAGCACACTACCACATTACCACCCTTACGTCTATCCCCAACTAATCATTTATGTTAGTGATCTATACCTCCAAACTGGGTAGCCAACATCAACTGTACGCACACGACCACAAAACCGACTCCAACAAAAACGGCGTCACTCTCCTTTCCAGCCCAACTATTTGCCTACGTGTTCATTAACTAGAGTAGGTGATTTGGGAAATGCTGTCCATCTACCAAATTACATATACAGTGTGTCCCACGATATGGGCCGCCCAACTTCAGGGGTCATTTGTACAACAGATTTGCAACAAAAAGTGCCTTGTAGCCATTTTTTAGAGGCTTTGTTTCCGAGTTATTCAATTTTAAGATTTTTTTCGTGTTTTCGACCTTATCACACTAAAACGGCTACAACTCCCTAAAAACGCAACATAAAATAAATTAAAAAATTAGGGCTTCGGTGGAAAGAGCGTTAAATGTTCCATCTTCCTAGTACCTTCAAAAAACTCTTTCTGGGATCCTGATGGGTGAAAAATCAACTCGTGATGTGATTTTTTTCAAATTGGCAAAATCTCATATGTATTTTTTGGTTGTTTTAGTATTACTTCCCCATGGTTTTCAAGAGCACCAACACCAAAAACTGCGCCAAGATCTCAGCTTTCCAACGGCCAAGTATACATTTACTTTGCTTATTAGGGGGGACAACCCCCCCCCCCCCCCCCCCCCCCCCCCCCCCCCCCCCCCCGCAACTACGCCCTGTCAACTGTTTCATAACCAAAAACCAAAAAGTCCAGTCATGCAGCATGACCCAACGAGCGAATTTTTGAAGAAATCTTCGACATTTCAGATCTTCGACATGATATTGGGTCTGCGTGCTAGTACGTACATAAACAGAACTTCTTCATAATTTCATGGCTGATATTTTCTAAGCCACAGTCAGTATTAAAGCTACATCAAGTCCTAAAACAGTTGAGCGTAAAACATTAAAGAGAGCGACCGAGAGAATCGGAGGACGGAATATTTCACAGAGAGTAAACTCATCAGTTGTGATTATTGTGATTACATTTTTTTTTTTTTTTTTTTTTTTTTTAACAAGCACATACTACCTACCGTCAACTCATACAACTTTGTGCCAGTTTTTTGGTTTTTTGAGCGTCAGAACTTTAATTGTCGTCGTATCTCGTTGAAATGTTTACCCAAGATACTTACACATCTCAGTGATCAAATGTCGCTAAGGAAAAAATTCCATTTGTTCAGCGAATAGAATGGGAACTATTTATTCGTGGCACATTCATTACCCCAGGAAGGTGCAACTTTGAGCCACCATCTTTTTTAGCCTATAATGAAATGAAAAACCTAATGTGGCTCATTGTGATGGTCTGAATCTTGTTAATCAGTATGTTAACTTTGCAACGTAATACAAAAAAAAATTTGCCCTCGGAATTTTTAGTGTTTTTTCGATTTTTAAAAAAGGTGAATATAAAAATCAATGCAAGGCAACTTTCTGTTCGTTTTTATTATAAAATCTTAACAATTCATACAAAAATATCCCAACAAATCTTCAACACGTCCAGCCACCTTTCTCCGATTCTGAGCACCCATTTTCTGTAAATATACAACGAGAAAGCATTAAATTTTATTGCAGAAATAATAAAAAAACGGTGGCACAAAGTTGTACCCCAAAGTTCCCGTTTCTAACATATCTGGCCATATCATAGAAACAAACAAACTTCTGATAACCCCAAATACTGTAATTGGTAGCTGACAGTATAGGGATGAAAATATGAACTTACCAGACTATTCAGAAATCCGCAGCATACTCATCCAATGGAGACTCCCAGCACAAACTGAACAATTCCCTTTTAGTGGACTAGAGAAAGAGCTATCTTGCCGGCACTGAAATCCACAGGGAAGACTTGTGGAAGCGTCGGCATCCTCTTCTACCATCCCGCTGCTCGTGGGAATTTTTTCGAACTAATAACTTCAAGTTTGTTACCGTTAGAGAGCATAAGGTTCAAAAAAACGAGATTGGCACAATGTTGAACGGGGTGCACCAAGTTGTATGAGTTGACGGTACGTTTTAAATAGCATGGTTCTAGGATTGGTTATACAGGGATACTTCCATAAGAGTAGTTCAATCTGAATTTGGACAATGTTTCATGCAAATATTACCGATTTTTACAACTAGCGAATGGCATTATTTCGATTTTTGACTGATTTTTCAACTTTGAAATTTTTGAAAACTTGATACATATTCTTATAGGAATTTTTACGCTGATTCCGAATATAGCACATGTCAGTATGCTGAAGAAATTATTTCGCACAACAAATCGCAAAAAACAGGCTATTTTGAAATTTATGACCACATTTTTGCAAAATTTCAACCCGAAGATGTAATCCGATCATGCTGGCCAACGGTCTTGAACTTTCGTTTTGTGTCCTTAACATTTTAAAATTTGTTTGAAGTTTCTAGCACAATTCTACGGACAGTTATCGTCTGGAATGACACATACATATATACATACATTCATAGATACATACATAAAAAAATGCGTTCAACTTCAGAATATGATTTTCTTGGAAACTGACTTTCTTTGAAAATATGTTTGGGATCGGTTTTTACGTTTTTTTTTTTTTTTTTTTTTTTTTACGCTGAATCGAATGGTAACGCTCGCCTCCCCTACCCCGTTTTAACCGGTTTAAAATCACATACAATGTATCATACAAAATAAACTCAAATATGCGAGTTAAAGAGTGAAACTTGGTTATAACGGGGTCGAGGATATATGCAAGTGTTACCATTCGATTCAGCATAAAAAATACGTAGGAAACTGACTCCAAACTTGTATTTCCATAGAAGGCCGTTTTTCAAGAAAACCCTCGATTTCATCGAAAAAAACAATGTTTTTCAAAACTGAAACACAGTTTTCTCCCCTAATTAGCAAAATGAAAGTAAAATTGACTGCACCGTTGGAAAGCTGAGATCTTGCCACAGTTTTCGGTGTTGAGGCCCGAGAAAAACCGTGGGGAAATAATACCCTAACAACCAAAAGATAAATATGAGATTTTGCCAATTTGAAAAAATAACTCCATGAGTTAATTTTTAACGCGTCGGGACCCCAGAAATATTTTTTTGGAGGTACTAGGAAGATGGTAAATTTAACGCTCTTTCCAACGGTGTCCTCATTTTTTATTTTACAGTGTGTTTTAGGGGGTTATAGCCGTTTTAGTATAATAAAGTCGCAAACACGAAAACAAAAAAATCTTTAAATTGAAATATCTCGGAAGCAAAGCCTCTAAAAAATAGCAAAAAAGTCCAGTCATGGAGCATGACCCCATGAGCGAATTTTTGAAGAAATCTTCGACATTTCAGTCGCTATTGATTGTGTAGAGAAATTTTAGTTTATGATTTTGATAGACAAACATGGAATCAAATTAATAAAAATAAATAGGAGGTACTCATACTTTATTATTATTAAACTAATCTTGTAGATTTAAAGACATATGTTGGTAAATATTCATAGATTTCGATGTCCAATGTGGTCAGTATTGACGGCAGTTGTTTCGATTTTTGACTGATTTTTCAACTTTGGAATTTTTGAAAACTTGATACATATTCTTATAGGAAATTTTACGCTGATTCCGAATACACCACATGTTAGTATGCTGAAAAAATTATTTCGCACAACAATTCGCAAAAAACAGGATATTTTGAAATTGTTTACTACATTTTTGAAAATTTCAACCCGAATATGTAATCCGATCATGCTGGCCAACGAACTTGAACTTTCGTTTTGTGTCCTTAACATTTTAAAATTTGTTTGAAGTTTCTAGAACAATTCTACGGACAGTTATCGTCTGGAATGACACATACATACATACATACATACATACATAAAAAAATTCGTTAAACTTCAGAATATGATTCAGAATAGCCTGAAACGGATTTCTGCATAACATTTTTTCAAAAATTCACATTCTACAGATTTTGAGGCGAGAGCAACAGCTTAATTTTCTTCAAAAATTCGCTAAAAGCCTACGAGACACTTTTTGTTGTAAATTAGTTGTAGAAACACTCCTGAAGTAGGACGGTCCATAACGTGGGACACCCAGTATAATGGCCAGATGAATCACCATTGTGAATGCTGAAACGTTTTTCAAAGGGTTTATAAGTATAACTCATTGTTTTAGTCCCATTACGTTATTGGTTTTTTCCAATTATGAACCTATTCTACCGGCCAAAAAAAGTTATTTTCCCACCAAAATTTGAAGGTTTATTGTTCAAGATTGTGGAGGTCCTAGTCTCCTATAGGGCCTTGTGAGATTTGCATTTGGCGTGGGATTCGTGGGATTATACTCCGATATTTTGTTGTGTCGAACGTGATGTTCCCGATTATCTGAAATGGTGGTTGGGGAGAAATCTAAATTTCACTTCCATTCCGCCATACGTAATTTAGTCAAGCATTTATCTCAAACTACAGAATATTTACGGAATTTTTACTCAAAAATTAATCAAGCAGTACCAGTGTGTGTAGTTTAAGCAGAAAAAGTTAAGAAATGGATAACGACGCTCAAGCGCTTGTCATTGGTCGGGAAAGAGCAGCCATAGGACGCGCATGTCGGTTTCACCAAGTCTCTGAAGTTCAAATGGCAGTATGTTCAAAGAGTGGTCAGTTGCAGGGGAGAAGATTTTAGATCACTAAGAGAGGAAATTTGTAAAACCTTTATTCCGTCCTTGGTCGGGGGAACGGTGATAAAAGAAGAGTGTGAAATATTCTCTCTACCAGTGGATACAGGTGGCCTGGCATGGACAGACCCAACGCACTTGACGGACCTTTTGTTTGAAACGTCTCAGCGGGGGTCCACCGTAATAGTCGAGTCCATTCAACGTGGCTCCCCCTTTGATATTGCTGAACACAGGACAATGATGAGCCAAGCTAAACGGGATGCAGTACAAAAGCGCAAAGAAGCCCAGAAGGTCTTGTTGGATACAACACTGTGTAAGTTTTCGGGGGACAAACAGAGAGCTATCAGGCGAGCGATCCAGGATGTTTCTAAGGTGAAGTCATCAGGTTGGTTGTCAGCTGTGCCATTGGTCAAACACCATTTTGATCTTTCGGCTGATGAGTTCAGAGATGCACTTGCAGTACGGTACATGCGAATTCCGGTCGACATGCGTCTTGTGACGGTTGTGGACATGGTACATTCTCATTGCGCCATGCACTCAGTTGCAAAACAGGAGGCCTAATCTCAAGACGCCATAATGAATTGAGAGAGATCCTTGGCAAGCTGATGAACACAGCATGGGGAAATTGCGTGAAGGAACCAATCATTCTTCCACCCAAAGCAACAAACCCGGCACTAAGAGGGAACTTGGCTTGTCGAGGAGTGTGGGAACCTCATAGGGAGGCGTTGTTTGACGTCCGTGTCGTAGACTCTTACGTTCCCCGCTCCGTACAAGCAGTCCTTAAGTCAGCAGAAGAAGAGAAGAAGAGAAAATACCTTCCCGCATGCGAACAGCGCCATTGCACGTTCACTCCTCTAGTTTGTTCTGTTGACGGAGTGTTTTCACACAAATGGACCGTTTTGTAGATGTGCTGGCGGAAAAACTAGCTGACAGATGGAAACGGCCCCATGGAGTTGTTAAAGGTTGGCTCCGGGCTCGTCTCGAATTTGCCATCCAGCGGGCATCATCAATGTGCCTAAGAGGGGCGCGACAGAAGTGGAGAAACGTGGACGAGCTTGTCGGACTTTCCGAAGGTGCTGCATTGCCTCTCGGATTTACTTGGAGCGGTCATCAGTAAAAATGGACACAGAACGAAGATACCGATTTTATCCGTCATCCATATGCCCACTATTATGTGTGGACCAGGAACATACCGGAGAACTACACATGCAATTCCCTCAAAAATAAATAATATTATGTTTTATTATTTTTAAAAAAAAGTTTAAGATGATTCAAAATTCATATAAAAAAAATCAGTAACTAACTTGAAAACAATTTAAATGAAAAGATAGGTTTATCTTTTGAGTTTAAATGATTCACTTTCAAATCAATGTTACCTCAAAGGTTGATGTAACCTGTTTGCTCTGTATAAAACCCTTGACAAGAAAAATAACGTCATGGCCCGCGTGAATAGGAACAGCGAAGCACATCAATGTACCGAGCGACCATCCGCATCACCTGGGCTATCATATCCCGTACGTAGGTCATTTCTACTTATACGAGCATTATAGTGCGAGAATGGGACTAGCCGACAAGGAGCGTTGACGAAACGGAAGATGTACCCCTCTCCTTCGAACGGCCCTCACTCCACTAATCTGCACACTGAGGGAAACAGGATTCCCATTGAGAGGGAATAATCCCGTTTCAAACGAAGGAAACTTCTCTTACCCGCCTTTCTTAGATTAGAGGGGCATGCAAAGGTCCCAATCAACGCATACCCTAAATGTTTGAATACTTCATTCTGAGAAAAGAACAATAGGAACCAGTGATATATAAGCGTTATTTAATTTGGAAGGAAACCCGAAAGATCGTATTCCTGCTGAGGCCAGTTGCGTCACGAACTCCTTCACTCATTTTACGGACGTTCTTGAGTGGTCGGTGGTGGACTTTTTCTTTCTGGGAGTAGCTCCAGGACGCGAAAAACCAGGTAGCGAGATTGCGATTTCAAAGGCTTTTCCCCCTTCAAGGATGGGTGAGAGTCAAGTGACCTCTCATCTGTCGGCGGAGATTGAGATGCCATTTCGTCCGGGGCCGTTTTGAAGTTATTACAACTAAATTAGTAGGTGCCAAAAACTGACAAAACTAAGTCAGTAACTAAAAGGTGCAGTCCTATGAAAAGCCGAGAAGGATTTTTTTTTTTTTTTTTTTTTTTTTTCAAGCTGCACCTCAACCATAATGGTCATTAGCGGCACTGAACAAGGTGTCCAAAGGGACACTGCAAGTGGCAAGATTCCAAGGCCATGCTACCCTCCACCACCAAACGGGGTGCCATCACGGACTCCACTGACAAATCGGAGGAGGTCCAAATAAGAGGTACAGTGATGACCGCTGTTTAGCCCCTAGAGCGGATAAAAAAACCTCAAAAATAAAAATTTTATTCCTTACATTTAGTTTCAGATTTTGTTAGCTTTTTTGCCTAGTTAGTCCATGGCTAAAACACATGTTAAAAGTAGTAGGTACTATTTGTACTCTGTGTTAAAAGTAGTACTATTTGAGCCCAAATCTTGACTCCAACAAATGACAAGATATTAATATATTATAATGACAAGATTTCAGTTTTACTTTATCTTAAATGCAATAAAATACAGCCTTAGTCCGTGTGGAAGGAATCAGTAGTTTCATTCTTAAAGACACATTTTTTCCTAATAGTTAAGAACTAATAATTATTATTATTCAATAAGCAAAATAAATTAGGTACGTAATCTCAGCCTCTTCTTTTCAATGCACACAAAATAGTAGGTAATTGAGCCCGACTCTTGGCTCCAAATAAGGACTAGGAAAATTAACTTGAATCAAAAGTCTTCAACACTAAAATATAAAAAAGGCAAAACTCTTAAAAGCAACGCTACCACATCAAGTATCAACGTGGCTGAGCCTGCACAACTTGACATAATTACAAACACTCCACAAAACAACATAGCATTATTGAATGTATTTTTTTTTTTTTTTTTTTTTTTTTCTTGGCGTATTCTATCAATTCTGACATTCTGGAGCAAAGAAAAATAAATCATTATCACTAAGAAAGTGTCCGATTATGTAGCTATAGAAGAAATTTGACAGGAACACACCAAACAACAGCTGAAATAAAGGGAAAGCTCAGCATGTTTTCGTCAGAGCTCTCGTCGGCCATGCTTTTACTGTAGAAACTCTGCAATCGTGTCATGTTAGATTCCATAATTTTGTGTGTCATGTAGGTCAACCTGTCGATATTGGCGAAACTAGCGCTCATAGTGGAAAACTGATGCCACCAATCGATTCGGAGGGAAATTTAACTTCCAGAAGCACAATTAAAAAAATTGGAGAAATGCAATTATGTCATATTGGGCTTTCGGTGACGAAATACTACTACTAAGACTAGATCTAGAATATGCTAATAATCAAATATATGTTACTATATATAATTGCCAAAGTGAAATAAAACTATGACTAGATTGTACAAAAATATATCGCAGATCAGATATCACAGTTCCTAGTAGAGCTCAGCGACTCTCAGGTACGACAACAGGGAATGGACTTTGTCAGGTCCAGATAAAACGTCAACCCACTGAGAGGGCCGATGCTGGACTCGTAGGTCCATTAGGTTATGGGCAGACCTCCAGGAAGTGGCGGATGGACAGATCAGCCCCATACCTTCCACACACAACATCTCGAGCTTCTGCTTTGAGCAGGTGTCTGTGAGTAAGACGGGTATGGCCAGTGGCAACCCGGTTGACCACTATTCGGTCTCTCCTTGGAAGTTGGGTTACGAATAAGCCCACTGGGCACCCTGAAGGACACCACGCAGTTCAGTGACCTCAGCCTGCCATTGCTCATGCCAGATGGAATTGGCCTCATGTTGCATGTACGAGATTTGTTCCTCAATGCGTATAGGGAACAAATCGACAAAGTGCATTTATAGAAACGATTGGGAGGGGAGACGGCAGCTGGTAGCAGGTCATTTACAGCAAGCAAAAATCAAGCAAGTGAGATCAGATGGAAACTGTGGGCCCGGTTCAATTGGGAAATTTTCCTTCTTAAGTTGGCACTCTTGAGACGTGACCAAGAAGAGGTCACAACCCTGCCTCCCAGTGTTCCAGAACCCCCAAAAACATGATCGAAACTCAATTTTTTCGTATTTTTCTGCAGATCTGAAAATTTGTATCCATTATTCTACAGTTCTTGAAACACCAAAGCCTGTCAGGGCTTTCCCGAAAACTGCTTAGAAACGTTTGCAGGAAATGCGAAATGTTTAAAGTATTGTTGGCAATTTTTTTGTTAATGTAGCCTTTTTTTTCTTGTTTCCAAAAAGAGGAGATCTTTGCTGATTGGTAATCACAGCCAACAAGTAGAACCGAAGATGAGTCTTAGAGACAAAGACGAGTCGATGAGTGATGTATCTTTAAAGTACGATTTTCATGAATATTTTGCCAAATTAGGTAGAAAAAAATCGTTCAAATATGGGCACGGTAAAATTAGTCTCAGATTGTCGAGAAAGGTATAAAGAAAGTTTTCGAACCAATTCCAGGTGCCACTAGTCGCAACCTTGGCCTTCAGGTCAATTTTCCTGATCCAAAGTTCGTATCTCTGCATATTATTTTTGTTACTTTTCGTCCACATCAAGATTTAAAAAAATTTTTTTTTTTTTTTTTTAAATTTCGTTTTTTAGCGAATGTATAACGAAATCTCCCACCCCAACCCTCTCCCCCCAAGAAGTGTGAATTTTCTTTTGCAAACTTTGTTTTCTGCCGAAATCCAATGAATTGTGCGAAAGTGATACAATTGAAGTCGTTAGGAGTTTCGATCACGTTTTCGGGGTTCTGGACCATTGTGCGCCTGTCCTCTATACCGATAAAAAGAAAGGAGAATTCTTGTTCCCATTCTCATATATCTAGGAGTATAATTCATCGCGTTTTTTACGAGTTACTTTCGAAGACGTAAAGTATTTCGGCAGTTTCCCGTCAAACCAGCGTCTTACTTCCAAACAGTGGTAATTAAGAAAAGAACAATGAACTTCTGGCGAACCATGAACAGACAGACTCTATCGTACAGAAACTGCTTTTAATTTTTGTCTCACTCTAAAGGTTGGATTTTAAAACGTTTCTCACGTACATGAAGGTTCTGAAAGAGAAACTTCGAAGCGTAACAGCAAAGTTCATCGCCATTTGACTTACTAGTGTAACTTCCTCCATCCTTACTTTTGTTAACTTCAAGTAGGTTTTGATTAGTTTCAATAACCTCTCAAATTGGAAACAAAGATTTCGTGATCTTTTTAATGGTTTGGTTTGTTTTGTGCCGCATTTAACGACCATTATTAAAATTTTAGAGTTAGGGAATCGACATTTTCTGATGAGACTAATCCGGTTAGTTAAGGCATTTCCCTCAGTAACCAATGCGGAAAGTACCTCGTACATAAATAGAATTAGAAATGTTCTAACTAGTCGATTCGTGTAGTAACATCATTGTTTGTGTTGCTTGTTAATGTGCATTCGCAGAAAGGAGGAATGATATCAAACAATTACAAAAAAGAAGGGACTTTGATCAACTCAAAATCAGTCTGTGATAACATGGAGCAAGGTATCTTCAAATTATTTGCTTTGCTTCATTCAGGTGTCATCCAACTTTTGCTTCAGAAGATTCAGATGAAAACAGGCTCGCGGAATCTCTGGAATTATTCCCCAGGAATATTAGAGGTATCAAACATTCACTAAAAGTTGCGAGATGTCCGCCAAGACCTCAGCTCACTTTTTCGAGACATGAACGCTCCTTTTGGGAGTCTTCGACTCTCGTGTTCGCTAGGTCAGTCAATATTTTCTATTTCTGGTCATTCGTTGAGAGGAAACCTACTCTGACTAGTTTGTTAACGAAAGAAGAGTTGACTAGCTTATCAATTCGTAGGCACCCAGTGGGAGACCAGCAACTTCGCACGGATGGCTGAAATTTAATAAATTATTTATGAAATGGATTGGCCCTATTACAAAATTTTTGTTTATGATACATGGTGTTGAAATAAAAGAAAAAATGAATACAGATAGGTGTTTTGTCGACCGATACCCATCCCTAATA
This sequence comes from Adelphocoris suturalis, assembly GCA_030762985.1. Classification (NCBI taxonomy): domain Eukaryota; kingdom Metazoa; phylum Arthropoda; class Insecta; order Hemiptera; family Miridae; genus Adelphocoris; species Adelphocoris suturalis. The sequence goes on along the minus strand of CM061051.1, from coordinate 9,790,711 downwards.
GGAACGATTGATTAAAATTCACAATATAAGAAGAAGAAGAAGAAGAAAAAGCGTTTATTCACAAAGAGCGCAAACATATTTACCAACAAACATATATCTATTATATATTATCTATATTACATTCCTCTTTCCATTTTCCATTCATTTATGTATTTATTATTACTATTATTCTTGTTATTAGTTATTTATCTATTTTTAATACGGCACTAGTAATATTCCTCATAATTTATCACGATACATGTTTCTTATCAGAATCAATACATTAATACACTAATAATATACATTAATACACAATATAATACATATTACACATAATATATATCAATACATTAACCTTCATATAATATATTACATTAATTTTAACTATTCATCATATTCAACTATATTGTTTCTTCTATATTCACAATATATTGCTCCTCAACAATTGGCAGTGGTTTGGAGCTCGATCGATGAAACGAAAGGGTGGAACAGAAACGTCCATATGTTCATTACTATTGTGGTTGAAAACTTACTGTGAGAGCCGGACAAACCAGAATGGGATCGCTGATGGATTACCAAGTGACAACTTTCATGGAGACGAAATAATGAGGGGTTTCTCCCCAGGACATTAAAATAAAACGACTGGAGAAACTAATTTCCCCGAACCAAAGCTGTCGGGACAGTTGGAAACTTGGTAAAGTCCGCCATTCTGCTCGCAGATGGGATATCCCTTGCAGCGATGGAACTTAGTTCATTGCGAGTGCATCGAAAATTTAGTTATCAGTGCGAAGTTGTGCACAAACAGCAAATAGTATGATTGTGATATTCATGAGATATGACGCAATCTGTTATTGGGAGGGCCATAGTTATGTTGGATCCTAATGGAGCATTCAATTTTTAATTAGCGAATTTTTGTAGAAAATGAAGTTATTGCAATGGATCGGAAAGTTACAAAATAAAAATTTTTGAAGTATTTCTCCATTGAAATCCGTTATGAGGCATTCTGAAAAACGATTCCTGAAGTTTGCTCTTATTCATATATATGTATATATATATATATATATATATATATATATATATATATATATATATATATATATATATCTTTTAGCGAATTTTTGGAAGAAAATTAAGCTATTGCTCTCGCCTCAAACTTTGTAGAATGTGAATTTTTGAAAAAAATTTATGCATAAATCCGTTTTAGGCTATTCTGAATCATATTCTGAAGTTTAACGCATTTTTTTATGTATGTATGTATCTATGTATATATGTATGTATATACTCGTATGTATATGTCATTCCAGACGATAACTGTCCGTAGAATTGTGCTAGAAACTTCAAACAAATTTTAAAATGGACACGAAGGACACAAGGACACAAAACGAAAGTTCAAGTCCGTTGGCCAGCATGATCGGATTACATCTTCGGGTTGAAATTTTCAAAAATGTAGTCAAAATTTTCAAAATAGCCTGTTCTTGCGATTTGTTGTGCGAAATAATTTTTTCAGCATACTAACATGTGGTATATTCGGAATCAGCGTAAAATTTCCTCTAAGAATATGCATCAAGGTTGGTTTCAAAAATTTCAAAGTTGAAAATCAGTCAAAAATCGAAATAATGCCGTTCGCTAGTTGTAAAAATCTGTAATATTTGCATGAAACATTTGCATGAAACATCTTCAAAAATTCACTCATGGGGTCATGCTGCATGACTGGACTTTTTTTTCTCTCTCTCGTGGAATTAGACAACGTTCTTCTTAAACATCCGTTTACGCATAAAAAAAACAACTATAGCTTAAAAAATTCCATTATTGAATACAGTAATTTTTTACTGGGCAAACCTTTGAACTTCCTTTTATGAATCGATTGTTGAATATGAGATTTGCAAAATGAGACTATTTATTCTTATGAGATTTTATTAAATATAAAGGGATATTTCCGCTAGTAGGAACAATAAAATTTCACTACTTTTCAAAATTTATGGCTGGGCTTGCATCCGGCTCGTCGGTTTCTTAAGTTATTTAATGTGCTGAATCAGAATCCGAGATTCTTTTCTTTTTTTCTGTTTTAAGATTGTTTTTCCATGAGATAGCTTGTTTTCACTTATTTTTAGCACAAACTTTTCAGGATTTTTCATTGAACACACTTCACTTCACGTAAATTAATTGCTGATTCCGATTACCATCTCAATTTTTCTATTTCATTGTTTGTTTACGTATGCACGTGTGACATACTCTCCGCCTAAAGGCTCAAAGTAGCTATTTTTGATCATTGTGTCTGCCTTTTTTATTTATTGCATGGAGGTGACCTCCTACTAGGATCATATTTTGGTGGGTCTGGGCATGCATAGCGTGCATTAATTCCCAAAGTATAATAGATAGGATGAACTGATAGTTGAACCCGGTTTCGCCGAAGGTCGTGATTTTGTCATGTATGACAAAATAAATCGTACGTCCGTTATTTTCTGACCTAAAAAAAAATCACTCGCGACGAAATTGTGGAAATCAATTTCAAAACGGAATGGTTGTTTATTTCCACGAAAAACATTCGTGGAAACAGACAAAGTTTTTCCACTAACTTCCGTTTTGAAATGGGTTTTAACAACTTCGTCGCGAGTGAAAGTATATGTAAGCATAGATGGAGTAGGGAATATTCACCATACTGACATATTACGACGAGACGGATGTCTTAAGCCGATTTTGCACAATATTCAATGATATGAACAATTAAGAGAGAAAGTGAGAACAAGTAACAAATTCTGGCTGCAACTCAAAACCTTGAGAATATAATAATCAGAATTTCCCATTACTATTTCTAAAAGAACGTGGTAAAAGGGGAAAATTGTTGTTATCCAGTATGAAAAGTTCCAAGGAAGGCCGCCGAGTGAAAGTTAAGGGATTTAACATATTTATGAAAGGCAAACCCATGGTATTAGACGAGCATAGAAACACATACGGTAAGGTAAACATCAGGAAGTAGGTAGGTGCGGGAATCCAGGGTAGCCCCGTAAAAAAGGATGAGGAGAAAAATAAGAGGAAGAGGGGTAATTGTGGTGTGTTATAGCAATTAGTACCAACTCCTATGGTCCGAAAAACGGAAACCTGACTCAACAATAAACAGTAATAGTTTTATGTTGCCTACTCAAAACAATAGTGCAAATTTACCGCTGCCAGCTATACAAAACGAAAAAGTAGATATGATGAAACCATTGTCGACATAATTAGAGACACGTCCCAGAAGATATCCAATAGTATGTCATCTGGATCGATATGGATGATAAGAAGCGACTGGAATGCCGGACATGGATCATGAGGTGACATTGACAGGAAATTAACAGATGGATCCAAATCTTGCAGACGTCAGAGCATCGGCCGAAGTCGTCATAAATTGCACGTTGACTGCTTTCAGACCCTTTTGATGAGTTTAGTTTCATAGTATGTAATGAAAGATCATCTTCCGACTTGCCTGTATATTTATATTGGTGTCAGCGCGATGGACCTGATCTCAATGAATGTAGTTAGAATCGATGTACGGAGAGGTATGGTGGTTGACGGTTTTTGAAAATATATATCGGATCATTATCCCGGCACGATGGCATTAAATCAAGTCCTAATCAATGAAACAAATTCTTGGTGGGAACAATAGCTGCTACATTATTACGAAGTCAAAAATAGAAACCTTGATATATTGAATGAATTATTGAACAGCATGGAATCACCGCCTGATCCGACTAAAATTCCATCCACCAAATTGGTAGAAAAGGTTGAGGAAGCAGCTCAATCTCTACTGAAGTCTACTGAAGCCGATTGTGAAGAGAGAGGAGGCAATGGGCAACATATATCAACCATTCTTTACATCAACATGTGAGACGGCCAAATATCTGGCAAGAAAATGATATTATATAGGCACAGAAGAAAAGGAGCTCCAGATATGTTAAGATCAGCTTAACAGCAAAAAGTTCAGTCATGCAGCATGACCCCATGAGCGAATTTTTGAAGAAATCTTCGACATTTCAGTCGCTATTGATCGTGTAGAGAAATTTTAGTTTATGATTTTGATAGACAAACATGGAATCAAATTATTAAAAATAATTAGAAGGTACTCATACTTTATTATTATTAAACTAATCTTGTAGATTTAAAGACAAATGTAGGTAAATATTCATAGATTTCGATGTCCAATGTGGTCAGTATTGAAGGCAGTTGGTTATACAGGGATACTTCCATAAGAGTAGTTCTATCTGAATTTGGACAATGTTTCATGCAAATATTACCAATTTTTACAACTAGCGAACGGCATTATTTCGATTTTTGACTGATTTTTCAACTTTGAAATTTTTGTAAACTTGATACATGTTCTTATAGGAAATTTTACGCTGATTCCGAATATACCACATGTTAGTATGCTGAATAAATTATTTCGCACAACAAATCGCAGAAAACAGGCTATTTTGAAAATTTCAACCCGAAGATGTAATCCGATCATGTTGGCCAACGAACTTGAACTTTCGTTTTGTGTCCTTAACATTTTAAAATTTGTTTGAAGTTTCTAGCACAATTCTACGGACAGTTATCGTCTGGAATGACACATACATATATACATACATATACACATACATACATACATTCAAAAAAAAAATTCGTTAAACTTCAGAATATGATTCAGAATAGCCTGAAACGGATTTCTGCATAAAAATTTTTCAAAAATTCACATTCTACAAATTTTGAGGCGAGAGCAATAGCTTAATTTTCTTCAAAAATTCGCTAAAAAAGAATGAAAGTTCCTGTCATGCAGCGCGATTATATAAGAAGAATTCGCTAAAGTATGGAATTATACTTGAGCGCAAAGAAACGGCTAATAGTAGATAGATTTACAATTTGTAGCAGAATTTTTCTTGAACAAAAAAAAAGTGAATCAACTAAGAACTAGAACAATCAAAAATGTATGCACAGAAATATGATGAAAAATTTCAAGTACTTGAATTTCATGCTTAAATATTGATAAAAAATTATAAAAATTCTAAATTTTCAGTTGAATAACAGAATATATTTTTGGATCAGTTTTCTAGCCAAAAAATTGATACTCGCGCTCAAAGCGCTAGAATTTTGAAACAATTTAAAATTAATTTAAAACAAAAATTTACGGATATTTGCACATACGATCATGCTCCATGACTTGGACTTTAATATTTTACGTGATGCGTACAAGACTGCATTTATTTAACATACAAAGCTCCGAAAGCTGATCACAACGACGGTCTTTTGAATTTTCCGCCATAATGCTCGGACATCTTGATTTTTTGGATTAGTGACACTCGAGTTGTTATCCTAACTTCCTAGGTTAGTGTTGTGGAGGGTTGTTGATCACATGACACTTAAAATGAGGGCATGAAAAATAATAATCTGAAACTTCATTTTTCATGCTTTTTGAGAAACTCCAAATAGTTCTCCCTGTGTCTCAGGTGTTGTTTCATTTTTCGATTTAGAAACTCTTGATATTGGCGGGCCACACTGTCATGGCCTGGAATAAACATCGTTTTAGACTTCGATCGTGTTGTTATTTTTTTGAGTGATTTTCCTGTGAATCCAGTTTTTGGCTCCTAAAGTTGATTGCATTATATCTAAGTACAATCGTCCCGGAATTCCGATTTATCGCCGCTACTCTGAAAGTGCGGTGGTGCGTGCTGTGTCAGCCGCACCCATCACACTCAAACGAAAACAGGTTGCTCAAGGAGACTATGCTTTGGTGCAGTTCAATGTAAGTGGAACCTCGCGAAAATTTATCGGCTTTGTCATGGAAGCCCTAACCAAGGATGTTTTCCGAGTGAAATTCATGAGAAAAGTTGTAGGGAAGAAGCAGATATTCTTCCATTATCCGAATGTCGAGGATGTGGCAATAACCAAGGGACACCAAGTGCTTGGCTTTCACAACCCAACAGAATTGAGGCGAGAAAGATTTGTGTTCAGCAGCCTTGATGCTACCAATGTTGAATAGGCTGCATTTTTTTCTGGATGTTTCAAGTGTTGTTTTCAAAAATAAAATACAAATAAACGTATTTTAGTGATTTTAACTTAATTTTACTGTGATTGATCTAGTGATTCATTCAGTTTCCTACGTATTACCTACTAGGTTTGCATATTAAAAATTTATAAGTGTTTTGAAAAAATTATTTTTTTAAATAAATAATTTTGTTTATTGATGTTTTGTTTTTTTCTGTGGTCTTTCCTTAGTTTCATGAGTTCTTAAAGTTGACCTCACGTTATAATACACTGGATAATCATTGTTTTACCTAGTGATCAACTTTAGGAGCAATTGTGCTAATAAGTTGGTCATCTTAAAATTCAAAAAATAAGTTAATTATGCACTTCAATTTTTTCTCCTTCAAGAATTCTACTCCTGAGATGTGCAGGAAACCAGGATATTTTTTAGAATTTTTTAATATAGAACAGGGTCAGAGTTATTCTTGAAAAACCGCAAAAACCGATCAACTTTAGGTTGTGCTCGTTGTTTTTTGTAAATTACCATGTTTTATTTCATTACGTCTTACTTATATTATGTTATGTTATGTTATGTATTTTTGAGATGCGAGCTTGTGAGCATCCATACCGCCAAAGTCATTTCATCATTCTGACCTACATGTCCAACTAATCTGTATTTTTACTAAGGGATTGACTACTTGATGTCACGTTATTTTGAGATGCGAGCTTGCGAGCATCCAGACCACCAACCTATACGCATCATTCTGATCTATTTGTGCGAATTCATGTGCATTCTACTTGTGCGAATTCATGTAGAGGCAATCAAACCGCAACCACGCCAATTCGTTTCAACCAATTCTCACCGACATCGGCAACTTCTGAAAGTAAGCCTGCTGATTATTATTTTTTTAATAATATAATTTCTTCCCACAGCTTGAAATTGTCACCAATTCTACGTACATATGTAATCTAAGTAAGAAGGAATGCCTTGAAACATCGGGCGGGCATGTTGAAGACAAATTGACTGGGGGGGGATAATCATTATCATTATACTTCTTGCTTCTATACTAATCACTTAATTACAAGTAAAATCGCTTAGTAGTGGATTATCGTGTAGACGAAAACATGAGAATTCGCGAATACTATATGTATTCTTGTTCGACAGGAAAGGTGAGACTACAGTGTTAAGGTAAACCATCCACGTATCTATTGATTCTTCCCGTGGAATTTAAATGCAAACAAAATTAGTACATCACCACAACGGCGTTTGGGAGGACCAAGGTTTTTTTCCCCCTTTTTTTCTTTTTCCTCTATCCCTTGGGAAACTAACCTACCGACATTTCAGAGGGAAATCGGGCACTGAGACAAATCCCCTTAACGACCCCTTTTATATTTATTCACAGCACCAGCAAGAGGAGCTGAGAGCAAACGGAAGTGCGGACAACTGCCTTGATTTCCCCGGTTTCTTTTCATATCCCCTTTTTTTTCTTGTCATTTCAGTTTAATCATCTTTCGTTTAAATGGCTTGTCCTCCACCTTGCGAACACTCGAAATGACTCGATAGTGTAACCTAACTGAAGGATTATCCATGTAGGTTCACATTAGGGACGGATTAAAAGGGGGAGTGGCAGAAGCAAACAATTCTTGCGAGGGAACGTCAGAATAGAATCACGCCGTCGAGCTTGTAGGTTGACAAAATACGAGTACAGATGAAGGAACTTTATACTGTGGGGAAACTGGGATGGTAGGTACCGGTTTTACTAATCTGTCACGGCCAATTTACTAATTCGTTCGTTTGAATTTTAGTAGGCCTACAAACAACGTAGGTGCCACGGGGTATCAATCGGAGGTTTACGTGGGTAGTGTCAGAATTTTTGTCGGTAAACTTTGAGATTTCCAGATGTAGTTGAGGGAAAAATCATCAAAGCAGGTTGGTAACGGTGGTGTTGAGTCCGTGTCGTCCATCGTTGCCCTTTTGTGAGTAGAGGTAGAAGAGCAGTAGAAACCAAACTTCATATTAAATGCGAACTAAAGTTTTTTTTTTTTTTTTTTTTTTTTTAAGTGTTTGAGTTTAGCTCCGTCAAGAAACGAGCATGGAAGATAACATCTTTCTTCTTTAAAAAACATTAGGCAGCAGGCAATGAATTCAATTTTAATTTATAGAGATAAGTTTGTTTTCATCAGTTTATTTAACAAGTTACGGTAGGAACCTACTGTATTTGTCTCCCGTTTACCGCTTTTGGTAACGATAACAATACATAATCAAGAGCCATAATATATAATCAACCTACCTACTGTTTCGATGAAGAAAGAAACGAATCGCGTTTTCTTAACTGATTGCAAACTGTGTTTTTCGATTGAAGTGAATTTTTCACTGTTTCAAATTTACCAACAATAGACAACAAATATTTAACAACGTAATATTTTACTTGTATTTTCATCTTTAATCAAAAAAGTACTTTGTTCATTTAATTTCATCGTGAGTGTTTATTAAATGGTTGTTTACTTCTAAAGTAAATTGAAAAAATAAAGAGTGTGTTATTATTTAATCCTGTGTTTACAATATAAATGTATAATTTATAAATAATATTACATCACGAGGACTGAAGATCTCCAGCGTTTTATGTTTCATTCCCTGCCTTTTTCGATGTAATTTTACCAAAAAAATACTTACCTATAATCATTTTATTTTTTTATTTTTTTAAAGTACATGGATGTAAGGTAACCAAGCTAAAATTTGTGCAAATAAAAATTATGTTTTTCATGTTAATTGTTACATGCCTGATATGAAGTGTGGGTCTATAACCATAACCTCTAAAGTTGCTAGTTTTTCAAGGTCTTTTTTCAAACAAATTATTTCTCGGGGGGGGGGGGGGGGGGGGGGGGTTTCTCCCAGTAGAGGACCCATGAAATTCTATTAATCCGTCACTGGGTTCACTGAGGATCCATGGATATCCAATTAACCATACAACCTTGAAGACAGGACGGTTACATTGGCAGTGTGGCATACCTTGTTGAAGTTGTATGTTGAAAGCGTTTGTTCTACCTTCCGCCCTGTACTGGCTCCTGCGAACTTTCCGCTATTATGACGCGTGCTGTGTGCCCAATATTAAGAACATCTCAGTGGCGACGAGGATGGGTCTAGCTGAATTCAAGGTTGTATGGATACTTGAATATCCTGGATCCTCAGTGGACCTACATGGATACTCCTTCACTAACCTTACAGCATACTTTGTAAATGAATCAGCATTGTTTGCTTGCATAAGTTGATAACAAAATATTTTTGCTTTCTCACTACCAAAGGTAAAAAAAATATAATAATAATAATTTCAAAAGTAACTTTGATCTCCAAAATCAAAATTTCCACATTATTATTCCACATTATTCAAAGCTTGCTGATCGATTTTGGTTCCTTGTTTGCCTAATCTGCGTGTCTGTCTGTGCGAATCCCTTGTAACGCTCAAAACTTCACCAAGTTTCAGTAAGTTTTGGATGAAGTTTTCAGGGATAGTGCGGGTTTGCTGCTAGATGGTCCGCTATAAATTTCATCGTCGTCAGATCGATTATGCCGTGTGCGCATGCGCTAACTGAGTTTCTTATATTGTCGATTATCACAATCCATATGTCCGATTTTATTGAAACTTGGAGGTAGTTGGATATAGGTTTCAGGAAAGTACCCTATAAACTTTATTATACCTAATCGGTCGAGTAATAAATATTACGCATGCAAAGTTCGTTGACGCACGTAAAAATCTGAGACTGAAGCAACCAGCTTTTATGAATTTTCCAAAGATTATGTGAATTAGCTCCCACATGGTTTCCTATAATTTTCTATGTCGTTGGATTAATAATGGCAGGTGCACATGCGCTCATATTGTTGGTTTCTCACAATCTATGGGTCCGATATTATTCAAATTTGGAGGAAAGTTGGGTATTGATTTTAAGAATGTGCTGTATAACTTTTATCGCGATTGTTTGAGTAATAACTATTGCGCTCGCGCAACACTAAAATCAGTTGACATTTGTGAGATTCCTAGACTAATGAACCGATTTTAAAGAACTTGTCAGACATCGTGTAGGTTATTTTCTATATGGCCTTCTATAAACTGTTTTGCTGTCGGATCAATAGTAGTGTGTGCGCATACACACCATGCATTTCTGATAAAGTTATTTTTGTCGTAATTGGTTGTTTCAATTAATCTATACCCCCAAAAGTGAGAAAGCTATATCGTCTGCTCAACTTGGCATGTGGTTTTATTTTATTTCACTTTTTTCAGTTAACAATTAATGTAATCAAGTATCGGAAATCAAACATAGATCAATGCTCTGGAGTAAAGAACTTTTTTTCTTTTTTTTTTAGTACCTATGCATTTAGATAGAAGATATCCCTTCGTATTGTAATGGATACTAACTACGAATATATGTATATATATATATATATATATATATATATATATATATATATATATATATATATATATATATATATTTTACATTTTCTAATGGTTAATGATTGCTCATTTGTCCATCGAGCATAAAATGTTATATCTGTGTGTGTGTTTTTTTTTTTCATGGGAGGAGGGGAAAGGGGTATAAGAAAAGGAAATTCTGAAGGCATTTTATTGGTCATGTCTGGAAGCCCGCTCAATATTGGTTAAAGCGTGTCAAAGTCCTTGTCGTTCGACTATTGCGTGACGCATGAACCGGCTTATCGGAAAGAAAAAGTATGGCGAGATTGTGGTAATGGCTTCAGTCGATGGAAACAGTTCATTTTACGATTGAAACCGACGATTTAATTTATGGTGGAGATCGAATTATAGAAAAAGTTTCCGCTGCAAGGAATATCCAATCACGGTACGTGTAATGTCGTTATACTTTTTCAAGCTGTCTATATTTCTTGTCGAACCTTCGTACAAAATCCAGAACACGAAATTCAGCACAAACTGATTTTTATGACCATGAGCCGCTTTGTAGTCCGAAGGATGTGGACCAATCAAAATTACATTTTACAATGCGTTATATATATATATACTATATATATATATATATACCTATATATATATAGTTTTGATGAAGGATGAAAACACTCGCGTGTAATATTATTTTGAGGTATTACAGAAGGTTGGAAAAGATAGGAAACACTTAAATAAAACTTACAAAATTGAGAGAATATTTCGCCATGTCGGCGTCGTCAGCTCTAGTCAGACTATATATATATATATATATATATATATATAAACCTATGTTGGTTGACTGTTCTACTGAACTATATAATTAATAAAATAATAAAATTTAAGAAATTTCGCAAATATAAAGATGGAAGAATGGTTTGATATTTCGAAAGATTCTTTTTTCAAAATTGGAATAACAGAGAATTTCGTACTGGGAATATTTATTTACATCTTGTTGCCTTTATTATCGTGCCACCATGATGGAGTTACTCAATCATTGATGTTGGGCCCAGAAGGAGATTTGATCCCAGTACCAACTTAAACAAATATGTCAACATATTTGCCCTTTCCGACTGTTGTAATAGTCTATCGTTAGTTGGCTTCGTCATCTTCTTTAAAACGCCGAAGCTTTCATTAAAAGTGACCGAGGATCCATGTGATCTTGTGTGGAGCTTTATTTACCGTGGTCTACCAATTGATCTGCGAGGAATGCACAGAGGAACAATCAAGGGGCTTCTATATCAAAGCCCCCAAAGGAAAAGCCACGCAACAGTACTTGCGGATAAAAAATCATTGAGCGTCATTGAACCTGTTCCAACCACGGTAAACGAAGCTCCACACAAGATCACACCTCGGTCACTTTAATGAATGCTTCGGTGTTCAAGTTTTAAAGAAGATGACGAAGCCAACTAACGATAGACTATTACAACAGTCGGAAAGAGCGCATTTGTTAGTACTGGGATCAAATCGTCCTTTTTCGCTCGACATCAATGATTGAGTAACTCCATGATGGTGAAGCGATAATCAAGGCAACTAGATGTATTCCAATATTCCCAGTACTTAACTATCTTTTCCTCAAATTTTGACAAAGAATCTAACATGTGGTATATTCGGAATCAGCGTAAAATTTCCTATAAGAATATGTATCAAGTTTTCAAACATTTCAAAGTTTGAAAAATCAGTCAAAAATCGAAATAGTGCCGTTCGCTAGTTGTAAAAATCGGTAATATTTGCATGAAACATTGTCCAAATTCAATGGATTCTCCGATTCTCTCGGTAGCTCTCTTTAATGTTTTACGCTCAACTGCTTTAGGACTTGATGTAGCTTTAATACTGACTGTGGCTTAGAAAATATCAGCCATGAAATTATGAAGAAGTTCTATTTATGTACGTACTAGCACGCAGACCCAAGGCCTTCTCTCCGCTCGGCCGTCAGTAACGTTAAGCCTAAGGCCTCGTTTTATGTCAAGATTTGATGATGTTATGATAGGATACTGTTGAGATTTCAACTGCCTTCAATACTGACCACATTGGACATCGAAATCTATGAATATTTACCTACATTATTGTCTTTAAATCTACAAGATTAGTTTAATAATAATAAAGTATGAGTACCTCCTAATAATTTTTAATCATTTGATTTCATGTTTGTATATCAAAATCATAAACTAAAATTTCTCTACACGATCAATAGCGACTGAAATGTCCAAGATTTCCTCAAAAATTCGCTCATGGGGTCATGCTGCATGACTGGACTTTTTCGATAGTTCTTATAGCAGTGGCTGATGCCAATTACAAATTTGTAATGATCGATGTCGAAGCTTATGGAAAGGATAGTGATGGAGAGGATTTGAGAATACATTGTGCTACAAAGACCTGGAATCTGGGGAAACAATACTGCCATACGAAGGCACATGAAGGCTCCTCATGATTTTTCAAGTGATGAGGCAATCCCTCTGCGAACGCATTCCCCAATGCGGCCTTATCCTGCAAACCCAGTGTTGAGGAACTTGTAGAAAAGGATATTTAATTTTAATTTTTCCAGTTCGAGAATGAGCGTGGATGTACATTCGGCATAATGACATCTCAATTCCGAGTTTTGTTGAAGCCTATAGAGACCAGCGTTGAGAATGCTGTGCGCATTGTTAAAGCGATTACTTTGTTACACAACGTTATAATAGACAGAGAAGGTGTACCGACAGAGGAAGCATACGAATTTATAAACAACCCTTTTTCCCGGACTAAAATTTACAGAATTTCCAACATTCCCGCAATAATAAGAGGTACTCAGCTTCTGCAATTAAAATCAGGAAAATATTGAGTGAATATTTTATGCGAAGAGTACTTATACCTAGCACTGTAAATAGACTTGTTGAATAAATGAATTTACTAAATTCTATATTCTTCTATTACACCTAACCTAATACTTACCTAAATAAAATATTTATATTTAATTATTCTACTTAATTGATGTTAGCAATACAGGCAATGGTTTTACCCACTTACCAGCTTATTTTAATAATAAAAGTTCATAATAAGAAGTAAATAATATCACTTGGCAGCTTCAATAGATTTACGACCTCTTGAACTCCCACTTGAATTTCTCTATCTTCAAAGTGAGGAGCAAAGATCGTTAATAGAGAGCAGTGGGTAAAAAAATATGTCCATGAGGTCACGATTGGGACTTTTGTTTGTTATACATTATTCGGGATAAAACCCAAATACTAAGATAAAATTATATATAAGTACATCTTGTGGAAGAAAAGGAGGGAAATAATAAACTATAACTAATCACAAAGAGCTATGAAAAACATTACCAATCACAAGTACCAGTAGGCACATCGATATCGATTGACGTTCAAATACTATTGGTACATGATGAGTTTACGTAATAAAATATTAAAGTATGGCGTTTAAAGATAAAATGATCAATTTATGTATATTTATGTAACCGAAAACGCTAAAATATATCACCAATATAAACATCTACATATACTTATATATACATATATGAATTTAAATATTAAATATAAGTATGATAATACATGTATATGATGTATTTGCTATGACAAAATAATTATTAATGCTCTAGTATGTTAAGGGACACGGGGATTTAGTGTTTCTATATGGAGCGGTTGAAGTTCTTCAAACTTAGGCCTGTGTATATACAATAATTGTACATTATTGTGTATACACAATTATTGTGCATGTAAAATATTTTATTACTAATATATTTTTCTTTTGAACGCTTCATTTGTTGTATCAATATAATCTCAAATCTTGCATTCAGCAGCCGAGTTGGTTATGCACGGTGTTGAGGAGTTACGGAAGACCTTGTGGAGGAGTTTTGGAAAAAAACGAAGCGATGCAGGTCTTATCGCCAACCTGCCCATGTAATTAGATGCCAGTTCTACGAAGCGATATCGTTCTAAGCCCCCCCCCCCCCCCCCCCCCCCCGTTCACCGCGAACTCATTGATTCTCCCCAATTACGGGCCTTAATGAATTTTTACGTTCCTCCCTTGTTGGCAAAGCCGCTTTAAACGTCCACACGGCCCCAACATCCCTGTTAATTGCATTCGTAGTATATATGACTGTGAACCAGTTCAAATGCCTTTGTAGTGAAACAGTTCCCCTTCGTGCTAGCTTCGTTCCTTTACGAATTAGACCTCGTAGACACAGTGCGTGAGTAGACTCTGCTACAAAGGCTACGATTTCTAACGGAATACCGTAGGCAATTTTCAAAAAGGTTTGGATTACGCGCTGCTATGATTCCAAATTGTTATAAATGGACTTTCAAATCATGTTTGTATTTCAATTGTCTTCCTCAATGTTTTTTGAAGTACTGAACGTAACTTCATAGTTTGTCACCGAAAATTTGACACAGAAATCGGAAAAAACCACAACGAGAAGTTGAAAACCGCGTTTTGTTTAGGTATTTTGATCATAACTCGAAAAATGTATAATTTTCAAAAAAAAAAAAACCGCAAAATTAAAGAAGAGTTGATTTACCACAAAGTACCTTTAGTTCCTAAGTTTCTAAACTTCCGAACCAAAAGATTGAGAAAAAAGTTCCAGTCATGCAGCATGACGTTATGAACGAATTTTGGTGAATTAATGAATTATATTTAAGTTGAATTGTTTTGAAATTAGAACACTTTGCTTTCTTTTGCTTGAGTGCAATGAAATTGGATTTTATAATTCATACACCTATGGCGTTCTTCACGGATTCGGTCTTAGAATGGACTGAAACGAATTTGTGTTCTCTCTCTCTCTCTCTCCCCTCCTTTTTTCTTTTTCTTTTCATGTTTGGGTTGTTCCACGCCCCCCTTGATCAATTAAAATAGATTGTCCTTCTATATTTACGAAGCCTAGCTTCGGAAGTGGACTCCCAAAAAAAGGAGTGGAATAACCCTTAATTAGATATCAAATCGTAGTAGTTTCTCCACTTGTTCAGATAATATCGTTGAGGCATCTCCAATTCAATAATGACCATCCTCTTATTTTTATGCTATGAATGCATAGGCTAAATTACTTTGCTATGACAGCACATTTCAGTCTGCTGCAGCGCTCTAACCTTTGTTTTGCAGTCCGGTGCGTGTGCAAACAAACCCGACACGGTAAAGAGACGTAAAATAAACCATGCGAAAAACAAGGATTACCAAAGTTAATGCCGTAAGCCTCAATTACTGCGCTCGTGATATGTTTATATCCATTGCAAATTCGATTCCCTCCGGAAGCTGGAAGCGTTCAAAATGGAATGGCATTAGGGGGATGACTCGCTCAATGAGGGGTTTGATTGAGACGACAAAGGTCCGATGTTCAATTCTCGTAGTGCGAATGGCCCCAAGCGTTGGACAGTGGCATCCGGCTTCTAGCAGTAATTAGAGAGTTCCTAGTAGATCCGAAAACACAATACGTCGTGCGGTATTGACAATCCGGCGCCAAAACTCCGATCCAATGAGTTACTGTGACGCATCCTTCCGTACAGATACGTTAACGGATCCCAATCCGTTAATAACGTAATCGTCTAAAATAACTTCCTTCCATGGACTCCAATAACCTGGAGGGATAATGTCCTGCTTCCATGGATTTAGCGTTACAACTAGATCCGTTAACGACTTGCCGTGACTTTAAGGGGGCGGTCCGGGTTTGGGCCCGCACATATGAAATGACGACTGGTTTGGGGCCGCAGCGCAACGGTTTTGGGCCCGTTGGGTTTTGAAGGCGCAACTGGTTTGGGCCCCTCGGAAAACCATACTGTAATTGCATCACAAGAGTGTATTTTGTCAATACTTATGATAAATATAAGTTGCTGATACATGTATATATCATAGTCGTATGTACTATCCCTGCAAATAAGAAATTACATTACTATTCATGGCGGTAAGAGAGTCTGTATGTATGAACCTATTACTACAATTCATGAAGGTATGAGAGTTATGTATTTTAATTAGGCTCATACGTACAAGGTCTCATTATCCTCTACTTATCTTCAAAGAAAGCATCCCACAGTATGTTCAAATGTTCGATCTTGTCTCTCGTCGGTTTCCGAAGCACATTGATTGCCCCTAAAAACTTTAAAATACCTGGTTTGGTCCGGAAAATCCTCAATTTGACTGTCAATAATGACTTAAGGGTAATAAAATGTCACGAATTACCTACCTCTTTTCACACTCGCAATTTTCAAAGAGCTTTCCGACTGAATTTGCTGGATGACGGAGATGACTACGTGGATATTAGGGTGAGGACTGTAAAACTGCTTATTAAAGTCGCTGTTGAAAGACTCTGCTCCATTTGTAGTTGCCACAACTCGCTCGTTGCCAAAGTGCCGGTGGGAATAAACTATCCTTTTCAATGTAGTTGACAAGTGCGTAGTACGCAAACTCCGAAACTCCCACGGGAGCGTCATACATTTAAGTTGTGAAACCATTGTACAACACGTAAGCCGGGAGATATCTCAAAGCAGAGAATTTGCGGAGCCACCGACCCACCAAAGAGGACTTGCTCAGGTACTGTTTTGCCAACCCTGTGTCCAATCCATTGTGAAATGCAAGAAGGCATCCGCGACTACTGCACGGCCGACGGAATCCATATCGCAGGTTCACAGGACACGCTTATCTCATCAAAACACACGAGCCCAAAGGCGAGATGGCTCACGGGCCGAAACCCGTTGCCATTTCGAGGACCTTACACCCTCAGCGGGCCCAAACCCGCGACGCCCCTTTAAGGTGCGGTAACCGTAATCGTTACCACACGCCGGCCGTATTGATAATAATAATAATAATAATAAATATTTTATTTGTCATCATTTTCCGTACAAAGAAAAAAAAAAGTATAATATTTGTATAGGTATATAAGAACATCAAATAAAATAATAGGTGCTCTTAGAAAAATATTTTTCAAAATACTTTATATTTTCAATAATTAATGTGATGACCGTGCCGGATAGTTAAAACTGTGGCCCAGCACGGAGTTGTTGTGAACCGGAAACTATTTCACAAAAGTACCAGTGAGTGTTTTAGGTATACCCACTTGTATGGCTTATTTAATTGAAACTAACTAATTTTTTCTAATTTGTTAGAAGGTAAGGAGATGATGATTGCTGCTGTCGTGTATTAATTTATGAATTTCTTTACGCAACAGTTCATCGTTATTTATTTTTAGGATTTCAACTATTTTCTTGAATTTTTTGTTTACAATTTGCATGCCTCTATATCTTGTTGTCATCTGAGCATAAGTGTTCTTCACTTTGGGTAGCTTAAGTCTATAGGGCTCTTTGTTTCGTGTCCTAACGTCCACAAAGAATGAACTTTTTTCTTTTTTAATGAATTTTATCATATTTTTAATATATATTTGATTAACCGTGTCCAAATTCAATTCCTTGAACAGCTCTTCTGTTGGATAGCGTTTTGGTTTCTTGAAAAGAACTTTGAGTGTCATTTTTTGAATTTTAAAAAGTTTGTCGAGTAAGTATTTATATGTTCCACCCCAAATAACTATCGAATATTGTAGGATGGATTCGAAAAGCGCCTGATAGATATTTCGCAGAAGGCTTTTGGACAGGTATTTGATACCGTACATAACATAAGCACATTTCCGTAGTTTTTGGCACAGAGAATTTATATGGTGATCCCACCTCAAGCGGCTGTCAACAGTCACTCCAAGGTACACTAGGTGATCCAGTTTTTTGATAGTTGGGCAGGTACACGGTGTTTCTGTGCAGGTGTGGATGACCAGAGTATCTTCTGACGAAGAATTGGGATCGAGTTTCCTCGAAATATTCATGAAAACTGATTTGGAGGCGTTGATCGTGAGTATATTTGCGTTCATCCATCGTCCTATTATACGTAGGTCTTTCTCTGCTTTGTCGTGAGCATCTCGCCAGGTGCTTCCTGTATTTACGAGGGCCACGTCATCTGCAAACATGAATATGCTCCCTGAGAAGGTCTGCATTACCAAGCCGTTCACATAAATGAGGAAGATAATGGGTCCAAGCGAAGTACCCTGGGAGCAGCCATAGTCGCGTATGAAAGCGTTATCACTTTTTGTGTCTCCTATATGAACGGCTTGTACTCTATTACTGATGTAGGACTTGAAAAGTTGTAGTTCAGTTCCACGAATGCCAGCTTTTTCGAGCTTTTCACCCAATTTTTCCTTCGATATGCTATCAAAAGCCTTGGCCACGTCCAAGCATGTTAAAACCACCTTTTTCCCTGCATCCTGTGTACTAACGTTTCTCTGAAATCCAAACTGCTGTCTTCCTATGATTTTATTCTTCTCCAGAAATGAAACCAAGCGTGATTTAAGCAGCCTTTCAAATATCTTCGCTATTACGTTGATTAGTGAGATGGGGCGATAGTTGGCTGGGTCTGAACTTTCTCCCTTTTTGAAAAGTGGTACTACTTTAGCTAATTTGAAATTTTGCGGAAATACACCTTCGGAAATACTCATGTTGAACAGGTGAGCAAGCGGCTCTGCTATGATTTCAATCACTTCTTTTATTATTTGCAGAGGTATTCCATCCGGTCCTGGAGCTGAGCCTCCTCTCATCGTAGTAACTGTTTTTATTATCTCTTGAGGTTCTATTCTAAATAGGAACATGGAACTAGGGTGGTTAGCGTAAGATATACCATCTTGTGGAGGTTCCTGGACTGGTGAGATTCTACTTGCCAAAACCTCTCCAACGGTAGCGAAGTAAGTATTTAGGATATTTGCAGCATCTTTTTCGTCTCGAACATTTTCATATTTCTGTATCCATTCCTTTAATTGAAAATTATCTTTAGCTATTACGCGATTTGCAGCTTCATTTATTATTTCCCACCTTTTTTTAGGATTATTTTTGTTTCTGTCCAGTTTATTCTTATAGTAATTTTCTTTCACATCTTTAAGGAGTGTATTTAGCGTATTTCTATACGATTTGAACTTATTTTGCAGAGTTGTGTTATAGGGTTGTCTGAGCGCTTTTGAGGACATTTTGTCCCTCTTTCTGATTGACTTGAGGATACTCGGTGTGATCCATGGTTTCAGGGTTTTCTGTTTGTTGCTTTTGATCTTCACTTGGACTTGCGACCTGAGTTTTACCTGTTCAAGCAGATCTGCTAATATTTGAGCAGTGAGATTGACATCCTGTTCTCTATAGAAATCATCCCATCTTATATTGCTAATCTCGTTTTTAAATTTTTCAAATTGAATTTTAGTACATTCATAGAAATGATTCTCATTTTCATTTTCGATCAGACAATGTTGAGTTTGTATTTCACATATAATTGGAAAATGGTCGGTAATCGCTGTGTTTAGCACCTTAACCTTCGCAGGGTTTGAGCCTCTGTAAAAACAGTGATCCAAACAGGATTTTTTTCGAGTAGGGAGGTGGTTCAAACATTTATATCCACTTGAGCTTAACACATCAAGGTATTGTTCAGCATTGAGGCTAAGCTGATTTGCTATTATATTAATATTTATATCGCCAATAAAAAAGGGATTCCATGTTTCTATTTTTGTCAATCAATATCTGTACTTCATCGATAAAACGGTTCAATATTTCATTGTTGTTTACCGGGCTTCTGTAGCAGGCTAAGATTCTTATACTTTCTTTTTCGTTAATATTTATTGTTAATTCGACTCCACTTGCTTTAGTTAGGTTCAGGTGAGACAGACGGATTTACTAGGATCAGCGCACAATCAAACACCGAACAGGCAACATTGTATCTCAACACTGATAGATGTCAAAGTAGGTACAGCAGTCCTCGAAAGGCACTGCACAGCATGACAGGGATTTATTTACTGATTCTACCTACGAACAAAGACCAATTACAAAATTGATGAATATTAATGACAATATTTACCGACCGCAGTCTTTTGATCTGCATTCTCCTGTTCGTTTGCCTGTATGTCTATTTGTCAGTTTGTGACGCGATGCAGGGTGGAATTTCGGACCTACCGACTTGAAATTTGTTGGGTAGAGCACAGGATTGACGTGAAGTTTTTGGAGTCGATCCGATTTGACGCCGCGGCGCCAGAATCGTGAACCTATCGCCAGAAACTCCTAAATTACCGATGGGTTTTTTTAGAGTTTTCACATACCTAAAACTTGTTAAGAATCAAATGTTTTACAATATTTTGGTCCTTTTTTTAATAGTTTCTGAGGTACAGAAATGATCCTACGTTTCAAGTTTCAAAGTTCCTAAAATGGGGCGATTGTTCGTCAAACGTCAGAGCCTTTCCTATAATTTCTGCTAATTTTTTCAATTATTATTATTATTATCATTATCATTATTATTTTAGGTTTTTGTTCGGAGCATGATATCTAGCTAATCAAATTTCGAACGAATTTCGTTCCCATAGTTTTTCTTGAAGCACTAATATCATGCATCATAACCATTGGAGCGGACAAACGTGGTTTCTCTCATATTTGATAAATTCTTTTAAAATTTACAAATTCGGTTCCCATAATTTTTTTCCTGAAGAACCAATAATTCCCGAAATACACCGTTCAAAGTTGCAGAAAAAATTTCCGGGCATGCAGCATGTTCGTATGAGCGAATTTCGTAAATTGTAGTATTATACATATACTTTTTTTACTGTGATTTTGTACATTCCTCTGTATTGAACTTGGGATTTTGCTATTCATGAGTATTTTCAACGAAAGCCATTTCAATGAGGCCATACAGAAGCTGCGTGTCGTACCCAAATGACAAAATACAACTTATGGATAGAATATTTCGTACATGTCTTCTGATAGCCACAATCCCAACCGAAATCAAGGTTTATGCCTCAATAGGCAATATTTTAAGAGACCCCTTAGTTCTACGCTTTCTGGTGACCATGAATGCCACAATTTATGATAAAAACTTCCTGTTTTTCCGACGAATAGACGGAGTGTTGATTTTTCTCCCTAAATATTGCCTGGGGTTCTTCGGTACAAAGCTGTTCGAATTTTTGGATTAAACTAGTGTATTTTCAAGGACCATCTTCAATAATTATTCCCCTATTTTTAACCATCGACAAATTCGGTTGACATGAGAGCAATTCTTCCTAACACGTACGGGTACGAGAAACTAATATAACTAAATTGAACTACCATCCGGAATGGACCAATTGACTGACTTCATCACCACTAAAACTAACAAAAATACAAACAAAACCCTCGACCACTTTCTCTGTTATGAAATTGAATCGTATGAGCATCCACCCCAACTACTGCTATCAAAATGTGTTAAGACACGATCAGTTTTTTACCGAGGGTAATTTTTACCTGCGATCCGCTTACGATACAGCAGACACATAACAATAGACAAGGAGTAGAGATACATTTGAATTGGGGTTCAAATCTCAAATGCGGCTGGACAGGAATGTAATTGCACGAAAGGTTTCTACCCAAAATTATTCTCAATTTTGTAGTCCATCCACTCAGAATTATAGGACATTCCACATTCGGAGTAGAAACTTTTGACATCAATCGAGAGATGTATGTTTAAAGGTATCACTTTTCCCCGGCCTCAATATTTAAAATCAGCGATAAAGTGAACAAAATGAAAGTTTGTACATTTGATAACATTGAGTGTTGTGTTACAAGGATGTGCAAGTATTGCAACGTATATCATTGCGACCCGACCCACAGCTATTGAATCCCATACACCTTGACTTATACAGCCTTGCATAATTATGTTGCACATACCTCCTTATACATATAATTCATAAGCAAATACACGATTGAACTTACTTTTGCAGCGAAAGTACAGTAATCGCACAAGTGACTCACCCACCGCCCCGCGCTTACCTGTAACAAAAAATAGATTAAATTGAAATCAATGGATTCAAAATCAACGGACACAATTTACGTTGAACAAAAGCCTAAAGTCTGATTATGCTTTGAAGGACCGCGTATGACCAGTTTTCCAGTACCTTCATGCATAAATTAACAAGAAAAGATCCATTCATTCAGCGTGATCGTAAGAGGGAATATTCGTTAATTATCATATTATAATATGTTACATTGTTTTGGAATTCTGGAATCGCATAGATGCTATGGGCCAAAAACGGGCGAAAAAGTGTCTTTTTCGAGACTTTGAGTGTTAAACGCACGCCTGGCACGCTTGGCAGGGGGTCACGGTGGGTGGTGAGGGGGGTGAGGGGGGTGTGGATTGAGAGGAGGCGCCGCGGCACCTTGCGGTGGCTGGAGTTACCAGGGGCGTAGCAGAGGGGTGTAGGAGAATGGATATTTATTACTTTTACGTGTTATACCCATATAACACACCGCGGCACCATGAGGTGGGTAAAGCGTTCCTTCGAGGCATGAATATATGTTTTTTTCTAGGTCATATTTGTGTGTTAATACCAATGCTTTTCCTACGCATATTTAATAACATATCCTCTCGACTTTTCGTACGTACTTAGATAATGATATTATTAAGGCAATATGTTGACTCAGAATCGTGATTACAATCGTATTCTTATTCGACGGTAAGATTATGCCCAACACTGCAGGAGCCTTCTTTGTGGATGGAATATGCCTCAAAGTACTAAAAAGGCAGCTAGTATAAGAGCTGCCTTGTTTACTGTGGTGCAAAATAAAAGGAAGTCAGTGGTCCTCCAAGAAGTAATGATTCTCTCCAGAGTTTTTGCAGCCTTTCAATATAGGGTTCCAGTTCACTAACAGCTCAAGTAAAATAATCCCTGTTGATTTCACAAAATCAAATGGCAACAGTAGAAGGTACACGCTTTTCAATGATGTATAGGTAATGTTTGTGAATGTGCAGTGACAACCCTCTATACCGTGAAGATAAAATTAAAATAAGACAGTATTTAAGCCTTGACACCAACAAAACTTCGTCTTGGAAATTTCATCTTGACTGGGTGACAATTGAGGATGTTGTACATGTTACAATGGTTTTAATTTTTAGAAAATTTTCTTGGAAAATGAAGCTATCGCAATGGCTCCAAAAATTTTAAAATAAAAATTTTCAAAACTTTTCTTCACCGGAATCTGTTTTGAGGCATTCTGAAATGATTCCTGGATTTTAACGCTTTTCTCTCTATATATATATATATATATATATATATATATATATATATATATGTGTGTGTGTGTGTGTGTGTGTGTGTGTGTGTGTGTGTGTGTGTGTGTGTGTGTGTGTGTGTGTGTCATTCCAGACGATAACTCTCGATAGAATTGAGATAAAAACTTCGTTCTTTCGCCAAAAAATCAAAGCATTTTAAAAGAAAGGATGAGTTCGTTGGACAACACTTTTTGAGCACATTAAGTTCGTCAAATTTCAAAAAATGTTCTAAAAAAATCACTAAAAATGACTGAAAACGTCTAAAAACTGTTAAATTTATATTTTTATCAGAATCGTAGTCGAAAGAAGTTTATTGACGATGAACTAAAACATTCAAAAATGTATTCACAAAATTATGGTGAAAAATGTACTTGAATTTCATCAATATTTGCTGAAAAATCGATTGAAAAACTGAAAAATTGCTAAACATCCAAAATCTGTTTTTATTCGTAGAATATGATTTGGAACGAGTTTATTTGCCATAAAATTGGTGGTTAACAATTTCTTTGTACTCGGAATGCACAAATTTCAAAACAGTAATATAATATAATGTTACGATAATCTACGAAAATTCACTCATACGATCATGCTGCATGACTGGAACTTTTTTAAGTCTGAGCTTGGAGTGATTCTGAATCTTAACGGAATGAAACTCGTACGTATTGTTACAAGGTTTCACCGCTTTTACGTCGTTTGTTTTGACGTTTTTGCATTCTCGAAGGCAACCATATTCGTACTTATTTAAAATGAAATTTTTATAGGGGGGAGCAATTTAGAGCCGGAGCCGCACAATCTCTAAAATTTATTTTCAATTGGACGATCCACCATGACCATTGGTAACAAGCTGCTTCTTTACAATCAAGTACTCAAGCCAGTTTGGATGTATGGAGCGCATTTGTGGGGCTGCACAGCTCCAACCAATAGACAGATCATTCAACGTTTCCAGAATTCTGTACTACAATGTATCACTGATGCGCCGTGGTACTTCCGAAATGAGGCACTCCACCCTGAACTCCAAGTTGACAGTGTGGATGAGGTGATCAAAAAGCGAGCAACGGCTCATCTTGCCAGACTAAAAGATCATGTGAATGAGGAAGCTATAAAGTTCCTGGATGTGCAAGATCCAGCACTCCTTAAGCGTTTCAAACCGCATGAGCTTGTGTAGGAAGTGAATGTGATATGTTCGAGAGACAAGGGACAAAGTTATGCATCTTAGGTCGTGAATAGTGTCTTGTAGTAATGTAAGTCAGATTTGTATTGTTGATGAGATTACTCGGTGCAATAAAAGCTTTAAAAAAAAATTGGATGACAAGTCAGAGAATAACGTGGCAAAGATATTTGCTGGAAAACTGATACGAGACGACAGAAAGTGAACATTTTAATTTCAGGTGACAAGAATTTTGTGAACTTCACAAAAGAGTGATTTATTATGAAGCTTTCTAAACCAAGGTGATCTGAAAGTGTAAATTGCGATTTGATAAAGCAGCTTTCGTAATTTTTGTTCTAGAATCCTCATTTACAATATCCTCATAATGCAGGAAGCAGCTAATAGGGAGCTGTAATGTAGGTTGCTGACGTTTGCGTGTAAGTGTAAGCCTCTGTATCATAAACGGTGTATATATTTATCAAGAGGGCGGTAAATATTGACGTAGTCGATCATTCGAGACGAGAGACCGTGAAATAAACGACCTCAATCCAATCATGAAATGAGTTGGTTGGGTTTTCATAAAAACCTCTTCAGTGAACAGTCCTACGATGCACCAAACCACTCCAAGTAAACCATTCCGTTCCAAGTGGAATCCGTTAAAGTGGAACGGCGATATGGAAGCCCATGAAGATTCCAATTCCATACATGTAGTAGATGCTCCTCTTTCCTCTCGTACGACATTGAAAAAGAGGTAGATTTCAATTTATAGGAGTAACGGCAAGCTGATCAATCGCTGGGCTATGATTTGGCGAAAAGAATTTCCTTCGTGAAAAAGACTCAACGAAGATTGATGAGGTCAGGCCTTTCAGTTACATGGGTAGCAGAGAAGGTTGTTCGTATTATAGCTCTAACATTATTTATTCACGAAGTCGGAGAGGCGGGGCGGAGGAGCGGGGCGTTAAATGATCAGTTCCATTAACGTTTTCCCCCATATTTTTCTTCCTGGAAATCCCATAATGGAACTACGTGTTTCGTCTGTATTTGCTGTATGGTGTTGTACCTTGAGAATTTACGGAATTTCGGCTATCGTTTCACCAACATGAAAAATAACATACGATCAAGATGCTTAGAGCATGAAAAGCGGAAGTTAGTTAAAAACGTTGTCTATTTCCACGAAAAATAAAGAGTCACTATGTTAAATAGATTTCGACGGTTAGGCCATCATCAGTAACAAACAATAACTGAAGATACATTAGAAAGGACACAGATTTTATAGTAACAGGTGAAGGGAGATTGAATCCCATTGGTCAAGAGAAAGGAAAGGGGCAGGAGGTACAACCAATTAAGTGCAAACAAGGTGACGGGGGATTATAGCTAATTAGATGAAGTGAAAGGGGGAAATAACTAAATATGGTTTCAACAGTAGACTAGTTGGTACACACACATTTTTGACTAGCACTCTGCTAAACCTGGACCCTTACATGTGTAATTGGTGTTAGTTGAGGAGTAGTCTGAGCCTCAATCACCAATACGAACTAAATCACTCGCGACCAAGTTGGGGAAACCCATTTCAAAAGGGAAGTTAATGAAAAAACGCTGTGTATTTCCACGAAAAATAAGGAGTTACAATGTTGTTAAATCGATTTCGACGATTAGGCCATCATCAGTAACAAACAATAACTGAATACACATTAGAAAGGACACAGCTTTTATAGTAACGGGTGAAGGGAGATTGAATCCCATTGGTCAAGAGGAAGGAAAGGGGGCAGGAGGTACAACCAATCAAGCGCTAACAAATTGACGGGGGATTATAACTAATTACATGAAGAGGAAGGGGAAAAAGTAACTAAATGTGAAGGGATAATTCCAAGCTTTATAGAAATGGACCTATCAGTGGTGAAATATATTGAGGTATATCCTCATTTAAACATTTACCAGATCTGTCACTTTTGATAATTTCGAATTTTTCAAGTACATTCAAAATACCTCCCTTTGGACAATAATGAAGAAATTCCACAAACTGTCTATCTGTCAAATCAAAATTGTAACTATGATTGGATTCCTTAAGATGTTTCGCAAATGTAGACTTACCCTTATTTTCCCTGACATCCTCCTGATGCTCGTCTATTCTTTCCCTGAATTTCCTACCAGTTTGTCCGCAATATTCGAAGCCACAAGAACTTTTTAATTTATAAACCCCACTTTTATCCTGAACATTGATTTTGTCCTTAACGGATCCTACTAATGCTTTAATACTATTTTTAGTTCTGAACCCTACTTCGTAACCTCTCGATGATAGAATTTGGCCGATTTTATCCGAAATTTCCCCATAATAAGGTATACTTATCCATTGCTTTTCTTCTAAATTTACGTCTTCCCTAGCCAGATTGGAAACTTTTTCCCTATTCTTTTTCCTAAGAACCTTATTCCATATGGTATCAACGAGATCTCCTCCATATCCGTTACTAGCCGCTATGTTTTTGATAATGGATTTTCTTTTGATAAAATTTGTTCACTCATTGGAATAGATAGTTCTCGGTTGATCATACTATGGAAGGCTGCATGATTATGGACTAAACGGTGAATTGTAGTTTTATCGTTATATGTATCCTTTATATAAATTGAAAAATCATGCTTTTCGTTTACCAAAGAGATGGACAGATCTAAAAAATTGAGTTTATTTCCGCCGAATTCGAGGGTAAATTTGATATAGGGATCTAATTTATTGATTTCTTCGTGAAAAGAATTTAGTTGTCTTTCTGTGCCCTTCCATAGAATGACAATACAATGCTCGTATCATCGACATATCTATACCAATAGAGAAGATTATTTGTGTTAGAAGTTGTAAATATTTGTTGCTCAAGATAATTCATGTAAATATCTGCAAGCAGAGGAGATAACGGAGAACACATAGCAACCCCTGGCTTTTTAGTTTTTAGTTCGTACTTGGAGCATGCTTAGAGTGTGTGTTTATGAGTTCTAGTCTTGAAGCATGACCGTATCAACGAATTTTACTAACACTCCACAACATTACAGTATCACTATCATTCAATCAAGGTCACTAATAAACTGTGGAACGTCAGTATAGTTGAGTGTACTTGTTTCAAACTAATGGATCATTAGATGTCTTAAGTTTGTCACCACTCCAACGAATGTTCGATTTTTCCTTTGATTGGTTATATCTATCTTCTATATTAGGGGACATTCTGGAGGAACGTCGTGTCATAATAGGATATCTTAGATCGATTGTAGCACGGATGAGGAGAAGTAGATGTGTATGAGCCTCATAAATCAATCAATCGAAGTTACTGAGAATGGCTTTATCGAAGGCATCACGACTTGCATCAAAACGGTACTTTGATGAATAGCCATCGCGGGAGTCGGCAATAGGCCCAACGTTCTACCTAACTGTTCATTTGGGTAGGTAGGTACAATCGATCACTACGATTGGAACAGCCAGTGGTTTTGGTGTGTCATGCTCGAACTCTGTTGTGAACAAGATACGAACAGTATACTAGCCTCCTTGATTCAACAGGCTATCGATATTGGATCCAAGCCTGCTAAGTTGGCAAGTGCATTTTAATAATTTTTGTGGGGGAAAAACCAGAAATCTAGACGGTGGCATCCAAAAAACCTAGGCACGTATCCATTTCACGATTGTATAAATTTCTGAAATGTGTTAGAAGGGGGGCTTCAGAACATAATAATTTACTTGTTTTTATGCAGCAGATTTATAATTATATAAATTTGTGAAAAGCTGATTTATAATAATTACTGATGTAGATTTGCGCATGCGCAAGAGCTATCCTACAATGAAATTACCATGAAACCATCAAGAATTCAACCCACACCAACCCTGAGAGTAACTTTCCTACTTCAACTTCAGATTTGCACAAGAGCGGATGTTACCATTGAAACAGTTTCGAATAAATTCACTAAATCGTACATCCTGGTCCATAAGGTCTTATTGGGATTTAAATTAAATAAGTAAAAATATTTCGGAGAATCCGTTTTATGATCATGGATCACATGTGATTTCAATCCAGACGATTACACCTGCTTTTCGGGCCCTTGTAACATTGCAGGCAATTGGGTTGAAAACTATTGTTATGGAGAATTGGAGAACAGCAGTTGCTAGAACTGGCATGTATTTGTAAGTAATTGAGCATCACTGATGACAGACAGAGAAGTGATATCGTTTATTTAACGATCACAGTCACTGTTTTAAATAAATGGGTCTACAAGCTAGAATAGCTTCCACCTGAGTTAATAACCTTTGCAGCATCAATGATTTCAAAATTTCAACGTTCAGGTAATCTTTTGGGTGATAGGTCACTCATTTCCCAGAGGATTTGTATAGGTCATTTATTTCCGTGATCAATTTGTATTGCGAGTCGCCTGCACACTGAAGGGCGCTAAAAATTGAATTTAGGGCGGTCCCTATAATACCTCATAGGAAATAACAATTATACCTCATAGGGCTCTGAATTATATCTGGCACCCAAACTCGAGAAAGAGAAACTCATTTAGAAAAAGAGATTTTACTTTGCTGAGTTTATTCAGGACAAGAGCAGTAAATGCAGATGGGTAGAGAACTTGAAGAACGGGAGCAAAACAGTTTAGTTTGAAATTGAATATTCATTTTTGGAGGAGGGTGCCAATATTATTCAACTGGGGCGATAGTTACTCTAATATTCTTATATCACTTCTTTATGGTATCTTATAAAAATTCAATCCTAGAATCATGAGAAGAACGAACAATTTAATTTCCAGCACAGCGATTCTGTTAACATTCGGGGTCTCAATCAGCAAAATAAAGTTCTCAACACTCGTGCTGGATCTGCATTTTTTGTATAACCCAAACCACTTTAACCGGCATGATTTCAGTGGGTAAAACACACACACAAACACACACATATAGGGGGGGGGGGGGTTCAAGTTGGTGAAACGAAAGTGAGTTTAACATTAGCCACACGTGCTGCCGCTATTACATACGCATCTATCTCGTATACGTCGAACAGGAGGCAAGACCGGATCGGAAGTTTTTACGGTTGAATATAAAACGATGTTTTCCCTTCCTCAGGTCATGACCGCAGATTGTATGTAAATATCATCATTTTTATGTTTACTTTCCAAACGCTTCTACTCGAGTAGGTAATTGGAAAGTTAAAGCATGCAACCGCCTTCAAAAACCCATGGTGATCCAAATCTAGTGGCGTTGTTGTTTTAGGGTCGGAATTGAATGAGGGATATCGTTTCCGCTAACTCATATCCATTCTTCTAATGTTTACGAAAATACAGGATGCTTTTACGGAATTATCAACTGAACTGTATCAATCTTCCTACTTACATATATCAATATTATATATTCGGTCAATTATGTTTTGCATAAAACTCACCTTTTGCATCTTATTCAAGTACAGTTTTCCATGTTGCATATTTTAAAACTACCAAATATATTCTCGTTTAGTATTCGTTTCATAATCACATTTGTGCATTGTATCGCCGTAACTTTCTTCAGTTTTCTCTCAATGTTGTTTTTTGTTTTTACTTGTTGACTCCACCAGTTGATTTTTCGGCCAGTAATCTTGTAATGTTTCATGCTATGTTACTTGTTCAATATTTCAATCTCCTATTTGGTAGAGGCAGATTTACCAATCCTCGTTTATTACTAACGAGGCATAAATAACCTTTTCATAATATATTACTCTTCTTTCTTTAAGTAAATCTAGGTGTTAAATGTGAGTAGGGAAGTAAAGTGCTTTACACCTTTATCCACTCTACTTCTTTGTTTTATCCTTTATTGGAGACTTCGAGCCTTCCTCACTCTTAGTTGTACTTCTACGATCAACTAGCTCTCTATCCCCCCTTCGTCCATACCGTCTGTTCATCTTAAGTATTCGTGGTTATCTACAGATCAATGGGTAGTTCAGAGATCGGTGATTCTAGCTTTTATCGATCTTCATTTCTACATATCTAATGTAACTTCATCCAAAGTTCAACCACTTTGACCACCTACCAGCCGGCTTGTTGATTGCGGAATCAGCATTGTATTTGCATAAGGTATTGCGGCAGAAAGTGAGATTTCTTCCCATAGAAAGAAAGTTGTGTACCTACATTGCTGACTACTTCCAATCGATTCATGGTACGTCGCTTTTGAATGATTTGGAGCAGAACCTTTTGTTCGGGTTGGGTGCATGGATTATCACATAATTCATGATGCTAAACTTCATCACCACATCATTTGGACCATTGAGCAGCAATACAAAACCTTTAATCAGGATATATCAACGAACTATATAACATGGAACGCGCGCTGGTGTGTTTCTGAAATGGTACGCTGCCGCTCCTGGGCGCCATGTTTGCTTGAGGCAAAAGGTCAGCGCTGTGCATTGCGGCTGCACAGGGATTCGCCTACATAACCTTAATGTAATGAATTGAGTGGCATTAATAATTTAATGTATGCTCAGTAATGTTCTATTAATGCCTTAGATTTAAAAAAAAAATAGTAATATTAATAACAATTGTAAAAATGAACCAATGATGTTGTATTTGCTATTATAGATGACATTTATTCCCTTTAATAGTGTGATAAAATAGCAAAAACTGAATAAAATTACACAAACCGTATTGTTTTGTAATTGGAAGGCTGACTTGGAATTTTATCGTACAATCTCTTCAGATTTATTTATAAATTAGGTACTACTAAAGTATAATAAAACGACTTTGAACTCAATGAAGTCAACACCCAATAGTTATGTGACATGTTAAAGTCATGTTATTATTCATTAACTTAATTTTCAAAGTAACAAAATAAAGACTGGAGTTGGGACGGTAAAGTTTCAAGTCTGATTGGCAGCCACAACAGTTTTGGTCAATGCAGGGACGTCTGATGGGCACCATTCTTCATCTTGCAACAATACCTACCTATAAAATTAGGTATTACTTGATGGGGATTTGTATTTAAAACATTTCGAGGGAGGATGTGGATTTTTCGATACACTAAAAACTCCTCCTTTGGTCATGTCAACATTGTCCGAAGTATTTATTATATTTTTTAGACTTAAAAACGTCTACCAAGTTGGGTCGGGAGTATAGCTTTCTCATATATTGTGAAATGGACGTAATGAATTAGATGAAGAACAAAGTACGAGTCGAAATGATTGAATGCAAAATATAACAGTATCTAATACATGTATATATGTCACCGTTTTTGTGTGAAATCAGCTAATTCATGAAATTACTATTTTGTATTTAGAATAACTACAGAGAGGCTCCCAGATCACCAAATTATACACATCATTCTGACCTATATGTCTAACTAATCTGAATTTTTACTAATGGATTGACAACTAGATATGTTCTGTACTTTTGAGATGCGAACTTGCGAGCATCCAGACCACCATACTATACACATAATATCCTATTATAAAAGGTGCGATGTACCGTGCATGATGCTAACCTGTTATTTCATTAATTAACGGACACAAATTAACGGTCACACATTACACAGTACTAACAGAACTGTCGGATGTTTGTACGTATTTGTTTTTCCCGTCTATTATTCTGCTGAAGTGCCTTCCAAACGCGAGAGGTTCCTTCCTTCAAGAGGATCGAGGGCAAAGTTCAGACCTACCTAATTTTCGACGGAATAGGAAAAGCGGTAGCTCGAAAACCAACGATTTCGTCTACATTTTCGTTCAACACTATAGGAAACAAAATGTCATGCATCTAAACTCGAATGGAACCAAATTGGAACTCCAACGAACAGTTTAAGACCAACCTGAATAAAAACCGTCGAAATTTACTGGGTCAGAGGCGAAAGAAATCATAGTGGGGAATGCATTTTTTTCTCGTTATTTCCCGTGTATTCTCGCCGATTTCTCCGGGAAGACAGTATCTTTCGGCAATTTTGACGGCACCATCGTGTTCTACGGATTCAGAAACGTAACTTTGTCGCTGACATACGAAGTGCACTCGATCAAATTTTAATGTGGCACCGGATAGAAGATCGAGTGCTCGGAGAAAAAACGTGCATTAAAAGGGACTCCCACTCCATCCCGCCCTCCCATGGTTCGGGTGGGAGTAGAAAATGTTAAAATCGCTCATTTATACACTATTCCGGAGAAATCCAAGAAGATCCCCCCACTCAGCCATTTGGCCGTGCATAGAATGGACAGACAGACAAACAGATGGAGTTTCATTCTTATAAAATAGTATACATTGATCTTTCGGCAAACTTTTCACTCGACGGACGGACCAAGTTCTCAGTCGTAATACATTATGTTTTAGAATTAGTTATTTTAATGTCGCATTACCCTAATTCATGAATATCTATTATTTAATCAATCATGTAACATGGGTACTGTGAAATAAATGTGTTTTTTTCTTCTTCTTCTTCTTCTTCTTCTGGTTCGTAATGAAGATAGAGTTCTACTTCATGCTATTTTTCGTTGCTCTGATTGAAACGCCACACACGCGGTAGCCCTCCTTTGTTTCGATGCTGAATCCTGTACTGGGTGCTGTAAAATGCTTCAAACACTGAACTTACATGAAAGTTTCCTTATGTTACTGTTTGAGCCACTTCAATTGTAATACTGACTTACTATTTATCCTCAATCGTTCATCTTGAATACATCATGAGGCGATTGGACCTTGACTGCATCAGCCGTGATAACGATTCCTGAGCCTTCAAGAGCCATCAACGTAGGTAGATATTCATCGCCGTGACCAGCTAACAATAAAGAACCGATCCACTTATCTTTGACCTCAAACTGAACATCACGCAATCGCTGAGACGTATCGATTGTTTTATTCATGATTCATTGACATTTTTATTCATTCAATCGTTGATACACCAACAAACGTAAACACACACGATCTGATTTATCGAGCCGTGGGTTTTGGTCATGTCAGTTCAATATATGCCAAAGCTGCGGCAGAATACGGCCGAATGGATTGCATTCCACCGATATTGACTCGAGATAACTACTTCTCAGTAGGAAACTATCTGCAGCAGGAGTTGAACTAACAGAACTCTCTCCGGTGAATTGGATTTGGGTCCGATGAAGCGGGAAAGACCTAAACCCAGTTAATTATGTCAGACTTTTTGAAATTTGAACACTCGTCAGTGCACAGATAATTTTAATTATCAAATTTTGTATATGAGTATAGATATTTTCAAAATATGTCTGCTACTAAAATACATTTTAAAACTTTTGGCGATCTATCGTTGTTTTCAATACTTTGGTCAGCGGTAAATGGTGGTATCTCAACCTCTCGCAACCAAGGAAGGGAATTTATTACAACTGCATATTATGCACCATTAAGGTTCTAACTCAGCTGTCACACTACTCTACTGTTTTCGATGTCAACTTTGGTGATTTGGGCCCCTTCGGCCAAATTCGTCCTAACTGCGAAAATTGTATGATAATTTATTCGGATTTAGGGATTTTTGGCAAAAATGTTTTTTTTTTAATTTATATCCATCATAATTTTAGCTGCTTCCGTTTTCAATTTCAGTTAGAAAGGAACGAAACTCAATTAAGAGAGAAACAAATCACTGATGATTTAGTTTCAGAC
The DNA here is from genome assembly GCA_030762985.1 of Adelphocoris suturalis. Lineage (NCBI taxonomy): Eukaryota > Metazoa > Arthropoda > Insecta > Hemiptera > Miridae > Adelphocoris > Adelphocoris suturalis. Next base: position 9,756,517 of record CM061051.1, on the reverse strand, counting down.
CATTCTGAATACAAATCCGTAAACAAAGTCCGGTGAACAACGGTGGGTGTAACTGTAACTGTAACTGTGTGTGTAACTGTAACATTGGGTGTGTCTTATTGTCTATATTTATTAGGTCGCATTATATTTTATTCATATCTTCAGTTAATATCGTGTAATATGGTGGACGCATATAATTGCCATGATTTGTGTAAATCGGTAGGTACTAATTAATTATAGGTAGGTATTGGTTTGTGACAAATAACTACCTACCGGCTTTAGCCCGTTATATGAATAAAAAATAAATTAATAAAAACTGTGTTATGTCAAACGGAATAAAGATTAATACGGTCTGGTAAATAAGAATGTATGTTGTGTAGTAATAATGAAGGTGAAATTAATGTGAACGTTGCTGTACGTGTAAACGCCAATATAGAGTTGTGAAACATTGTTAGGGGGACCTAGGCTGATATTACTGAACCAGCCATGACTGGAACTTTTTTCCGTTTTTTGGCCATTTGGCCCCACTGTGCGGCCTGACGGGCCCGCCCATTTCGGTCTGGCAGGCCGAACATTGCGCTCTGACGCCAATCAGTATCCAATAATACTGTTTAATAATAATCCAATTTATACTGCCCACCCCATTGGCGAGATTTATACTGCCCACCTCCTTGGCGAGACTTAGGCGGGTTTCACACGAGGTGGTTTAGTTGATTACACAAAGTTGCCTGCCAAGTGGTCAACAAGTTGACCGCTGTGTGAACGCTCCTTTCAGAAGAGGCAACCTATCACCATGTGGAATCAACTTCATTTCCCAAGGGGACGTTTAGTACGATGTTAGAACCCGAGGAAGCTGGAGCCCTTCTTGTGCTTGCTCTTCTGCACGAAGAAAGTGAAAACAGGAGGAGACCACATCGAACAATGTGGGTTCATCCAATTTCACAAAATCAGGAAATGGGCGCTTTTTCAGTGTTGTATCCTCAGCTACTTTCCCACGAGGAAAAGTTCTTTAACTGTTTCCGCATGTCGCGAAATTCATTTGAAGAGCTGCACGCCCTTCATCCTGATTCAACACAGGATTCATAAAGAAGATACCACTTATGAGACAGGCTATACCATCTCAAGAAAGACCATGGTGGCTAGAAGTTGACTAAACAAGACGTCTCGTGTTTAACATTGTATAATGTTAAATTGTTTTGAAATTTGAGCTTTTGAGTGCCACCCGTTGTTTTATTATTTATCCACCTCTAACCACGCTTTTTGACAATTTCGCAATTTAAACGAATATGGTCCAGAATTTTGGAAAACTAAGGAGATCCAAAACTTGAATTTGAGTACCAATATGTTAGGGTTCTTTTGAGCCGAAATGAGCGATGTTTTTGATCCTCATCATCATCGTCGTTATGCAGTTTTATTGTACATAATTTTGTACTACATTGGGCCGGAATAAAAAGTTTTGATGGGGTTTTTATGGGAAAAACAATGTTCTAGTCGTGCGAAATGGGCACATAAGTAATTTTTTCCAGTTTTAATTGAACTTTTCATTTCTTTTTTCTTTTAATAATAAAATTATTATTATTATTATGATTGTTTTTTAATTAAGTAGGTATTTTTTGGCAACCAAAATGTTCCAAATATTGTTCAAACAAATTTGAGAATTATAGCTTTTTCTAGTCTTCATTCATTTTCAACACATTTTATGATAATTGTTAAAAATTGTAAAATTCAGGAACCTATTTGGATGTCTTGAAAGAAATTTCATTGGTAGTTAACCAAAAAAAAAGACATTTTTAGTCGTTTAGAAGCAACTTCAACAGCATAATTTTTGACAAATATTTACGACAAGTGAGAAACATTGTAGGAGAGCTTCCACCAGATATTTTAGTATGTAGCCTGCTGGATTGCGTCTTAAGTCAATCTCTCCAGTACAAAATGAATTTTTCTAGAGATTATTCTCTTTGGAAAATCAGAAATAGCCTTTATGTGCGGAACCCTATAATATTTACTCTGCCCCTTTTGCGAAAGGGCATGCTAATATTTTCTCTTTATCTCTGCGAAAGGGGGACTTCGTGCAGTCGAAGCTTTCTTTTGCTATTCTGACTCTCATATAGCAATTGGATAAGCGCTTATATTTATATCATGAGCTCTTTTAAACAGGGATTAGAACGCGGATAATGCTAATAGTTACACATTAGCTGTACAAGGGTCTATTTGGAAAAACAAATAAAATCTAACTTAGATAAAGCAAGAAATACGCATTAGAGACAATTATTTGTGATATTAATCTGGAGCGTATCCCATTCGCGAAAGATTTTTCTATTCATTTTAAATTTGTTAAACGAATCTGAAACTTAAACGAAGAATTTGAAAGAATAATAAGAAGAGGAGAGAGGAGGTGCATAGAAAATCTGTTTTTGCCCGATTGAGAAGGATCGTTATCGGGGAAGATGAACTAAAGAGTAAAAGAACAAAGAAAAAAGTGCCAATCAAGCAGCATGATCGTATGAGCAAATTTTCTTGAATTACCTATTATAATATGTAAGATTGTATTGAAATTTGAGCGATTTCAGTAGAAAGAAAGTATTAATAACCAATTCTTTGTCAAAAAAACTCATACTAAGCCAGCAGATTCTCACCTCTAAACTTAATATTTCGAGAAGTAAGAATTTTTTAATTTTATGTATGTTAGTATGAATCAAAATTACTTTTTATTTGAGGGGAAATGTTATACACAGCCAGGGGTTGCTAGGGGTTCTCCGCTATCTCCTCTGTTTGCAGACATTTACATGGATTACCTTGAACAACAAATATTTCCAACTTGTAACACAAATAATTTACTCTAATGGTATGGATATGTTGATGATATTATCATTCTATAGAAGGACACAAAAATACAACTAATTTATTTTCATGAAAAAATCAATAAATTAGATCCCTTTATCAAATTTACCCTCGAATTTGGCGGAAATAAACTCAATTTTCTTGATCTGCCCATCTCTTTGGTAAGCGAAAAGCATGATTTTTCAATTTATAGAAAGGTTACATATAGCGATATAACTATCCATAATACTTCAATTCACCCGTTAGTCCATAATTATGCAGCCTTCCATAGTATAATCAACGGCGCACTATATAATCCAATGAGTGAACAAAATTTATCAAAAGAAAAATCCATTATCAAAAGCATAGTGGCTAGTAACGGATATGGAGGAGATCTCGTTGATACCATATGGGATAAGGTTCTTAGAAAAAAGAGTAGAGATAAAGTTTAAAATCTGGTTAGGGAAGATGTAACTTTAGAAGAAAAACAATGGATAAGTATACCTTACTATGGGAAAATTTCTGATAAAATCGGCAAAATTTTATCATCGAAGGGTTACAAAGTGGGTTTCAAAACTAGTTATAGTCTTAGAGCATTACTAGTCTTAGAGCATTACTAGGTTCTGTTAAAGACAAAATCAATGTTCAGGATAAAAGTGGGGTTCATAAACTAAAATGTTCTTGTGGCTACGAATATTGCGGTCAAACTGGTAGGAAATTCTGGGAAAGAATAGACGAGCATCAGAAGGATTTCAAGGAAAATAAGGGTAAGTCTACATTTGCAAAACATCTTAAGGAATACAATCATAGTTACGATTTTGATTTGACAGACAGTTTGAAGAATTTCTTCATTTTTGTCCAAAGGGAGGTATGTTGAGTGTACTCCAAAAATTCGAAATTATCAAAAGTGACAGATCTGGTAAATGTTTAAATCAATATATTTCAGCACTGATAAGTTCATATCTGTAATGCTTGGAATTACCCCTTTATGCTGTTGAAACCAGTAATTATTCCCCTCCTTCATCTGATTAGCTATAATCCCCCTTCACTTTGCTTGCACTTAATTGGTTGTACCTCCTGCCCCCTTTCCTTTCACTTGACTAATGGGATTCAATCTCCTTCACCTGTGACTATAAAAGCTGTATCCTTTCTAATGTGTATTCAGTTATTGTTTGTTACTGATGATGGCCTAATCGTCGAAATCGATTTAACAACTTTAACTCCTCATTTTTCGTGGAAATAGACAGCGTTTTTTCATTAACTTCCGTTTTGAAATGGGTTTCCCCAACTTGGTCGCGAGTGATTTAGTTCGTATTGGTGATTGAGGCTCAGACTTCTCCTGAACTAACGCCAATTACACATGTAAGTGTCCAGGTTTAGCAGAGTGCCAGTCAAAAATGTGTGTGTACAAACTAGTCTACGAAATTCGTACTGAGGCACCTGTGTTCGATGTTGATAAGGCAACCACAGAGAACAACCACAGAGAATCCATTAAACAAGGCCGGCTACTCCCAGTTAATGCACATGGAATATCCCATAATGCCACATTCGACCAGTGCTTTGGGGTGAAAGTTTCAAGAAAGTAGCCAGATGCGGCTAGTGACATATTTCTTCCCTTTGTTGGCTCAGGTGGATTTTTTTTTTTGCCTCAGGGAATGCTTCCACGCTACTTTTGAATGCGTAGAGAAAACCTTCTGTTTGGATATTTTCACTCACACCCTAGAAGTCAAATCAAAAATCGAGCTCCAAGGCCGTGTAGATAATTTTAATCCTGGCACATCAAAGGTCACCTCCAAAAATGTCCGAGCACGGCGAGAACTCGCTGGCAAATGAGGTGAATCCTTATCATTCGTATTATCCGTATTCTTCTTCTTATTTCATGTAATCTGAAGATAAAGTCGAAGTAGGGGAAAACTGGAATGTTGTCTGTGTAATTCTTGTCCGTATTGCGGCATCTTTATCACTGTTATCTAGGTTATTGTTCTTGGCTGGCATTTACCAATATAAAAATCATCCAACAATTTTCAAATTTTGTGAACATGCTTGCTGAATATTTAGGAATAAAAATAAAATTATATATATATATATATATATATATATATATATATATATATATATCGTGGGGTTGGTGGTAAAAGTGATCAAGTGCATTTTTTTAGAAAATGTTGTTTTGGTCTCTCCGGATACTATAAAACAATATCTACAGCTGAGAATTGAAAAACAAAACAACTTATGACGACGAATGTCAAAAACCAAAAAAATTTTTTTTTACCTGAATGAACCAGTGGATCACATATGATCAAATGGCATTTAACTAGATTTACATGTACAGCAACTGATTGTAAGTATGTACCAACACATTACAAGTAAAAAATGTCAACTGTCATTTGATCGTCATTACTCCCACATAATGTGGTTGTACAAATACTTTAGCTTAAAAGTAAAGTCAGTCAAATGACAGCTGTAAGGGATAATCTAATGAAAATTTGTTATTTCTTTATCGTTAGTATCCCGAGGGATTGATATTGAAGAATTGAACACCTGAAAATGATAATAGTGGTAAAATGTACTGTGAATTTGAAGTTTTATTATAGTGATCATGTCCAAGTCATAACAGTTTTTATTCAGGTAAAAAGAATTCAACTTACAATTTTCACTAAAAATCGGGGACAATTAAAAGTAAGTTTATTTTGTATAAGGTTCGGTACTACTTTCACATAACAAAGGTATTACTGAGCTCCCATAACGTGAAATTATTTGGTTTGACCTGATTTTAATCTCAAAATTCGCATTTTTCCATCAGTCCGTGTGTTGGAGAACTTTAACAGGCTCTCCTGAACACTTTTGCCAAATGGACGATCACTTTTACCACCAACCCCACGATATATATGTATACATATATATAAATATATATATATATATATATATATATATATATATATATATATACTTAGATTTTTACATATAATAAATTCACAAAAGTGAGACTCACTGTGAGACGTTTCGTTATTCGTTGTCAATCAACTAATATTCTCCTAGTCTTGCAGGATTGCTTCTTTGAAATTAGCTCCTAAGCAACACAGTACCAGCATTATTGGTGACTAGGAGGGAGTTGGAGTCTCACTGGATTAAATTGAATTAAACAAATAAAAATAAAAATAGAAATGAAAAAAATTTGAAAAAAAAGTTGAAAAAAATTAGACAAAAATTTGAAAAAATTTGAAAAAAAATTAAAAATGGATGTGGCGATGGTCAGGTGTTGTATCGGTTGAGGCCAGGTGGATACAGTGCTCCCAAGACCCATATATGTGCCTGCTCAGTGATGTGAAGCTTGACGGGTGACACTTTATCTGGTAACTTATTTATCACTTTAAGTCGATAGCACTGATTGAATTCCAACTCGTGGGATCTTGCATGTTGGGCCACTGACTGACCATCGCCATGGAGTGTTGCGCTGCGGTGATTATTCATTCTCAAATTTATATATATATAAATATATATATATATATATATATATATATATATATATATATATTTTTTTTTTTGTTCCTATTTATGAATGGTGGTCACTGACATCGTCAATGAGGAGCTGAATATCAGCAAAACAACAAAGGAGATCAAGGTTTTTTCTTCACGGGAGGTTTACATTTTTCAAAAGATATTGAGACCCCACGTTAACCTTTTTTTTCTTCTTCTTCTTTTTCCAGACATCCTTATACAAGGTTACAGGGTCCTGATCAGCTGAGTGAGCTAAAAACTCTCTTATTTACCGTAGGACGTCGACATTTGACAGGGAGCCTCTCTGGGATAACAAGAGACGAAAGACCTTACAGGCTCCATCCTGATCAGCTGAGTGTGCTAAAAGTTATGTCTGTCTGATTACGACGAACTTTGATAAAGAGCATTTCTAGAACATCAAGGGACGAATGAAATGACGGGTCCACCCAGATCTCTAGCTGATCGATTGGAAAAGTTGGTTCTGCTTACGCAAACTGCGTCTTTTTTTTTCTATTATCATCGATTATATTAGAATTTTTCGGTGGATTACTTAGTAAGGGGTTATCAAAGCCCTTTCAAATACTAATTAAAGCAAACATGAAATTTGATATCGCAAGAAATATTTGTGTGGTTTTCGGGTTTTGCGAATTACTCCCTAAACACTTCCGTATATGAATTGCAATGCATTTGTTTTAAACAGTTTGTGGCGTGCATGGTTACGCAAAAATGTTAATTTCGTTAGAAAGAGATAACAAAAATGTGATAAAATAATGGAATAATCATGCATGTAAACTAAAAAATCTCCTTTTTCATTGTTCAGAGGTCGGTGAGATCAGGTTAAATGTTGAAGAAACGAGAGACCGGCGTACGGGTCAACACGTTGTACAGAACGTGAAAATTTCCGACGAGTTTCTCTCACGCTCGAGCAAACACTGAACTCGTTGTGGACATAGATCTAAATCCAAGTCTGCTTTTACTCTGCTCACTGGTCGCTGGACGTCCACTCATCAACCCAGTTGTGAACAACGACTCTCCTCTCTTTTGGCAGCCATCTCCTTAGCTGGAAAAGCACTTCGACCTACCTTGCGCTTGTGTCGAACGGAGAGAATTTTCTCTTTTGGTTAATACTCGGAGTGAGGTTTTGCCACGACTAGAACAGCTTGTTGTTTTTACGAAAAGGTAATTTAATCTAGAGAGGACCCTTACTATTTTTCAATTTCTCATCGGAGTATTCCTCAGAGTGAATTTCCATCTGCTCTCACCCCTTTCAACAAATAACTTGTTAAAACTATTTTTCCGCACATTCATCTTCGTGTTTAACAGATTCATACTTCAGATGAATGCGCAACAAATTTGACTAGAAAACATGGAAAGAAAAATAAAAAGCGAAATACTAACAAAATAACATATGAAATGTATGAGCGTAAGCGATGATATTAAAATTGGAAGAAGGACACGTTCAAATCCCCGCCCCAAATAAATCAAATTAGCACAAATCAAAGATACCCTCCTACCATATCTCCGAATTTCATCCATTGCTGTACTGCTGTTATAGCAGCAAGCTAATATACCAGTAGGCTTTCAGTAAGTTCTATCTCGAAATCCTCACAAACGAGTAGCGACAAATTAGCACAACTCAAAGATTCCCTCCTACCATATCTCCGAATTTCATCCATTGATGTACAGCTGTTATAGCAGCGAGCTAACATACCAGTAGGCTTTCAGTTAGTTAGTTCTATCTCGAAATCCTCACAAACGAGTAGCGACAAATTAGCACAACTCAAAGATACCCTCCTACCATATCTCCGAATTTCATCCATTGATGTTCAGCTGTCATAGCAGCGAGCTAATATGCCAGTAGGATTTTAGTAAGTTTTATTCTCGAACTTCCTCACAAACGAGTAGCGACAAATTAGCACAACTCAAAGATTCCCTCCTACCATATCTCCGAATTTCATCCATTGATGTACAGCTGTTATAGCAGCGAGCTAATATGCCAGTAGGATTTTAGTAACTTTATTCTCGAACTTCCTCACAAACGAGTAGTGATAAATTAGCACAAATCGAAGATACCCTCCTACCATATCTCCGAATTTCATCCGTTGCTGTACTGCTGTTATAGCAGCGAGCTCATATACCAGTAGGCTTTCAGTTAGTTCTATCTCGAAATCCTCACAAACGAGTAGCGACAAATTAGCACAACTCAAAGATACCCTCCTACCATATCTCCGAATTTTATCCATTGATGTACAGCTGTTATAGCAGCGAGCTAATATGCCAGTAGGACTTTAGTAACTTTATTCTCGAACTTCCTCACAAACGAGTAGTGATAAATTAGCACAAATCGAAGATACCCTCCTACCATATCTCTGAATTTCATCCACAGCCTTTATCTGTTTTGCTTCCGCCCTCTTCCCCTGACCAAGGAATAGACGCTGCGCTGTACCAATTTTCAAAGCTCATAGTAATAACAAAATAATCATCAACGACCTCAAACATACCCGCCTCTAAAACCACGGCCGCGCAGTGGTCAAAATCGCAAAAAACCTGGCCAAAACTCTCAAAAGCCCTGAACTTATGATTTTCAATGTGCTGAACACGGGAAAAATATCAATAACGAAATTTTGGGGCCATTCATTTTCATGGCATCGACAAATTCTGGGCTAAGATTAATAAGTGAGGCGACCCCGTTCATTTGAGATTCGCAAAAGGTTCTGAATAATATATGGTGATGTGCTTTTGAATTTTCGATTTTTCTGACGTAGTACTAATACAAAATGTTGTAACCAGAAGCTGAACCTGCACAAAAAAGTAATTTCAATTTTTTCTCCAGAATCCAGTCTTCTTATTCGCAGTTCTTCTTATCTTATTGTTAGGTTCTTGAATCACAAAAATCGTCATAGCTTTCCCAATTGGCACGTATTGGCAGCTGATCCAAATGGATTCTGAAAGTCAAATAGTTTCCCAAGCTATGAAAAAAAATCATCCCCCGACACGAACCAACTCGCTTATTGAACATAAAAAAAAAAAACAGTTACGTTTGAGCTATTTTTTCAACACTTAATAATGGTTGGAAAATGTCAGCCCCTTAGTGTACTCAAATAGTTACTTCTAGTGAGTGTATCCATCCCTAAAACTTAACATAAACTTCTTTACTAGAGCGTTGGACTCGAACTGACAAAAGTCTTTCTATAGTTAAACCGTGAAATAAATGCGAGGTGAATGGAGTCATGTTTGAACAGTCACTGTACACCTACGAAACTCGGGCGGATAATTTGATCGATGCCTTTGGTTTCCCCACATGGTAGAGATCTCAGTCCAATGACTTATATATTTTTTCCTTGCAGTTTCGTTTTTTTGAGTTTTGGCCTGGTTTTTCTCGATTTTGACCACTGTGCGCCGCTGCTAATTGAATGCTAGGAATTGAAAATAACATTTGGAAAACAGACTCCCGTCTATTCATCCGTTGAGATTAGAATGGACTGTCCCTTTCCGTCGACACGAAAGCAGGCCCTTAGTTATAAGAACAATTAAATACCTATGTATATAGTTAGTCAGCTGTATAGATAAAGTACCTAGTAGAAAAGTTTTTTTTAAATCTCAAATAGTTCAATATTTGGAAAGCAACAATTGCATTACGGTAAGCATTTGGGCTTCTGGGTTAGACGCAGTATAAAAAATACAACCCGTTACCTGAATGCATAAATCTTTAATAATAATAATAATAATAGCTGTCTACTTCAATCGATTTGGCAATGGCTTTTCAGATCATGTCCTCAGCAAGTTACTGGAAAAATTGGCAGATTGTTCTGTTGCTTGGCTTGAGTTTTTTGTGTTTCTGTTGTTCTTGGTATACATCAATGATGTGTCTAGCATAGACGTACCAAACGCTAAACTCTACCTATCTGTGGATGACACTTCGGCATTAATTGATGGAACCACGAGGGAAGTTGTTTTTTATAGAGCAAACCGATCTTTACGGTGCATTAGTGAGTGGTTCTTTGACCACAACACCAAAGGGTGGGGGGGGGGGGGTTGTTCTTCGTCTCACATTAAACACGAAAAAGTCAAAATTATGGTTATATGATGGGCATAAAACTGAATTAGAAGAGAAAAACTTAAATCTTAAACTGCATTCTTGTGCCTTGAGATCTAACTGTCACTGCGAAAAAATTGATCGAGTAACGCTCCACCAATACCTTGGTCCCATCTTGGATTAAGAATTAACCTGGAAACCGCACATTGATCAGTATGATAAGCTCAAAAATATGTATGTATCTTATATAATATGAATAAGACTCGTACTTCCAAAAGACAAAATAAAGTTTGTGTACATCAATTCATTAATTTTTTCAATTGACCTTCTGTAGTAAGCCATCTTACAAAATCTGATGGGTTGTAAAATACAAAATAAAACCTTCAGTTTACCACTTATATTTGAATATTGTTAGTATTAAAATATAAGTGGTAAACTGAAGATTTTGTTTTGTATTTTACTACCCATCAGATTTTGTAAAGTTAGTGTATTGCAGCATGTTACAATCAGTAATACAACATGGAACTATAGCCTGGGGATGTACTTATTCGTCCCACATAAAAATTCTTCATATGGGTGATTCTCACAGAAAGGGGCAGAAGTGATGTCCGGACCAGTTGCGGCGACCCAATAAGGATTTGGGAGCTGGCGAAGGTCTTCAATTGTAGTATAGGTTTTTATCTAGAACCCTTTTTTGCCATTATTAGGTTATGTTTATTCCTTCAAATAGAAAATTAACTAAATATAGTCAAATCGTCATCGACCTGTCCTGTCCCAATGCGACCTTCCCAACTTCAAGCTTTAATTAAAGGTCTTTCCACTTTTGAGTTTGGATTTTATTCAATTTTTCTACATCAGTATGATTTCTGAGATGCGTTTCTGATCGATAAAATTAATGTAGAACCGCTAGAAAAGTGTATTTGGATGGAAATATGTGTGTCCGGAGCATCGCCGTCATCGACCTGTCCAATATTGTATTTCGAATTTTCGCGGTCACAATTGTATTTTAGCGGGTTTTGTTGCCGCTTTTTTTTTTTCGCGCCCTTCTCAGTTACCAGAAAAACCGCCATTCGTTTTAATTCAGTCAACTCGTGGTCGTCAGCGGGAGCAGATGTGTGCTGGACCGTGGGTTGGTCAATCACAATCGTCAGAAACCTGTCCACTTTTTCCAAGTGAGTACTTGAACTCAATTTTTTCTTATGGTATTTTTATTGTGCACCGAACGGTCTAGTTTCATGTTACATGCCGAATTTGGGAAAAAGCTTGCCACAAGGTGAAACATTTGAGAAAAACTGAAGAATCATCATCGACCTGTCCATCATCAACCTGTCCTCTCCTGAAAATTCGAGGACAGGACGATGACGAAAAGGACAGGACGATGAGGAAAAAGGCAAATCTATTATGTTTTTTGGATTTTCTAGTATTCCCGTATTCTCGCATTTAGTAATCCAATATTCTCGTATTGACCATTCAAAACACATATCTACTTAGCCGAACGTTGTGAAGGTCTACTAGGACTTATTCGAGAATTTCTGTCATTCTTCGTTTGTTGGATTCGCCCTACAGTGGTCACGTTTTTCGGTCTTTTGACTTGAAATGTTGAGGGTTAACATTTCTTGGCAGTTATAGCAAATTTTCCTTTTATGATGCCAGGACAGGGTGGTGATGCAAATGGTGAGAATCAACGGGTCGCATCATCGCCCTGTCCTAGTGTCATCGACCTGTCCGCCTAAATTTTTAAATATTTTTTTTCTGAATTAATAAAAGCGCTACTGTTTGGATTTGCTTCGAATTTCGATACATACGATATAGAGAGCATCTGTGATTTTTTTCAGCTCGATTCGATCACTTTTTCTTTTTTCAAAAGTCAAACTCAAAACTGACCTTTTCTGTGAGAATCACCCATATACGCCAAAACATTATTGTAAAAATAATGTTACTATTACCACGTAGAACAGCTTCTGTTAATTTATTTTATATAGCAAAATATTCACAATAATACAACTGTATATAAAGAACCTGCTTCTGCAATTCCATAAACCCTCACTCATTGGTTACTCAGCGTATTCCTGCGTATCAAACACGATAAATAGCAGCAGGAAAAATGTAATAGCCTCCAGACCTTGACTATCATTGTTAACTCATAATCTTCGGTGTATTATTTATATAATTCATAGAAAACTTGAATGTTACACGAAGATGCCACAGAACAATTCTTGGTAGAACTACAAAAAACTCATTTTAAGTTGGTTATTCAGTCACAAAAATTTTGCTAGCCGAAAGGAACGGGAGGAATGGGAATCCTAAGGTGGCATGGGTTAAAGCCCACATTGGTGTCATGAGTAATGAAGCAGCTGACCGATACGCCAAAATGGCATTGAATGGCCTAATCAATAACGGAATGAAAATCCCCAGAACTGACGACCCTATGGATTCGCAGCCAACATCGAGATCAATGGCAAGAGGAATACCGGCAAGACACAAGAGGAACCTTTTACAAGAATGGATTCCCGTTTGTCAGACAACGGCCATGGTTCCGCCATGGAGGGGTCTACCCACGGAACATGGTTCTGACGATGACCCGTCTTCGGAGCTGACATAGGCCTTGCAAGAAGTACCGATACGAAAAAAGAATGAGCCAAGAATCTTCCCTTTGCGAAGTCTGTGATTCGGACGACGATTTGGCACACTTAGTGGGCAGTACAGCTTCCTCACATATTCTAACATAGATATATAGAATTAGTGGAAGAACACACTACGAGTCGCAATTTTTGATAAGTCGACGTTATAGAAGATTAATGTTTGCGCATGCGCACTGACTACTATTATTCCATCGGCACTGAAATTTACAGGGGAACGTCTAGGAATCAGACAGCACAATCCTTGGAAATTTCATAAAAATCGGTCCATTAGTCGCGCACGGTGGTCCTCGGTCGGATTTGACCTCAAAGTGCTTGCCCTTCAAATTTTCTTTCGAAATAAGATTCGGGAATGTGTTACGACTATAATTTAGCAAAAAGTGAAATTAAACAATGAGCCGTTTTTTTTTTAACTCAGTTTTCAAGTTTTTAATTGATACGTTAATAATGAAAATAGCGTATTTCCATGGTTAAAGTATCAATTAAAAATTTAAAAACTGAATTTAAAAAAACGGCTCACAAAATAATGATTATATTTGATGAAGCTCTTAATAAATTCATGTGAGTATGCGTGTAGTAAGTGCGTGTGTGTTCGCTTGTGTGAGTTTATATAATGATTCGTTATATAAATTTAAACATAAAATATATATCCAAATTGAAAAGAAAAGAAAAATAATGGCATTTTAACATTTTACACTTGCAGAGAATTATATTCGCCCCAGTATTATATATGTCCCTAGTCATTCAAACTCTCGAGGACCGATTAATTTTGGATTTAATTCCTCCACTGGAGTTACATTTATTATTAGGAGTCGTAAACACCTTGTTCTCTCACATGTCCAAAGAATTTGAAGCCAAAGCTTTTCTGTGGGCAGAGCGCTAGTGTTCAGCGTGATATGACCCATGGGAGCCCTTCGTTCAAACTGAATAGTTGCCACATTTTGCTACAGAAACTTGATTTGTTGCATTCAAACAGTAGCATAGGTTGTTTAAAATACGATGATGCTTTCCAGAAGTTCAATGAAGTTGTCAAAGCATCTTTCTCAGTCAGGCTGGATCCAAAATTCATTGAATACATCAATGAATTCAAAGTATCATATTTATCTTTGGATATTCCAGTCACTCCAAAAGTTCACACGGTTTTCTTTCATATGTGGAAGAATTTTGTACCAAACACGGAAACGGCCTCGACTTTTGCAGTGAACAGGCTATGGAGACCGTGCATCATGATTTTATTGCGACGTTGGCAAAATATAAAGTATCGCAAATCAATCCTGAGTATGGACAACGTTTATTTAGAGCTGTATGCGAATATAATTCTCTGCATGTGTAAAATGTTAAAATGCCATTATTTTTCTTTTCTTTTCAATTTAGATATATATTTTATGTTAACATTTATATAATGAATCATTATAAACTCACACACAAGCATACTACACGCATACTCACAGGCATTTATTAGGAGCTTCATCAAATATAATCATTATTTTGTTCAATAAAATGTTGTTATTTTTGTTTTTCTAATTATATTTGATCACAAAATAGGTCAGAACTATGAAACTAGATGAAGATACTATTGTATACTGACACATAAATAATATTTCTTTCTGAATTTTGGCGATTATAGCGTATTTTTATGATTAAAGTATCAATTAAAAATTTAAAAACTGAATTTTAAAAAAACGGCTCATTGTTTGATTTCAGGTTTTGTAACATATACCCAATTGTCTACCGTGTTAGAACGAAATGGAACCATAGAAATTGACGTTATGAGAAATTCACGTTTGAGAATTTGCACAGACTACTTTTGATTCGACGGAATTGAAAATTATAGGAGACCGTCTGGACGCTAACCCGCACTATCGCTTGAAACTTTATCGGAATCGGAATGAAACTTGGTATAGCTTTGAGCGTGACAAAGATTACCACAGACAGACATGGAACCAAATTTGATCAGAAAGCTCTGAATTGCACAAAACAGGTGGACATTTGGATGACAAATGTTTGGATGATTTTGGAGGACAAACACTTTTTCGCCTTCAATCACGAACACAGAGTGTAGTGAGGAAGCGAAAGGAATTCCTAAATGTGATTCGCTATTGAGCAGCATCTATGTGTAAAGTGTAATGTAATCAAAATTTTAAATTCTTGAACAGTAGGTCCTTCGGCAGTATATTCTTCGACCTGTCTATGATAATGGAGCAGCATTGAAAATCATGTTTCACAAAATTGCCTCACGAAATTGGATAATGCAAAATATGACAAGATGGTAACTGTCTCATTGCCTATAGCAACACGGGCCAAGCCTACCGTTAGGTAATTTTAGACCCGCAATCGGTATCTACAAAATTATCTGTATTGCGCTTACCTCAATTTTTGTATCTGTATTGAAAGTGTAGACATGATGTGGATTGGAAATATTCTGTCGAACCGAATGCGGTGCGTAAAACCTTATAGTATAAAAGGTACCATTTTGAATACAACAATCTATTGTCAAGTAACTGGCTATTGTATTTTATCATATATAATAACGAAATATGATTTTGCGATAAACCCGATGAAATAATTCTTTCTGCCGGTTATTCGACCATTAATTGTTCTTCGAATCACTGCGAAGCCACTCTAAGGCCCCTTCCACCACTAATTAATCTAGATTGAATCCAGTTATCTCACTTCTGCTTTTGAGGGATTATTGCCAACTCTTTGCACATGTTGATGAAGTATTATATTTAGTCTTAATGTGTGCCGTGAATACTTTTCGTGTTTTTCTCTAGTTTAGTAATTTCAACACCAACTGATATTTTGCATTTACAAGTAAATTAAATGGATAAATTATTAAATTGGGATATTACTAGTACTAGTTGTGTACAAATTGCCACCCATTATTTAGTCATTTTTATTGTTTTTATTTATTTTATTTTTTTTTTTTTTTTTTTTTTTTTACTCATTTATTTGTTTTCGGTTTTTATTTATTGTTATTTTTCATAATTATCTTTTTGATATGTATATTTCTTAAATTATTATAGCGGTGAGCAGAACATGAAACGCTATATAGAATTTTCGTTGAAATAATTTACACACAAAGATGTGCTATTCTACGAGATTCATGATATTATATTCGTAAACGTCAATGTGAGGTCTGATATTCGCATATAAGCTAAAGCTAAACACAATTTCCAGCTGCTGTTCATAAATGGTGATATTAAATAAGCCGCTAGTTGCGACTGAAGTGTTTGTTAATCACCCCAACTTGGCCATAAGAATATTGTTAGAAAGTTCCTCGTCCCTATAAACTAGGTAAATGGAATTGGAATTTCCCGCTGTTAAATTTTCTTCGAAACTCATCTAACTACTGGATCTTACGTTGTGCTTACACAACCGAGAACCGTAAATTCCAACGCACAATAGACTGATTCCGAGCATCAATATCTTCGATCAGGGAAATCAATTTTGTGTTCTTACTCGCATGATTTTTACATAAACCCCTCTTTGTGCAGTCCTTCTTGCATGCACTCATCAATTTGTCATTACCCTTGTCACCATTCTCTGTCGATAGTACCCCATTCTGGAACCCATAAATTATTCAACTGTGATGAATCGATTGGAGAGAGCCAGAATACCACCACCCAAGTTGAATATTCTGCCTATCCCACCGTATTCATGTCTTCGATCCTCTTTGCAAACTCACTGTTTAGAGTTAGATATGATGCATACTGAAATAGAGTTCCAGTTGTTCACAGTTTCAGCGCAAACCGTGGATTAGTAGAGAGCCTTTAAGGATTTTCGTCTTGGGTTGAGGGGTTATTAATTCCTAACCACTAATATTATACTCATCAGCTCTTCCAAGCAATAAAAAGTCCAGTCATGCAACATGACCCCATGAGCGAATTTTTGAAGAAATCTTCGACATTTCAGTCGCTATTGATCGCGTAGAGAAATTTTAGTTTATGATTTTGATAGACAAACATGGAATCAAATTATTAAAAATAATTAGGAGGTACTAATACTTCATTATTATTAAACTAATCTTGTAGATTTAAAGACAATCTGAATTTGGACAATGTTTCATGCAAATATTACCGATTTTTACAACTAACGAACGGCATTATTTCGATTTTTGACTGATTTTTCAACTTTGAAAATTTTGAAAACTTGATACATATTCTTATAGGAAATTTTACGCTGATTCCGAATATACCACATGTTAGTATGCTGAAAAAATTATTTCGCACAACAAATCGCAAAAAACAGGCTATTTTGAAATTTTTTACTACATTTTTGAAAATTCCAACCCGAAGATGTAATCCGATCATGCTGGCCAACGAACTTGAACTTTCGTTTTGTGTCCTTAACATTTTAAAATTTGTTTGAAGTTTCTAGCACAATTCTACGGACAGTTATCGTCTGGAATGACACATACATACATACATACATACATATATACATACATATATACATACATACATATATACATACATACATATATACATACATACATAAAAAAATGCGTTAAACTTCAGAATATGATTCAGAATAGCCTGAAACGGATTTCTGCATAAAAATTTTTCAAAAATTCACATTCTACAAATTTTGAGGCGAGAGCAATAGCTTAATTTTCTTCAAAAATTCGCTAAAAGACAATAAAATGAAGTAACTGGGTGAGATGTGATATGTTATTGTATGGGTATAATTCGAAGCATCACAGGTGCAGAAATCCATCAGAAGGAAACCTTGACCGGTTTCATTGCATCGAGCTTTCCATGCATCACTCTCTCTATGACTAGGAAAATTTACTTGTAAATTTATTACTTCAATTTATGAAAGTTTCCCTCAATTTATTCGTTAATTCAGAAATCAAGACTATCCCAATCACATAAAAGATTGTTAACACGTTTCTTAATTTTCTTCTTTTGCCCACATAATCAGATTTAGCGCCCCACAGCTACCATGTAAAACCCTAAAAATAATTTTTAGTCCCAAAATCCGAACATAGTAGCTGGAATGAGTCGAGAAGTATGGTTTCAATTTTAAAGACCGCCGCTATTAGGCTTTTAGCATGAATATGCTTTATTTAGCCGTGACCTAACTACCGAAAAATGTCCCACGAGAGTGCAACGAAAGTAGCGCCAATAATTGTGATGATTTCCGCTTACAACCGAGTCGTTGCTAGGGATATGATACTTCGTCGTTGTTCATCCCACAAAATTCGTTGACCATTCGTTCGAAAGCTCTCAATTTATCCAACCATACTATATTATCTACTGCGAAGTGCGTGGCCAACAAGCTGAGTTATGAGCATGGTTATATGAATAATTGTTTACACACAGGTGATCATTCTCAATTATTGATATTGTGAACATGATTGCAACCGCTTGTTAATTTCTGATGATTTCATTGAGCTGGTGTTTCGATTATGTGATTCATAGCAGGTGATCCGAATATTGCGAGAACGGTTAGATTTGTGAAGCGGTGGTTAAATTATTTTAATAGGTAATTTCTATACTTTACACTATAGGAAGCTGTAATTTCGTATGTAGCCTCTTTAGCCTCTTTCTATAATAAAGTGAATGTTTACTCGCGAGTTTCTATTAGGAGATCATCATCTCACAAGAGCTCAATCGTCGTGATCATTTCTATAATAAAGTGAATGTTTACTCGCGAGTTCCTATTAGGAGATCATCATCTTCACAAGAGCTCAATGGTCGTGATCATTTCTATAATAAAGTGAGAGCGAGGAGCTAAAACATGATTCCATGTTTTAGGATTGATGGCAGAATGATAAACAGAGTTCTGAGGCCGATGGGGGGTCGGGTTCAGAGAATCGACGAGGAGTGAGTCGTGTACGGCTAAAGCATATTCATGTTTTTTAATTTTAGCCGTCAGGCTCAAAGGAACTGTGGCTTTTTTTTTTTTCAAGTCCTTGGTCGGTCTAGTTCTCAAGTGCGGGTGAGGGGATTTGCATCCACCCACTTCTTACTCATCACAAAGCACCTTTTTTTACAAGTTCCATTAGCTAATTGCCGTTTTTTGGAACGTTCTATTGGGCCTGCAAACTATATGCGCTCAACAACCTTAAGTAGAAGTTTTCTTTAAGGATGACATTGCGACACAGAAATATAAAGATCTTAAATTCCTTGTGTATATTCCTGATAGATTATGTCACGAAAAGACAGTTGAAAACATTTCAAATCCATCTGTAATAGCACGCTGTCTATTGTTTATTCATCAAACGCAAGTTATTGGTAGTCATATAGGCATCACATGACCGCTTTGTTATTAAAAATCATAAGTACGTTCCTAGTATTTTATATTTATGATTTTAACGTTGCTATATCTATGCGTACGTATGCTAGTGTGTGTATGTTTGTGATTCATCCCAGATGATTTCCCTTTTGTCATATCTCTCGAACATACGAATATCTACTTACACATATAAATATGAAAAAGCATGAAAATATAATAAGCGAACGTATGCTTCAAAACGGACTTCCTTAAAGAACACTTTGAAAAACTTAATTTTTGATCCTTTATAATACAACTAGAATGACTTCTTGATTCATAGTTTTCACCAAATAAGAGGTTAAAAGGATGTTTAGGGTTGCTTTGCCTTTACCTAATCTCGGTGAAAGATTTAATTTTGAATCCTGATACGCTATTTTATGATCGATAATATTTCTATTTGAGTAATTCCGATTAACGGATTTTATGCCCAATTCATCATAAATATTATAATTTTTTCAAAAAATTCCCTAAATGCGATAATGTTATAACACCCGAATGTATAAGCTCTGATCACCGTCATCAAATACTCAAGGGCTCTGGGAGGATATATATATATATATATATATATATATATATCATTCTAGACGATAACTCTCCTTAAGATTGAGATAAAAATCCCGTTCTTGGGCCAAAAAATCAAACTTTCCAAATGAAAGGATGAGTTTGTTGGCCAGCACTTTTTGAACACATTAAATTGGTCAAATCCCAAAAAATGTGCTAAAAAATCATTAAAAATGGCTAAAAATTGACCAAAATCGTTAAACTTATAATTTTGGCAGAATTTTAGCCTATACATTTTATCAATAATTGAATTGGACATTAAATTTTTTTTGCACAGAATTATGCTGAAAAACGTACTTACATTAATATTTTTTGTTTGAAAATCTATAAAAACTGCACACAAAAAATTTAAAATCCAAAACCTTTTTTGAATCGCCGAATTTTATTTAGTGTGAGTTGTTTGCCATAAAATTGGTTTTTAACAATTTCCTTGTACTCGAATTCCTCAAATTTTGATACAATTTAACATATTATAATATGTTAGGTAATTTAAGAAAATTCGCTCATACGATCATGGTGAATGGCTGGAACTTTTTAAGTTCTCCTTGTTAAGTGTTTCCAGATTTGGAAACCATCTAAGTCTCGGAAGCAGCCATATACCATAGGTGAAGATATTGAAGAAGATATCACAAGCTACTAACGACATATTACTAGGTACAGTAGTTTGAACGGGCTCATCGATGGGCATGTGGATCCATACCAGCTGCCTGGCCTCAACCTAAATCATTGAGCCACAAAGGATTAGCAGGAACGAAGAGATACATACTCACTTGTATTAAATCCAAAGGGTTATTTCAAGTAGTTGTAATAGTAAAATTATGATTTACATACCTTTAGAAGGAGTCCGTCGTGACTAGCAAGTCGAGTACCGGGAGTGAGCACTTTCGATGTAAAGACATCATCATCAGGCCGTCAAAACAGTAGGTTTGTTCGCTGAGGTGGTTTGAAACCGATTCAAACTAGTTGATGATTGGTGAAGTGTGTAGGCGCGACTTCACCCAACTTTTGATGTGATTTCAAACCGGTTGGGGATTGGAGCCCATCCATTTTATAATTGAATGTTTGAACAAAACACTCAGAGGCGTGAAACAGTGGCGAAAACACAGACTAAATTTCAAAAGATTTCATTGGCTACCGTGAGTTCAGAATGGAGGGGGCAAAGAGTCAGAAAATGGTCTGCTGGAAAAAGCTCTGACCAATTTGACGATCCGCAACCAGTTGAAAATGAGTTTGGAAACCTCTGCGAACAGACAGAGCACTGTTCTAGTGATGACGGACTCCTCCGAAAGTTAAGTAAATGATAATCATCCTTACATGCACAGACTTGTGATTTGTGTAGCAGTCAGGAGGTGGAAAATGCTTATCATTTTATCGGAAGATGTACGGCATTGGGTGACGTAAGACGGCGGTACTTGGGTACTGGAGAACTGGGTCGGGAGGCGTATTTGGCGCTAATAGGGTCCGAATATCAGAATTTGTTTACGTTCTGCTCTTTTGCATGGCAACTACGGTTTAAAGCCATAAATGAATATGGTTTCAATTGTTGAGTTTGATTCAATAACCATTAGACATTCAGCCTTTTTCAGATGCCGATTGATTTATTTGTAGATATGGAAGCATTATTATTGCTATTGATTAATTTGTAGAATGTACGAGATTTTGTTATGTGCAATGTTGGTTTTCAAATATTATTTGTATTCTCATTTGTATCATCATTAGCGAATTTTTGAAGAAACTTAAGCTATTGCTCTCGCCTCAAAATTTGTAGAATGTGATTTTTTGAAAAAATTTTATGCAGAAATCCATTTCAGGCTATTCTGAATCATATTCTGAAGTTTAACGCATTTTTTTTATGAATGTATGTATGTATATATGTATGTGTCATTCCAGACGATAACTGTCCGTAGAATTGTGCTAGAAACTTCAAACAAATTTTAAAATGTTAAGGACACAAAACGAAAGTTCAAGTTCGTTGGCCAGCATGATCGGATTACATCTTCGGGTTGAAATTTTCAAAAATGTAGTCAGAAATTTCAAAATAGCCTGTTTTTTGCGATTTGTGGTGCGAAATAATTTTTTCAGCATACTAACATGTGGTATATTCGGAATCAGCGTAAACTTTCCTATAAGAATATGTATCAAGTTTTCAAAAATTTCAAAGTTGACAAATCAGTCAAAAATCGATATAGTTGAAGATTTCTTCAAAAATTCGCTCATGGGGTCGTGTTGCATGACTGGACTTTTTGTTATTTGGCTATAATTATTTCTACCTTGACAATGAATTTTGTATTTTGTTTATCCATTAAGGAATAAGGCAAACTCTTCATCAGACAGTCATCTATGGCTATGATTACGCATGTATATAATTATTATTTATGTTAAAAATTATTTTTCATAATAAAAGCATGTTTTCATTCATTCATTCATTCAATCAATCATCCTTACATGGTTACACGATTCCATGAGTTTCCATCCCTAGTCCCAATTTTCAGAAAAAGAAAAAAATTGTTCTTCAAATTTTGACAAAGATTTTAATCTAAATTTCAAATCATTTGTTTCTCTTTTTATTTGTGAAATTGCTATCATATACATGCATGGTGTACCTTATTACCTCATAATTCTTCAACCAGTTCAACTGATCATAACCACTGGTATACCTGCATTTTTAACATGCTTGATGTCCTTGGCTCCCACGATATCCTAACAGCCGAGGACCCTCGAATTTGAAATCGATCCTACCGTCACTAATCGAAAAACTCTACAACCATTTTTGGTGCCAGGACAGCAATCTGGTTTACAGTGCCAGATTTAATATGTTCTATAGGAGGATAGCGGACTATTCAGGTAGGCAGAAGTACTTGGGACTCATTCAAAATGTCCAGATTGAGAGGGTGTTGTGCCAGTTGCGTCTGCCTTCAAAGTTTTTCGTAACTGTTTATTATAGAGGTACTGCTCATAAGTTTAGAAGCGAGAGCTTATGCAATAAATGCAATATGAAAGATGCCGACACCCTCTGCCATTTTTGTCTACGTTCCCGATCTTAGAACCATACCGAAGGCAATTCATTGCGAAATACAACTGTGAGCTCCCAGTGGTTGAGGATGAGGATCGTCTGGATAATTTGCTCGATTATGGTGATGATAGGGAGGAAATGTTAAATTTATTTCATTTTGTTACTAGTGCACTAGCACTTCGATCAATTGCGCTCACCGAATAGGTGTCTGATATGTACAGCATTAGCATTGTATAGTGTACAACAGGATAGGCTTGTTGTGGATATTGTACGAGTACCACAGGTATGGGTGATATTCTCGAGACTTGCGACACTAGCGCATCCTTACATCGAGGCAAGCGAAATCGAAGTTATTTCACCTTGTTGTCATGGTGACGAGTAAACATATGCGAAAATGCCCCATTTGTAGTCACAGCTGGATCACAGCATAACATAGTCTCACCAAGTTCCGAGTCAATATTTTCATTATTTTTAATATGCAAGGTGATAAATTGTACGCAAATTACATCAAGTTTTCATCAGGTGTTGACCTCAAACGCTACGAATGCAAGATTTAATCTGTGGAAAGAGATCCATATGAAATATGTGTTGGGGAGTTGACATACAAGTGTTCTAGATGATCCAGACATCAGCCACAAAAATGGCGTGGATTACCTACCTAGTTTTAGAACTTTTCTTTGAATCAATTGAAACTAAAAATCTTTAGAGTACTGTGAAAGTGGACTTGTGAAAGGATGTGTTATGAGAGCTCTGTTAGGCGGGAATAGTAAGTTGTATCACATGTGGAAAGGTAAGTAACTAGAGGTAAGGTATACCTACATAGGTACTTTCCGTATATTATTACTTGTTCATGTAGGTACTTCATTGATCAAAACGAAAGTAGGTACCTAATTACTTTTTTTGTCCATAAAATTTGCGTAACTGCAAAACTCGCGGAATAACTGCACTGCCAATGCCGTCTTTATGAAATCTTACCTTCAGAGGAATGCATTTCAAGGTTTTTTTCCTTGCAGCTGGTTTTTAATCCATGTTGCATATTCCCTGATTCGATATTTGACAAACTTGCTAATCAGCGGTTGTATTCGTCGGCAAAGCAACGACCCACCTACTTTGTTTAGGCACTTTAAACCAACGGCAAATCTGGTAGGACGTACGTAACTACCTAAGTAGTTTCGTTTCTTGGTGTAGCAACAACCTGCCTTGTTTATTTTGACAAACTATCAAATCTCTCCATTATTCATTCAATATAACAAGTAAAGCTTCCTCAGTATATAACGTATATAAATCCACTACACATATTACTACGAACTTATAATAAAACGCTGATGAAGCTACCTGAGCTATGGCTAGGTACCTACACAGCAGTACTGACACCTGAGGAATCAACAGCAATCTACAATCAATTATTGCGCTGGCAGGCATGATTATTATAACATTTAGTCGAATTGAAACTTTGTGTTGCTACAATATTATACTTTTTCAAAACAAAACTGTTGAAAAATGGCCTTATAACCACGAATTATGTTGACGTGAGACGGCAAACTTCTTGTGAGAAATAGGTTGGTTGAGTAGCGATTCATTGACGTAGGGCTACGGGGGGGGGGGGGGGGGGGGGGGGGGGGGGGTCTCATGGCCGACTTTGGCTGAAACGCGAACCTACTCCAGACGTGACGTCACGAGAATATGGGCCATAGCGTGGATGTTATGGATTCATAACGGATTATTATTATTTATATTAATTTCATATCGATGACCTCGTTTATTTTGCATGTACTTCATTAAGCTGTAATGCCCTGTTAACTAGATTAGGAAGAAGATATTTGACTTATTTCTTACCTATTATATATTTTTCTAATGATGATGTGTAAGTGGACCTGAGCTCTTTGTAATAATCATTGATTTAATACAATAAACAACTTACTACTGCTACTACTATCTATATCTATAAAAGAGGATGTATGTATGTATATTGCCTATAGACTCCGAAACCGCTCGACAGATTGTCATTACAATGAAACTTTCAGGTATTATTAGGCATGATTCAAGGATTGTTCCTGTAAGGTTTGGTGCAAATCCGTTCTAAGGGCTCTGACCCAGAGGGCATAAAAGGGTGCAGTGTCAGGTTTTAGAAATTTTAGTGGTTGTAGAAATAGTTGAACAGAAAGTACTGGTACCTTCTTGATGGCCTACTACATTTGTTTTGACATTTTATGTCTTTACTATGGCACATAAATGAAAAAGCGTCACGCGGGGAGCGTCGCGCGGAGCGTCACGCGGTGAGCGTTACGCGGAGATTCCCTAATGATCCCACGATTCTGAGATTTGGTATGTAGCCCCTTGAGGGACTTCTGAACACAACTGACCGATCCCAGATCAGCTGAGTGGCTCTAGAATCCAGTTTTTTCCATAATGATCCCACGATTCTGAGATTTGGTATGTGGGCCCTTGAGGGACTTCTGAACACAACTGACCGATCCCAGATCAGCTGAGTGGCTCTAGAATCCAGTTTTTTCCCTAATGATCCCACGATTCTGAGATTTGGTATGTAGCCCCTTGAGGGACTTCTGAACACAACTGACCGATCCGAGATCAGCTGAGTGGCTCTAGAATCCAGTTTTTTCCCTAATGATTCCACGATTCTGAGATTTGGTATGTGGGCCCTTGAGGGACTTCTGAACACAACTGACCGATCCCAGATCGGCTGAGTGGCTCTAGAATCCAGTTTTTTCCATAATGATCCCACGATTCTGAGATTTGGTATGTGGGCCCTTGAGGGACTTCTGAACACAACTGACCGATCCCAGATCAGCTGAGTGGCTCTAGAATCCAGTTTTTTTCCCTAATGATCCCACGATTCTGAGATTTGGTATGTGGGCCCTTGAGGGACTTCTGAACACAACTGACCGATCCCAGATCAGCTGAGTGGATCTAGAATCCAGTTTTTTCCCTAATGATCCCACGATTGACTTAATAACAGTTTAAAATTACGATCAATAAACAATTTAATTTGGGCGCAGCAACCCGCGCGGGGGGAACGCTAGTCTTTAATTATAAATTAAAATGATATTGAACTGATGTGGATCATGTCACTTAAGGGACAGTTGCACACTTGGAAACCGCACAGACCGTTGGGCCTGTTAACGGGCCCCCTGTTGAGGGAGGGGGGACAGCCAAATTCATCTAACCACGCCTGGTAAATGTTACCCTCGTTTCTTCCGGTGAGTTATAGCTTCTGTCATGGGACAGGATCTGCCAAAAAGTGCCGGGGAAGATGTGGACGGGAGAGGGCGTGCGGTTCGGATCTCGGGGTTGGATTGTTGAAAGCCATTATAGATAATGTGAAAGATAAATCGCCGAAGGTCCCAGGGGGATAATAGCGGGTGGGGGATAGGCTCCCTGATGAGAGGCGGCCTTCCCTACCATCGTTCGGTTATTATTCCTACAAGGGGTCGAGCACTCACGGGAGCTGTTAGTTCTCGCCTAATTGTCTGAAAATCATTGACGAAGAGGTTGCCGCCAAGAAGGAATCTTTCTACGTGCAAGTGAAAATGGATCCTTTCATTACGATCGCTACTCTTGGTTGGTACAGTTTCGATAATGGATACAGGTAAGTTGAGTTTCGTACTAATGCGCTTGGAAAGCGGTCTCTCTCACTTAAAAGCAGATTAGGGAGAGCTATTGTTGATTGTTACACGTTATCTTTGTGAACTTCTGTGGAGTTTTGATCTACTCATCTTCAGGCACTTGTTGCATATTGGAATCCACTGGGGAACGTGTCCCCTCGGGTTGTCATTGATTTTGAATTTAGCATCCACCAATCAGTTCAAAACTAGTCCTACTCCACTGTTCTTTATTGTAGGTTTCATGATGCTCAATGCTGATGGCAAAACATTTAATCAAGGTGCAACGTGCCCACGAACGATGACGTCATCCCGTGATCTAAATGGAAAGGTAGCTCGTCAAACCAGGTAATGTTGTCGGCCAGTTTCCTCGGCTTTAGTCCGTTTCACGATCAGCACAGGAAAAACTGGAGGGTTCCTCGTCGCCAGTGTAGTGTCCGGGGATGAAAGTAAAATCTCCAAATACACAAAATTCACTTCTTTTATTCTCCGATATATCACAAGCTTCCGGTAGGTCAGTACATGATAATGAATAAGGAAAAGATGCACTGCCAACCTAATCAGAGAGGGCATCACACACTGCCAACATAATTAGCTTTAAATAAAAATAGTTCTTCCCTCCTAATTACAAATTAGGGTAGGTACTCTACAAATCTTTTGGACCCTTCGTCTTATGGGGGAAAGATTGTACCCTAGAGATTTTAATTCTGTATTAAAGATCAAAAATAGAATTTTAAGGAAAAGGTAATTATGTACAATACATGGCGCCACCTCCAATCATTTTCATATTAACATAGTATATTTGTTATGGGTTTACAATAGCAAATAACAATATTTTAAGTACCGGATGATAAGAAAGCATAGTGCATTTACCTTAAATGCACAAACAGGACATGTCTTTGTTTTTGGAAGAACGCGATGATCATACAAAAACTTCAACAATGACTCTGCGTTTTCAGAGAACACTATGAACTCGGATAATGTGAATTCACAACCACTGCACGCAAAAGCTTGATCGTATGAACAGGACGCACTCATAACGTAGACTGAAGTAGGTCATGCCGAGCTTCATTGACCTTTGAGCGTCTGATATCTCTGCTTATCTTTCACGGGCTCAAACATGTTTCCGGCATTCAAATACTATCTCTTTATATTTCTATACCTTTCCACTACAATATATGTTAGTATCAAAACGATTGGAGGTGGCGCCATATATTGTACACAATTACCAAGGAAAATAACAAATGGCATGACGTCATCAGATACAAGTACAGTTTCATGATTTGATAGCCTCAAGCAAAACGAAACAAAACTAACCATAGACGGACGGAGACTGAACAAACTCCGTTATTTCAAATGCTAGCACACATGTCCGCAACATAGTGAATCATTTTCATACGCTACGCGGGCGTAAGTGGTAACTTTGATCAATCTAGGTGGACAAAACTCTGAGAATTCCAAAAAATCTCAAAAGTTGTATAGGGTTGATATATATTATGGCCTCCAAATACCTATTTTTAAAGATTTCCAGTGGTTTTCTTTTTCTTTTTCTTTTTTATGAATACATTAACATTTTTAGCGATCTTTCGTTGAAAAAAATGTCGTTATTGCAATGACTCCAGGAACAATTAAATGATTTTTTTTTCTCAAATTTTTTTCCATAGAAATCCATTTGGAGTCATTCTGGAACGATTCCTGGATTTTAACGCTTTCTCATTTGTACATAATTGTAGGTATATATTTTTCGGGCACATTGGATTGGTCAAATTTCAAAGAATGTGCATAAAAATCACTAAACATAGCAAAAACAGCTAACATTACAAGAACATTAACCACCAAAATCAAGAACCAGAACTAAGAACCAGAACATTACAAACATTTATGACAAAATTATGCTGGATAATTTGCCTAGGTAGGTACTAAAATTGCATTCATATGTGCTAAACAATGGATGGTAAAAAAAACAGAAGCTGAAAATCCTAAACGTTTTTCAATAGCAGAAGATTATGTAGAAACATCTGCCAATGTTGGAAATTTTGATGTTATTGTTAACTATTTTTGAGCACTTTTTCAAATTTTGAACGCAGTCCAACAGCATTTTTGCTAAAAATAATTGTGAATGCTCTGATTTATTTCTCATTTAGTATGTTATTTTTAGCTATTTTTGGGTATTATAAAATTTCAAGTGCTGGCCAAAAATGCAATAGGTTGGTAGGTATATACTTCAAACCTAATTTAACGATTTGCAACTCCTGATTTTTTAAAGAAACTTGCAACTTTTTATCACATTTTGTGTGCAAATTATCATCTTAAAGAACCAACATATCTGTATATAAAGGTGTTTTCTTCAGAATTCGTTTCTAAATGTGCCAAAACCAATTTCAATTGTGACATTTTTCAAACGTTTTGCATTGAAAATTTTTGAACCCGGGAGAGCTTCTTTTCTTTGAAAATTCGCTCGGTGCTTAATTCAATTATAAGGCCAATTTACGTTTGCGCATGCGCAGAGTGGGATATTGAGTCAAGAACGATGAAACTGATAGGGGGCTGTCTACCCCCTAGCCCGCATATCCCTTGAAATTTTCTTCCAAATCGGATGAAAACTGTGGAAAATAAGCTTGTTACAAGGATTTGCGGACACACACAGACAGACAGACACACAATCAAAGTTGTTCAGAATGGGCTAAAACGTAAAATGCGAGTGGAAATTTTGATTTTGGAGACCACTTTTTTTTCCCGGAAGTGAAAACATTGCTTCCGCTACCTTTTTGTAGACTCGGAAGCAATTGTATAAAATGTTGACTTTTGCCCACCGAGATTTGCCAGTTACCACTGTGCGGCGACCAGTTCGCCTCCATAAATACGTCGTTCGGTTTGAGATTTGAGAGGCTATTACGGCAAATCATTGAATCATGGATGTGTTTTCGGGTAACTGAAAGACGAATTTATGATTCAATGAGTTTCCCCATGATAAAATTAGTCGACGTTGAAACATTAAAGCACTTGAATACTTCAACGGTAATTAAGGACGGTTGACGAAATCGCAAGGACACGTGCATATGCCGGAAACGAGAGCCCTCTATCGACGATACTCGGCGTGACAGTAGCACCCTGCGCATCCGGCCCTATTTTCCTATATGAAATTTCCACTATCGATGGAACATACTAAATGAGATATCAATCAGAGCGTTCACAATTATTTTAAGCGAAAATGCTGTTGGACTGCGTTCAAAATTTGAAAAACGCTGCCAATTATTTCACAAAGGTTTATTATTTTTTCAATTGAGTTTGATCGTAGTTTTAGTTGGCTTGCGTTCGTTATAAGGCCCGTCCAGACTCCTCGGCGTGTCCTATTTCGAGTTGCCACAACCTATACTTCTATAATTATATACGCATGTTTATATTTCTCGATTTGAGCTCCTATCTATTCAAATAGTAATTGCCTTAATGATATCATTATCTAAGTACGTACGAAAAGTCGAGAGGATATGTTATTAAATATGCGTAGGAAAAGCATTGGTACTAACACACAAATATGACCTTAAAAAAACATATTTTCATGCCTCGAAGGAACGCTGTACCCACCTCATGGTGCCGCGGCGCCTCCACCCACCGCTCACCCCCTCACCACCCACCGTGACCCCCTGCCAAGCCTGCCAGGTGTGCGTCTTACACGTATAACACTCAAAGCCTCGAAACAGACACTTTTTCGCCCGTTTTAGGCCCATAGCATCTATGCGAGTAAAGCGATAAGGATGGTTAAACGTTAGGACCAACTAGTCCCCCAAATTGAGTCTATGTGCGAAAGAACGGGTTTTTTAAGTAAATTCTTAGGCCTTTTATGAACCGGACGCGGACGGCGGACGGCGGACGGACATTTCAAATTTGGATTCTACGCACTTTGAAACGTAAAGTGACAAAGTTTGAGGGGGGGTTATAAAAATTTTTTGCTACACGATCACATAGGCTTATTATTGGAAATAATAAACCAAAAGTGCCCAGAAATTGTTACCAATAACAATAAAATTTATAACATTGGTAGATGTTTCTAAATAATCTTCTGCTATTTAAAAACGTTTAGGATTTTCAGCTTTTGTTTTGTTCCTATCCGTTGTTTAGCACATATGAATGTAATTTAGGTACCTACTTAGGGAAATTTGTCAGACTAATTTTGTGCATTCATTTTGACATTTTATGTCTTCACTTTGGCACATAAACGAAAAAAGCGTTAAAAAAATTCGTTAAATAAAAGCGTTAAAAAAAGCGTTAAGGTTGGTTTTCTGATGATTTCCGCTTACAACCGAGTCGTTGCTAGGGAAATGGTACTCCGTCGTTTTTCATCTCACAAAATTCGTTGACCATTCGTTCGAAAGCTCTCGATTTATCCATCCATATTATGATAACTACTACGAAGAGAGTGGCCATCAAGCTGAGTTATGAGCATGGTTATAAGACTAATTGTTTACACACAGGTAATCATTCTCAATAATTGATACTGTGAACATGAATGCAACCACTTGTTAATTTTTGATGATTTCATCGAGCTGGTGTGTCGATGATTTGAATCAAAGCAGGAGATCCGAATATTGCGAGGATAGTTTGATTTGTGAAGCAGTGGTTAAATCATTTTAATAGGTTATTTCAATAGGTAATTTCTATACTTTACACTTTAGGAAGCTGTAATTTCGTATGTAGCCTCTTTAGGACATTTACTTGACGATGCCCAGGGTCTGGATCAGCTGAGTGGCTCTTCTTGCATACGAGTCTGCAACACATACGAGTCTGCAACTAAAGACATGAAATGCCACAATGTGTTGCAGACTCGTATGCAAGCGTTTTTGAATTTATTTTTGTAATGTTCTGGTTCTTAGTTGATACATACATTTGAGTGATATTCCGCTATTTTTAGCTGTTTTTGCTATGTTATTGATTTTTAAGCACATTCATAAAAATTTGACCAATCCAATGTGCCCGAAAAATATATACCTACAATTATGTACATATGAGAAAGCGTTAAAATTCAGGAATCGTTCCAGAATGCCTCTAAATGGATTTCTATGGAGGAAATTTTGAGAAAAATAATTATTTAATTGTTTCTGGAGACATTGCAATAACGAAATTATTTTAAACGAAAATGAGCTAAAAATGTATTAATAAAAAATTTAAAAAAAGAAAACTACTGGAAATCTTGTAAAATAGGTCAAAATCCTTGTTTGAATTGCACAATATAATTTATATAATATAACAACAATTTCATTGCACTCAAAGGGCTCAAATTTCAAAACAATTCAATATGAACATTATGTACAATAATTTACTAAAATTTCTCATACGATCAAGTTGCATGACATTTTTTCTTGTAATATAAGCGACCACATAGTAAATGGAGAGGGGGAATCCCAGAATTTGACGTTTCATTTGAACAGTTCAGGAACCAAAAAACAGGTTCGATTGAAGAAAAGTTGATTGGGTAACAGACAGAAATCCCGTTCGTTTCCACGTGTCCAACCGTTTTCGATTCTCTAGCGAGGGCACGTGTCAAGCTCCGGGTTTCGTTCCAAGAATGCTTGAGGTGCGAGAAATTCAATGACATCACTTCACGTGAAACGAAAAAAGATGGCCTTTATTTGCATGATGTATGCAGAATAACACTGTATATGCAGTATTGTTATACCTGGGATATTGATTGCAGACTGGCATACAAAGCCAAACTTCTGATGCAGTTTACATCGTTATATCTGATCTACCATGGGAGAGTATTTGTTCCGTACGATTTTTCCCCGTGTAAAGAAGCGTTTAGACAAGCTCTTTGCGTATTTCTACACGTATTTTTACACGTATACGGGAATAACCAAACGCTATCGTCACACTGAAGTCCCTTCAGTACCTATTCCAATGTCAACGATTCTCTTCTATTCGAGGTCGAGTAAAGGAAGTTTGAATTCGTTTTACTGCCTACTTTATCAGCTACCTACATAGACATGGAATAGCTAGGTTCTTGTAAATTGTTGTATAACAGACACAAAGAAACCTAGCGGAGCCAACGGGGGTTCATAGCGAACGGGTTTTCGTTTGACCAGAGTTGAGCAACGTTCAGGCTTGGTTTGTACTTGGATGGGTCTATCTACCCTAAGTTTAATTAATCAGGCCGCGAGGAATATTCGTTTTGAGTGCCTTCCCTACTTTATCAAATCGTGATTTCTATGATCAAAGTAAGTACAAAGAACCAACCTACTCACTTTCGGAATGAACTAACCACAGCTTTTATATTATACAAACTCATTATTTAAATGCGAATTTGCTCGATGTCTAAATATTTTCGAGTTACTAATTACCACTTCGTTGTTCGAAATTTAGGTACAATCTAATGCCTACGAAGAGTACAGTATTCAAGTTGGTAGGCACAATAAAATCGTAAAAGTATCGACAACGCCATTCACTCCCAAGTAGGTGAACAAAATATCTGGCTGTCGAACGAAGTAGGTACGTTGTTCACGTAGGTAATTAACAGAGTTTGATTTAATAGAACAATTATATTTATCATGGATGTTTACTTTTTCAGGCAAATTGGGGAACTCTGTAAAGTTCGGAAAAGACGGAGGTCAGAGGGATAACCAAACCAATACTTTTACATTGTTGACTTGAATGTTGAGCTGACTACAGGGTTCACGACTGACCTTCTCCCGTAAATACGAAGAATTCTTCCGTCCACACGTAGTTTTTCCCGTTAAAGTGAAAACTGTCACATGCACAGTTGGTTTTTTCGCGTGTACGGGAAAAGGTTTATAGGAACAACAAAAATACTCCATTATATCCGGCATCGTTAAAGTACGGAATCGGTAGGTAGGCTTTGTGTTCGTGCTAGAAGTCGGAAAAAAGTATGTTTCTCCAAATCAGTATTTTCTCTTGCGTTTTCGTTTCAGGTCCTGCTGGTCAGTTTTGGTTCCGTGTCTGTCTGTGTGTCAGTGCCATTCTTCGTCACGCCCAAAACTATTCCAAGTTTTAGCCCCGATTTCATGAAATTGTCAGGTATTGTGCGAGTTAGCTCTTGGATGGCCCCTGTAAATTGCATGACGTTGGATCAAAAAGTCCAGTCGTGCAGTATGACCCCATGAGCGAATTTTTGAAGAGTAAACTCATCAGTTGTGATTACTTTTTTTTTTTTCTTTTTTTTTAACAAGCACCTACTACCTACGTTGTAAACAGCATGGTTCTAAGATTGGTTATACAGGGATACTTCTATAAGAGTAGTTCAATCTGAATTTGGACAATGTTTCATGCAAATATCACCGATTTTTACAACTAGCGAACGGCATTATTTCTTTTTTTGACTGATTTTTCAACTTTGAAATTTTTGAAAACTTGATACATATTCTTAAAGGAAATTTTTACTCTGATTCCGAATATACCACATGTTAGTATGCTGAAAAAATTATTTCGCACAACAAATCGCAAAAAACAGGCTATTTTGAAATTTTTGACTACATTTTTGAAAATTTCAACCCGAAGATGTAATCCGATCATGCTGGCCAACGACCTTGAACTTTCGTTTTGTGTCCTTAACATTTTAAAATTTGTTTGAAGTTTCTAGCACAATTCTACGGACAGTTATCGTCTGGAATGACACATACATACATACATACATACATTAAAAAATGCGTTAAATTTCTTGAAACGCATTAGCCTGAAACGGATTTCTGCATAAATTTTTTTCAAAATTCACATTCTACAAATTTTGAGGCAAGAGCAATAGCTTAATTTTCTTCAAAAATTCGCTAAAATGATGTGTGCGCAAGCGCAAATGTCAGTTTCTTATAACGTTACTTTCTTACAATCTGTCGGTTCGATATGGTTTTACTCCTAATTCTATACATTCACGTTACAATAAATCAGGAAGCTTTATTTGAGCGAGATCGGACGACTAGGATGTGAAAAAATGGAGCATAATGGAATTTACGTTTGCGAGTAGAGTATTGATTTCGCAACAATGAAACTGATAGTCCGCACATTCCCTAAAAATTTCATCCAGATCGGATGAAAACTGTGGAAAATAAGCTTGTTAAAAGAATTTCATATTGGCGCATTCCCAGTAATTATTAATGATACCGTAACAGCTGTAAGGTATTCATTAAAAAAATGAACTGTTACGGTGGGTTAGATATTAAAACACTTAAAATGCTATGAACTTCAACTAGAAACATTTTTGTGAGCTAGTATGTGCTCACGTTTTTCCAGAAAAATGGCCAGAAATCACTAACATCTGAATACTCGAAGAAATCCTAACATTTGGGATGTAATAAATATGTATTTCAATAATATTTTCGTGCCAAAATGGTGAACATATTTGGATTTTTATGGTTAAGATAAGGAGCGATAGTAATTATGATAGTTGAGTCACGTAAAAATTAGCTCTAAAAGTCATGCTGAGCAATGGGGATTTCCCGCTGAATTTTCAATGGTTTCGATTTCTATGTTAAAAACGCTGCAAATTATTTTACAAAGGTTTATTATTTTTTCAATTGAGTATGATCGTAGTTTTAGTTGGCTTGCGTACGTCACAAGGCCCGTCCAGACTCCTCGGCGTGTCCTATTTCGAGTTGCCACAACCTATACTTCTATAATTATATACGCATGTTTATATTTCTCGATTTGAGCTCCTATCTATTGAAATAGTTGTTGCCTTAATAATATCATTATCTAAGTACGTACGAAAAGTCGAGAGGATATGTTATTAAATATGCGTAGGAAAAGCGTTGGTATTAACACACAAATATGACCTAGAAAAAAACATATATTCATGCCTCGAAGGAACGCTGTACCCACCTCATGGTGCCGCGGCGCACAGTGGGCTGAAGTGTTCAAAAACCCCCAAAAAAATTTTTTTTCAATCCAGCTGGGTTTGTTATTTTTTCATAGCTAGATACCTAGTGATTAGTTGTACGTAGTAGATTTTCAAATATTCCAACGACTTAGGTTAATAGTGGCCTTTTTCTCAGGCAGTTTCGCACGACTGCGTCATATCAGTAGGTACCTATGATACCTATACCTATGATCGTGATATGGTGTATTAAATATTTTAATAATTAAATTACTATTAAATTATTGAATTACATTATTATCAAACGGTCGATATTTTTTAAAAGTCCTGATTTTCTAGTATGCTGTACCCATTGGTAATACAAGCTAGGAGCCAAATTTTCAGACCCCTTCTTCGTCCAGCCTTTTCTCTACAACTGTCCGAAGTTTAGGGGTGTGCGCCAAACACTAACTTTTGTTTTAATTGCTCAACCGTTATTGTGCCCAAAAAATCAAGTAAGGTGGCCGATTCTTATGGTAAATCGTCTGTTCTTTCTGGTAGTCATGTCTGAATTTACAAAAAACTTAAGCTTCCTCATGAAAACTCAAAATAAAAACTTCTTTTTCACATTTCATCAATTTGGCATTTTTTGAAAAAAAATTTTTTGATCTTAAATCATGCCTATCAGTATGTAGAATACGAGGTTAAGAGGACGTAATGGGCCGACAAACGGTTTGTCGCCAGTGGTACTTAATGTACGGCCTGAACTCCCAAAAAACGTAAGCTTCCCCATGAAAACTCCACATTTAATCAATTTCGCATTTTTTGAAAAAATATTTTTTGATCTTGAATCATACCTACCAGTATGTAGAATACGAGGTTAAGAGGACGTAATGGGCCGACAAACGGTTTGTCGCCAGTGGTACTTAATGTACGGCCTGAACTCCCAAAAAACGTAAGCTTCCCCATGAAAACTCCACATTTCATCAATTTCAAATTTTTTGAAAAAAATTTTTTTGATCTTAAATCATACCTACTAGTATGTAGAATACGAGGTTAAGAGGACGTAATGGGCTGACAAACGGTTTGTCGCCAGTGGTAATTAATGTACGGCCTGTACTCCCAAAAAACGTAAGCTTCCCCATAAAAACTCCACATTTAATCAATTTCGCATTTTTTGAAAAACAAAATTTTGATCTTAAATCATACCTACTAGTGTGTAGAATACGAGGTTAAGAGGACGTAATGGGCCGACAAACGGTTTGTCACCAGAAGTACTTAATGTACGGCCTGAACTCCCAAAAACGTAAGCTTCCCCATGAAAACTAAAAATAAAAATTTAATTTTCACATTTCATCAATTTGTTGATCCTAAATCATACCTATCAGTATGTAGAGTACGAGGTTAAAGAACTTAATGGGCCGACAAACGGTTTGACGAAAGCGGTACTCAATGTACGGTCTGTACTGCCAAAAAACGTAATCTTCCTCACGAAAACTCAAAATAAAAACTTCTCTTTCACATTCATCAATTTCGCATTTTTTGAAGAAAAAACAAATTTTTTGATCTTAAATGATACCTACCAGTATGTAGAATACGAGGTTAAGAGGACATAATGGGCCGACGAACCGTTTGACGCCAGCGGTACTTAATGTACGGCCTGTACTGCCTAAATAAAATAAAAATTGAGTTTTCATTATAAAGTCCCCAGTTTATCAAATTTGCTTAGAACTAACTTCACATTTGACGGCACATCAGATAGGTGCAAATTTTATCATGAAAATTCAATTTTTCTTTTATTTTGGTAGTACAGGCCGTACATTAAGTACCACTGGCGACAAACCGTTTGTCGGCCCATTACGTCCTCTTAACCTCGTATTCTACATACTGGTAGGTATCATTTAAGATCAAAAAATTTGTTTTTTCTTCGAAAAATGCGAAATTGATGAATGTGAAAGAGAAGTTTTTATTTTGAGTTTTCGTGAGGAAGATTACGTTTTTTGGCAGTACAGACCGTACATTGAGTACCGCTTTCGTCAAACCGTTTGTCGGCCCATTAAGTTCTCTTAACCTCGTACTCTACATACTGATAGGTATGATTTAGGATCAACAAATTTTTTTTCAAAAAATGCGAAATTGATGAAATGTGAAAATTAAATTTTTATTTTTAGTTTTCATGGGGAAGCTTACGTTTTTGGGAGTTCAGGCCGTACATTAAGTACTTCTGGTGACAAACCGTTTGTCGGCCCATTACGTCCTCTTAACCTCGTATTCTACATACTAGTAGGTATGATTTAAGATCAAAAAATTTTTTTTCAAAAAATGCGAAATTGATGAAATGTGGAGTTTTCATGGGGAAGCTTACGTTTTTTGGGAGTTCAGGCCGTACATTAAGTACCACTGGCGACAAACCGTTTGTCGGCCCATTACGTCCTCTTAACCTCGTATTCTACATACTGGTAGGTATGATTTAAGATCAAAAAATTTTTTTTCAAAAAATGCGAAATTGATAAAATGTGGAGTTTTTATGGGGAAGCTTACGTTTTTTGGGAGTACAGGCTGTACATTAAGTACCACTGGCGACAAACCGTTTGTCGGCCCATTACGTCCTCTTAACCTCGTATTCTACATACTAGTAGGTATGATTTAAGATCAAAAATTTTTTTTTCAAAAAATGCGAAATTGATGAAATGTGGAGTTTTCATGGGGAAGCTTACGTTTTTTGGGAGTTCAGGCCGTACATTAAGTACCACTGGCGACAAACTGTTTGTCGGCCCATTACGTCCTCCTAACCTCGTATTCTACATACTGGTAGGCATGATTTAAGATCAAAAAAAATGAAATGTGAAAAAGAGGTTTTTATTTCGAGTTTTCATGAGGAAGCTTAAGTTTTTTGTAAATTTAGACATGACTACCAGAAAGAGCAGACGATTTACCATAAGAATTGGCCACCTTACTTATTTTTTTGGGCACAATAACGGTTGAGCAATTAAAACAA
Source organism: Adelphocoris suturalis (assembly GCA_030762985.1). NCBI lineage: Eukaryota > Metazoa > Arthropoda > Insecta > Hemiptera > Miridae > Adelphocoris > Adelphocoris suturalis. Next base: position 9,718,274 of record CM061051.1, on the reverse strand, counting down.
ACGTTAGTGTTTGGCGCACACCCCTAAACTTCGGACAGTTGTAGAGAAAAGGCTGGGCGAAGAAGGGGTCTGAAAATTTGGCTCCTAGCTTTTATTACCAATGGGTACAGCATACTAGAAAATCAGGACTTTTAAAAAATATCGAAAAAAAAAGTTTGGCCGTTCGCGTGAAATGACCCATATATTTTTTAAATATTAATCATACGAGAAATTTACAGTTTTCGTAATTTAAGCTGAAAAATCACGTATTTTTATCAATGAGAAGGGCCGGAAAAAAAAACTGTTACCTGCATTTATTGAGACATTGAAATATTAAGAAAGGTGAGGTATTAAAGTGCATTCTCCATCAGTTTCATTGCCGACTTCCGCCGACTCTTTTCAAAGTTCATTTAACAGTAAACAAACAATTGTTAGCTTGCGAATAAGTAAACACTCTTTGGACTGATAATGTCTAAAACCTTTTGTCACAGGTCACACTGGCATTCATCTTATCCTATTCGATGCTCAGTTATATATCGGTAAACCGACTTTAAACATTCATTCATTCGTTCCCAGTTTGTTCATTAATATGTCGGAAATAACTATTCCTTACAGTGTTCTGTGCAAAATGTTATTTACTCCTAACAGGACACTGGAAGAGAGTTTGCGGGACCGTTACCCCGAAATGGAGAATACCATCTTACTCCAGGTAATTTCGGAGATAAAGGGAAGATTTCTGTGTAATTTAAATAAAAAAATGAGGGATGTGACTCATAACAAAGCCACATTCTTATCCAAGAATAGTGACTGGTTAAAGGGAACATTTGTTATCCATACTGATTTCTCACATTCCTGCAGTGGATCTAATAAAGTTGGGAGGCCCTCAAAGCATAATTTTCGTTTTTTTGTTTCATATTTTAATGTTATTTTACCACGCACCATTTGTCATACTATTGACAAAATACAGCAATATGAAAGGATGTTCCCGTTTCAACTTTTCTCTCATTTACCCTTCTCAATTTCAAAGACAGCAACAACAATAATTAAATAAATAAACTAATATTAATTGATGATTACTGTATCATATCAAGTTTTCGAAACCGGAAAAACGGAATGAGTGACTTACAAGTAATTCTTTGATTATTTCACTTTTTCAGTTCAGCACGGTCGCTGAAATTGCCTCAAAACTGAAATATCTTGAAAACGTCTGTGCGCATTGTTCTGAAACTAGTCTTATTCGATTCAAAAAATGAAAAAAACCATGGGAATGCATTTCAATTTTGACAGATTACCTTGAAATCGGGTTTTTGAACAAAATATGCCATTTCAGCCCACTGTGCGGCGCCTCCTCTCACTCCACCCACCGCTCACCCCCCTCACCACCCACCGTGGCCCTCTGCCAAGCGTGCCAGGCGTGCGTCTAACACGTCTAACACTCAAAGCCTCAAAAAGACACTTTTTGCCCGTTATTGGCCCATAGCATCTATGCGAGTAAAGCGATCGGGATGGTTAAACGTTAGGACCAACTAGACCCCAAATGGAGTCTATGTGCGAAAGAACAGGTTTTTTAAGTCAATTCTTAGGCCTTTTGTGGCCCGGACGGCGGACGGCGAACGGCGAACGGCGGACGGCGGACGGACATTTCAAATTTGGATTCTACGCACCTTGAAACGTAAAGTGACAAAGTTTGAGGGGGGGTTATAAAACTTTTTTGCTACACGATCACATAGGCTTATTATTGGAAATAATAAACCAAAAAATAGTTGTCATGCAAATAATTGGGAATAATTTGTATTTTATAACTGGTAGTAATTAAATTCTGTATAAATAAATTAGTTTCACAACTAACAAATCAGTTTCATATGCGTCTAATTAGTGATTTAATTACAATAATCTATTAGTTATTATTCCAACCAAAATTCCCACAATTACCTTCTATTAGTTGATGTGGTGTAACTAAGAACTTTGTTAAGTAGATTAACGTTGTCAATTATTCGTTAGTTATACCAAATAATTAGGTTAGAAAATTTAGTCATGACCAAAGATAATAAAAAACCTCCACCAGTTATAGAGTAGGTTGAACTAAATAATTATTTAAATAATACCCCACTCCGATCTCAATTTGCCTTCAGAAACTTACCTTCTTCGGCAACTCCGGCAGTCCAACTTCTGCCATTAAAATACACCGACCTGGACTTCGAGTCTGCCCACCACTAAAATATGCCGACCCCAAACTATCTCGCTCAACCCCCCCCCCCCCCCCCCCCCCCCACCACGCCCTCCTTGTCTTCCCCGCTGAGCAAAGTTTGTCGGCTGTCGCACAGCTGCGCATCCATCACCACTGCACTCTAAGGGCGAAGTTTGACAACCGGCTCGAAAGGCCTTTAATCAGGAATCAAGTAAGCATTTCCTGCTGAGGTCAGCCACCTCCTTGAGCCACTCTAAGGGGCGCTTTTACTTTTAGGAAGTTTAGGATAGGAGTCAAGCTGATACGGTAGAACAATTTTCAGGAAATTAAATTTTTTGCAAAATTTTTATTTAAAAAATAGAGCTATGACATTAGCTCCAAACGTTTTGAAATATAAATTTTCGTAAAATGTATTCCTTTTTGCGGCATTCTGAAACGATTACTGAAGTTTGCGTTTTCGTTATACATATATACAGGGTGATACAGGGTGATTAGATGCAAAAAAAAATTTGGGTGAAACTACATCAAAAATGGAGTAAAATGCCGCCAACCGCATATTTTTATCTCAATCCGTACTCGAGATTTGATTTTTTAAAGGTTTTTACAGGAATACCGTGTTTTTTTTTGTTTTTTCATTTTAAACTCGGATTTCTACACTTTGTCTCATTTAATTTTAACTTTCAACCTCATTTTCGGTATAAGCATTAAATTTCCTATATAAATAGTGTACTTGGGTTCTTAAAAAGTACCATCCGAAGACCCTCACATCAGCTCAAACATTGACGATTTTGAAAAAATAATATTTCTGAAAATCTTTAAAACTTTACTACTCTCTTAAAAAGAACCCTGGAAACTGGCAAATCTCATGAAAACTGCTTCATCTAATATGCTTACCAACGGTATTATCAATTTTACTTTTATTTTGTTATTTAGGGGAGAAAATAATGTTTTAATCTTAAAAAATGTGGGTTTTTCGATGAACTTGTTGGTTTTCTCGAAAGATGACCCTCCATGAACCAACGAGTATGGGGTCGGTTTCTATGTATTTTTTCTCGCTGGATCAAATGGAAACTCTTGCAGATATCTCAAGTACGTTATAATTGGGTTTTACACTTTAATTAACTAGTTTTACCCCATAACACACATACATTTAATCGTAAAAAACAAACTAAACATTTGCGACTTTAAGTCTACCTAAAACTCGGTTATAACGGAGTTGGAGAGATCTACAAATCTTACCATTCGATACAGCGTGAAAAAATACATAGAAACCGACCCCATACTCGTAGGTTCATGGAGGGTCATCTTTCGAGAAAACCAACAATTTCATTGAAAAACCCACATTTTTTAACATTAAAACATAATTTTCTCCACTAAATAACAAAACAAAAGTAAACTTAATTATACCGTTGGAAAGAGTATTAGACGAAGCAGTTTTCATGAGATTTGCCAGTTTCCAGGATTCGTTTTTAGAGAGTAGTAAAGTTGTAAAGATTTTCAGAAATATTCTTTTTTCAAAATCGTCAATGTTTGAGCTGATGTGAGGGCCTTTGGATGGTACTTTTTAAGCACCCAAGTACACTATTATTATAGTAAATTTAATGCTGATTTCGAAAATGTGGTCAAAAGTTAAAATTGAATGAAGTAAAGTGGAGAAATTGGAGTTTAAAAGGAAAAAAAACACGGTTTTCCTGAAAAAACCTTTAAAAAATCATATCTCGAGAACGGATTGAAATAAAAATATGCAGTTGGCGGCATTTTACTCCATTTTTATTGTAGTTTCACCCAAATTTTGTTTGCATCTGCGAGGGAATCACCCTGTATAAATGCATGTAAGTCCCTCACTATCTTATTGGCTCTAACAACCAGAAACTATAACACATACGGATGATTGATGACACAGATGTACCACTTCCACTGAACGTTGAGGAGTTTAGAGGCAACAATATTGTAATAAGTAATAACAATGGCAGTTGTGGACTCGTTCCCTTAGCAATTAGTCGGGTATGTTGGATTCGACCAAGTTCAATCTCGGGAGGGTCTGGCGGATTTTCTCTCCCCCAGGTAATCCTCTATTACAATGAATTACTGAATTTCAGTTTGCCGATTACAAAAAAAAAATACACTGCCAAGGAAATGGCACATGAGCTTCCTCGTGACCTTCACAGTACGTCACCATTAAATTCCAGAAAACTAGAAACGGCCGGCAAATAAATTCCCGGCATGATGGGCACAATCACTGGTAGTACCGTACGATTCGTATGGCACCTCAAGGGACTCTACCGGGATCATCTCTGAAAATTTGAACAAAATCCGATAAAATTAACTAAGCTGTGACCGTAACAAAAACATCTTTCGCGCATGCGCCTAGCGTACGCTGCTACTGATCGCCGGGACCTCAAGAAACCTTGCCCGCATATCCCTGCTGACCGAAATGTTCACAATTGCCTAAAGTATGACCGCAAGAAGAATACCGTTGATTCGATCATGGGACTGATAGGGGACCATCTATAAGGGACCTTTGTGGACCCACAACAAGAATATTTCACGCATGCGCAGAGCGTAACGCTAAATCTGGGACCTCAAGGGACCTTAATCATCCCTGTTCTGACCGAAAACATTGACCGAGTTATGACCGTCACAAGGAATTCACGTTAGCGCCTGCGCAGAAGCTACCGTTGATTCGATCATGATGAAGTTGATAGGGTACTATCTAGAGCTTAATCCGCACGATCACTGAAAATTTGGTTAAAATCGGATCAAAATTGTGGAAGTTATGGCTGTTAAGTTAGGCTCGGAAGTATAGAAATATATATACCTATCCATAAGTATATTAGTAACATCAGTATTTATTAAGCAAATGAAAAAACCCTGAAAATTATTTCAAAAAGGTTTATTATTTTTTCAATTGAGTATGATCTTCATTTTAGTTGGCTTGCGTACGTCATAAGGCCCGTCCAGACTCCTCGGCGTGCCCTATTTCGAGTTGCCACAACCTATACTTCTATAATAATATACGCATGTTTATATTTCTCGATTTGAGCTCCTTTCTATTCAAATAATTATTGCCTTAATAATATCATTATCTAAGTACGTACGAAAAGTCGAGAGGATATGTTATTAAATATGCGTAGAAAAAGACACTTTTTCACCTATTTTTGGCTCATAGCACCCATGGGTGTGGAGCGATCGAGCTGGCGAGAAGTTAGGACCAATTAGACCCCAAGTGGAGTCTATGTGCGTAAGAACGGATTTTTTAAGTTAATTCTAAGGCCTTTTATATCCCGAATGGCGGACGGCGGACGGACATTGCAAATTCGGATTCTACGCACTTAAAAACGTAAAATGACAAGTTTGAGGGGGGGTTATAAAACTTTTTTGCTATACGATCACATAGGCTTATTATTGATAATAATAAACAATAATTAAAATCAGGGGAAAAATTCCAACGTGTTTGGAGTACCAGAAAGGGAGAGAGAGTATTGCGTACTTCGAAAAACTGAATTTCCATTTTTATCCGAATGACATTTCATTTTAAAGATTTGTAAATTTGGCCTGATGAGGCCTCCCACAGAGGCGAAATTACTTGGAAATTGGAACTGTAAATAAACCTTGATAAGGAAAAGCCAATAATCAACTCTCATCCCCTAAAACCACCCCTACCATGTAGAATGGATGGCAACCAACCACCTGGATAGATTTTTTAATGTTAATACGGTGGTGAAACGAGGGTTACGATATCTATACTAATTCTGTAGTTGGATTAGAGCTGATGAACTAGGAAGAAGCAAGATTTTTCTAAAGATAAGTAGTACTTTCGAGAACTAAATAAGATATCGCAATTCAAGTTTGACCTTCGTGTTCAGCTAATTTTTTTCGAAAATGAATTTGTTTCCCCCAAGGTAGGGAAAATTCGGATTCTTTTTTCGGATTTTCATTTGCTTAAAAATTAGCATCAGACACAAAAAAACGCTCTCCAAGTTTCACTTCTGTATCTCAAACAAAATGTTAGAAAAAAGTGTGGGGGGGGGGGGGGGGTTAGTTTCGGGACACCATGTATATGTGTATACGTGTGGGTGTGTGTTTGTGTGTGTGTGTGTGTGTGTGCGCGTGCGTGTGAGCATGTGTGTGTGTGTGTGTGCGTGCGTGTGTGTGTGTGTGTGCGCGCGTGCGCGCGTGCGTGCGTGTGAGCGTGTATGTGTGTGTATGCGTGCGTGTGCGTGTGTGTGTGTATGTGCGTGTGTGTGTGTGTGTGTGTGTGTGTGTGTGTATGATCAAAAGAAATAGTCTATCATAATTCCATATGCCGTGGAAATAGAGTTTTTTATTAACTTCCGTTTTCGTCATTAAAAAGGGTTTCACAACTTCATCGCGAGTGTTTTAGTTCTTTTTAGAAAGTATTTACCAACATCATAAAAAGATAAAGAAGAAAACAAACTTGAGGCCTGATATTTAATATCAAATTAAAACTAATGGTAATAAATTAAAATCTTAAGTTGGAGGAGCAGTATCGAAGATTCGGAAGCTTTTATAACGAAAATTGAGGTCTTTTGGATGGGTTTTAAGGAAGACGAATTCGGAAAAGGCTTTGAAGAGGCTTAGCCAGTCGAGGGGGAGGAAAATAAAAAGAGCGCTTAGTTTTAATGAGGAGAAAGACGCTGGGCGTTGGATGCACAGAGTTCATGAGAAGGGTTGCGGGAGGGGTTGGTTGGGCGGGGACGACCCGAAACGTCGCGTTGCCCTGCACTTTGGGGCTACTTGACACTGAGGCAAGCTGGGGAGGAAGAAAGTGGTGGTCCTACTCGCCCGGGTAACGGAATGATTAATTTAAAAGCTCAAGTCAAGGGTTCGGCTTTCAAAGGGAGTCGCTGGGCGGGGGTAAGTGACGGCAGGTATGTGGGTGTGGGTCAAGTGTGGAGCGCTGCAAGTCATCCAAGATTCGCGATGGTGACGCGCTGTACCGTCGTAACAAATGGCTTCGAACTGACATAGTCCGCCGATAGGAGCGCTAGGGAGTTATGTACCTCGGAAACATTTGATATTTTGTGTTACCCTTTTCGCTCTATTATTCATTCTCCGCAACATCATCCTCAGCAATACAGGTCAAAAATGACAATTATATTAGTAATAAATAAATTATTATAAAAAACGCTGCAAATTATTTCACAAAGGTTTATTATTTTTTCAATTAAGTTTGATCGTAGTTTTAGTTGGCTTGCGTACGTCATAAGGCCCGTCCAGACTCCTTGGCGTGTCCTATTTCGAGTTGCCACAACCTATACTTCTATAATTATATACGCATGTTTATATTTATCGATTTGAGCTCCTATCTATTAAAATAGTTATTGCCTTAATAATATCATTATCTAAGTACGTACGAAAAGTCGAGAGGATAATATCCTCGAATAACATATTATGTTATTACATATGCGTAGGAAAAGCATTGGTATTAACACACAAATATGACCTAGAAAAAAACATATAGTCATGCCTCGAAGGAACGCTGTACCCATCTCATGGTGCCGCGGTGTATTATATGGGTATAACACGTAAAAGTAATAAATATCCATTCTCCTACACCCCTCTGCTACGCCCCTGGTCACTCGAGCCACCACAAGGTGCCGCGGCGCCTCCTCTCACTCCACCCCCCGATCACCCCCCTCACCACCCACCGTGACCCCCTACCAAGCGTGCCAGGCATGCGTCTAACACGTCTAACACTCAAAACCTCGAAAAAGACACTTTTTCGCCCGTTTTTGGCCCATAGCATCTATGCGAGTAAAGCGATCGGGATGGTTAAACGATAGGACCAACGAGACCCCAAATGGAGTCTATGAGCGAAAGAACGGGTTTTCAAAGTAAATTCTTAGGCCTTTTATGGCCCGGACGGCGGACAGTGAACGACAAACGGCGAACGGCGGACGGCGGACGGACATTTCAAATTTGGATTCTACGCACCTTGAAACGTAAAGTGACAAAGTTTGAGGGGGGGTTATACAAATATTTTGCTACACGATCACATAGGCTTATTATTGCAAATAATAAACCAAAAAAAGAAACGCACACAAACAAATGAACTGAAATATCTTGGAGAAAATAAAATAAAATAACAAGAAGAATGTACCTACTAACTGCATATGAAAAATCACTACTCGTCATCCATAGAAGTTCTCGATAACAAAATTAGAGACCGCATCTATTAAAAGTTTAATGATTGTAATTATTAATTATCAATATTGTTCATCATTCTCGTACATCTTACGATTGGTATTTGACCAGCGTTTTAGCGATTTGAAATCGTGGTTCCCACAGTATGAAAGTCACGCTTGTTCTGTTACCATTGTTTATGAAGTTATGATGAGTAACTTACGTTGAATGTGTATAAAATAATATAGGTACGTTCATATCCACACAAAAAAAAAGAATTGGATAAACAGATCGGTAGTGTACTCACCCAGTTGTACAGTTTTATATGTTTCGTACACTCAAACAAGCAAAAAACGTTCTGTGCCCAATATAGACCCCAAGCACACTATTATTCCGCTCGCTTATACCCCCCCCCCCCCTATCCTTTGTCTAAGCATAACACACGTAGATTTCAGTTTTAAAAAATCGACTCACCAACACGCATGATTTGTTTTTGATTGTATGAGTTACATAGTTTTGCTGTTAGCATCATGGATAAAACAGGGGTGAATTAGCCATTTTCGCTGCATTTCTGGTTTTCTGATATAAGGTCGGTGTAATTTCCGTGCTGCAGGCAACAATTTTGTTTCATGAGGCTTAATTTTTGGAGGATATCCTGGTAGGTACCTCTAAATTTATTGCATGGTGCTTTGTCGCTAGCCTCATGCATTATTAAGGCACCAATGCCAAAAATGTGGTTGGTGTCCTGGTGGACACCATGTGAGCTGCAGTGTTCCACGCTCTGACGTGGGCTGCAAGGGTTAATGTCTAATAGTTGAGGCTTTATTAGAGATGGAGTTACGTACCTGTCACGTTAATTATCATCCCCAGTAGGACCTCTTTAATTGCTAGACAAGTTCACCGAGCATCCGCTAGATTGCATAGATGACCTCTTTCCGAAGTTGTTAATCCCCTCCTCCGCGAAGGTGGAGTGCAAGGGAAGGTCAAATTCGCGAAGGTTGTTACCACGACCTGACTCATGTGATACTTGTAAATAAAAGTGTTTATTTTCTTCATTAATAGCTATTTTTAGTTGTTATTATTTTTAGTGTAGTGATTCTCCCAAAGTTGAACTGGCAAATGAGTTTTTGCTGGCAAATGATTATTATAATCCCAAAGACCATCCGCAACGCTGTTTGTTGAACGGTTCGCTTTCCCTAGGGGCTAGAACATCGAAAAAACACCTTCGGGTTTCTAAGCGCGAGACGATAAAGAATTCATGCGCTTCTAGCCAATCTATTGATTAGCCAATCAAGCTCTAAATTCCAATAATGATCGCTAGATAGTGAGACCGAAAGACATAGAAATTGCCTTGTAAATAAATGCCAATAATGGAAGTATCAGGTGATATAGTTCCGATGGATTTATTCTAATTTTATGAATCCAAGTTTATTAACTATTGTCCGCGCGGATGCACCTACTAGTGAAGCATTGTATAGTAATTTGTGGTAATTATGATAAAGCTTTATAACGGTAATGCGTGAGTGGGGGAGGTTGTTACTAGCAGCACATTCATGTTAGATTATAATGGAGGAGGTACGATCTATTCGCTTTTCTCACCAAAATTATATACACACCTGAAGTAGGGCTTCACGCCCTACGTAATGCACGCATTACTCACCACTATGCTTACTTTCAGTAATATGTCTTTGTGATCGAACAAGGGAAGGTTCTTCGAGCCCCCTCCTGGAAATGTGTTATTTAACGTTTCAAGATTCGTAGATTCGAAAAAAAATCGACCGCCTTACGAAAGTTTTCTCTGACACTACCGGACCAAAGTTTATGAAATTCGGCTCAAATATCTCACTCCAGCCGGGGATGTGCATGCAATCTCAGAATTACATTCTATCAAACTCAATCGGTGAAATTGAAGGATTTAATTGTTTATCAGACAAAAATTCGCAGAAGAATCCTATAGTTGCCGAACAGGTGCTGCAAACAAGCTACAGTGGCATGGTTGCAAGTAGGTTGTAGATGGAACTGGTTATACCTCACCCGCAACACTCTCCGGTTTTGGAGGTGAGGTAGCTCTTTCCGCCGTCTTTATCGCTCGTCGTCTTTCTTCAACCCAGAGCAGGTGGTTGAGGAACCCCTTCATTAAGAAATATATATGATTTTATTTTATGGAAGTTTATTCATACATTTAGAAACGATTTTTCAAAATCTCGAAATACGAATACTAATCACAAATGCAGACCTGCCCTGCGCAGTTGCGAGAGAGTCTCTTTCTGCTTGCCATAAAGCAGAATAGTACAACAATAATTCAATACTTCTTAAATTAACAAAATAAATAAATTAATGAGAGACTTTTGTTTATAAACCTATCGCCTACGCAGTTGCCTCGTTCCCAGGGAAAATGGGTCGAACCGAAGCGGAGTTGGAAGTCCGCAGCGGGTGATTAAATAAATTAATTAATTAAAAAAAGAAGAAATGAAGTAAGATGGAAAAATAGTAATAAAAAAAAAGGAATAATGAATCGAACACCAGGAACGATGTTTGGGTGGCTTATGTCATTTCCTTGATGTTTAATCTCATGGATATAAATGCTTGTTCTGATTTACAAAACGGAAGTTAGTGAAAAACGTTGTCGATTTAACATTGTAACTCTTTATTTTTCGTGGAAATAGACAACGTTTTTCACTAACTTCCGTTTTGAAACGGGTTTCCACGATTTCGTCGCGAGTGATTTAGTTCGTACCTGATTTACAAGATGTGGATGTTTGTAATAAGGAATAATATTGTTTCTAGGAATATCTGCCAAACGGAGAGAACTAAACAATCACATTATGGGCTTTCTATACATAATTTTCACAGTAGGAAGTGTGACAGTTCCCGTTATTTCCAAAAGAAATGGCTTCAGTCTCGCGTTCTTGGGATGCGGCGATTCGGGATGAACCTTACTCTTTTGATTGAGAAGGGTAAACCTTGAAAACTGTCACACTCCGCTATGTTAATTTATTGCGCGGATTTAAGACCTTGATCCCAGCCTAGACACCATAAACACCGAGGTAATATGTAATTGAGCACATGCCCATGTACTTTAAATTAAAAAATAATAATAATAATAATAATAATAATAATAAATAAATAAAATAAAACAAATAAAAATTCAAAATTAGAATCGTTTCTTCCAGTATTAGAACTTCCAAAGTGATGGTGACCTTGCCATCGAGAAAGTAGACCATTTTGCTTCTTCAATAGTTACCTAAGGTGCGGAAAGTTTGTGTTCGTGCGAGAAAGCCGAGAAATGTTGTAGCTTACAAGAATAAGATAATAATACCAACACAGTGATAATTCACAGTCAAATTAAAAAACGCTGCAAATTATTTCACAAAGGTTTATTATTTTTTCAATTGAGTATGATCGTAGTTTTAGTTGGCTTGCGTAGGTACGTCATAAAACCCGTCCAGACTCCTCGGCGTGTCCTATTTCGAGTTGCCACAACCTATACTTCTATAATTATATACACATGTTTATATTTCTCGATTTGAGCTCCTATCTATTCAAATAATTATTGCCTTAATAATATCATTATCTAAGTACGTACGAAAAGTCGAGAGGATATGTAATTAAATATGTGTAGGCAAAGGTTAAACGTTAGGACCAACTAGACCCCAAACTAGACCCCGGTGTTCACCAAATGCGTGGCTTTGAAAGTTTTCGACATCTCAATTTTTGAATGTTTAGCTTTGCAATACAACCCTTTAGTGTTCATAAAAACTGTTGCAGAGATTTGAGCACACAAGTTTCATAAAGTTCACGAAAATCTGACGAGAATGATTGAAACATCATGATTTATCAGTGTTACCCCCTCCCATGATGAAATTTGAAACTCCTGAAATACGTTCCAAAACTATATTGATTTCGTAACGGAACAACATAAGAATCGCGAGAATCGGTCGAGATTTGACAGCAAATCCGAAATCCCCAAGGTTTGTTGAACAACTAGACAAAAATTGGAATCGATGCAAATAAGAATCACGAAAATCAGTTGAGAATAATAGCCTGGGCAGCATTGACAAAATTTGTCACACACACACACACAGAGACACACACGCGCGCGCGTACACGATCGTTTCTTCTGTCGGATTCGATCTTAGATGGTCTGAAACGGATTCGTATGTGAATTTTGCTTCCGAGACTGCAAGGCAGCGGAAGCTTTGTTTTCACTTTCGAAATGAAAAAAAATTGTTTGCTCCAAAATCAAAATTTCCACTCGCATTTTGCGTTTCAGAGCCTCCTGAACAAATTTGGTTCCGTGTCTGTCTGTCTGTCTTCCGTCCACATTTCCTTGTAACAGCCATAACTTCCACAATTTTGATCCGATTTTAACCAAATTTTCAGGGATCGTGCGGGTTAAGCTCTAAATGGTCTCCTATCAACTTCATCATGATCGAGTCAACGGTAGCTTCTGCGCAGGCGCTAACGTGAATTCCTTGTGACGGTCATAACTCGGTCAATGTTGAACGGATTTCGGTCAGATTTTCAGGGATGATGTGGGTAAGGTCCCTTGAGGTCCCATAAGACAATCATCATAATTGCATTAGCGGTACGCTCTGCGCATGCGTGAACGAAATATTCTTGTTACGGTCCTTGCAACAGCCGTAATTTCCACAAGACGAACCACATGCGGACTAAATCCTGGATGGTCCCATATTAAAATCAAAATTTTCCTTATTAATTTCATTTATTATATGTACCATTCAGCTTCCAATTTCCCACCTTATTAATTCCCTGATGCCAGAACCGGTCGTTTCTAGTTAATGGTGACGTACTGTGAAGGTCACGAGGAAGCTCATGTGCCATTTCCTTGGCAGTGTATTTTTCTCCTCATTCTTGGGTTGTCCCCTACCCCCCTGGATCAATTCCAATAGGTCTTCCCTCTTAAGTAAGAAGCCTTGACTGTATGAACCTAACTTCTGAGGGACGTCCTAAAAAAATGTAGGAACGAAATATTTGCAAAACTTTTAACGTAAAATCATTACACCAATAATTTATTATTGAACGGAGAACTGTTTCAAGAACGTTTGGAAATATGTTGCTACGAGAAAAGTCCGAAGGTGGAGCCGATTGATTCAACCTATTTAATCGCCTTTAAGGTAAGACGAGCTTATAATGACTAATACTTCTACAACAATAATTCCATAGATGAAATATCTATTTTCCGTCTACTGTCATTACACGTGGCGGTATTTTCTTAACAATTTTTGGATTATGTTCATACCAATCATTCATCAGCAATGAATTTATTGAATATTCCTAACGTAGCTAATTTTCTTGGAGTGGTGCATAAAAAGATGTGAAATTAAAACCTCCAGCAGTTGTATTACGAATTAATTATATAACTTCTTCCCTATAATAAAAATGAAAAACTAAGCTAAGTGAACAAGAAATAAATTTTGAAGACATTTTAGGTAGTCATAAACCCGTAATAAAAAGTTTCGGTCATTTTATTTCCAAAGGAATATTTTTTTGCTTCAAACATAAATTTTATGATTTTTACATTTTTTTCGAGAGATTTTATTGATTTAAGTACGTTTGCAATACGACAATATTAGGCAATTGCCAAGGTAAATTCGTAATTGTCTGTTCAAAGTGAACGATGAACTTGAAGGAATTCATTTATTTGCTAGACCACCCTTACAGTCCATTTTAGAAATTTTATTATGGCAATAGAGAAAGCCACTAAAATTTCATTTCGATTCCAGGTGTTATGGAAACTATTTAAATTGGTGCATCAGAGCCTTTCGTAAAACCTGAAAATTTTATGCACAAAACTTTAATATATTGGACCTATGAAAAAACTCACAAAAACCTTTCAAATTGATTGATTTTGACAGAATAATCGGAAGTGCCTGAATATAATCGAAATTTAATTATAGAATGACATGTAAAAATGGCATGCGATCCATCGTTTTTTGTAATATATTATCCATCCGTGATTTGAAGTAAAGCCCATGTTGATAATTGTTAATGAGTTCACTTATGATAGCCAATTGTGATGCCTGGCTAAGTTATTTCCTATTGATTAACAGGTGATGAAGTTACTATTATACTGAAAACCAACGTCCATTGAGTTGGTTCCTAGCACAGCACGAGTTAGGTGAATTTGTACTTTAAGGTGCAACTCAAGAAATTCAATTCATAATTTAATTATATTCATAGCTTCATTTTTTAAATTTGCTAAAAGTAATTGAAAAACAATTTTTTAAGTCATTTTGCATGACTCTAGCAGAGGATTTTCATTACTCTTCAACTTTTTATTCCTAGCTCTCCATAAATGGAAGATTGTTTACGTGAAAATGTATGGCGAAAATTGTAATTTTAAAACAAAAAACTCATCATACCTCGAGAAAGGATTGACCTATCGATGCACGTTTGCCTCATTCGATTCAGCGTGCAAAAATACATTGAAGTGGTACCTCCACTTACGATTTTAATGATTTTTGAAAAACTCGAAACTAAATTTGGACGAGTCGGACCAAATGACTTTGGAAGGTGACGAACTCCGGCCAGGGAATCGGAAAAACTATTTCCTAGCCAAACATGAACTGTCTAGGCTGGTATGTTCGATAGAGCTCGTAATCTATTTTTTACTAACATAAATAAAACAGTAATATACATTTAATAGTTCATAGTGAATGAAAGCCAAATTTCCAGTATGGATCGAGACCCACTTTGAGAGGGTTCCAGAATATTCGATTATTTGCTAGATCACCCTCAAAGTTCATTTTAGAAATTTTATTATGGTAATAGAGAAAGTCACAAAAATTTCATTTCGATTGCAGATATTATGAGAACTATTTGAATTGGTGTATCTGATCCTTTCGTAAAACCTCCAAATTCCCGGCACAAAACTCCAATATATTGGACCTATGAAAAATCTCAGAAAAACCTTTCAATTTAATTGATTTTGACAGAATAATCGGAAATATCCGGATATAATCGAAATATAATTATATAATGACAAGTAAAAATGGCATACGATACATCGTTTTTTGGAATATCTCATCCATCCGTGATTTGAAGTAAGGCTCATGTTGATAATTCATTAATGAGCTCACTTATGATAGCCAATTGTGATGCCTGGCTAAGTTATTTCCTATTGATTAACAGGTGATGAAGTTACTATTATACTCAGAATCAATGTCCGTTGAGTTGGTACCTTGCACAGCACGAGTTAGGTGAAAAATCTATTTTTTCTTCTTTTTGGTCCTTATTGCGTGATAAAATGAAATGATGAATTAGATGAATTATTTAATTTTTTTATTTAATTTATTATTTAAAAGTATTGTTTATTGAGGTCCATTGCAGGGGTTGACAAAGGCGTATCTGAGTTTTTACAGTGCTGTTGTTTACCTAAAGATCATATAACACTGAATAATGGTTGTTATATCCTTATTTTCTCTATTACAGTTGCTATGTTATTTCTATTTCGTGTGAATATGTTCTCATTTAGGTTGATTGTATTTTAGGCGTATCTGAGTTTTTACAGTGCTGTTGTTTACCTAAAGATCATATAACACTGAATAATGGTTGTTATATCCTTATTTTCTCTATTACAGTTGCTATGTTATTTCTATTTCGTGTGAATATGTTCTCATTTAGGTTGATTGTATTTTAGTTTTAGTAAAGGGATGTAAAAAATTATGCCGTAAATTGTAATAAATAATGTATAAATAATATAAGGGTGGATGTAGCAAAATTTGATCTGCCTCAAAACTGATTTTAATATTTCGGAAAAACTGAAACGTATTGCTATAAGACAATATTAGACAATTGCCAAGGTAAATTCGTAATTGTCTCTTCAAAGGGAACGATGATTTTGAAGGAATTCATTTATTTGCTAGATCACCCTTACAGTCCATTTTTGAAATTTTATTATGGCAATAGAGAAAGCCACTAAAATTTCATTTCGATTCCAGATGTTATGAAAACTATTTAAATTGGTGCATCTGAGCCTTTCGTAAAACCTCAACATTCTCTGCACAAAACTCCACTATACTAGACCTATGAAAAATCCTACGAAAACCTTTCAAATTGATTGATTTTGACAGGATAATCGGAAGTAGCCGAGTATAATCGATCGAATATAATTGATTTTGACAGAATAATCGGAAATAGCCAAATATAATCGAAATATAATTATATAATGACAAGTAAAAATGGCATACGATACATCGTTTTTTGGAATATCTCATCCATCCGTGATTTGAAGGGTCATGTTGATAATTATGAATGAGTTCACTTACGATAGCCAATTGTGATGCCTGGCTAAGTTATTTCCTATTGATTAACAGGTGATGAAGTTACTATTATACTCAGAATCAATGTCCGTTGAGTTGGTACCTTGCACAGCACGCGTTAGGTGAATTTGTACTTCTTAAGGTACGACTAAAGAAATTCAATTCAAAATGCCTATGAAAATCAAGTTTTTCTTCTTTTTGGTCCTTATTACGTGATAAAATAAGATGAATTATTTAATTTATTATTTAAAAGGGTTGTTTATTGAGGTACATTGTAGGGGTTGACAAAGGCGTATTTGAGTTTTTACAGTGTTGTTGTTTACCTAAAGATCATATAACACTGAATTATAGTTGTTATCTCCTTATTTTCTCTATTATAGTTGCTATGTTATTTCTATTTCGTGTGAATATGTTCTCATTTAGGTTGATTGTATTTCAGTTTTAGTAAAGGGATGTAAAAAATTATCCCGTTAACTGTAATAAATAATGTATAAATAATATAAGGGTGGATGTAGCAAAATTTGATGTGCCTCAAAACTGATTTTAATATTTTGGAAAAACTGAAAAGTATTGCAATTTTAGACAATTGCCAAGGTAAATTCGTAATTGTCTCTTCAAAGGGAACGATGATATTGAAGGAATTCATTTATTTGCTAGATCACCCTTACAGTCCATTTTAGAAATTTTATTAGGGCAATAGAGAAAGCCACTATAATTTCATTTCGATTCCAGATGTTATGGAAACTATTTAAATTGGTGCATCTGAGCCTTTCGTAAAACCTCAAAATTTCCTGCACAAAACTCCAATATAATGGACCTATGAAAAATCCTACAAAAACCTTTCAAATTAATTGATTTTGATAGGATAATCGGAAGCAGCCGAATATAATCGATCGAATATAATTGATTTTGACAGAAAAATCGGAAATAGCCAAATATAATCAAAATATAATTATATAATGACATGTAAAAATGGCATGCGATACATCGTTTTTTTTTTTTTTTTTTTTTTTTTTTTTTTTTCTAAATCTCATCCATCCGTGATTTGAAGGGTCGTGTTGATAATTATGAATGAGTTCACTTACGATAGCCAATTGTGATGCCTGGCTAAGTTATTTCCTATTGATTAACAGGTGATGAAGTTACTATTATACTCATAATCAATGTCCGTTGAGTTGGTACCTTGCACAGCACGCTTTAGGTGAATTTGTACTTCTTAAGGTACAAC
This sequence comes from Adelphocoris suturalis, assembly GCA_030762985.1. Lineage (NCBI taxonomy): Eukaryota > Metazoa > Arthropoda > Insecta > Hemiptera > Miridae > Adelphocoris > Adelphocoris suturalis. Next base: position 9,700,447 of record CM061051.1, on the reverse strand, counting down.
TAAAGAAATTCAATTCAAAATGACTATGAAAATCGTTTTTCTTCTTTTTGGTCCTTATTACGTGATAAAATAAGATGAATTATTTAATTAATTATTTAAAAGGGTTGTTGATTGAGGTACATTGTAGGGGTTGACAAAGGCGTATATGAGTTTTTACGGTGTTGTTGTTTACCTAAAGATCATATAGCACTGAATTTTGGTTGTTATCTCCTTATTTTCTCTATTATAGTTGCTATGTTATTTCTATTTCGTGTGAATATGTTCTCATTTAGGTTGATTGTATTTTAATTTTGGTAAAGGGATGTAAAAAACTATCCCGTAAAGTGTAATAAATAATGTATAAATAATATAAGGGTGGATGTAGCAAAATTCGATGTGCTTCAAAACTGATTTTTATATTTCGGAATAACTGAAAATCGCAAGGAGACAATTTTTGACAATTGCCAAGGTAAATTCGTAATTGTCTCTTCAAAGGGAACGATGAACTTAATGGAATTCATTTATTTGCTAGATCAAAAATGTTCAACTTATTGAAAACATGCTTTAATACCGATAAAACTTACCCAATTAATTAGAACCTATTGATATCTACAACTATTATTTCAAATAACTAGACACAACTATGCTGTTTAATTTTTTTTTTTTTTTTTTTTTTCAAAATACGAAGCTGTGTTGTTATTTTATTTTTTATATATAAATATCGTTCTTATCTTGCCAACCCAGATGTCGGCATGTAGCCCTTCTGTTAAGGCTTCGGCAATCTATATATACCCATGATAATTTGTATAATAACTGCTTTTTTTTATTGATTGATTGAGTAAATATAAGAGTGGATGTCGAAAAATTTGATGTGCTTCAAAACTAATCTTAATATTTCGGAAAAACTGAATCAAGGAGACAATTTTAGACAATTGCCAAGGTAAATTCGTAATTGTCTCTTCAGGGGGAACGACGAACTTGAAGGAAGAAATTCGTTTTAAAACATGCAGTTTGTGGGCGGCGAGGGAGAAATGCGGGCGAAACACGAACGTGCTCGTGAATTAGCAGGAAAGGCGGAAGGGCGGGGGGGGGGGTGAGATGACGGAGGGAGCGGACTCACCTTGAACGTGGACAGAGAGAACGAAGAGGGTGAAGAGGAGAAATAAGGAGATTTTCATGGCGCTTGCTGATGTGAAAGCACGCGATCGGTGTGACGTGAGAGCACCGAGTTGGGAGCGAAGGTAACTCGAGGAGGTGCCGGTGCGAGCGGTTAGCACGGACTGGTGCGCCAACCGCTTCGGGGCCGCCGCCTTCTCCGCGCCGCTCCCCGGGATGGGAGGTGAAGTTCGGAGGAGGTTCGGGGCCGCTCGCCAAGAAGTTCGTGGGGGCTCGGGAACTTGAAAATTATGACGACGCACCAACGTTGGGAACAACCCTATCGTCGAATACGAATACGATTGTAATCGCGATATTTATTCGTTGCTTCTGAGTCAACTGCGATTATATTCGCGAATTTAAACCTGGAATGTCCCGGCTAAATTTCCAACACTTAACTTTGGAGTCAAGTGTTGAAAATTTAGCCGGGGGGTGGGGTGTGTCAAACCCCAACTTTGATAAATGTTAGAAAATTCAAAAATAACTTACACTTGAATCAAATTTTATTTTTATTCTGTTATCAAGAGTGTAATAAAACATGAAGTAGGTACCTAAACTTATGACGAAAAAGTAATAGTAAGGCAAACCTCACGCTCCATAGTACTTTGAGTATGTTTCAAAAATCGAAAAAACGATCGGTCAAAATTCTTGAACCCGAGTGCAATAATCTATCCTTGGATAGTCCGTGGGCACGATTCAAAAGGTTTCCCGTCTCCACAAGCCTCGCACAGAACACTATAGCGCAAGTTCCGCGGTCCAACTGTCAACAACTCACTTCACCCAAAACCCTAACGATGAACTACCTTTCCATTACGAGTGCAGAAATCGTCCGAGCTACTTCTGAGATCGCTCTGCTCTTCATGGCGAGTTACGACACAGGTATGGGCTATATTTATGTGGTTCAATAATTTTTCAGGTATGTATTTCCCTCAATTACGCCGTTAAATCTTTACCATAATAATCCCAAAATTTTTCGATTAAACCTCTACCTTAGGAACTGAATTTTTCAAAAAGAGGAAAAAAGAGGAGTTAGATCATTTGATATATGTTTTTTGGCACTATTCCTTCACTCTATCCCGTTGGCATTTCCTGCGACTAGCCGCGACTTTTTTTCTATGATTTTTTCAATTTTTTCAGCTAGAGTTCCTACAAATCGGACACTGTTCGGAAAATGGAAGTCCGGGAAGAGCATGGAAGCAAAAAAGGCAACATCCTCTCATTCTTGCTGTCTGATTTGGTTCTTCAATCGGATATTGACGAAGTAAAATTAGAAATTTCTTTCTTCCACGCCTACGTTGGAAAATTGCGGAAACAGTGCGGCAGGAAAAATGCGGTTTTTGAAAAACGTCACATCAAGTGGCTGAATCTGCCGAGTTTGTTTTTTGAACCATTTTTCCCTTCGGGTGCGACAAAAACCCGTTCAGGATCGAGTTGTGGAAGGCCCATGAAGCCCTTTCACGAATGCAGTTTATTGACGAAAAAGAGGCGTGTACAAAATTTGGTCACTCTTCATGTTTCTCTTTATAAACTTAGCCCTTATTAGTTTTCTGTTCATGTACTACCTAGTCATTAAGTTCCAACACCCTTCTGTGTATTGGTACATGTAAATTTATATTTATATGAATTACAGATTGGTTGAAATAATTTATTCAATACATTTTCTATGAAGGTTTCCTAATCGTGCATTTTTTCCCTCTCTCGTAGGTATATTACGAATTAGTACGTCAAAGCAGAATGCTTGGTAAAAGAAAAGTCTTCTTCTTTTAGTGGTTCTTGGTAATCTTTTAGTAGGCAGGTAGTTGATAAGGTAATTAAAAAAATTTATGATTTTGATAAGATGAAATTTGTAGAATTATTTCGGGAAAAAGGTGAATAGCGCGTTTGGTTGACTTTTTTCAGTTTTACCTATTAAGGGCTTATTTACGACCAACACATCCACATATATTCGTGATCAGCGTAATATTCCCTACCAGAATCCACCACAAACAGATTTTTGAACATCTGACCCTTACAATCAAAGTACTGTGCGCTCTGAAGAAAAAAATAGTAGCAGAAAGGTACCTCATTGTAACAAAATTTCAATATAAAATTAGCACATTTTCATTTAAAAACAAGAATAAATAAAATCTACAAAACAATTTTCTGAGATTAGTTAGTTTGATACCACTTACAAAACCCAAGAACTAGAATGAAAAGGTACTTAACATAAAATTGGCACCAAGCAATAGGATCAACATTCTCAACACTTTGACGATCTATGATGTTCACAGAAGAAACATCGAACTAGTTTCTCCAAAACTGTCACTTTTGAGGCTTCTTCATCGGAGTCAACTTCTTGTAACTCTACATTATCTTCCGTGTTTGAATTTTCTTCGCCAAAATATACATCTTCTTCCTCCAACTGTTCCAACATGGATCTAATGTCTTCAGGATCCGAAAACTTGTGTTTTTCAGCCATTTCTATCGATGAGCCAATAACAAAACTGTGGAATCGCCCACAAAAATAACACTTGGTATAGAAAAAATCACAAGCGGTTAACTCCCCGGTGGGGTTTGTCAAACCCCAGGCACAAGAAAGTACTACACTACACAGAAGTCTTGAACGTAGTAAACTGGGAAATGAATGAAGCCTTTAGGGAAGAAGTGGGGGGTGATATAGAAGGGGGCGAGAAGAGCCAGACGTGCGGGATTCAACATGATAAACTGACTTCAAGTCGCGATTGGGGTTTGACAAATCCCACGGGGCATTACAGGGTTAAGTGCGCGAATACGTACCGTAACATGGGGTTCCTTCCTACCAGGTGGTACAACTTCAGACCAGCGTAGGAATGCAGGCGCAGAGCCTTCTACCGGCCATAGAAATGAAATTAGGAAGTTCATTAAGGTCCCAATAGGTAGCGCATTACTCAAACCTACATGAAACCTGAAGATAGTTTCTTGACATCGCTTATAATCGTTTTCTTCACGTTTCTGTTATCAGCTATTTCGACACATTTTCCTGTTGTGTTTATAGTGTGCCTGCAGCTACTTATTTCCGCTAGATTTTCCGAAAAGGAAAGTTCACATACTTCTTCAAAATTATATGAGGAATTTAACTAAGAAATCAGATGTTTTATTTAGTTGTTATTTAATTTTCCAGCAACGAAAAACTAAAAGTCGCCACTTTGGGGTGCAACTTACGACCACACGAATTTTTGTGTTTTAGCGCATTTTTACGTGTTTTTCTCATTTTGATTGAGCTTACTCATGTTTCAATGTTTCCCATGTGTTACAGGCATGCCACGAAAGTACCGAAAGAAAGTCGGGGGCATCGTCAAGTAAATGTCCTAAAGAGGCTACATACGAAATTAAAATTACAGCTTCCTAGAGTGTAAAGCATAGAAATTAGCTTCAAGAGCCACTCATCTGATCTGGACCCTGGGCATCAGCAAGTAAATGTCCCAAAGAGGCTACATACGAAATTACAGCTTCCTAGAGTGTAAAGCATAGAAATTACCTATTAAAATGATTTAACCACCGCTTCACAAATCAAACCGTTCTCGCAATATTCGGATCACCTGCTATGAATCAAATAATCGAAACACCAGCTCAATGAAATCATCAGAAATTAACAAGCGGTTGCAATCATGTTCACAGTATCAATTATTGAGAATGATCACCTGTGTGTAAACAATTATTCATATAACCATGCTCATAACTCGGCTTGTTGGCCACGCACTTTGCAGTAGTTAACATATTATGGTTGGATAAATCGAGAGCATTCGAACGGTCAACGAAGTTTGTGGGATGAAATACGACGAAGTACCATTTCCCTAGCAACGGCTCGGTTGTAAGCGGAAATCATCAGAAAACCAGCCGTAACGCTTTTTCGTAACGCTCTTCGTTAACGCTTTTAGCGAATTTTCTTAGAAAATAAAGCTATTGCAATGGCTCCAAAAATTTTAATATAAAAATTTTTCTCATCGAAATCTATTTTGAGGCATTCTGAAATGATTCCTGGATTTTAACGCTTTATATATATATAGGTATATATATATATATATATATATATATATCCAGACGATAACTCTCGATAGAATTGAGATAAAAACTTCGTTCTTTCGCCAAAAAATCAAGCATTTCAAAAGAAAGGATAAGTTCGTTGGACAACACTTTTTGAGCACATTAAATTGGTCAAATTTCAAAAAATGTACTAAAAAAATCACAAAAAATGACAAAAAAAGGCTCAAATCGGTGTTTTCATTTTTTTTAGCAGAATATTACTCAAATAAAGTTTATCAACTATGAAGTTGGTAATTTAAAAACTAAAGCTCAAACCTATGCTCAAAATTGTAATTAAATTTCATTAAAATGTGCCACAAAATCGATAAAAATGTAAAAAAATTTAGAAATCCAATATCTTTGTTTAAATTATAGAATGTTATTTAGAACAAATTTTTCAGAAATAAAATTAATAGTTAACAATTTTTTGCAGACAATATGACGAATTTCAGCAATAAAACGAATAGTTAACATTTATTTTGCAGACAGTAAATTTTAACTTGAGCGTAGCTAGGTGATGGGAGGCCGAAAACCATAAAGTGAATATCGTAAACGTTAGCGTCTAAGACGTCCATAATATTTAATCTAGTCTCTTTTCAAATGGTAGATTATTATTTAGAACGAGTTTTTCACCATAAAATTGGTAATTAACTATTTCTTTTCACTCAAAGTCCTCAATTTTCAAAACAACGTAATAAATATACAACGATAATTTACGAAAATTCGCTCATACGATCATGCTGCATGACTGAAACTCTTTTTTTTTGACGCTCTTTGTTAACGCTTTTTTCGTTTATGTGCCAAAGTAAAGACATAAAATGCCAAAAATTACAGTTTTGCTTAAATTTATCACCGAAAAATAATTGTAATTATTTATTTGTGTACAAATAAATGTTCTAGATTCTCTCAACATTGTAATACAAGCTGTCAGGGGGAAATTCCGGAAATTCACTTACATAGTCATGCAAGGCTGGGGATTTCATTAAGAAAATATTCTGAAAATAAGAAGAAACAACTAGGAACGAAGGCTGTAATGAAGCCAAAAGGCATCACATTGATTTTTCGTTCTCAATATTGAGATCCTTTGTCTACTTAGGTCCTAAAACACGGTGACAACGCCAACTCGCTCGTGTCTGGCGCGTGTAATTATTATTCAAAGCTGATTTTCTACTCCTTAAATTACTTAAGAGGGGAATCCTCACCAAGTCAACCCAGAACATTAGCCAGAACAATTTCATTCCCGGGCACAAACATGTGCGCTATATACTTCAAAGGGACCTCTCTGAATACGTTATGTGTCTAGCCTCAAAAGAGATGGGAGGGTATTTGGTGGGTTGCGAGTTTCTTGTGTAGTCTAGCACAGAGATCCTTCATTTCCCTTCTTTCGGTCTTCCGTGAGAGAACTAATAACTAAAGAATATACATTCGTAATTTATTGCTGGAGCCTTGTTGGCTTTTTGTTATGTTTGAGACAATATTTCAAGAAAATGACGGCGGAAACCAACATTGTTGTCGCACTACATAGTAATGAAGCTACGATAGTGAGGGCAGAATACATGAATCACGAATAAGATAATATACCTACCAAAGTGGAAGTACCAAGAAAGTCAGATATAATGAGTAATCAAAGATAAAAAAACTATATGAGAATTAGAGAGAAAAAACTTCAAGAGTTGCTTGATACTGATTCGGTCTCATGAAAAAGGAAAAAACAAAAAAGTCCAGTCATGCAGCATGACATCATGATCGAATTTTTGAAGAAATCTACGACATTTCAGTAGCTATTGATCGTGTAGAGAAATTTTAGTTTATGATTTATACAGGGATACTTCCATAAGAGTAGTTCAATCTGAATTTGGACAATGTTTCATGCAAATATTACCGATTTTTACAACTAGCGAACGGCATTATTCCGATTTTTGACTGATTTTTCAACTTTAAAATTTTTGAAAACTTGATACATATTCTTATAGGACATTTTACGCTGATTCCGAATATACCACATGTTAGTATGCTGAAAAAATCATTTCGCACAACAAATCGCAAAAACAGACTATTTTGACATTTTTGACTACATTTTTGAAAATTTCAACCTGAAGATGTAATCCGATCATGCTGGCCAACGAACTTGAACTTTCATTTTGTGTCCTTAACATTTTAAAATTTGTTTGAAGTTTCTAGCGCAATTCTACGGACAGTTATCGTCTGGAATGACACATACATACATATTATACATACATACATACATAATACATACATACATTAAAAAATGCGTTTAACTTCAGAATATGATTCAGAATAGTCTGAAACGGATTTCTGCATAAATTTTTTTCAAAACTTCACATTCTACAAATTTTGAGGCGAGAGCAATAACTTAATTTTCTTCAAAAATTCGCTAAAATCAATTGCTGTTCGTTAGTCTCGCTAAAACTGGAAAACGGCTGGACCGAATTGGCTAATTTCGGTATTAAATTATTTTTGGAAGATGTATGTGTCATTCCAGACGATAACTGTCCGTAGAATTGTGCTAGAAACTTCAAACAAATTTTAAAATGTTAAGGACACAAAACGAAAGTTCAAGTTCGTTGGCCAGCATGATCGGATTACATCTTCCGGTTGAAATTTTCAAAAATGTAGTCAAAAATTTCAAAATAGCCTGTTTTTTGCGATTTGTTGTGCGAAATAATTTTGTCAGCATACTAATATGTGGTATATTCGGAATCAGCATAAAATTTCCTATGAGAATATGTATCAAGTTTTCAAAAATTTCAAAGATGAAAATCAGTCAAAAATCGGAATAATGCCGTTCGCTAGTTGTAAAAATCGGTAATATTTGCATGAAACATTGTCCAAATTCAGATTTAACTACTCTTATGGAAGTATCCCTGTATAACCAATCCTAGAACCATGCTGTTTAAAACGTAGGTAGTAGGTAGGTGCTTGTTTAAAAAAAAAAAAAAAAAAAAAAAAAAAAAAAAAAAAAAAAAAAAAGTAATCACAACTGATGAATTTACTAGGTATTCAAAAATTCGCTCGTGGTGTCATGCTGCATGACTGGAGGACTTTCTATCTTTTTTTCCCCAGAAGTTTCATTTCTTTTCGTTTGTTTCCGTCAGCTTGATTCCTTTGTTTTGTTTTTTTTAATGTAATAATGTAATTGGGTTCGCCCGTAAAAATATAAATAAATCAATAAATAAAATTACTAATCCTCGGTGTTCGGGAATAAGACTAGATCGATTCAGTGACTCAAAAACCGATAGGAAGTACCTTCATTCTGAAAATTATAATTTTCAAAGGTATAATTATAATTATCATAGGTATAGGTAAAGAGTGTCAAGGGTTTTTTTTTTTTTTAGCGAATTTTTGAAGAAAATTAAGCTATTGCTCTCGCCTCAAAATTTGTAGAATGTGAATTTTTGAAAAAAAATTATGCAGAAATCCGTTTCAGGCTATTCTGAATCATATTCTGAAGTTTAACGCATTTTTTTATGTATGTATATATGTATATATGTATGTATGTATGTATGTATGTATGTATGTATGTATGTGTCATTCCAGACGATAACTGTCCGTAGAATTGTGCTAGAAACTTCAAACAAATTTTAAAATGTTAAGGGCACAAAACGAAAGTTCAAGTTCGTTGGCCAGCTTGATCGGATTACATCTTCGGGTTGAAATTTTCAAAAATGTAGTCAAAAATTTCAAAATAGCCTGTTTTTTGCGATTTGTCGTGCGAAATAATTTTTTCAGCATACTAACATGTGGTATATTCGGAATCAGCGTAAAATTTCCTATAAGAATATGTACCAAGTTTTCAAAAATGTCAAAGTTGAAAAATCAGTCAAAAATCGAAATAATGCCGTTCGCTGGTTGTAAAAATCGGTAATATTCTTCAAAAATTCGCTCATGGGGTCATGCTGCATGACTGGACTTTTTTCTTCTTTTTTTCGTTTTTAGAGCGTTTTGGACTGCCGTGCGGTACGGCGGCGTACGGGAGTGGGTGTAGCGAGGAGACGGCGGAGCTGTTCGGGCTATGATGAAATGTTTTGCGACTCGTTCGATCTAGATTAAGTTATTCATTGCTTATTTCCAACTCCCGTGGAATAGCAAATGGAGCGGAAGCTAATGCACTTTCATTCGATCTCAATCAACTTCGACGCTCAATGCTATTGAAATAAATTCATGTGTAGCTGTACTGCTAAGTATGCTGCATGCACAAACGGTGTAGCTTTCAGTGGTAGCTCTTTAAAGGGTTTCTCTTCCAGTGATTGATTCGCGGGTTATTCCAAGACCGTAATTCACAGTCAATTGTTTTTTTTTTCCGACTTTAAAATACCGCGTTACTTTTATTCATGTAAATTAAAATGAAGGGTAACGTGCGGCTCCCTCCATGAGATGGAATTTAAAAGGGGTGAATACTTCACAGTATTCAACATTCAGTCCGGATCCAAAGACCTCAAACTGAACTTTAGAGTGGCTTAACCCCAGTCTCACTGTCCTTCAATCTGGACGCAACTTTGAGTGACAATTTTTCAAATCCAATCATTATTATCGGTCCATTGGCAACATATGTGGTTTCCATGTCACTGCAGTTTCTGACGCTATTGAGTAAGATAATTCTTGTTTGAAGGGTAAATTATTGTGTTTTTGTACGCGATTTCAATAGTATATTATCCATTATGGCAGGTAAGTTTATTTTCTATAACTTTTTAGTACTTTAGCGAAAAAAACCACTTAGATAGCACTTTGTTTTGTTAGTTTACATTGTCAACACTAGTTATAGCTCACTTATACACATTTCAGTCCAGTTCCACAGTAAATAGACTCGCAGGGGTGCTCAAACTTGAACTGCTGGCGATCTACCTCAATATTTTTAGACTACTTACTATCGACTCTGAGAGGCTGCAAGAATGTGTGATGCAGGGTTGTCGTACATACACGATACACCCTACCTACCTAGGTAGGGTGTACCGTAGCATATATAGATATTAGCTTTCCGCACAATTTACATTATTTTAGTCAAGGTTTAGGTTAGGTTTACTTAAGTTCTTCTCTACAATATCAATGAAAAAACTCCTAGTTATTCAAAATTGCGAGTTTATTCGTTGTTACAAAACAAAAGAGTTACATATGGTGTTAAACTCAACTAAGGAGTGACTTTGGATGTTGAAGCGTGGCACTGCATGTCCTCAGCATACTTTTCATAAGATGGTGCGTAACCACTGAGAGCCAATCGCAAGCATGATGACATATGATCGTCAGTTAGTCGATTGCGATATTTTGACTTAATTATCTTCATTTCAGAAAATGCAGACTCGCACAAGTAAGTTGACCCAAACATTGCCGTCAGTTGAAGGGCGATTTGCCTTAGATTCGGATATTTATCTTCAGATATAAAACACCAGAAATTTGTATCAGATGCTGTAGCTTTGAGATGTATATCTGATATAATCTGCACCAACTCATTTTCAACAGAACATGAGTTCATATTAAACTGACTTGCTACTTCAGTAGCTAATTCCTCAATGTTTTTTACATGAAAAAGGATAACTCATAAATGATGCTATATTTGCCAATTTACTGCAATCATAAAAACGCATTTCGAATTGTCCCAAAATATTTGATAATTCAGCCTCATACGTATCATAATTCAACTGAGGAATCCTTGCTTTCAAAGACGGAAAATGTTTCAGATCCTTTCTTTTCAGTTGATCTATCATAAGTTGCAATTTACTTTTGAATGCGTTTACTGCGCTAATCATCTCAATAATAGTTTTTCATTTACCTTGAAGCTCCAAGTTAATGGTGTTTAAGTGCATTGTGATGTCAGTCAAAAATGCCAAATCAGTCAGCCATTTTTCGTTTTTCAACATCTTAGTGTCATCACCTCTTTCGTCTAGAAAAGCTGTTATTTCGCGCAATAATTCTTGAAACCTTTCTAGGCATTTTCCGCGACTCAACCACCTGACGTCGTTGTGAAGAACTAAATCAGTGTGTTCAGCTGACTCCCTATCTTCCAACTGCAACTTAAAGAGCCGCCGTTGCAAGCTACGTGCACGGATGGAATTCACAATTTTTGTTGCAATGCCCATAATTTCCTCCGTGTTTAAAACTTTTGAACACAAAACTTGTGCGTTCCTTTGATAAAGCCGCCTTTTGCCACAAGCAGTGTTATAACGTAAAAAAATTTTTGTAGTTTAGTCACCTACTTATTAAAAAAAATTTTCTTCTCGAGATCTACTCAAAAAGCACTCGCGATCGACTGGTTGATCGCGATCGACCGTTTGAGCACCCCTGAAATAGAGTAATTTTAAAAGTATGTCTATTAGCATGGACATCAGGACTTGGCTTCACTCGTTTCTCACTGGAACTTGGAACATCATGAATCGAGTTAGGTAGTTAGATACCAACAATACTTCCTTAGATTTTCATATATTTTGTACCCTACTCTCGAAGTAGGGATGTATAGGTACATTGATTAATTTTTTTTAATACATTTTTTGCAGGTAGTCGTATTTTGGGAAATCTGTATGAGGAACTTGGGGGAAATAAACGAGTCTCCTTCCTTCGATTACACGATCGATGTGATACCATGTTCAACAGCCCATCGAGTGGGAGGCAATGTGGTTGGGCCAAAAACTGTTGAAGAGAAACTAATTTTGGTGATGATGATGACCAACTAAGTTATGCTTACTGAATGATAGAAACTGTTTTTACAACTACCATGATACAAAATGATTCTGGTTTTATTATATTTTAACAATATTTAAAAAAATACTGATTTCTTCACAATATTATTTACTATGTACTATATTGCTTCCGAGACTGCAAGGCAGCGGAAGCTTTGTTTTCACTTTCGAAATGACAAAAAACTTTGTGCTCCAAAATCAAAATTTCCACTCGCATTTTGCGTTTCAGAGCCTCCTGAACAAAGTTGGTTCCGTGTCTGTCTGTCTGTCTGTCCGTTCACATTTCCTTGTAACAGCCATAACTTCCACAATTTTGATCCAATTTTAACCAAATTTTCAGGAATCGTACGGGTTAAGCTCTAGATGGTCCCCTATCAACTTCATCATGATCGAATCAACGGTAGCTTCTGCGCAGGCGCTAACGTGAATTCCTTGTGACGGTCATAACTCGGTCAATGTTGAACGGATTTCGGTCAGATATTCAGGGATGATGTGGGTAAGGTCCCTTGAGGTCCCATAAAACAATCATCATAATTGCATTAGCGGTACGCTCTGCGCATACGTGAACAAAATATTCTTGTTACGGTCCTTGCAACAGCCGTAATTTCCACAATTTTGATGCGATTTTCTTCAAATTTTTAGGGATCGTGCTGGTATAGCTCTATATGGTCCCCTATCAGTTCACGCATGCGGACTACATCCTGGATGGTCCCATATTAAAATCAAAATTTTCCTTATTAATTTCATTTATTATATGTACCATTCAGCATCCAATTTCCCACCTTATTAATTCCCTGATGCCAGAACCGGTCGTTTCTAGTTTTCTGGAATTTAATGGTGACGTACTGTGAAGGTCACGAGGAAGCTCATGTGCCATTTCCTTGGCAGTGTTTTTCCCACTATATTGGTTTATTTTCATGTTCTACTAAGTCCCAGTGTCCACTAACATGGACATGGAAAAATACGCTCTTAGTTCACCTCGATCCTGATGTCCATGATGGTGGACACATCGTATATATTCAACAGGTGCAGCAATTTGCACAAAATTCACCATGTGAGGTCTTTGAACCATTACCAATCTACCTCCTAAAGAAAAAACTCGGCGCTTTGCGCCTCGGCGGGGGGCTCCGCCCCCCTGCACCCCCCGGTTTATTTCTTTTTCCATACTCTGTATGAAATCATAGGAACACAGAATGTGTTCCTATTTCCTTACCAACGGCTTGGTTGCACGTGGCATAACACGTGGCATAACACGTGGCATAACACGTGGCATAACACGTGGCGTAACGGTTTTAACGTAACGGTTTTTTCTGTCGGTTTTTTTTCGGTAGGTCATCGCAAAAACACATTCTGTGTTAAAATTTTGCGTGGAGGAAACAAATCCGGAACTGAAAGGGTTAAGACGAGGCTACCAGTTGCCCAGTATTGTCCCAGGTAGTCCGAGTTTTTAACAAGCTGTGTGGGCGAAAAGTGAATGTTGCTCTGGATGCCAAACCTAGCGTGTCCCAGCATTTAGCGAATTATCGTAGGAAATGAAGCTATTGCTCCTAAAGTTATAAAATAATTATTTTTTAAATTTTCTTCATGGACATATGTTTTCAAGCATTCCGAAACGAATCTGGGAGTTTATTTTTTCCGGCAATTGACTTGAGCTTTCAGTATAAACTTGCAATGTTTACTGGAAATCGTTGATGTATGTATGTAACTATTCTACAACACTGACTGATTCCAATATAGGTAGTATTTACTAATATTGAGACAATATTGAAAATTATAATTATTTAGTTCACGTTATAGATTAAAAAAGAAGCCGATTGTAAATGAACCAGAATGAAAATATCCAATAAATTTTCTAAAATTTTAGTCATGCAGCACAACAAAATGAGCAACTTTTCTCAAATTTTTTTTTTTTTTTTTCGTGATATTTATAAATTCAGTTCAATTGTTTTGAAATTTGAGCACTCGGTAAGCCTAGAACTTTGTTGCAAAGAAGTTGTTATATACTCGTAATTATATTAAATTTATTTTAGATAGAAAACACCTTCGATAAGTTTTTGTGAACTGAAACATTAGTTTATTAACATATTGACTTGGTCACATTGCATCTTCAAAGTAAATAATTATAAATTGTAAGATTAGTCACCAACATCTTCCCTGCGCGGAAAATAGCTCACTTCCTCTTCTATCTTCAGCTTAACAATTTTTGATGCTGGTCTTTTGAGTGTCCCATGTGCTGTTTTTACTATTGGAGCTCTCACGTGCCCGTCATCCCCATGTGTCACGCCAATAATCTTACCTCTAATCCATTTGCCACGGACGTAACCTTCTTCTCCTAGTACAACTAGATCACCAACTTGCAAAGGCACTGTGAGGTATCATCCACTTAGTCCTTTCAACTAATGTGGGAACATATTCCCTGAGCCATCTACTCCAGAACTTATTAGCCAGTTGCTTTAATCACCTCCATATGGTCTTCAAACACAAATCCTCAGGGACTGATCCTGCTCCTGCTTCGTCAATCAAGAAATAGTTGCGTGTTAAACAGGTCAAGTCATCTGTGATTCAACAGACGCCTGTTTAAGTGGTCGGCTGTTGACAATCATCTCCACCTCGGCCAGTAGGGCAGCCAGTACTTCTTCCTGAAGAGATTTTTCTTCCAACGCTACATGGAGTACGATCTTGACAGTCCGAACCATCCTCTCCCATACTCCCCCCATGTTCCCTCTGGAGGGGAAAAGAAAGAAGCAAACCACCATTGGGGTATGTTGTACGAGTTTCAACTTTTGGAGCTAAATGTTCGCAGTTTGCAGCAAAGAAAATAAAAAACAAAAATGAATACCCAGAAGCAGTACGATCTATAGTAAGAAACCATAACATGGGTGATTATTTGGAAAGTGTGCCAACAGTGAAAAAAGCTAATCAGCTGGTTTAGGAAATTTGTTCTATCTATCGGAAGGGAGGATTCACCATGTGCAATTGGACAAGTAGTTCTCTACAGGTTTTGGAAAATATATCACAAGATCTTCGAGCATCAATGAAAACAAAGATAAAATTGAAGGACTGTGATACGGAAAAAATACTTGGTCTACTCTGGAACGCAGATATTGACACATTTAGATTCAATATTAAATTGGAGAGACTTCCGAGTGATGATGAGTGACGAAGAGAGGTATTGAGGTGTGTAATGTCCATATTTGAACCGCTGGGATTTGTTTCGTGTGTCACTGTTGAAGGGAAGATGTTATTGCAACATATACGAGTATACGTAGATATTGCGCACTGGGACGAGAAAATAAGCGAAGATTCGGGAAAACATTGGGCGATGTGGCTATAAAAACTAAAAATGTTAGCTAATTTGAATATTCCTCGATGCAACGCCAAATCAGGCGAGCAAAAGACGGAAGCTCCGAAAATGTGGCTTTGATTCCAACGTCCCGGAACATTAAAAAAATAATGTACTTCGCGCGGAAAAATGTACTTAAATTTCATTAAAATTTGCTAAAAATCGATAAAAACTGCGAACAAATTATAACAACACATATTGTAATATAATCACAGATAGTTATAATATAATCACAGAATATTATTTAGAACGAGTTTTTTGCCATAAAATTGGTAGTTAGCATTTTTCCCCCCTTAAAGTCCTTAATTTTCAAAACATTGTAACATAATATAGTACGATAATTTACGAAAACTCGCTCATACGATCATGCTGCATGACTGGAACTTTTTTCGTCCAGCAATTGCTATAGCTTCATTTTTACAAAAAATCGCTAACAATTGATAAAAACTTTGACTGTAAAAAATAAATAAGTTCCAATCATGAGCAAACTTTGTCAATTATCGTGTCATATTATGTTAATATTGTTTTGACAAGTAAGCAATTTGATAGCAAAGAAATTGTAAACTACCAATTTTGACTATTAAAAAAATTGTTCTAAATGATATTCTGATTTTCAAAACAAATTTTGGGTATTTAGCTTTTTTGCAGTTTTTATCCATTTTTCAGCAAATATGAATGAGTTTTAAGCACATTTTTCAGCATAACTGTGTTCATACATTTTTTACGTATGTGGGGGTACAACCCTAGGATACATTTTTTACTGTGAGTACTTGTAAACTGTTGATAAACTTCTCTTGACTAAAATTATGCTAAAATATAAATTTAACAGTTTTCAATCGTTTTTAGCCATTTTCAGTGATTTTTCTTAGTACATTTTTTGAAATTAGAGCAATTTAATGTGCTCAAAAAGTGCTAGCTAGCAAACATATCCTTTAATTTGAGAAGCTTCATTTTTGGACGCAAGAATGGAATTTTTATCTCAATCCTAAGGTCAGTTATCTTCTGGGATTATATATATATAAATTGAACAGAATTTTTCTATTTTTTGCTGACTGACACTTTCGAAGGTTTTTTTAAGGCTGAGTACGATGGTGAAACCAGAATTGCTAGATCTTATTCCGTTCTCGGATTAGAGCTGATGAACCAAGAAAAAGTGCGACTCTTTCAACAAGTACCTGCCTATCTTCTGAAAAAATCGTGGTAAAAAGTTAGGGGGGTGGGGTTACTTTCGGGATACCCTGTACGTATATGTTAAACTATAGGATTCGTGTCAGAATGCCCCGAAACGGGTTCATATGAAGAAAATTCTCGGAAATGTTGGTTTTAACATTTTAGGATTCATTGCATTAGCTTCATATTCTGCAAAAATTCGCTAAATAAAAACCAAAACTTTTTTATTTTTATTTAGTGTTTAGATAGAAATAATGTGCCCAAGGCCTTGGTTAATAATTATTCGTCGATCGACTAGTGATCTGCATAGAAGAGCTATCTATAGCTACTAGTAATACAGAAATAATGAACCATTATGTAATAATTTGCACCGTTTTTAATTATTTTCCTCCGTAACGAACGCTGGTGTGTATGGGACCCATATGTTGGGCTGCGATGCACCGAACTAAATGCGAGAAATCTCTAGTCTCGTATTTCAGGATGATATAATTTGAGAAATGAAAACAGAAATAGCTCGGTTAGATTTTTATAAGAGAGTAATATTTTATTGAGAAGTGGTACAAGCATATCACACCTAACAACAATGCGATTCCAACAGTGGATCTGAAGTTATAATAATAGCGTTTGAACTTGACTTTATTTCCATTACAGGAAAACCGGGCAAACACATTGAAGACAGAGAGAATAACAGGCAGAAGCGAAATAAATTTTGATGATGGTGCAGTCAATTAGTATGAAACGGAGAAGAAACAAGAAATTTCATTATTTCGATCCATTTGCATGTAGCTCGGTATTCGTTTGACGTCCATTACCTTTTCACAAGCGACGGCACTACGTATACCTCGCATTCAATACTGGGAAGTATTGCGGGTAAGTATACACAACACCAACAGGTTTCACAAGGGGCTTCATCTACCTTCCACCCGGAGTTTAACAACTTTAATTTTAAGCCTATTCAGATCAGCCCCTTTTTTCGTATTCAACTGCTTACGTTCATTGGGATTTCGGAACAGGGAATGCAATGACCTATTGCGAAGAAAGAATTTAATTTTAGAATTCCAATAACCAATCAAAAAGAGCTGACCTATACGAGTACACGTGAATCTGATTCTCAATACCTGGTACCACCGAAGATCATGTGCCGTCAGCCATTCTTCACATCACTAGTTCGTTAATGTTGGTTTTAATTATTCACAGTTCACGCTGATTATTTATAATTTTAGGTAACTGTACATGGAGTTCAAAAACCTTTTAAACGTAAATTACACCCATGGCTGATATGTCAAAAGGAAAATGGAAGTAACAACTTCTCTACACACACAAATACACACACACACACACACACACACACACACACACACACACACACACACACACACAAACCCACAAACACACACAACACATATACCTATATATATATATATATATATATACATCGTGAGAGCTCCACAATGAATTTGAAAAAATAAAATAAATAAATAGATGAACAAAATAATATATATATATATATATATATATATATATATATATATATATATATATATATATATATATAATTTTGTTCATCTATTTATTTATTTTATTTTTTCAAATTCATTGTGGAGCTCTCACGATGTAAACAATTGATATGTATAAAATGGTTCCAATATATTTATATGAACTGTTACCAAGGAGAAAACATCCTGAGCCAGCCCTAAACCAATAAATGTGCTAGTTAACATGTCCCTCCGAATGTGTACAGAATATCATGGCTCAACACAGGTCGCGTAATATTGGCTGAAACAGGAGAATTGTCAATGACTCCAAGGAGACAACTGCTGACAGATAGGGCTTTACTGAGAATAATAGAGTCCGATGATGAGGTATACTCAAGAATGTGCAAATTGCGATGGAATGCCGGACGAAAATTTACTGGCAAAAGAGAAACATGCCATTAACCTACTATAACTACAAGTTTCTCGTCTCCCACTCCTCATCTGCTTAATATCGCCATAAGCCGCAAAGTCTGTAGATAGTGTACCATGTAGAGAACTAGAGCATTTCGAGAATCACGGTACTCAAAGATTTACTGAGCTAGAGCGCTCCCAGACGCAATAAACTCGATCAATATTGTGCTAAAGTTAACCAGTGGAAGGAACATTGTAACAGACTAACAGAGAGGTGCTGGAATGCAGCCAAACGCGCCGAAGAACGCCAAAATCGCACTCAAATGAAACGGAAAGGTATGAATATATTACTACTGTTTTGTGTATATGGAAGGAAATTTCAATAACAAATAGCATATTGCATATTGAATAAAGAAAACATAGTGCAGGAAAGTCAGATTAATGCTGGAATGCAGCCAAACGCGTCAAAGTACCTACACCAAAATTACATACACCTTAATCGGAAATGTACGAATAAATTAAAGTTGTACTGAGTATACGGATGAAATTTTCACGTATCAAAAGTATATTGCAGCCGAATTACAAGAAAAATAGAGCCAAACGATCACATTTGTGCGAGAACGCAGCCAGACTTAAGATTGCGCGTCGAATTCACACTTAACTGAATCAGAAAACCTGAAGTAAATGGAGTCAATGAAGAACGTTGTAGATTTCCAGAAACTCCGCTGTTTATTATACTGATAATAATTTATTCAATTCAAAATAGATAAGAAAACATAATTTTGCTATACTCTTTGATTTTATTACAAATATATACATATTACAATGTTGCTTTGCCAACCCGCTGCATACTTAATTTTCAAATCTTATTGATCTTTCGTCTTCTAATGGTCATCGTCACTTTCTTCACGTCGTTCACATCTTAATCATTAATGGTCTTCGTTATTTTGAAGACTCAATCTGAAGAATAGAATAGACTAACAAATTCAGTTTCTGGATTCACCTTATGACATGCGATAGCTGATTGCAAAATTTATTGCTGTTAATAATTAGGTAGGTACTTGAAGATCCGCGACAATGAGATAGTGAAAAAATGTTACGAAGACCATAGAAGATGAAAGTAGAGAAAGAGATTATCGACCCACAATATGTATGTTGTCAAATTATCAGGATAAGGGTCAAGAAACGAATAACAGTCTGCTGGCAGCAGTTTTTTCAAAGTTTTTTTCAAAGTATTTTTCAATTTTACCCTCTAGTTTTTTGGTTTTTTTGAGTCCTATTCATGTGCCATCCCTAGTCAGCCTCAGGTGCAACCATTTCTTGTTTTTCTTATGACAATTTTGACTTCTGAATCCATGACCGTGTCCTATATTTTGACACCGTGATAAGATCCTTGAGCCCTGAAGATGGTTTTATATAAACCGAAAGCTCGGCGATAAGGACTGTTATTCGTTTCTTGACCCTTATCCTGATAATTTGACAACATAGAAGATGAAAGGTTTTCAAAACTTGAAGATAAAGTATACTGCGGGTTGGTTCATTGCTATTTAAATTAAACAGATTTACGTGAAACTTCTACCCATATATTCAGTGCAGTAGGCGCATATTTGTACCTACCTTTCCGGTTAACACGAACTGAATCACTCGCGAAGAAGAAGTGAAAAGCCATTTCAACGAAAAAAACGTAAGTCAATGAAGATCGAGGTCTATTTCCACGAAAATAAAGAGTTACGATTTTAAATTGATATCGACGGTTAGGTCATAATCAGTCACAAACAATAAGATACCAATAAGCCACTTGTTCAAAACGGAAATAGAATGAAGTAAACGGGGGTGGGAGGGAGGTGCGCACTATCGTGAGACTAGATGCCCTCTATCATAAACCTGATCGTGATCTAACTTTTCCAACACTCAGGATGGAATATAGGTAATTTTGTTCATTTTGGATCTAAAGGGTATCAACAAACTATCCTCGTGAAGTTGTGAATACAATCAGAAAAAAAAGAAAAGACAGACGTAATTGGCATCCAAGCACCACCAATTAAAGATACAGATATAAGCAAGTGGGTAAAAACCAACCAAGAAAAAGCTGATGCTTTTGCTCGTCATCTAGCAGATTTCCAAATTCCATTTCCAAATCACGTATGCGTGAAAACAGAAAATTTAAAAGAGATGATTGGTTGTGTATATTGTGACAATTTAATGATTGTTGTGATTAACTTTCTTTTGTATATACTATATTTTAATATATTTTAATATTCTATGTGGGACCACGAAAAGATTATTAGGTTTAATAAAGATAGCCCATGTATCTCCGTAGAAGGCGTACCTACCCAACACAGAGTATGTGGAACCACGAAAAGTTAAGTTTTAAGAACATTCCAATTCTTTAACTAATTCTATACGTCCATGTTACAATATGTGAGGACGTTATGCTGCCCTCCCAACTTGGCGCACGTTTTTTCTGTTGGAAATTACTTTCAAACAAATTAAATCTTATAAAACTATTGGGACCCACGAAAAGTTTATCAGGTTCAGTAAAGATAAGCCATCACTTTATGTGCGTAAAAGGACTATTCTTTTCCCCGTCTATTTTTCTGTTGGAAGTGTCTTCCGAAACCGTCACCTTCCGCGTTCAAGAGGTTTCGAATACGAAGTTCAGAGTAACTACGTTTCGACGGAATAAGGAAGAGCAGTAGCTCGAAAACCAACGTTTTCGTCTACATTTTCGTTCTCTACTATTGGAAAACACAATTTCATGTCTCGAAACTCACATGGGACCAAATTGGAACTTCAACAAATATTTTAAAACCAATCTGAGCCAAAACCGTGGACATACACAGGGTCTAAGGCAGAAAAAACCATAGCGGGTTACGCATTTTTTCGGCATTCCAGCATCTTCTAGCTGATTTCTCCAGGAAGACAGCATCTGTAGGCAATTTTGACAGCACCATCGTGTTCTACGGGTCCAGAAACGTAACTTTGTAGCTGACATGCGAAGTGCTCTCGATCAAATTTTAATGTGGCAGTGGATAGAAGATCGAGCGCTCGAGAAAAAAACGCGCTTCAAAGGGGCTCCCACCCCCTCCCGCCATCCAGCCCAAAGTTCGGGTGGGAGAAGAAAATTTTAAAATCGCTTATGCCCCCTTTTTGAAAAAATCCAAGAAGATCCCAACACTCAGACAAACTGACAGACAGACAGAGTTTCATTCTCATAAAATAGTAGAAATAATCCAATAGGGGTAAATGAGACACCGCACTGGGGTGTAGGTATGTGAGGATAGCCATTGGGTTAGTTATGGTTATAAAAAAAACGTTGCCGTTGGGGGTGTCTAGCCGCCAGTGGTTTGTGTTCATGATGGTACATTTATTGTAAAATGAAATCTGGGGGACACCCCCAGACCCCGGGATTGTTAATGTTAGGATCAAGGATCAAACCAATGAAACACAGAATGTCTATTTCGGGGATTCCCCGGAGGGCTGGTGGCATTCTGGTAAGTTCGGCCGATGTTCATTCCGCGTTCTTGGAATCCAGCGGCTTGGATTGTAGACCGACGTGACGTAGACCCTTCCCGGGGATATTAACGTTTTATAAGGTGGCAACCCTGTGACCAATTGTGGTGTGAACTTATGAGTTCCAAAGACGAATAGAAGCATGGAGGCTCAGGTAAGTCGTTAAACAATCCAACTATCGTCTGTTTACTAATTTTCAATAAAATGGGAGCAGTAAGTTAAAAAAGTCGTTAAGCATGATAGGCATGGACCTATGTTTCACAACTCAATGTCCACATATTGCAACGCATTATACTTCTCAGTAACGAAATCTCCCTTCTTCCTTCGATGATTTTCCATGTAAGCCATTACTTTGGGCCTAGGTGACCGACTGCTCGTCCCTCTTTGGAAGGGTAGGGATGGTTAGGAAAACCCTCTGGAAAGGTAGAGTTGGAGCATTATCCCCTCCCAGCGGCCTAAAAGTTTCCTACTCTTATTGCAAGGGAATGGGAGTGAAGGAAGTAGGTGGTGGAGCGGACGCGCGGTGAGGGTAGCAGCTCGTACGGGAGAGGGGTGGGGTTCTGGGGGGATCTTACGGGACGGACGCCTTCAAACCTAATAACCCTCCGTAAAAAACATTCTGTGTTAAAAATATTATATGAATGGTAGTTAATTGCTATACGCAAAAAAAAGAGAGAAGCTCTTACCTTAAGCCGTGGCGAATTTCGATTGAGCTAGGGAGCGCAAGTGTCGTCGGATGACTCTGCCGCCGTTCAAGAGAACGGTTCTCGTAATGGTTCCTTCGAACTGCTACAACATACCACTATCGTTGAGGCGATAAGGCTAGAGATTGAGTATCACCTTGTGGATACAGGAGAAATGAGTGAGGAAAATCTGAAAGCTGATCACTATTGACGACAAGTGACTCTGGCCAAAACCCAAGCCATATGTTTATCATAGATAAAAGTACCTATAAAACTACATTTTCTCACCTATATTAGGGCGGAAGTATCAGTAGAGAGTTCCTAAATGATAAGTCAATTGAGATATGGTACGTGGGGATTTTATCATCTGGGGCGAGCCACGGCGGATGGTAACCTGATAAAATCAAGAGGGTCGAATTAGCATTTCATCTTAGAGTGACGCTACTTATCTTCAATTAACAATGAACCACCAAGGGGATTTTCCCGCCTATCCCGTGTGTTCAGTTTCCAGCATTTCTAAGTTTCCTAGATCTTTTTTTTTTTTTTTTTTTTTTTTTTTTTTTTTTTTTTTTTTTTTTTTTTTTTTTTTTTTTTTTTTTAGGGCTAATGCACAATAAATAGGTAATTTTTTTCACAATGATTTAGAGTAGACAATAAATAAATTAGTATAAGCAAAATTCAAACAGTTCAACAGTAAGTTTAACAAAGTAGATCGGTGGTAACTGAATTAACCAGATTATATAAGAAGATAAGTTTTGAAAATAAGAAGTTGAACATTTAGGTTGAGGGTCAGGGTGGTGCAGTAATGAGGAGATCGCTATGCCATTTTCGTTTCAGCCTGCGCTGGTCTCTTGGTGTACGAGGAGGTTCCAACATTCTGCGAACGATTGGGTTACGATGATTGTTCATGCGGTTTGCGAATTTGTCGTACGTCTCAGAGATAACTTCGGTAACTTGGGGTATGTTCAAGTCTGCATGCAATGTAGCGTTTCGGACTAACCAAGGAGCTCCAGTTATAATGCGCAGCGTCCGATTTTGGAGCGTTTGTATTTTTTGAATTTGCGTGTTGGCAGCTGAGCTCCAAATTTCGCACGCATATTGCCAGATGGGGCGCTATAACGAGAGGTGGAGTGGGATGACTTCACTTGCCAACAGATACTTTAATTTTTTGATCTTTCCACGAATCGTCGCTACAAGTGTAGTGATGTGAAGATTCCAGATTAGCTTGCTGTCCAAGGTGAGCCCAACGTATCTGACTGCGTCACATCTGCTCACTGGTTGACCATTGAGTTGCAAATCCGGCACAATGATGTTACGTCTGTAGGTAAAGCAGACCAGAGAGGTATTGTTCGCATTGAGCCGGATTTTCCATTTTCTTGTTCATTGGCAAATGACATCAATGTACTCCTGGAGAATCCCATGAGCTTGCTCAGCAGTGTCCTTCCGAACCAGAACTGCTTGGTCGTCAGCAAAGTGGGCTGTTAGCAATGATGAACTGCATGGGTAGTCATGTGCATAGTATATGTACAGCAGTGGGCCCAAGATGCTTCCCTGCGGAACTCCTGCCAAGATATTGTGGGTTTTGGAAATAGCTGAACGGTATTTAACAGCGTAGGTCCTGTTAGAAAGGTAGGATTGCACTATTCTGTAGTAGGTATCTGGGAGGACAGGTTTTATTTTCACAAGGAGCCCATCATGCCACACCCGGTCAAAGGCCTTCTCTGTATCCAGGAAGAGTCCTAAGCATACACCTAGATAGATCTTTTCTTATTCACGAAAAGGGTTTGCAATGGCAGATTTTGAAAATTAATGAACAAGAAAATGAATTTAATTTTCATTAATCATGAATACCAACAAGAAATGAATATCACTGTTATCGATGTGTGTACGGTTACTTTGCGATAGGGAGGAAGAGATGAGGTAGTTTGGTTCGTGATAAAGCGTCTTATGTTTAGGTTAAATAAATTTATCTTATTGGAGATGAGGTGCCTCAGCTGCCCGCACATGCGCAGAAGTGTTTTCCGTTCACGATAAGGCGCCTCATCTCCATCTCCCTATTGCTTTAGGAACTCTCTAGTAACTCCTGTAGCGGGTACGGACAGGAAAATTTGCCCACCTTATCAGTTGTGCGCTGCAAATGGTTCCAAAAACGAAAAAAAAAGAACATAAGGAGTAAGACTGTTGAATGTAAATTTAGGCGGAAAACGTAACTTTACTTGACGTTTATAATAGTGTCAGTACCGATCGGTAGGCTGAATCAAATGGTCACATTCCCAGATCTCCCCAACTCCGTTATAACCGATTTTCACATTTTAACATACGAGTTTTTAGTTTATTTGTTATGCTCGATTTTATGATTTTCAATGGTAAAACTAGTTAGTTGAAGAATAAAAATCGGGTGTAACGGAGTTAGGGAGAGTATTTAAATAGGTTGATTAGAGAAAATAGCCATTCAATCATACAGCGTTGCGGGTGGTTTTTTTAACGAGTCTTTGGAATTATATTTATCATTGACAAGCAAAACATGGAGAATTTATTTAATTAATCAAAAATTATTATTATTATTCGTCTCTTTAAACGTAACAAGAGCTGAAATCTAAGTATAATAGTAGGTACATATTAAAGGTATAAATGGACATCGATCGAGGTACCCACGAATTAAATTAATGAGCTAAAATAAGACACCTAAGATTCACTAATCATCAGTAGGTGACAAAAGTTACGATAAACTTAATTTAAAAAAAATCTTGGTGTAGAAAAAAAAATCTTGAAAATGACCAGGAAGAAAATATTTGTGCTGCCGCAGCCGGGATACGAAGTGTCACAATGCGGCCGTCTTCACCTCTCGAGTCTGACATGTAATCGGATGATCTGCCGATTAACCTGTAATAATAACAAATCCCAAGGTTTTTTCGACGACCTTTTTGACTCTAGTCCTCATATAAAACGAACGGTTCGACCTACAGCGTTGCGGATAGTTTTAATCCGTTCTTTGGGATTATATTTATCATTGACATGCTAACAAATCATCATTGTTACCTTGAAAGTTTCCAGATCTCGATTTTTGAATATGTTGGCCCTTACCCTTTAGGGTTGATCAATACTGATGCCGCTGTTACTGGCACATCCCCGGCCGATGTATGATTTTTGAGCCGAATTTCATAAACTTTGTTCGGTTTAGTAGTTTTGGAGAAATGCTTGAAGGTGTATGGCGCACGGCGTACGGTGGACGGACGGATTTTTTATTTTATTTTATTTTTATTTTTTTATTCCACTTATTTTGAAATGTAAACCAACTAATTTTGAAGGGGGGGGGGGTGAAAACAATTTCCCAGGTCGATTACAAAGGTTCATTATTGAATATAATATACCAAAAGTATTTATTCACACACAAAACTGGCACTTTTAGTCATTTTTCGGTCAGTGAGTTTTTGAAACAAATTGGTCCTGAATATTTTGTCTCTCTCGTTTTAGTAAAACTACTTCCTCTTTAGCTGCAGCGAGAGCCTTTTTCAGTGGAGCAGGATCAAAATGAGGAAGGTTCCTCGAAACATTGAGCTTTATTTTACAATGACTGTGACGGATGTCAGGGGCACTAGGAATACGCCTGATGTCCTCAGTATTGGTGCTGGCGTCAGTTCTGGTTATTCCAAGCCTCGCCTGATGGGTTTGTTCTTCCATTTTGTATCTAGCGATTTCTTCATGAACTTGCGCTATTCGAGCAGTGAGGTAGCAGATTCGCTTGGTTTGCTCCAATATTTTACGCTGAAGATCGTTGTTATGTTCCATTATAACTAAGGTTTCCTGAAAAAAATATCGACATGTTAATCAACGCCCATAAATCAAAAAGTCCAGTCATGCAGCATGACCCCATGAGCGAATTTTTGAAGAAATCTTCGACGTTTCAGTCGCTATTGATCGTGTAGAGAAATTTTAGTTTATGATTTTGATAGACAAACATGGAATCAAATTCTATCTACAGCATGGTTCTAGCCTTAAACAGCATGGTTCTAGAATTGGTTACACAGGTATACCTTCCATAAGAGTAGTTCAATCTGAATTTGGACAATGTTTCATGCAAATATTACCGATTTTTACAACTAGCGAACGGCATTATTTCGATTTTTGACTGATTTTTCAACTTTGAAATTTTCGAAAACTTGATACATATTCATATAGGAAATTTTACGCTGATTCCGAATATACCACATGTTAGTATGCTGAAAAAATTATTTCGCACAACAAATCGCAAAAAACAGGCTATTTTGACATTTTTGACTACATTTTTGAAAATTTCAACCCGAAGATGTAATCCGATCATGCTGGCCAACGAACTTGAACTTTCGTTTTGTGTCCTCAACATTTTAAAATTTGTTTGAAGTTTCTAGCACAATTCTACGGACAGTTATCGTCTGGAATGACACATATATACATACATACATACATACATACATACATACATATATACATACATAAAAAAATGCGTTAAACTCCAGAATATGATTCAGAATACCCTAAAACGGATTTCTGCATAAAAATTTTTCAAAAATTCACATTCTACAAATTTTGAGGCGAGAGCAATAGCTTAATTTTCTTCAAAAATTCGCTAAAAGAATAAACGATGTTTACTACCATGGGTTTTCGTATAACGTAATATACAGGGTGCGGCAGAGTGGACGAATGGTTTTAAAAAAATCATAAAATAGTTAATTTTTACTCAAAAACAAATTTATTGATGCATTCAGGTTCGCAAGGAAATAGCATTTGAGACAGTCAAGTGTGAAAAATCACATCAGGCATTTGGTGGCCGAAATTGTTGATGCAGTGCTGGAGGCGTTCTTGGAACTTTGCGTAGACTCTCTCCAACATAACGCTACGTCGAAATGATCACCAACTTCTTTTTCCCTGAATTACGACGACGACGTGTTCCAACCCGACGTGTGTGGTTCCAGTAGGATGGGGCGACCGCCCACACAGCCAGAGCATCAATGTACGATATTCGCCCTCTTTTCCCTGGTCGCCTTATTTCCAGGTTCAGCAATGTTCATTGGCCTCCTCGGTCCCCAGATTTATCCATATGCGATTTTTTCTTTTGGGGACACCTCAAGGCTTAGAGTATACGAGAACAAGCCCCGAACTCTGGACGAATTGAAGGACGCAAATCGCGTGGAATTCGCCCAAGTTGAGAGAGTATGTTGGAGATAACGCCCAAGAACGCCTCCAGCATTGCATCAACAGTTTCGGCCACCATATGCCTGATGTGATTTT
This sequence comes from Adelphocoris suturalis, assembly GCA_030762985.1. Classification (NCBI taxonomy): domain Eukaryota; kingdom Metazoa; phylum Arthropoda; class Insecta; order Hemiptera; family Miridae; genus Adelphocoris; species Adelphocoris suturalis. The sequence continues at coordinate 9,672,720 of CM061051.1, read as the reverse complement.
TCACACTTGACAATCTCAAATGCTATTTCCTTGAAAACCTGATTGCATCAATAAATTTGTTTTTGAGTAAAAATTAACGATTTTATGATTTTTTTAAAACCGTCCGTCCTCTCTACCGCACCCTGTATTTCTAAGAATAACTAAAATTAGAAATAAAATAACTGTAGGACTACCGGATTAGCCTACTAAACCATTGATGAAAGCAAAGCAATAAAAATAAATAAATATATATTCAACTCCAACTCATTCTAACCTGCCATTGCAGCGCCGTGATATTTGTTTGCACACTGTTATGTCGACATTCTTTGCTAAGTCCAGCATCATCGTCTATCCGCTGCGAAGCTGATAGCAAATCTGTTTTGCAGCTCTCCGGGTTACTAGCAGCCAATGGAAACGCTGTATCTTGATTTGTTTCACTCTGTGTATAGGCGTCTGTAGAGGAAACTAGCTCCGTTTGAATAGACACTTCCGAACTCATTTTTCCAGTCTTCGTGCGACCAAATAAATCATTTTCACTGACCATGTCCGTTTGCACGGTTTTATCCACCAAAACGCCTGTGGCACTGCTTTCTGAAAACGAAAAACAAATCCATTTTAGTTCAGAAGCAGAGAATTGTATACTTCACATCGATCAAGATGAATTCAACATTTTCGGTCGGTACCACCAGATGTCCCAGGAGAATCTTAATCTCAGGGGTGAAGCTAAGCGGAATCATGCGATGGGCGAACTTATTTTCATAGTTAATTCTATTGTCGACTAGTATCCTTGCCGAGAGAGCCTCACTACGACGCTACAACTATTCCACCACTGTAGCCGTTGCTAACACGCGTCAATTATGATGCAATGATGAGAAAGGCTTGGGATCTTCAAGGGATTTCAATGAAGTAGAGGGAAACGTAGTGTCGGTCAATATGACACTACGGTCTACGTTCTACAAGCTTACGTTCTATGCAAGTTGTTATCAAGTTTGGTTGAGAAACTTCTAGGGATCGATTTTACAACTAACTTCACACAAAAGTTACTCTTAGAGAGTTTTTCAACGCTTAATTATCGTGTAATTCCACTTTTAAGATGTTCATAGTTTTTTGCCTCTTTGACATAAAAATGGTCTTCCCTCCCCTATATTAACTGTAAAATCAAATAAAAAATAACCACACAGTCGAAAATAGTGTTAAATTTAATTTCAGAATATTACCTCTTTATGAAGTTTAAGGGGTCAAGGGAGTTGAAGGGGTTCAATGGGTTCCAGGTGTATAGTGAAGATTTTCTCTCCATTCCGAAACCACTGTACTTTTCACATGGCTGTGCACCCTTCGGACAAATTATTAATTTCCGTTTTTGGAACTGCAACGGTGTGGGTCTTTTGGCGAATTTTCGTAGATAGAGAAGCTAGTTTAATGGCTCGGAAAATTCTAAAACCAAAATTTTTGAACAATTTCTACATTGAAATTTTTCAAATTTTTTTGTTTTATATATATGTGTCTGTGTATGTGTCTGAGTGTGTGTGTGTGTGTGTGTGTGTGTACCCCTTTGCCGTGCCTGTCGGGGTAAAAATGAGAATCTTTATAATGTGGTGCAGCAGTGTCCTCGTACCCACGGTGGCCGCATTTTACGTCACGATGCGGTTGCCAAGCAGATAGCAGATGCTTTGTCATCTAGCGGTTGGAATGTCGAAAGGGAGAGACTATAGCACATGCCGAGTGACCGGGGCAAGAAGCCAGATATTGTTGCGATCAAGCCCGATGGGTCTGCCATAATCCTGGATGTTCAGGTTGTCAGTGGCAGCGTGGACATGGAGCAGACCTGGCGGGCTAAGAAAAGTAAATATGATAGAAATGATCTGCGCCAAGCGATATCTGAGCTAAAAGGAGTGGCACCTAATACCATCAAGATCATTGCCGCGACTGTGTCATGGCGCGGGGTGTGGTGCGGGAAAAGCGCCACGGAGTTACTCGAGTTGGGCATCTCGACCCGAGTACTCCGTGGTATCACCACCCGCGTCCTGAGGGGTTTTTACTTGAACTGGTGGTCTATTTATAGGGGCACTTCCTTTCATCCCATTCTTCCTCCTCGTCCTGCAACTTCCCTTATCCCTAGAGCCGGCGTCGGGTAAACATGGGCGTCCTCCCCACTTTTTTATTTTTTTGTTTATTTTTCAATTTAATGGTGTGCCCCCTCCGCCTTTGAGAGGAGTTTCGTTTAAAAAAAAAAATATATATATATATATATATATATATATATATATATATATATATATATATATATATATATATATATATATATATATATATATATATATATATATATATGTATGTATGTATGTGTTGAAAAATCAGTCAAAAATCGAAATAATGCCGTTCGCTAGTTGTAAAACTCGGTGATATTTGCAAAAAAGTCCAGTCATGCAGCATGACCCCTTGAGCGAATTTTTGAAGATGTTTCATGCAAAAGTTTCATGCAAATATTACCGATTTTTACTTTGAAATTTTTGAAAACTTGATACATATTCTTATAGGAAATTTTACGCTGATTCCGAATATACCACATGTTAGTATGCTGAAAAAATTATTTCGCACAACAAATCGCAAAAAACAGTCTATTTTGAAATTTTTTACTACATTTTTGAAAATTTCAACCTGAAGATGTAATCCGATCATGCTGGCCAACAAACTTGAACTTTCGTTTTGTGTCCTTAACATTTTAAAATTTGTTTGAAGTTTCTAGCACAATTCTACGGACAGCTATCGTCTGGAATGACACATACATATATACATACATACATAAAAAAATGCGTTAAACTTCAGAATATGATTCAGAATAGCCTGATACGGATTCCTGCATAAAATGTTTTCAAAAATTCACATTCTACAAATTTTGAGGCGAGAGCAATAGCTTAATTTTCTTCAAAAAGTCACTGTTGGGTGTGACACATACATAGCTTTCTTGAATCTATGACATGAATGTAAAGATCTTTGAAATGTTTTAAATTATCTCATGAATTCCATAGCGGAAAATACGAGTAGTAAATCATGATGTAGCATAAAACGCCGAAATCGGTCAATTAGGGAAACAAGAAAATTAACGCTTGGAGTGATTGATGTTTGCACATGCGTAGAATGGAGTATTGATTTGGGAACAATGTAATTGGCAGGGGACCGTCTACAGCCTAATCCGTGAATTCTCAGAAAATTTCAGAATCAGATGAAAACTGTAGGAATGAAACTCGTTACAAGGATTGCACATTCACGCATGCACATCAGCTATTATTGATGCAATCATGTTGAAATTGAAATGGGTTCATCAAATCTTTTTTTCCTAAATATCATCTCAATTTGAGTGAAATCGCGTAAAAATTATGCTTAATTGGATTTCCATTTGCGCATGAGCTCAGTGAAGTACTAATTTGGGAATGATGAAACTGATAGGGGGCCATCTACACCCTAACCCGCATATTCCCTGAAATTCCCATCAAAGAAGAAAATACCTCCAAGCAGTTCTAGAATTGAATAACATAGATGTTTGCCTCATTTCAGAGACCAATTTCACCCGGGGATCCTGTTGTAAACTGAAGGGATGGAAATGTTACCACACCATCCACCCAAGTAATGATACTAGGGGTGGTAGTGCAGTAATAATAAGGGAAAATATAAGTCGTTATGGGAACCTGAAACTGGGAACTGACAAATTTCAAATAGCACCGATAACTATAAAAACTAATTCTTTTTCTATAACATTTGCAAGTATATACTGAGCTCCACGGTATCAATCAGATGACGCGGAATACACGGATATCTTCAATCAATTGGGTAATCGGTCTGAACTTGGTGGGGACTTCAATACAAATCACTCCTTCTGGGCCATAAGACTGATAACCAAAAAAGGCAGAAAATTGTACCAAGCCATACAGACCAATCGATGTCAAGTAAATTCGACAGGCAAGAAAAAAAGTGTATGTGTGTTTGTGTGCGTGTTGGCTAGAATTTTTTAAGCATATTAACTTGGTCAAAGTTCAATAACTATGCTTATAAAACCGCTAATAATGGCAAAAAATTTAAATTTGAAATTTTTTCAGCAGATTATTACTCAGAAATATTTTATCAACTATGAAAATTTTTAACACAAATTTGTGATGAAAAATAAACGTAAATTTTATTAAAATGTGCTAGTAAGTCAGTAAAACTGTAAAAAAAAATTAAAATTCCAAAATTGGTATGTATCGCCGGGTATTGTCTAGAAAGACGGTTTCAGCAATGTTTCAACAATTAACAGGTTCGGGGCGGACAAAGTACTCACATTTCAAACTATTTGATAAATATGATGAGAAAAACTATGAAATTTGGTCATTCGGTCATGCTGCATGACTGAAACTTTTTAATGCATGTTAAACTTATCTAATGAGAAATTATTTCATATTGATGTTTTCCGCATTGCAACAGACGTGAATCTTGGACTATGCTTCTCTCGGGAGTAGGCGGGCCCCAACTTTACGAGCAGAGCAAATTTCATAGTATATACATACAAAACCATCAATCCTCCCCTGTTATGAGCCGATCTGCTCTCTGATCACGTACCCTCGAAAAGACGTAAGAAAAACCCAATTCGTTTTGGTCACGCGACATATTCTTTATGTCCTAATAAAGGACCACGAACTGCTTCAACGCATCATGCAAATTACTCTAAAATGATTCCGCCCTACCCCTCTCCACAGCAAGAGTTATAATCGATCGATCACAGCTAACATTAAGTCACCATGTACTAATAAGTATTAAGTTTATTTTTAGTATTATAAAGGGTATCACAGATTGAAAAACGCTGCAAATTATTTCACAAAGGTTTATTATTTTTTCAATTGAGTATGATCGTAGTTTTAGCTGGCTTGTGTACGTCATAAGGCCCGTCCAGACTCCTCGGCGTGTCCTACTTCGAGTTGCCACAACCTATACTTCTATAATTATATACGCATGTTTATATTTCTCGATTTGAGCTCCTATCTATTCAAATAGTTATTGCCTTAATAATATCATTATCTAAGTACGTACGAAAAGTCGAGAGAATATGTTATTAAATATGCGTAGGAAAAGCTTTGGTATTAACACACAAATATGACCTTGAAAAAAACATATTCATGCCTCGGCGCTGTACCCACCACAAGCCGCGGCGCCGGCGCCTCCTCTCACTCCACCCCCCCGCTCGCCACCCCCCCCCCCTCTCCACCCACCGTGACCCCCTGCCAAGCGTGCCAGGCATGCGCGCGTCGAAAAAGACACTTTTTCGCCCATTTTTGGCCCATAGCATCTATGCGAATAAAGCGATCGGGATGGTTAAACGTTAGGACCAACTAGACCCCGAATGGAGTCTATCTGCGAAAGAACGGGATTTTTAAGTAAATTCTTAGGCCTTTTATGGCCCGGAAGGCGGACGGCGAACGGCGGACGGGGAACGGCGGACGGCGGACGGACATTTCAAATTTGGATTCTACGCACCTTGAAACGTAAAGTGACAAAGTTTGAGGGGGGGTTATAAAATTTTTTTGCTACACGATCACATAGGCTTATTATTGGAAATAATAAACCAAAATCTATACTTCTACGATCGATTCTAAAATGAGGAATTTGCGTGGTTATTTGTTACTAGCCGCTCCGGCTCGCCTCACTCGCCTCCACGTCCCGGCCCCCCATTGGATTGCTCGCTTCGCTCGCAACGTGTGGCATGTAGGAATTGTTGCTCGCTTCGCTGGCAAAGTGTGGCATGTAGAGAATGTTGCTCGCTTCGCTCGCAATCGGTAGCTCCCTAAGCGTAGGTTTATCGTGTGTAGGGGATGTTGCTCCCTTCGCTCGCTTGGTATGGCTCTATACGTGTAGGAAAACACTCGTTGGAATCCTATGTATGTAGGGAATGTTGCTCGCTTCGCTCGCTCGGTACGGCTGTAGGTATATGTGTAGGAAAAACCCTGGACCCCCCCCCCCCCCCCCCCCCCCATTAAGTTGCTCGCTTCGCTCGCAAGGTGTGGCTGTATACATGCGATGTATTACAATTGAAAAAAGAACGTTTATGGGGTATATTTTAATCAGATAAACCAAGTTTATCGTCGCACTTTTCGAGAAAACGGGTCGCTACTCTTTAATTTTTTTGACGCATTTCCCGATACTTTTTTCGCGATCCGATCGCACCGTCGTCTTCCTCGTAAAAAAACCGACGAAACCGGTATTTTTCCGGAATTTTCGACGGCCGTTTAGAGGGGTAGGGGAAGCGGGGAAGTCGAAAAAGCGCCCATTAAGCCGTGCTGCCACCCCCCTCCCGCCCTACGGTCCATGGTTTGGGTGGGATCAGAAAATTTTAAATTCGCTTATACACCGGTTCGGAAAATCCCAAGAAGATCCCCCCAGTCGTAGACTCCCGCCACTCAGCCGTTTGACCGTTAGACACGACAGACAGACAGACGGAGTTTCATTCCTATAAAATAGTATAGATAGAGATGCCTGAACCTGCCCAAGTGAGTCATACTTTCATCCTATCCCCTCGTTACCCCCTTCTTACATTGTAGTTTAGGTCTTGTCTCGAATTTTTACTGTCACCTCTGTCCAATGATATCTGGACAAGGAAAATACATTACGAATTCGCGATTAGGAAAGAATAGTATAGAATTACGTAATAAAGTAACTCATCTCGACAATGAGGTTGTCAGGAGAGACTATGACCGTTTTTTGGCCTATCTTATTTCCTTCCTAATGATGATAGAACCTGCATTATTTTGGGTAGTAAGTAATCGATTCTCAATTAATATGACGGAAGAAGAAATGTCGTATAGGCACAATTACATGAAATATTGTAGTAACTCTATTACCAGTATCATCCAACCCCATGAATGAAACACATGTTTGCTGATAATTATTATTGATATGATTCATGATTTTGTAATGTTCAACTTATTATTGAATTCGATAAATAATATAGCGTTCACGTTTATACTTTTCTATTGAATGATTTTAATACCAGTGTATTCGAAGATACAACAGTTGGCGACGAAGAGAAAGTAAGACGCATACTTGATCGTAATTAAAGTAGGTAGGTCACTATCTAAACGTGCGTAAGATGGACGAACAATCAACCAATTTACTTCTTCAATCGATGGCCGCTTTGGTCACTGAAATGAAGAAATCTAATGCTCGAGCTCCTGCAACCCCATCAACCCCAGTAGTAACCATGAACAAATTCGAAATTTTCGACGATTCAAAGGAAACCTTCAAACAATATGTACAACGAATTGAGAACTTTTTCAAAATTAAACAAACTTTTGATGACAAAACTACGTGTGCGCAAATCTTGTTAAATCGTATCGGACCTAAATATTTTGGGCTACTATCAACCCTTTCGGCTCCAATTGATCCGACTACCTTGACTTACGCCCAAATAGTTGACCAGCTCACTAAATACCTATGTCCAAAACCAAATGTTATCGTTGAGCAACACAGATTTTTATCGCGGAAACAGCGTCCTGATGAAGATATTGCTACTTATGCGACGGCTTTGCGTAAATTCATTTCGACTAGTGAATTCAACTGTGAGTGCGGCCGGTCAGTGGCAAATCTATTTTTGAGGGCACAATTTCTACGGGGTCTGCATGATCAATCAATACGAGAAAAGTTGCTCCCCATTCCTGACCTAACATTTCAGAAAGCCTTGGAAAATGCGCAGATGCTGGAAGCTTCCACATTAGATAGCAACGAGATCGCGAATGATAACTCATTAGATAAACCGATTTCATCAGTGCTACAAGTAGGACGTCAGCAAATAAAGTCATACTCACCTTCAAGACCTGCTCTTCTAAACAAAAAAATGTCCCAAAATCGAATAGATTACAAAAGGCTTGGGATAGATAATCTTTGTATTCGTTGTGGCCGCAGCAACCACAGGGCTAATGATTGTAGAATTGAATCTTCCAAATTAAAATGCACGGCCTGCCTTAAGGGTGGCCACATTGAGAAAGTGTGCATTACAAAGCTTATGAAAGCAAATAATATAAAAAATGTTGATGCTCAATTTTCAGAATGTTTAGGTGAGGAAAATTTCGAATTTGATGAGTTAAGCTGCAACATAGTCGACATTTTCCAGACTGACTTTTCAAAGGACGCACGTAAATATTACGCCAATATCCTGATTGATGGGAAAATTCAACGCTTTGAAGTAGATAGCGGTGCATGTTACAATCATGCTTCCAAAAGTTAGGTATTTCAGTCAAACTTCACCCTTCAAAAATTCAGTTTCGATCCTACACTAACGAGATATTTCGACCAAAAGGGTTCGTTTCAGTTCCAGTTCAGTACAAATCTATCAAAACTAACGAGACTATGTACATAGTCGATAATTCTCAATCGCCATTATTAGGGCGCACTTGGATTCGACATCTAAACATCAACCTACAAGAGTTGGATGCTATGACTCCGGTTCATGACAGTCAGGTTTCTTCTGTAGACATTGCATCTGATATGAACAATTTATTTAAGGCATTTGCAAACATATTTGAACAACGAATAGGTTGCATACCAAATGTAGTATGTTCTTTAAAACTTCGGTCAAACCCCAAACCTACGTTTCTGAAGGCTCGAGAAATTCCATTCGCCCTACGTGAGAAAGTAGAAACAGAACTTGACCTTCTATAATCCCAGGGAATAATTTCAAAAGTTCAACTCTCTGATTGGGGATCGCCCCTAGTAGTTCTTCCCAAGAGTGATGGCTCCGTTCGATTGTGTGTGGACTACAAAATCGCGGTCAACTCTCAACTACAAGATTCTCATTATCCAATTCCTCGAATTGATGAAATTTTGAACAGTCTTAGAAATTCTAAATTTTTTTGTACTCTCGATTTATTTAAGGCATACTTACACGTAGCAGTGTGTGATAGCAGTAAAGAAATACAGACTATTTCAACCCATCGAGGAGTTTACAGAATGAACCGTCTGGGTTTTGGCATCAAAACCGCGCCTGCTGATTTCAATCGTATCTTGTCTCAAATTTTACATAATTTAGAAGGGGTAACCTCGTATTTTGATGATATCGTGGTCCATGGGAAAACATATGAGGAATGTAAAAATCGGTTGATTTCATGTCTACATAGGCTTCAGGCTCATGACTTACACATCAATAAAAACAAGTGCACGTTCTTCAAGCAATCAATTAATTATCTTGGATTCGTAGTAGAGGAAAACAAAATTTTGAAATCACCAGAAAAAGTTAAGGCTATCCTGGAGGCGCCTCGACCAACTAATCCTGATGAAGTACGCCAGTTCCTTGGCCTGATCACACATTACAGTCGTTTCATTCCAGACACATCATCAATCACCCACCCTCTGCGCCTTTTACTTAAGAAAAAACGGCGATTTGCTTGGTCCAACAACTGTGAGGCAGCTTTCCAAAAACTTAAAAGAGAAATAGCCAGTGACAGGGTGTTAGCTCCATATGACCCAGAGATACCAGTAACGCTTGCCTGTGATGCTAGCCCAACTGGAATTTCAGGTGTGCTCTCACATGTGATTGACAACATCGAGAAGCCTATCACATTCGTATCAAGGTCCCTCTCGTCTGCAGAACAGAACTATAGTCAGCTCGATAGGGAGACCCTTTCGATTGTATGGTCAATTCAGAGACTATTTATGTATCTATATGGGAGGAAATTTACCCTTATTTCAGACAACAAACCTCTAACGAGGATTTTCCACCATAATGCTAAACTGCCATTAATGACGTCAGGAAGACTCCTTCGTTATGCTTCCTTCTTGAATAACTTTGATTATGAAATCCAGCACAGGCCTGCAGAGGCGAATAGCAACGCTGATTATTTTTCACGTGCACCTTTGCCCAGAAAACCTACAGGTCTAGATGAGGATTCAATCATTCAAGCCGAGACCATTAACCATATCACATCTACAGTAATTAATAGTCAGTCTATCGCCGACGAAACTACTAAAGACACATCCCTCTCGAAATTGAGAGAGGATCTCAGGAGAGGTGACAACGTTGACCCAGAGTATAGTTTGCATCAAGGAGTTATTTTCAAGGGACAACGCGTTTATATCCCATCAGCATTACGTACACAAATACTAGGTGAATTACACCATACTCATCTTGGGGTTTCAAAAATGAAGAACCTAGCCAGACGTTATTGTTACTGGCAAAATATTGATAAAGAGATTGAATGTTTTGTTAAGTCCTGCTCAGCCTGTGCACAGGTGAAGAACACTCCCAGCAAGGTACCGATTCATCACTGGGAAGAACCAGAAATGAATTTTCAAAGAGTCCACATGGATTATGCAGGACCGTACTTGGGTTTTCATTTCTTCATACTTGTCGATGCAAAATCAAAATGGCCAGAGATAAAAATCTCAAAAGAAGCACCTACGTCCGGTACCACCATCGAATTCCTGAAAGATATTTTTTCCACTCACGGCCTGCCAGAATTCCTTGTATCAGACAACGCAAGTATTTTCACCAGTACTGAGTTTACAAAATTTTGCTCTGATAATGGAATATTCCAAAAATTAATCGCACCAGGCCACCCGGCAACAAATGGTTTGGCAGAGCGTTATGTTCAAATACTTAAAAACAAACTAGCCTGCATGAAGAATGAAAATGGCTCCGTCAAATCAATGGTACGCGAAATTTTATTCCGCTTCCGAGCCACCCCCTTAAATTTAGGGAAAACACCATCGGAGCTGTACTTGAATCGTCAAATACGTATCAAACTGGATCTACTGCGTCCAACTATTTCACGAGGCCATACATCTGATACTGCACACCCAACAGTCAGAAAATTAATTGTGGGAGACAGAGTACTATCTAGAAATTACCAAGGCACCCGATTATGGAGATTCGGCACTGTGGTTAAAATTCTAGGACGTCTGCACTACATAGTGAAACTCGACGATGGGTATAATATCAAACGGCATATCGATCAGCTAAGGGCCTGTGAGGTCTCGTCATTCAATCCAACAAATCCTATCGTAAATCAAGAAGAGAGAAGAGGAATATCATCATCTTCAGCTGCTTCTATTGAACAGACAAATGATACACCAGGGACGTCCCACTCTACTGTAAGGACGAACCGTCCTATACAAGATGACCAGATGCATCAATTTCCTCCGAGGAATGATGAACCCAGGAGCCAAGAAGTGTCAGAAACGAGCACAATGCGAAGATCTACGAGAATTAGACGAACACCAGCTTATCTACAAGATTATCAGTTGGACCCGACCATGAGCAATCTCGCATCAAACCAATAGTTCAAAATTATGGTGGGAGAATGTAGTAACTCTATTACCAGTATCATCCAACCCCATGAATGAAACACATGTTTGCTGATAATTATTATTGATATGATTCATGATTTTGTAATGTTCAACTTATTATTGAATTCGATAAATAATATAGCGTTCACGTTTATACTTTTCTATTGAATGATTTTAATACCAGTGTATTCGAAGATACAACAAATATCGATATATCTATTTCATGAAAGGAGTACTATTGAATAATTTCCGATCGACATTTAATTTTTTTTTTTTTTTTTTTTTTTTCTGAAGTGCTTTGTTTGCAAAATCCCTTACATCCTAATTTTTCATGTAGAAACTTCAAGGTTTTTCCCTTGTGTACATGAAGAACTGGTGGGGAATACGCAAAAATCCCATTTTCTTAAAATTCTGAGATGAGTGGTTTTACTAAATTACGGCAGTATACTATGAATAATAAAACATTGTGTAAAAAATTGGTAGTTTCAACGGTCAATTGTCAATTTGAACACTTTTTGACTTTCTACATAAATTGGACTGCTCCAATACTTATTGGCATAAATACTTGCTTTAATCAATATTCAGAGTACGTGTATGCGTGGGTGTTTCTCCCTGGCGGCGCTCTCAGCTACATCAGGCCACTGGCGGACTTTAAAAGAATCAGCATCTGAGTTTATTACGCGGGTGTCAAAAAAAGACGCTCTTTCCCAATCCCAAACTCGGTCTGCTGTCAGCCCTTAGGAACAATTGTCAAGGTTACGAATTTATAGCTTCGTTCTCAGTGCGCGTTCTGGGAGTTCGGAACGGTTCTGGGCAAGCGCAGTAGAGTTTTGTCGTTCGCAGTGCCAGAACGCCCAGTTCCGGAACGCTAAGAACGCCGAGTTCTGCGTTCGCAGTGTCTTCGGAACCCAGTTCCGAACGGTTCTGACAGTTCCCGTTTTTTTTCGGAACTGTGAGAACTCGAACGCAAGGACGTAGTTAACGCATGCGCATTTCACTAATTTTCGGATCTCGTGGAATAAACAACTTTCGTCTTCATCGACTTTATTCATTAAACAACCTTATATCGTTTTATTTCGCTTCATCGATCATAACAATTTCAGCTTCATTCTCTTTCTTTCATTTCATTCTCTTTCAGTCTCTATACGTTACCAAACTATTCTATAATTCGAAATGTCAACTAGCTCGTCAAGTACAGATAGCGATAATTTCGACTATGGTGTTCCGTGGTTTGTAGACGATGAGGACGAGATCGAAGTTATAGTTGGATCTCGTCTACATCCAAGAAACTCAGATTTTTTTTGAGAAAATCGTGCCAAGGTTTGACGACGAAGAGTTCGTTTACCACTTTAGAATAAGTCGTGGGCTCACGGACGAGTTAGCCCACCGTTTTCAGGCCAGCACCCTCTACCATCACCACTTCGGTCCTTATGGCAAGGTATGGCAAAAAAAAGTTCCAGTCATGCAGCATGATCGTACGAGCGAATCTCGTAAATTATCTTAGTACCTATATTACGTTGGGTACATAGTTTTGAAATTAGAACTCTTTGAAATCGTAATAACCAACATTATGGCAACAAAATTCGTTCTAAATAATAATCTGCGACTCAAAAAAGATTTGGGAATTTTAGCTTTTTTGGGGAGCTTTTATCGATTTTCAGCAAATAATAATGAAATGTAAGTAGTAAAGGGATTTTTACCTCAATCCTAAGGATAGTTATCTTCTGGAATGACACATGCGTGTATACATATATGAAAACGCGTTAAACACTAGGATTCGTTTCAGAATGTCTCAAAACGGATTTCAATGAAAAAAAGTTTCAAACATTTTTGGACCCATTGCAATAGCTTCATTTTCTACGATAATTCGCTAAAATATGTACTGGAAGGTAACACGAGTTGAGTGAGGTTACAAACAACACAGGTTATTCCACTTCCAAGTTCTGAAATCGTTCGCAGTGCAGAACGCGGTTCCACAAGTTCCGGAACTCCCCGGGACTCCCCGTCCCAGTTCTCATGAGTTCGAGAACTGTTAGAACGCGAACTGAGAAAGAAGCTTATAGGTTCTACTGACTCACCGCGCCATGCCCTTGCCATGTCATTGGATCGTTCACTAGGATAGAAATAGCTAACAAAGTGATAGGTAATTTGATTTTGATTTCTGTATTTACGAATGGTACATTAAGAGCTTCATTCTCAGTATTAGTTCTGCGAGTTCGGAACGGTTCTGGGCATGCGCAGTCGAGTTTTGTCGTTCGCAGTACCAGAACGCCCAGTTACGGAACGCCAAGAATGCCGAGTTCGGCGTTCGCAGTGTTTCGCGAACCCAGTTCCGAACGGTTCTGACAGTCCCCGTTTATTTTCGGAACTGTCAGAACTCAAACGCAAGGACGTAGTTAACGCATGCGCATTTCACTATTTTTCAGATCTCGTGGAGTAAACAACTCTCTTCTTCATCATCGAAATCATACATAATCATACTTTAGTCTCTATATGTTAGTATAAGTACCTATTCTATAATCGAAATGTCAACTAGCTCGTCAAGTTCGGAAAGCGATAGTTTCGACGATGGTGTTTGGTTTGTAAATGATGAGGACGAGATTGATGTTATAGTTGGATCTTGTCTACATCCACGAAACCTTTTTTTTTTTTTTTTTTTCTTCTTTTTTTTTGGCGTGGAGTAATTGTTATGTGTTATTCACGGGCGTAAAAAGTAATATATTCACGGGAACTAAAAATATTCTGAAAAGGAGCACCAGAAGGTAACACGAGTTGATTGAGATTACAAACAACACAGGTCATTCCACTTCCAAGTTCTGAAATCGTCCGCAGTGCAGAACGCGGTTCCACAAGTTCCGGAACGCCCCGGGATTTCCCGTCCCAGTTCTGATGAGTTCGAGAACTGTCAGCGAGCTATGGATAGGCTTACCAGACGTCCGGATTTCGCCCGGATTGTCCGGATTTCAAGGCCTTGTCCGGACTTGTGTCCGGAATTGCCCTGATGTCCGGGTTTCATGATGCGATGGCGTGAAAATATTTTTAGGCTTCCCGAATACCTCCATAAACAAGCGCTCCGCGCTCTCTACTCAGAGCTGCCTCCGTCGCCGGCCAACATTTTTAAATTGGTTGAGTTTGCAATGTGTCTTCCAGGGACATCGGCTCCTGTTGAACGTATTTTTTCCATGATGGGGTCAATTTGGACGGCTGAAAGGGGCCGACTGTCTGTGCCAGTTGTCAGAGATTTGTTAACAATCAAAGCCAATAGTGATTTAAACTGTACCCAATTCTACGAAAGGATCAGAAAAGATAATGATTTTCTAAAACAAATTATGTCTTCCGAAAAATATAACAGAACCGAGGAAGGAGCTGGACCCAGTAACGAATGAGTAATCGACATCCATCTTGATATCCATCAATCGATTTTGTTAGTTTAGTGAATCAATACTTCTAAATAATTTGAATAATTAGTTATTTTTTAATATTGTCAAAACTATGACATCATTGTTTCATTAATTAGGATTTTTCACTCATTGTAAGCATTAAAGGGGCTTTTACTTTCAAAGCTGTTCATCATGATTAACTGATTCTCCTTGAATTGCATTGAGCCGTAACCCAATTATATAGTATTAATATTGTCTCGTATACGTACGCACACACACACATGCGCGCGCGCATATATATATATATATATATATATATATATATATATATATATATATATACACACATATATAGTCAACTGTCCGGGTTTGGTCTGGGGAAACTTATGGTAACCCTAGCTATGGATTGCATTCTTAGGATGGAGGAAAAAATTCACTGTCCAAAAGAGAGATTTTTACGGATTTTTGCGATTAGCCGAAGGGTAGCTTTACCTACCTACTTATACCTGCTTTACCTACCTACTTATACCTTGGATAACATGCAGTTGGAAGGAATGTAACTACCATATTAAATAAAATATAGCCATTTTCATTTCCATAAATTATTTTTCTCTAGTATCCTATGCAAGCCGTTGAAATGAATAAAATTAGATTTATAAGTACGTCAGCTCAAAAGATAGCTAAAACTATTACTTTATTCTAATCTAAAACACTTCGGTATGATTCAGGAAATAGATTGCAACATTGTATGGTCCTTGTGTACCGATTCGTAATGAAAGTAACTGACGTGTGGGATTCCTACCTTTTGCTGCCGCCTGCCGAATTTTCAATCGTCGCCTGAAATTACAAGAAAAATTATTTCGACAACGAAATATGTACTACTAGGGTGCGGCGAGAGGACGGACGGTTTTTAAAAAATCATAAAATAGTTAATTTTCACTCAAAAACAAATTTATTGATGCAATCAGGTTCGCAAGGAAATTGCATTTGAGACAGTTAAGTGTGAAAAATCACATCAGGCATGTGGTGGCCGAAATCGATGATGCAGTGCTGGAGGCGTTCTTGGAAGTTCGTGTAGACTCTCTCCAACATAGCTCTCTCAAATTGGGCGACTTCCACGCGAATTGCGTCCTTCAATTCGTCCAGAGTTCGGGGCTTGTTCTCGTATACCCTAGCCTAGAGGTGTCCCCATAAGAAGAAATCGCATATGGATAAATCTGGGGACCGAGGAGGCCAATGAACATCGCCAAACCTGGAAATAAGACGAACAGGGATGTCGCGGTCGCCCCATCCTGCTTGAACCACACACGTCGGATGGGAACAATTCGCCGTCGTAATTCAGGGAAAAAGAAGTCGGTGAACATCAAGTTGAGAGAGCTATATTGGAGAGAGTCTACGCGAACTTCCAAGAACGCCTCCAGCACTGCATCATCGATTTCGGCCACCACATGCCTGATGTGATTTTTCACACTTGACTGTCTCAAATGCTATTTCCTTGCGAACCGGATTGCATCAATAAATTTGTTTTTGAGTAAATATTAACTATTTTATGATTATTTTAAAACCGTCCGTCCTCTCTGCCGCACCCTGTATAACGAATGGCTCATTAATGTCATGTTAACTGTTAATGTTCCACACACAGTGGAATCCCTTGAAGATCCTGGCATTCACCTTTAAAAATAGTTACGATAAGTTTTCGTGGAAGTGAGTAAAAATTGACTTACAAAACACATGTTTACATATGTCTGCGATTGTTGGGGGAAGGGCCCATCGCACTGACATACAAAAATTGCCACATGTTCCAAGGCAAAACTAGTTGGAGGGTTTTTTTTTTTTTTTCAATTAAATTCCAGTTCATTCTCTCAAAGTGTAATCCAACTTTCGATTTAAACACCTAAACTAAAACTCGCGTAACGAATGCAGAATCCCCTGCTAAACCGAATGGCTAAAGCGCGTCTTTGTCCACTTAGTCAACAAGACTTTTTGGTGTAATTTCCTGTGACCATGTGGAGCATGAAAAACCATGATGACCATCTCAGGACGGTAGCTTTTGAAAATGGTGGCCATTCAAAATGCTACTATTACTGCGACTATTACTATTCTGTAATTTGTCGTATCTTGCAAAGAGCTGGTCCGATTTCAAAAAACTTTTTTTTTTTTTTTTTTTTTAATTGAAGATATTTAAGTGCCAATATTTTCGTTCCTGATGACAAAAGCAGAGATATCAATTTCACGATGAAAAAGTAAAATTAACAAATTCAAGGTTTTTGTTTTGTTTCGTCTTACGAGAAATTAGTGCTAGAAGTAAATACTAAAAAATCAAAATTGTTGTAAATCTAATAACCATCAAATAAAAAAATAACATTCAAATCGGTTCATTTTCAGCTGAGATATGTAAAAAAGTGCCAGTCATGCTGCATGATCGTATGAGCGAATTTTCGTAAAATTATCGAACTACGAGTATATTTATGGCTCATTGTTTTAAAAATTGAGGACTTTGAATGAAAATAAACTATTATTTACCAATTATATGGCTAAAAAATCGTTCTAAATATTACTCTGCTATTCAAAAAAAGATTCTGTATTTTTAACTTGTTATGCAGTTTTTGTCAATTTTTTAGCACATTTTGGTAAAATTTAAATACATTTTTCAGCATAATTTTGTACATCAATTTTCAAATTTTCTATCTATTTTATGGTTAATAAAGTTTATTTGAGCAATATTCTGCAATATATATATATATATATATATATATATATATATATATATATATATATTTTTTTTTTCAATTTTTATCCGTTTTTTTACTATTTTTAGTGATTTTTTCAGCACTTTTTCTTTTAAATGTGATCAATTTAATGTGCTCAAAAAATACTGTCCAATGAACTCGGCCGATTTGTTAAGAAAGCATAATTTTTTGGCGCAAGAACGAAATTTTTATCTCGATCCTAAGGAGTTATTTTCTGGAAGGATTTATATGACAAAGCATTATACTCTATGAATCGTTTCAGAATGCCTCAAAACGGATTTCAATGAAGACATTTTTCACAAATTTCGAATTTAAAATTTTCTGGACTATAGCAATAGCTTCATTTTTTACGAAAATTTGCTAAAACATGTGAAGGGTCCAGGGAAAAAACCGACTAAGTCACTTTTTCTTAAAAACGAGAAAACTCATTTTGAAAGTTTGAAACGCGATTGTGTTTGACTAGATGCAAATAAAAAATTGAAATAAGTCTTATTATGCACTAAAACATCTATTGAAGTGTTCCACAAAATGTTGACGCTATTATTATACTACTTACTTGTTAAAAAATTCAAAAACTGAGCAAACCCCCCAAAAAACAGGGAAAGAACCGACGATGTCAATTTCATCCAATGGAGAAAAAACATGTTTTTTCTGTTCGAACGTCGTTTAATTATATTACAGTGGTAGAAAAAAAATGAAATTTTAAATTCTGACGAACGTAGGTAGAGGTGTTTTTTTTTTTTTTTTTTTTTTTTTTTCCTGGTAGCCTTTTGAACTGTTTTCACCATCTGAAGCAAAATAAAACCATTCCCATTCATTAGGTATCGAATTCATTTTTTAAGGATTTACAAAAAGAGTACATCATTTTTTGGAAGTAAGAGCTCGACCATACTTACAGACATCACTCGTGCCGAAGTTTTGAGAAAAATTTGACCTCAGCTGGGCCACAAAATTTCAGGAGGCTCATTATGTCGCGGTACTTGGGTGATGACTGATAGCAAACCTGTAAAATAAAACCACGAATGTCAATCTGTACTATGGCGTGCTGTATTATCTCTGTATTAATCTGAATTGTATAATCAAACGATGCTTACCTTTGTAGGCGGGAAGGGGCAATTCAAATTCTCCTTGCTTCATTATGTTCAGCTCATTGGGTCTTGGTTCAATCACACTGGATGAGAAAGTGCCGTTAAACGATGAACGATGATTCACCAGTCGTGGATGGTCATGGGAAACATAAATTTCCTTTATTTCCTGGATTTTGAACAAACATTTTTTTCCATAATGTTTCTCCAATAAGGATCTCCAGTCATTTATCAAGAGTTGTTTCCAGGGCCGCCACATCTCCAAGTCGGGCCCGGGACCAGATTCTGGCCACGGGCCTCCCCCCCCCCCCCCCCCTTTTTTTTTTTTTTTTTTTTTTTGTCGCGCGACTTTTACTAGAGATGGCTATGATAATTGTTAAAAAAAAAAAAAAAAAAAAAAAAAAAAAAAAAAAAAAAAAAAAACTATTAAACCTTCTCAAACCAAACGAAAAATCATTTATACTTCCTACCAAGGTTCAGTGTTCGAATAAGATCACTTGAGGGGCTGAACTCTTACTACTTCACTAAGTTTTATTCAACATTTAATCAAAAGTAAAGTGTAACTTAAGAATTGAAAATTCAAATATTCATACTCTTGTAATTACCAACCAATTACAAAACCATAAAAATGCCATATATTACCTTGAAACAAAAATTCTATACCCAATCAGTCACAGGATTTTTATTTTAACTACTTTAAATACAATTGTTTGTGAATAGAGGGCGTATTCAGAGAAGTTCCAATTTACTTATTCCTCAATTGGACGATTGTGGCAGAAATTATGATTGACTAAATTTCATATAATCATTAATCAACACATACAATTAACTTTATTTTAATGTTATGGACGGATTAAAAAGGAAAGTCTCTGTATGCAAGATGGCTGACGGAATTCATTGAAACAATGATTATGTTTGAAAGAATACATTTATTAATTTTGGAAAAAAAATAAAAATCTACAAAAATATAATTGTTTTATTACAGTTTATCTACTTGTAATGAAGCTATGCAGTAAAGAATTAGATTTATAACAACAAAAGATACAAGAATTATTTAGTGAAAAACTATCAAATATATGAATTAGTAAAATGAGAAATTTGTTTTGTTGAGTTATAATAGCATTCTGTAATTGTGATTATAATTGTGAAAAACTTTTTAAGTATGGAAAACTGTAATAGGCTATAATTTCATGTTTTATAAAATGAAACATTTTAAAACTAATAAAGTGAAGTGAAGAAAAGTGTATTTGCATTTGAAAAATACAAGACAAAACACGTAAAACTTTCGTGCCTTTTTAAGTGAAAATTCTTTAATAACCTTAGAAAAGTCAAGTTTGGATGCTAACTTGTGCTTAATGCTGAGAATGGCAAGGGAATTCAACCTTTCTTGGCCCATGGATGCTCTCTCCCAAGTCTTCAGTCGAGTGCCTACTGGTAAAGACGGTAAAGGGTAAAGAGTAATATTTTGGGCCATCGCGATCATCGCAACTGTTTAAGAGAAACAGTCTGGTGTAGTAAATCAAATATAATCTGATCAGGGCCCGTCAAGTGTAATACACTCTGTTTTATGTAGGCCTAAAAATTCTAAAATACTTTATTTACTAAATACAGGACCGGACCGGGCCCCCCCTGGGCCCGGGCCCGGGGCAACAGTACCCACTTGCCCCCCCCTATGTGGCGGCCCTGGTTGTTTCACATTCACAACTGAGAATGGTGTAGGTTTCACTCTTGAGCTTTTTACCATGTCCCTAAATTCTTTAGGTGTCTCCATGCGCCATTTCATGTTCCAAAGACCTACATTTTTATAGCATTCCAAATACGAGTGGCCACGAATCGGGAATGTCATTTTAACATTCTTCAGCCTATGAATTTGGTGTTTAGTCAGATAGTGAATGAAACGAAAAATCACGTTTTCTTTTCTTCGCCTCCACTCTACTACACTGAACACTGTTCTTCAACACTGTCGGAACCACTAGTAGACATTTTAATAGTTAATTGTTTCCTTAACACGGAACTGATAAGATATTTGAGAATCACAGAGGCAAGGTGGTGGGGACCACCTGTTGCGCTGTTGGGGGTTCAGTCAAGGAACAGTGACATCGTCGGTTCTTCCCCTGGACGCGAAGACATCGTCGGTTCTTTCCCTGTACACCAAAAACTCCAAGCCTTATAACTTCCGACTACGTCGGTTTTTCCTCTTTTTCTAGTTACTAAAATGAAGAGCATCATTTTCTGAGTTCAATGATATAAAAAACTCGATTTGTGAAAAAAAGTGACTTAGTCGGTTTTTTCCCTGGACCCTTCATGTGCATCCCGAACGCTGTTCCTTCGACAACTCTCGGAATAAAACGATGTGAAGTTCCTAAAGCGTGTAAAAGTTGACTTAGGTATTTTTCATTGTATACCTATATTTTCTAAGGCGTGTTATGATTGATGCATCCAAATTACACATAAATATATTGTGTAAAAAAGAAAAAAGCGAAGAAGAAATGCCAGAGGAAATCCGTTCTTTTGTCTTCGTGAACTCCTTTACGATAGTAATTCTAGCGAAGAATTACAGCAGCGGGGACGCTGCTAGAGTTAGATCGGGAACCGTCGCTGTGTTCCCCTTACACTTGCGCGGGCCCGTCGCTCCCACACTGCATACCTCCATTTTTCATCAACTTTGTTCTCCTGGGCTCTCGATGCTTCTATGCAATTTTGATGTTTCTGTTGTGCAATGGACCTCGCTACCCTTCTGTGGAGAAGAAATCAGCAACATCTCATATGTGCTGCAGAGGCTGAAGGCCTATTGGATCAGAATTCGACCTCTAGACATTTTTGGGTCCATCCTTTCAATGTTGAGAGGAACGCAGGAAAGAAATTCAGTAAATTTTTTCTGAAATTCGGAATCACGAGGAGAAATGTTTTTCTTATTTCAGAATGTCAGTGAAGTCCTTCGATGAACTGCTGCTGAAATTGCGTCCTCATATTTCCAAAGAGCACACTTATTTCAGAAATCCTATTAGTGCCGAGGAGAGGTTGACAGTGACGTGCAAAAATTGTGAAATACTGAGTTTTTTAAGATATTCAATCGCCAAATTTAATACATGATTTTGGGGTATTTCTTCGCGCTGAACCTCGTAATGATGTTCATTTATTGATTTTGACAACACCAACTTGGGAGAACACCGAAAAAACTACATTTTAGTACGCTTTGTGCTTTGAGGAAACCTATAAGAAAAGTGCAATTCTAGTAGGTGTTTTCCCAAATTGGTGTTGCAAATATCAATAAATGAACATCATTACGAGGTTCAGCAAGAAAAATACCCCAAAATCATGTATTAAATGTGTGGCAATTGAATATCTTCAAAAACTCTGTAGTTAACAATTTTTTCACTTATAGAGCAGAATTGCGCACTTTTGGAGCGGAATTGCGACTGTTTGCGCAATTCGAAATTTTGTAATTCTTTAGATTCTCACAAAAAACCATTAAGATTTTTAAAAAATAATAAAAAATGAAATAATAATAATAATAAAAATAAAAAAACTATTCAGACCCATTATCAACGATTTTAGCAGAGGAGGGGGGGGGGGGGGTTAGACGTTAGCAGGGGGACACCCTGTATAAGCATTATAAGCATTTTCCATATTTTTTGTCCAAAGAAGAGAGAGATTGAGATTATTTTCTGGTCTGAGCAGAAAGATCTGGAGGATCCAGTTTTTCTCAATTAATTTGCAATCCTTGGGAATGGTTAACGTTTTGTGTGAATCGTCGATGATAAATTAACTACCTATATTGGTTGCTTGCTATGAAAATAAGTTTTAAACCATCATACTCATCATTTAACAATATTTTGAATTTTGAGAAACCGGAAAACGCCCGTCCCCGTCGGCGGCAGGTGTAGGACTAGAGATTCATTTCTATCTGTTCGCCACTCCCGCTCGGGATCGCCCCGCTCTCGCTCAGATGAAAGTCGATACCCTAATTTCTTCGGGTTCTCCAAAAATGCGGACCCGCTGCAAGGCGCGGGCCGGGCTCGCATCCGTCAGGTGTAAGCCCCGCCTCAGAGGGCATTGGGGACCGAGACTACCGCCATTTTCATGCCGTACATGTGGCTACTTCAGCCACCTCGGTGAAGTGTACAAGGAGTAGTCGAGGGACAGTAGACACGCTTTGCCGTGCCTGTCGGGGTAAAAATGAGAATCTCTATCATGTGGTGCAGTAGTGTCCTCGTACTCACAGTGGCCGCATTCTGCATCATGATGTGGTTGCCAAGCAGATAGTAGGCGCTTTGTCATCCTGCGGTAGAGGTGTCGAAAGGGAAAGACTATATCACAAGCCGAGTCACCGAGGCTAGAAGCCAAATATCCAATTTTAGTCTAGTTGTACAGCAAACCTAGGGAATTCCGTACTTGCTGTCATGGTGGGGGGGGGGGGGGGGGGGGTAATTACCGATTCCTTCAAGCGCTGCTCAAGCTACAAATCTCGACCGATTTTTGAGATTCTTATTGCATCATTCCATTAAGAATTCAATTTATTTTGGAGAGTACGTCAAGAGTTTCAAATTTCAATATGGAAGGGGTGAAAGGAGAGGCTAATACTGATAAATCGTGATGTTTTAACTATTCATGTCAGATTTTCCTGATTCTCTTTTTGTTCAATTATGACTTTGGTCTAGTTTTGGAAGTTTCCAAAACTACATTTTAGGAGTTTCAAATTTCACGATGGAAGGGGGTGGATGGGGGGAAGGGGGGGGGGGGGAGTAGCGATAAATCGAGATGTTTATATTTGTTCAATCCAGATTTCAGTCCAGTTATTCAACCTTGGACTTGGAAGTTTCAAATTTACTGTCGGTGGTGAGGGTAAATGGGGAGAGGAGGGTGATTCCGAGAAATCATGATAGTTTCGTCCCCCCTCAATCACTCTCTCTCTCTCTTTCTCTCTCTCTCTCTCTCTCTCTCTCTCTCTCTCTCTCTCTCTCTCTCTCTCTCTCTCTCTCTCTCTCTCTCTCTCTCTCTCTCTCTCTCTCTCTCTCTCTCTCTCTCTCTCTCTCTCTCTCTCTCTCTCTCTCTCTCTCTCTCTCTCTCTCTCTCTCTCTTTCAATTTCGTACTGCTATTTTTGTTACTATCTAATTAGCCGTAGTACGTAGACGTAATTCCAGTTTTGTACCTATTTAATTTCTGGTTAGGTGTAAGAGTGGTCGCTCAGTAACCAAATCTCGCCAGATTGTATAATAAAGACGTTATTCAATTCAATTCTCTCTCTCCCTCTCTCTCTCTCTCTCTCTCTCTCTCTCTCTCTCTCTCTCTCCTTCTCTCTTCTAGTTCTCACCAAAATAATATACAATCCATCCATAGGGAGGTACTTTTAACGCATGCATTACTTCTCAATATGTTTATCTGCACAGTTGAGCCACGAAATTATACCAGAAAACTGATGTGGCACTCCTATTAGGCAAACCTTTTCCTTGGCTACACTAAAATTAACAATTGCAACATACTTGCATGTGTCAATTTATTGTAATTAGCAGCTACCCAAAGAATTACCAGCTGATTCAGATGTTCACAGGCTCCGAGGGCCGGCTTCTGTGAATCATTGATGACGGTAGAGGTAGGTTTAATGGAATAGAGGTACCTTGAAATGAGCAAAGTAGGACTGGTGAGGGAGAGCCCCCCCACTTCACTCAGCTCTCCAATATTAACGCCTAATCTAATAGACGCCTTCTCCAGCCTCGCATTAGTTTCCCTGAAAGTAATTTCATTAGAGGACCGAAGAGTTTAACTTCTAAAGACGAGTAATTCGGTGGGTTTCAACAACTGTTTTGTAAGAGCGGCATCGTAATCAACCAATTATGAGACTCAACCTTCGCAGAACATTGTACGTGTTCCTAGTTTTGCACTCTAACTCATAATAATGTCAACACGAAAACGTCTGCCGAGTTGATTGGGCAGTAGAGCTATCTCACTTATCGTAACATGGACGTAGAGAATTATTTGAAGAACAAAGTATGAGGCAAAATGATTGAATGCACATTAGTAATATGGAAAATAGGGCAATAATTCATAATTAGCGTACCGCTAACCCGCAACACCCTACCACACGTTTCACGGCGTTCACTATCTAAGGTATACAGGGAACCGACCAAGAGATGACCGGCGACTTCAATGTCGACTTCATCAAAATCTGTTTATTAGTATTTGTAACAACCAATTTCAGGTTTGCGTAACTGCATTGGTTATCACAACCAACCGAAACGAAATTCATGGGGTACGTTCTCGAGAATTGCACCCACCCAAATTCGCATGAAATCGGACCAATAATAAATCGTGAGAAATCGGTGTTTCGGAAATTCACGAAACAGTTGCTACCTACATCCTATGGCGATGGAATTGATAGGGGATTGTCTAGTGGTTGACCCACACAAACTTTAGAAACTTCATGAAAATCGGTCCATTAGTCTCGGAGTTTTAATTGAGTCGAATAATTTTAGTTTGGCGCATGCGCAACAGTTGTTATTCAATCGATCACAATAAAACTCATGGAACCCATCCTGAAACTCATATACCCAACTACACCAGAGTTTGAACGAAATTCTACCGATAGGTCTTGAGAAATTGGCTTATGATAAATTCATGTTTGCGCATGCGCAAACGCTACTATTGATCCGACACCAAAAACTGTCTAGGAGCTAACCCGCATAATCCCCAAAAACAGCATTCAAATCGG
The DNA here is from genome assembly GCA_030762985.1 of Adelphocoris suturalis. Taxonomy (NCBI): domain Eukaryota; kingdom Metazoa; phylum Arthropoda; class Insecta; order Hemiptera; family Miridae; genus Adelphocoris; species Adelphocoris suturalis. The sequence goes on along the minus strand of CM061051.1, from coordinate 9,647,512 downwards.
ACTAAAATTTAGTAAAGGTAGTTTTGGGTTTCAAGGAATTCCTGCCGACAGGCAATTGATCAGCAACTTCTAAAACGCGAAGAGCGAGTATAAATTTAGATTTTGGAGGGCAAACACTTTTTGGAGTTGTAGCACGTCATTGGAGCTCCCCACCGTACGCTACTGTGGAAGCTCGAGCTAGCTACAAAGATGTAGTTGTGGGCTGATTCACTCGTCCTATCTTGATATTTTTAAAGATGTTAGCAAATTTTCGTGAAAAATGAAGCTACACCAAAGGCTAAAGAAATCTAAAAAAAGAAAAAAAAATCAGCATTTTCTACGTGGAAATCGCTTTTGAGGAATTCTGTATTCCGGCATTTTTAATGCTGTTTCATGCAATATTATACATCAATAATTGATGAAGTAGGAACGTTTTTTTTTTTTTTTTTTTTTTTTTTTTTTTTTTTTTTTTTTTTTTTTTTTTTTTTTTTTTTTTTTGAAAAATGGGATTTAAGGAAGAAGAAGCTCTTAGCAACGTTTTGAGAGCTTACGATCCACCAGGGCTAAATATTAGATGATGCAACATACTCGATCCTAAGCAACTGAAGTTCCTTTGCCAACGTTGCACTCTTAACAAAAAATTTAGTTTTCTCTTTTGTAGTTTGAAAAAGGAATCTAAGCCGAAATATTAAAACTATTCTCTGATGTGTTTTTTAGTTATTCTTTATTTTTGTTTTATACACTAGCTCTCCAAGTGCCGCTCATCAAGTGATATATATATATATATATATATATATATATATATATATATATATATATATATATATATATATATATATATATATGTATATATATATATATATATATATGGTCCTTTTCCGTTAATTCACTACCATTCTTTCATTCTGACCTGTATGTCCAACTAATCTGTATTTTTACTAAGGATTGACTACTTGATGTTATGTAATTTTGAGATGCGAGCTTGCGAGCATCCAGACCACCAAACTATACACATCATTCAGACCTACATGTCCAACTAATCTGAATTTTTACTAAGGGATTGACTACTTGATGTAATGTATTTTTTAGATGCGAGCTTGCGAGCATCCAGGCCACCAAACTATACACAGCATTCTGATCTATTTTACCACAGTGGACGTAAAAATGATTGGGGAACAGTTTTTAGAACAATAGAATATATATCAAGTGGTAGTGAATTAACGGAAACCAATAAAAGGGGTGGTAGTGAATTAACGGAAAAGGTCCATATATATATATATATATATATATATATATATATATATATATATGTATAAATAAATATATAGATATATATATCTGGAAAAGCGTGTAATTCTAGGTTTTAACTGAGAATGCCACACACACCGGATTTCAATTAAGAACATTTTCGAAAATTAGCTAAAAACCAAAGTCAAATGTGTACAGAATAGAAAAACAACATCAAAGAAGGATGAGACTCGAAAAAATGAATGACTCCGATTCCGATAACACTTCCAGGCACCGGGCCATTCCGATAGTCTTTGAAGCATTTCATCGTTCCTATATTAGCCTCTGACACTGCGCGAACGTAAAATGAGTAACAAGATTTATAAAGTTTTCATCTGGTTTTGAGGGAATTTTCACAGGTTGAGGTCGAGTTGTTTCTTGATTAACATCATTGTTTCAGGATTGAAGTTAATCTTGGGGATCGAGATGGACCCCAATGAATTTCATCGTTACCGTTTCAAAGGTAGCCTCTAAACACTGCTCCTACCTACATGATTATTTAATAACTCTTATTTTTACCATAGCACTTTAAATACATTGATATATTGTAAATTCTCACCAAAGAGATTTCAATCTATAGAAACATGATACGGATAGGAGGAGGTGGCCATATGCCACACCCGGCATGACAGACATGACATGATTCTTTGAGTCTACACTCTACAAAACTTTTTTCGATCAAATTATTATCTTACCTTTTGATGGAGCGCGCTTTGGATCGATTGCTTTGAGCAATCAACTTCCGTTTCACTCGCCTCAAGTCAACCTGCAATAAACACAACCTTTTCAAATATTATGCATCAATAGTTTGATGATGTAAGAACGTAAAACGAGTTAGAGGTGATCTTTTGTAGGAGGAAAAGTTCCCTATCACAGAATTTAGCGAATTTCTTTTCCTATGTAATACCTATAGGGGCGTTTAATGTTTATCCCATCTTGTTGCGGATGACATTTTCAGGATCGATTCGATCGATTCTATAGATTCGAGTTTAGCCGAAAATCTGGGTCTGACGTATAATTCTTTAAAATATTGGTCAAAAATTCAGGATCGATTCGATCATGAATGCGTGAGTGGCAATAGGAGAAAATGTACGTATATGTGCATGATATGGGTAAGAGGAGGTGGCCATATGCCACTCAGACAACATAACATGATTCAGCAATATAGGTACCTACGTGTAGGTACCAAAAGTTAATTTCTGTCCGCAGTTGTTGAATGTCAGTTTGCTTTTGGGCACATCCATTACTCTTTAAGTCGTACCCACACACTGTACGTGTATCTATTTATTTATTTATTTTTTATTTTATTTTTTTTTTTATTTTACTTTTATTTATTTATTAGCGAATTTTTGAAGAAAATTAAGCTATTGCTCTCGCCTCAAAATTTGTAGAATGTGAATTTTTGAAAAATTTTTATGCAGAAATCCGTTTCAGGCTATTCTGAATCATATTCTGAAGTTTAACGCATTTTTTTATGTATGTATGTATGTATATATGTATATATGTATGTATGTATATATGTATGTATGTATGTGTCATTCCAGACGATAACTGTCCGTAGAATTGTGCTAGAAACTTCAAACAAATTTTAAAATGTTAAGGACACAAAACAAAAGTTCAAGTTCGTTGGCCAGCATGATCGGATTACATCTTCGGGTTGAAATTTTCAAAAATGTAGTCAAAAATTTCAAAATAGCCTGTTTTTTGCGATTCGTTGGGCGAAATAATTTTTTCAGCATACTAACATGTGGTATAATCGGAATCAGCGTAAAATTTCCTATAAGAATATGAATCAAGTTTTTAAAAATTTCAAAGTTGAAAAATCAGTCAAAAATCGAAATAATGCCATTCGCTAGTTGTAAAAATCGGTAATATTTGCATGAAACATTGTCCAAATTCAGATTGAACTACTCTTATGGAAGTATTCCTGTATAACCAATCCTAGAACCAAGCTGTTTAAAACGTAGGTAGTAGGTGCTTTAAAAAAAAAAGAAAAATGTAATTACAACTGATGAGTTTACTCTGTGCATGTGTTAATAATTTGATTCCATGCTTGTCTATCAAAATCATAAACTAAAATTTCTCAACACGATCAATAGCGACTGAAATGTCGAAGATTTCTTCAAAAATTCGCTCATGGGGTCATGCTGCATGACTGGACTTTTTTTTAAAATAATATGTCTTTTGTTGTTTTTTATGAAGCACTAATGAATGTAAAAAAATTATAGGTTCAATCTCTCATTAATTTCACCGTAATGAGCCGAAAATCTGGGTCTGATGTATAATTCTTTAAAATATTGGTCAAACATTTAGTTTAAGATGGTTTTACTGAAAACGTATTAATTTTCAAGAGGGGGAATGCCCGTCTCGCTCCTAATCAATTGCACTATATGCCATACATATGAAAGGCACGCATAATACAGATGTTAGGGATAATTTGCTGTAGAACAAAGAAGGTGAATTAACTACCAGAGAATGTCTCAAACATCGATTTGAAGTTTTGTTACATTAACCCCCCTAATTCCTCTTCTATCTTTCCCCGTGTACCATGTGACAGAGTTCCCGTCATAGAGTTCCCATCGGGATCTCAGAGAATGCGCTGTCGTCGCTCCGTTGGTGAACAACGGGCGTCGCACGCCTTTTCTCGTGTTTTTGAGAAGCTGAGTGTGGCGTTGGATGGGTGATCCAGATCCCTGGAAATCCATTCTACTCCGAACATAGCTCATTAAATGCTATTAGTAGGAGTGGTATGTCTCTGACGGGATACTGTCAACCTCCTCTACCTTTTTATCGAGGATTTAGGCCCCCATTGCACCTCTGGGGGGGGGGGGGGGGTACCTAGATCCCTGATATGGTAGCAGAGCGTGGTTAGGATTATGGACGGCTAACGCCTAGTAATCCAATCCACTATTTTTGGGGCGTAAATGTTTCAGAAGAAACATGGCCTGGAGTTCCAGAAGGAATGCCCATTATCACCCTTTGGTATATAAATAATTTCATTGGTCTTTGACTTATAATTTCTCTCTTATTCCCCTTTTTATTTTTTCAATTTCATACCCATGGTATACCTGGCCTTTGCCATTTTTATTATTCTTTATACCCGGGCATGGTTCCCAATTATTAATTCAAGGGCATTGTTCCCAATTTCCAGGGCTTAGTTCCCAATTTAAGTCCCCAATGTGGGCATATTAATTTATATCTATTTTATTTTCCTTAAGGTATAAGTCTCCATAGTTGAGCCACCGTTTATTCCCGATTGTTCCAATCTTTTATTGGGGATTAATTACCTAATGAATACTTCTTATGAAGATTCATTGACAATCCATCCTGTTTTAATTTCTCTTTTCCCTTCCTCAATCGCCAATGCAGCTATTTATTAATGAGAATCAGTTCTCAGCCAGTAACTATTCCACCTAGTTAACATACTTGATCTTCAATCAAGTATGTCTTTAAGTGGGGAAGTGTGACAGAGTTCCCGTCATTGAGTTCCCGTCGGGATCTCAGAGAATGCGCTGTCGTCGCTCCGTTGGTGAACAACGGGCGTCCCACGCCTTTTCTCGTGTTTTTGAGAAGCTGAGAGTGGCGTTGGATGGGTGATCCAGGTCCCTGGAAATCCAATCTACTCTAAACATCTGCCCCCATTGCACCTCTGGGGGGTACCTAGATCCCTGACCAACATTCAGCTGGTACGTGCAAAACCGCTGATGGGGCTCCAGCCTCTTTTCCCCCATCGTCGCCGACTACTTTTCGTCTGTCGTTATGCATGCGCGAAACGCGAGTCCCATCGCTCCATCATGTTTGTGATGGTTATGTTAATGTTAGCTATGTTGATAAAACATGAATTCATAGCTCATATGTAGTTTTCATTCTTCTTCGAAATATCCCTCCAACAAACCAAACTGGTTTTATGCTTACAATTATATCGATTTATAAAGTTCAGAAGGGATGAACCGCGGGACAATTGAACCCCTTAGGTACACCCGGAACACCTCTCGAATCATTATTGGCTACGCTCCGGATTTAGTTTATTAACAAGAGAATGTTTTTTATTAGAAAGGTGTTTTTAGTTGAACAATTATTTATATTACACCAAGTTTATAACTTATCATCAATTCGATTTTGATCTTATTTACTACATATTCAATCCAAAACAAAGATACAGAACGTGATTTGACAACATCTGATAACTGATGAACTAATTAATTCTATATTTAACATTCACTGTGTTAGTTCGTGTCGTTTTCTTCCCTTCAGTCTTCTCAGCAGGTCGGTAACATCAAGCAAAAGGACAGCTCCAATGTTGACATGACCTCTTAGTCGCTCTGGTGAGCGATGGCGATTTTTTTGATAGTTTCATCAATAGTTTCCACCTTTAGATCATGGTTAAGTTTATCATGCTGAATGTTCCAGGGTGTTCCTGAGCACACCATTTTAAAAAGTCCGGATAAGCTTCAGATTGCTCTGAGCTGTGCAGAGTCCAACATCTGCGCTCTGTAAGTCCGTACTGGCTTGATTGAAATAATTGACTTTTTTATATGTTAGGATCTACGTTATATATTTTTTAATAATATCATGAGATATGGTTGTATCTCTATATCATCTCTTCATCTATGAGATATGGTTATAATAAAATCAATATGTCTAAGCTTTTAATGAAAATTCAGCAAATACTGCGGGCTCTTTCATAAATTAACTATCAGTTCTTAGGTCGATTAGCTATGTGGTCTTCAATTTTTTCGTCTGTGGGTGTTTTGCGTTTTTTCATTAGTCTGTTAAGTGGTGTGAATATGGTATCTGGTCGGGTTTCAAATACGTTTTTGTTAATAATGCGTCCGTCGAATTTTCGTTGTTTGTAGATTTAATTATTTTTCAAGTATGTTGAGTGTACGTCCTTTTTGTTGTGGGTGTAAAATTTTCATTGAGTCTTTCATTTCAGTTCGTATGATCGTGGTCATATAAGTGGTTGACGTAATTGGATCGTCCGGTGATATTATAATAGGTCCGGGTAAATTATAATTTACAAGCGTGAATAATTACTCACCTACAGGCAACTATATTTACTTCATACACTTTCTCCTTTCCCTTCCTCTCCTGTCCTCATCACGAAGACCTTTCACAGGGTTGTACAGGAGTTGTGTTCTCCAGTTGTTCAACTGTCAGAGGAGAGTTAGGTAAGAAAAGTTTTGATAGGTAAGTTGCAAAAACATCAGCCTTGCTCTGGTTGTCCTTAACCCATGTTGCATTTTAATTCTGGACTGGAAATGCTTGAATGATCGGCCTTTCTAATATTTTGTTTCCCTCCACGGCGAGTAGTCCGTGTGTTGGTCACTGGTGAGTTTACTGAAGTACTGTTCAGTTGTTTCATTTTCAATTCGTTGCATTAATTCTTGTAGTTCTTGGGTGAGTCTGTACCATTCTTTCTTGTATAAACTGGCACACGATTTGTCAGCTTTTCAGTAATGATTTCCACTATCTCACGGGGCGGGGGGGGGGGGGGATTCCTCGTCATTAATTGAGTAGTATTCCGTTCTGCATCGTGAATCATCGTAACCAGATTGAACACTTCTCGATCTGTTACTTCCAATGAAGCATGGAGATGAATATTTTTGGTAAAATGGATTTTGAAAATGTCCCAGTTTTTTTTATTTTTTATTTTTTTTATTTTAATTGACGAGCAACAGGATATTGTATGGTATTTGTAGATTCTGCTCATTTAGTTCCAGTATTACTGGGGAGTGGTTGGAGCTAAGATCTTCACTTTCCTGTACCAATAAATAGTTTGCCGAGATATTTTTGAATGAATCTAATAAATCTGGGACCTTATTTGTGTCTATCGGCCTGACTAAAGAATGTATTTGACATCGATTGGTCTGTATGGCATGGTACAATTCTCATCCTTATTTGGTAATATGTCTTGAGCCCCAGAAGAAGTGCTTTGCATTGAAGTCTCGACCATGTACAAACCGATAGCCACAATTGATTAAAGATATCTGTGTATTCCGCTTCATCTAACTGATACTGTGGAGGGCAATATATGCTAGCAACTGTTAAAGGAACAGAATTAGTTTTTATAGTTATCTGAAATTTGTCTATTCCCAGTTTCAGGTTTTTCATAATAACTTATATTTTCCCTGATTATTACTGCACTATCACCCCAAACATTATTCTTGGGTGGATAGGGTGATATTTGAATCCCTTCAGTCTACAACAGGATTCAGGAGTGAAATGCGTCTCTAAAATGAGACAAACATCTATGTTGTTTCAAGAACTGCCTAGAGCTCCTTTCTCCTAGAAAGAGTCCATTAGCATTCCAACACATGATTCTGATACTTTCATTATTTCATTGTAGGGCGGTCCTGCCAGGGTTTATTGTTTTTGAGAGCACCAACTCTCTTGTTACTCAAGTTGGGAATGAGATTGTTCAGTTTGAAAAGCTGTTACTTGATTAGGATCTTTAGTGGGTTGTAATCGCGAATGCAGCCCGACAATACCATCAGTGAGGGTCTACATGACCCTTCGCACTCTGGCTCAATCCTCATTCTCTCTGGTCTACCAACCTTAGCCAACAACAGGTTTCTCTCTTCAAACCTCACTCACGAGTTTGTGTATAATTTTCCGTTCGTCCATGTAATATATCCGATTCTTTCATTCTTGAGTTTCTCGTTTTACTTTAGTTGTTTTTGCTTTGTCTTCTTAGCTACGGGCCTTCATTGACTGGCTACGCGGTCTGGCTATAAGTTAGTTCTATTGGCTGACGAATTCCGCCAATTAGGAGCTATATTAGGAGTCAAATGCCCTGATACCAGGTAGGAGGCGATGATGCATAAGTGCAGTAGGGTCTGACGTCCATATAGGGTTCTATTAGTTGATATGACTCATCACACGCAGCCTCAACATTCAAAGTAACACCCTGTGTAGGCAGGACCCTCTTTGTAGTACATAATCCATCTTGAATTTTATAATTCAATCAAATCTTGGCACAACTCTCATAACTTCTCCAGTAAGAACTCTGACCATATCCCCCCTTTTCATAATAAAAAAAATTTTTTTTTAATTGTTTTTCATGAAAAAGCTATAAAAAGTTTTTTATTGAAGTAATACGACTTTCCTAACCTTCCGTCTGGCATGCCCTAAAATATTACTCGAACGGGCGCAAGTATCTTTCAGAGACTTATAGTATATTCAGCTTAGATACCATCCTGTTTCATAGGGGCCTGAATGAACGATGTAATGTAATGTAAATGCATTTATTGTGCATAGGACATAAGTCCCACCTCGCGCACAACCAATCAAATATTGAGAACAATATACTTTCAGAAAAAAAATAAAAAATAAAATAAACACAAAATAGTTCAAAAAAAAGACAATAACTATCATCAAAATGCGATTAAAAAAATTACTTAGTAAATTTAAACAAAGAAAAATTGAAAGGAAAAAAAAGCGTGGTAAATAGAGACTGTCTGTAAGGGATAGTCATGAAATAGGGATAGTCAATGAAATGAAATAGTAAATACAAATACAAATATTTATTTATCGCGTATTTGAACAAGTAAGTAGGAAATTCAATTCATGTAATGTAAAAGAAACGTACACATCTGGCTTTTAGCAGGAAACTATCACAATCATTACGCACCTTGGTAACTGAAGACTAGGTAAAATTCATAGATGATGTCAAAAGGAGATAAAGATTAATATTAAGCATTAAAAAGTAATTTGAGAAATACTTCGGGAATATAGAGTTGAAATGCAAATGAATTACAAGTTATTGGAAAACATGGAAAATCAAACGGTTAAATTGATATTAGGAGCTAGAATCACCAAGAATCATTAACATCTTCAGAGTTGTATCATGTCGGTTACAATCATTTTTTGAACATTGGTACGACTCACTTACGAGTGTATGGATTTCTTCCTTTTCAAACACGGTCTGGGTTGTTTTTAGCAAGGTTTTTTTTATGATTTTGAGATTTAGTTTTTCCCCTGATAAATTTGAACCACATTTAGTCAGTGTGGCATGGAGTGCAAGACATAATAAGCCTGTTACCTACTGTCTGTTAAATGAAAATGCTGCAAATTATTTCACAAAGGTTTATTACTTTTTCAATTGAGTTTGATCGTAGTTTTAGTTGGCTTGCGTACGTCATAGGGCCCGTCCAGACTCCTCGGCGTGTCTTATTTCGAGTTGCCACAACCTATACTTCTATAATTATATACGCACGTTTATATTTCTCGATTTGAGCTCCTATCTATTCAAATAGTTATTGCTTAATAATATCATTATCTAAGTACGTACGAAATGTCGAGAGGATATGTTATTAAATATGCGTAGGAAAAGCGTGTGTATTAACACACAAATATGACCTAGAAAAAAACATAATTCATGCCTCGAAAGAACGCTGTACCCACCTCATGGTGCCGCGGTGTATTATATGGGTATAACACGTAAAAGTAATAAATATCCATCCTCCTACACCCCTCTGCTACGCCCCTGGTCACTCCAGCCACCACAAGGCGCCTCCTCTCACTCCACCCCCGCTCACCCCCCTCACCACCCACCGTGACCCCCTGCCAAGCGTGCCAGGCGTGCGTCTAACACGTCTAACACTCAAACCTCGAAAAAGACACTTTTTCGCCTGTTTTTGGCCCTGGCATCTATGCGAGTAAAGCGATCGGTTAAACGTTAGGACCAACTAGACCCCAAATGGAGTCTATTTGCGAAAAAACGGGTTTTTTAAGTAAATTTTTAGGCCTTTTATGGCCCGGACGGCGGACGGCGGACGGACATTTCAAATTTGGATTCTACGCACCTTGAAACGTAAAGTGACAAAGTTTGAGGGGGGGGTTATTAAAATTTTTTGCTACACGATCACATAGGCTTATTATTGGAAATAATAAACCAAAAAAGGTACTTTAAAGTGCAGGTATTTGAGGGTTATGTACTAAAAACCACGTGTAAAGTACAAGCGAGGCCGAATGGACGCGTAGGTACGACTTACGGTTGTGCAGATTATTGTTAGGAAGATAGAGGGGGACGTATTCAGAAATCCTCTCACCCCCCTCCCCTTCCCCTTCACCTTTCCTCTTTATAAAAAGCTTGTGCCTGCATCTCACAGATACTCGCGCCCGTCGGAAGGTTGACGCCCATATAGCCTAATTCTGATTTTTAGAGATATCACCACTTTCCATTCATATGTTATGCAGATTCTTATAGATTCATGCAGATTACATATTCTCATCCCATCGAAAGATCTTATGCGATCGATAAGTTGTCTGACCAAATGGCGTCAAAATTTTAAAAACCTAGGTATGTTGTTTGGCCATAATCAAATCTTAAGAAGGAAATTTGATTATCGAAGAGGATAAATACTCTTAGAAAAACGTTTTTATACGCTTCCACTCATTTCCCATCCATTGTATTGCAGCTTCTACAATTATTCTAAATTCTGGATAAAAAAATTATTCTGGATTTCACTTATCACTTACACTAACTCACTTACTTCCATTCGGCTAATGAGACTTCTTGATGTCAATACTTGATTGATGTAAGGTCCAAAGCGCTGAAGAACTTGGTTCCCCTGTGCGTGTGTCTGATCGACAAGCTGCATGAGGTCACGGATGCTGCCTTTCATTATCTCTAAGTCTCTGGATTTACCTGCCAACTTCTCTTTCACTCGCCAAAGCTCAGTCTCTACGGCTTTCGTTCTTCGTCTAAGTTTCACCCCTGAACATCCTTGACTTGAAACAAGGACAAAATTCATTACCAGGTAAACAACAATAATAATCATAAAATTTGTTCTTTTGTGCCCTTGAAAAACTAGTTTCAGATGATGACTTAATTAATGCTATACGAATAATAACTCATAAGTTCGATATATTAATTGCTAGACGAAATTAATTTTTCTGTGCTAAAAAATCAATTTGTGCTAAAATTTTCTTTGCGATCTCGTCACACGTCTGTTCCTTTAGTTTTATTCAGGATTTGATTGGCCTCAATGATCAAAATTTAAGTGCCTAATTGAATTGTATCCACACTTTTCTTTAAAAATTCGGTCTATTAGCCATGCTGCATGACTAAGTAGGTACTTTTTTCCCCCCTTTCCAAGGAGTACGAGAAAATCACTCAAAAGCAGCTTGAATCCAAACTTTAGGATACCAATTGTTCCGTAGGGAATCATGCCAGAATAACTTCATAGAAGGATATTGGTATCGTTCCTCCTTAACTTTATGCACCAGGAATATGAAAAATGTGGCTACTTGCAAACTTACTTGTTATTACAGGATAGAACGAGTTGAATCAGACTTAGACGCTTTTCATTTCGGAAATACGCTTGATGTATATTCATCCCATTTTGACTTTGAGGGTCAATTTTCAGCGCCCAAAGGACTCTTCTGACCTGTTCTTCATTCAGCAAAGGTGACAGTTTTTCCATTTCATCTGTCGACATACTGGAAATACGAGCCAAAAGTGGTTTCAACCTTTCGTCAATCCTTGAAAAAGCTTGAATCTGAAACAACGTTCATTCTGTCAGTAGTGTTGAAGATATTTTTAATTATTTTATGCTTACTATATATATACAGGGTGTTTCATAAAGAATACACTGATTTTGACTGACAATAACTTTATTTAGAAAAATGGTACAAGAAAAGTAAAGGTATGCCTCGATTTGTTATATTGTCACAAATGTTCTATATGGTTGCCACCCGAAACACGAACGAGGTCGAGGCGGTATTCAAATTCAAGCCAAACACGCTCCAACATGTCGGTTGTCACAGACGCTACTGCCATAGTGATGCGAGTCTTCAACTCTTCCAAGGTTTTAGGGATTGGGGGAACAAAGACTTTATCTTTGAAATAACCCCATAGAAAGAAGTCACAGGGTGTTAAGTCTGGTAATCGTGGGGGGCCAGGCACAAAGATTCAAGTCCTGGTTACCCGCACGACCTATCCTCCCGCACAACCTCTTTCCTCGAACTGTCGATGCCACCTACGAATGTCGGATGGATTCGGCCGTTAATCGTGACCAAATCGTTGTCGAAAATCAAGCTGCACTGTCATGATAGTTCTGTAGCTTCAAATCGCAAAACACAAAACGCTTTTTGCTGCTGCGTAGCCATGGCAAAACTAAAAAGTCCAGTCATGCAGCATGACCCCATGAGCGAATTTTCGAATAAATCGTCGACATTTCAGTCGCTATTGATCGTATAGGGAAATTTTAGTTTATGATTTTGATAGGCAAACATGGAATCAAATTATGAAAAGTAATTAGGAGGTACTCATACTTTATTATTATTAAACTAATCTTTTAGATTTATAGACAAATGTAGGTAAATATTCATAGATTTCGATGTCCAATGTGGTCAGTATTGAAGGCAGTTGAAATCTTAACAGTATCCTATCATAACATCATCAAATCTTGACATAAAATAAAATAACATACCGACGTCATATGAAAGAAACGTATTTCCACTGCCAATCGATGATGAGGCTTTATATTAAAAGTGGACTATGTTTCATGCAAATATTACCGATTTTTACAACTAGCGAACGGCATTATTTCGATTTTTGACTGATTTTTCAACTTTGAAATTTTTGAAAACTTGATACATATTCTTATAGAAAATTTTACGCTTATTTCGATTATACCACATGTTAGTATGCTGAAAAAATTATTTCGCACAACAAATCGTAAAAAACAGGCTATTTTGAAATTTTTGACTACATTTTTGAAAATTTCAACCCGAATATGTAATCCGATCATGCTGGCCAACGAACTTGAACTTTCGTTTTGTGCCCTCAACATTTTAAAATTTGTTTGAAGTTTCTAGCACAATTCTACGGACAGTTATCGTCTGGAATGACACATACATACATACATACATTAAAAAATGCGTTAAACTTCAGAATATGATTCAGAATAGCCTGAAACGGATTTCTGCATAAAAATTTTTCAAAAATTCACATTCTACAAATTTTGAGGCGAGAGCAATAGCTTAATTTTTTTCAAAAATTCGCTAAAACAAAACAACCGTTTTTAGCGAATTTTCTTAGAAAATTAAGCTATTGCAATGGCTCCAAAAATTTTAAAATAAAAATTTTCAAAAATTTTCTTCATCGAAATCTGTTTTGAGGCATTCTGAAATGATATATATATGTACATATATATATATATATATATATATATATATATATATATATATATATATATATGTGTCATTCCAGACGATAACTCTCGATAGAATTGAGATAAAAACTTCGTTCTTTCGCCAAAAAATCATGCATTTCAAAAGAAAGGATGAGTTCGTTGGACAACAATTTTTGAGCACATTAAATTGGTCAAATTTCGAAAAATGTACCCAAAAATTCACTAAAAATCGCTAAAAACGGCCAAAAATTGTTAAATTTCTATTTTTTTGCAAAATTTTAGTCAAAACTAAATTTTTAACGATTAACTAGGACAATAAAAATTTTTGCTCAAAATTATGATGAAAAACGTACGTAATATCATTAAAATTTGCTAAAATATCTACAAAAACTGCAAAAAAAAATTAAAAATCAAAAATCCCTTTTGAATTAATGGAATTTTATTTAGAATAAGTTTTTTACCATAAAATTGTTTTTTAACCATTTCTGTCAACTAAATAGTTTATGAAAATTCGCTCATACGATCATGCTGCATGACTGGAACTTTTCATCAACTCTCGATATCACTTATCGCTTGCTTGCAAAGCACTGTGTCGGCTGCTATTCGATTTGTGACAATGCCACCTTTGCGAAAAAAACCGGGAAAACACCACAAATTTATTTAATTCAAAAATATTCTATGTGAAAATCGGTGTATTCTTTATGAAACACCCTATGTATACATAACTTTACCATAATCCTCGAGGTGTGGAGAAAGTGAAAAAGGTTGCCAAGTTAGTGATACATAAGATGCATTTGAGCACACAAGTACTTACCTCGGATATCAGCAAACAGAGTGTGAAGTAATATTTATGCTTCAAAGCGAAGTCTATTACCAGAGCGTTGATAGCGACTTCCTCCTCAGAAATAGATGGTAATTTCAACTCATTTTCCAGCTCATTAGGAAGAAGTTGATTCTTGAAGTAATCTAGAAACCGGAACCTCACATACGCTCTCATGTCCAAGAATCCTTCAACTCCGATCCTACAAAAGAAATAACGCATATCACATTACAACCTACATGGTAAAATAAATATTCATTACTCATTACCATTATAATTTTTTTTTATAATCCCCCCTCCCCCTCCCACCTGAGATATCGAAATGAAACTTTGAGAGTGTTTTTGGGATGCCAGATTCCAAGTTTTAAGAAGGAAAAAAAATCTTTGTTCTACCCAAGGGGGGGGGGGGGGGGGGGACCTGCTTGGAAATTGGAAAATTTTTAGTGCTGAACAAGATGGTGAAGCCAGAATTGCTTTAAGTACCTACCTTCCTTATTCCGTTCTTATAGTGGAGCTGATAAACCATGAAGAAGTGCGGTTTGCTCATACGATCATGCTGCATGACTGGAACTTTTTTGAGAACGGAATGAAATATCGCAATTCTGGCTTCACCATCGTGTTAAGCGCTAAAAAAAAATCTTTAAGTTGTCACTCGCCGAAAAATCGAGAAAAAATACAAATTCCAAGTACCCTACCCCCCCCCCCCCCCCCTCTCTAGGGAGTCCAAACGTTGATGCTTATAATAATCAGGCTAGATATTTGATTTCAAGGTTAGCTTTCGAAAAGATCCGGATGCCATTCTCTTTTAGCGAATTTTTGAAGAAAATTAAGCTATTGCTCTAGCCTCAAAATTTGTAGAATGTGAATTTTTGAAAACATTTTATGCAGAAATCCGTTTCAGGCTATTCTGAATCATATTCTGAAGTTTAACGCATTTTTTTATGTATGTATGTATGTATATATGTATGTATATATGTATGTATGTATGTATGTATGTATGTATGTATATATGTATGTATGTGTCATTCCAGACGATAACTGTCCGTAGAATTGTGCTAGAAACTTCAAACAAATTTTAAAATGTTAAGGGCACAAAACGAAAGTTCAAGTTCGTTGGCCAGCTTGATCGGATTACATCTTCGGGTTGAAATTTTCAAAAATGTAGTCAAAAATTTCAAAATAGCCTGTTTTTTGCGATTTGTCGTAAGAAATAATTTTTTCAGCATACTAACATGTGGTATATTCGGAATCAGCGTAAAATTTCCTATAAGAATATGTATCAAGTTTTCAAAAATTTCAAAGTTGAAAAATCAGTCAAAAATCGGAATAATGCCGTTCGCTAGTTGTAAAAATTGGCAATATTCTTCAAAAATTCGCTCATGGGGTCATGCTGCATGACTGGACTTTTTAGTCTTCTTTAACTTCTTGAAAGTTTTTGTAGAAGTGTAGGACAAGATTAATGGGGTCTTAGGGAGGGCTTGTGACTAGGGTTTGCCAGATCTACTTTAATTTAAAGTATAATACTTTATTTTTGTTCAAAATACTGTATACTTTATAAAAATTTTTTGAAGTAGACCAAAATACTTTATATTTGAAGCGAAGCAGAAAAGTTCAGCCCCCGCACCTAGTCAAGGACAAGGTTCCCATACCTACCAAAACTAGAACTACCTACCTGCATTGGTCTAGGGTCGCTCACGTATACTCGAGAAGTTGAGAAGGCTGACCATCTCCCGCCGCGCCGGGCGCTCAACCCCATACACAACAACAGCAACGAACGGTTCAATGATTCTGTTTACTTTTTGGATGTCATCTGTCATGATAATGTGATACCCTGGGTCTGTTCTGTATAGGCCGTATCACACTAGCATTTTTTTCGCGTTTTTTCTGCGTTTTTAACGCAAAAACGTGAAGGAGAAGAAGTACGTTTTTCCAAGGTCAGCTTTTTCGACCATTGCGCATCCTGGCGGAGCGTTTTTAAACTCACTTGGGAAAATTAGAACACGTTCTAATTTTTACCTTGACGCAAGAAAAATGCTAAACATAACCCTTGGGGAGGTTACAATTCAATGAAAAACCCCTAGGAGCCCTAACCTGACAGATTTCATAAAAACGCATTCCGCCAGAATGCGCTGTTTTTGCAGTTATTCCTCTTCAACATTCACTACTGAACTTGAAAAAACGCAGTTTGCCTTCTTCAAGTTTCAGCGTTTTTAACGCAGAAAAAATGCGAAAATAATGCAAGTGTGATACGGCCTTTAGTGATACCTATGTGATGAGGATTCCATCAGCTATTTTGGTTATTTTTAATGAGTAGGTAGGTGCCTATATACGATGTTGTTCGCTTAAACTAGTGGAAAATGACTCCCAAAAGAAAGACTCAAGTTTTTTTAGAACCTCTTCTTCTGTAGCTGTGTCATCGGTACTTGTAGGTAGACGTAGGTAGATCCTATCCTAGTGTGCAGATGCTGAATGAAAAATACCAAAAATACCAAAAAACGTTATTCAAAAGGAGCTTTTGGATTTTTTCGCTTTTTTAAAAGTCTTTATCGATTGGATAGCAAATTTTAATGAAATTTAGGTACCGTTTTCAACATAAATTTGTACATGAATTTTCTAATGTTCTATTTTATATTTGATGAACTTTACTAGAGCAATATTCTGCTAAAAATTATAAAGTTAATCATTATTAGCCGTTCTATTTTTTGTGATTTTTTCAGCACATTTTTGAAATTTGACCAAATTAATGTGCTCAAAAAGTTCTGGCCAACTAACTCATCCTTTTGTTTGGAAAGCTTGATTTTTTGGCGGAAGAACGGAAATTTTTATCTCAATCCTAAGGAGATTTATCGTCTGGAATGACACATGAATATATTATATATATATATATATATATATATATATATATATTTTTTTTTTTTTTTTTTTTTTTTTCATTTTTTTTTTAAATATATATATGAAAAAGCGCGCAAACTTCAGGACTAGTTTCAAAATTCCTCAAAACGGATTTCAATAAAGAAATTTTTCAAAAATTTTGATTTTTAAATTTTTTGAGCCATTGCTATAGCTTATTTTTCTACGAAAATTGGCTAAAAGCAAACAATATGAACTCACCAATCCCGGATCTCATTCGAAAGTTGACTTGCTGTTACACTATTAACAACGTTATCTGAACGATATATTTCAAATCCGTTGGGCGATTCGCCACTCATTTCGTCCACCTGTTGCTCTGGGCTTTTCTCCAAGCAGTGGACTTGCCACTACTAATTGCTGCGTTTCCTCTGAAATCAATGTCCATTACAAGCAATTCGACATATATGAAGAAATTTTAAATTTAACATGAGATTCAACATCAAGATATTCTCCGAAAAAATACAGTTATTGTGAAACGAGACACTAATCAAGCCTGATATTTATAACAACTAATAAAGTAATAGTAAGAAAACATAAATAAAAGCAGAGAGATACGAAAATAATTAGACGAGTACCTAAACCAAAAAAGCTTCCACTACAAGTTTTGGTAGCAGAGCGTGGCTATTGGTGTGCTACCACTTCAAGTAGTATTGCAAAGAGACTGCAAACTCCGATCAAGGAAAGAGAAAATCATCGGGATGAATCAACTCTAAGAGTTCGTTTCAGAATGTCTCAAATCGGATTTCAATGGAGAAATTTTTCGAGAATTTTTATTTTAAAATTTTTGTAGACATTGCTATAGCGCCATTTCCTACAAAAATTCGCAAAAAAGCTAGGCTTTTTACAAAAGTCCAGTCATGCAGCATGACCCCATGAGCGAATTTTCGAAGAAATCTTCGACATTTCAGTCGCTATTGATCGTGTTGAGAAATTTTAGTTTATGATTTTGATAGACAAACATGGAATCAAATTATTAACACATGCACAGAGTAAACTCATCAGTTGTGATTACATTTTTTTTTCTTTTTTTAAAGCACCTACTACCTACGTTTTAAACAGCATGGTTCTAGGATTGGTTATACAGGGATACTTCCATAAGAGTAGTTCAATCTGAATTTGGACAATGTTTCATGCAAATATTACCGATTTTTACAACTAGCGAACGGCATTATTTCGATTTTTGACTGATTTTTCAACTTTGAAATTTTTGAAAACTTGATACATATTCTTATAGGAAATTTTACGCTGATTAATAATATACCACATGTTAGTATGCTGAAAAAGTTATTTCGCACAACAAATCGCAAAAAAACGGGCTATTTTGAAATGTTTGACTACATTTTTGAAAATTTCAACCCGAAGATGTAATCCGATCATGCTGGCCAACGAACTTGAACTTTCGTTTTGTGTCCTTAACATTTTAAAATTTGTTTGAAGTTTCTAGCACAATTCTACGGACAGTTATCGTCTGGAATGACACATACATATATAGATACACACATATATACATACACATATACATACGTACATTAACAAAATGCGTTAAACTTAAGAATATGATTCAGAATAGCCTGAAACGGATTTCTGCATAAAATTTTTCAAAAATTCACATTCTACAAATTTTGAGGCGAGAGCAATAGCTTAATTTTCTTCAAAAATTCGCTAAAAATGTTAAACTCTAGGATTCGTCTCAGAATGTCTCAAAACGTATTTCAATCAAGAATTTTTTCGAAAATTTTGATTTTAAAATTTTTGGAGCCAAATGCATTAGCTTCATTTTCTTCGAAAATTCGCTCAAACGACCTCGAATTCAGATCTGAACCCTTCAAATCCCCCAGAACCCGTACCAGATCCATTGCCATCGAACTTTTTCCAACTTCATCCAACTGTTTTGTTGTCCACGGTTATTCGAAAATGCGCTGAAAATTACCTCAACTTGTTCATAAAGGAGTCTGTTGGATGGGGTCGCACTTTGTCGCACGAAATCCCTTCAGAGTTTGTTAATTGGATAAGTTAGGAACACACCCATTCGATCCGTTTTGCGAGGAAAGTTGAGGGGTTAACTTGCGAGCTGATTGTCACTCGAAAAACAGTATTTTTCAGTAAAAGTGGTATGCTACGACTACTGAAACGCCCAAAAAAATTGTTTTTTTCAACGTAGAGTCCTTCTATAGACATCAAGAAATGAGGCTATGATTGCCAAAAGAAAATTTGAAAAATTCCCGGAAGCTTCTACAATAAACTCGACGCTTCAATCGCAGAAAAACTTGTTATTTCTCCTAGTTTTGTTAGTGATCCTTAGGAAAAACTGGGGTAAGGAGGTAGTTTTAAAAATTAAAACTTCGTCTCCAGATACTTCAGTCTATACAGGGTGATTCAGGACAAAAGCGAAAGAAAAAATTGGGTGAAACTAGACCCGAAATGGGGTAGAATGCCAACAACCGCACATTTTTATCTCAACCCGTTGCCGAGCTATGATTTTTTAGTTTTTTCGACAAAATCACGTTTTATATCACAAAAACGTCATTTTCTCCACTATTGATACCTGTTTCTCAACATTTGACCACATCTCTGAAATCAGCGTTGAATTTCCTTTAAGAATATTGTTCTTTGGATCTTCAGAAGTCCAATCCTAAAACCATAATCCATGTTCGAAAGTGACAAAATTATAAAAACTAAGTTTACCAAAAATCTTCGTAGCAGTACTGTCTCCCAATAAATAATCTTGGGAGTTATCAAACCTCACAAATTAGTTCTTCATTTAAAGAGCTTTCAAAAGATGGAGTCGCTTTTGAAATTTCCCTACAAATTGGTGCAGTTATTTAACCTGGAAGATGAAAAAACGTGTTACCTTTTGGTTGTTTCATTTTTTATGGACGAGCTGGGATGAGGAAACAAAAACACGCCCATGGATTTTAATAATGTATGGGGTTTCATCAAGGAGCACGTGTACGAAACTGAAGTTCTCAACGAAGAAGATTTGCGACGAAAAGTCTTCCTACCTACTTCGCGATGGATTTAGTATGCGAGTGACGGGGTCGATCCGAAAAAGGGCAAGAGCGTGCATCCGCAGTCGAGGGAGCCACTTCGAAAACACAAATTGTGAGTTGCATTTGAAGCAATTTGTAAATGTAGAAGTAAATTTGTTTTCTCTTTGTCCAGGAGTAATTTTCATTTGAAATTGCGTTTTTTTCGTTGCCGTGTTTTTATTTGTTTCCTCATCCCAGCTCGTCCATCAAGAAAAAAACAACTAAAAGGTAACACGTTTTTTCATCTTCCAGGTTAAATAACTGCACCAATTTGTAAGGAAATTTCAAAAGCGACTCTATCGTTTGAAAGCTCTTTAAATGAAGAATTAATTTGTGAGGTTTGATAACTCCCAAGATTATTTATTGGGAGACAGTAGGTACTGCTTCGAAGATTTTTGGGAAACTTAGTTTTTATGATTTTCTCACGTTCGAACATGGATTATGGTTTTAGGATTGGACTTCTGAAGATCCAACGAACAATATTCTTGTAGGAAATTTAACGTTGATTTCAGAGATGTGGTCAAAAGTTGGAAAAAGTGTATCAATAGTGGAGAAAATGTGGTTTTTATGGTCTGAAACGTGTTTTTGTCGAAAAATCTTCAAAAAATCATAGCTCGCCAACGGGTTGAGATAAGAATGTGCGGTTGGTGGCATTCTACCCTATTTTGGGTCTAGTTTTAAACAATTTTTTCTTTCGCTTTTGTCCTGAATCACCCTGTAGATATTCAGAATATATGCGGCCCGAACCTGTAGGGAAAAAACTTTTTTGTGGCAATATCCCTCAAAGTCGTCGAGTCCCGATTTTAGGGAGTCATAGGATCGGTTCGTATCGGGAAAATTCCGGATCCAATTAGGTGCGCCCTTAGTGGGGTTTTCGTGCTAAATTTTTGTAGACTTGAACCATATGAGCACTTGCACCACTGTCTACAATTTAAGTAGTTATATTATGTTGAGCAGAGGAAGGTCGATCTCCAGCCAAAAATTCCGCCTGATTTTTACTATTATTTTTACTGGGATTCTTATTTTTGTCACGAAAGTTGTAGTAGTAGTTGTAGAGTTACAAGAGTTATAAGAGTTAGAGTTATAATGGTAGATCGATTTCGTCGGTTAGGTCATCATCAGTAACAAACAACAACTGAACATACGTTAAAAAGGACACAGTTTATATAGTCACAGGTGAGGGGAGATTGAATCCTGTTGGTCGAGAGAAAGGAAAGTGCATGAGGTACCAATCGGATAAAATGAAGGGAAAGGAATGCTTAATAACAAGCGCATAGTTCCAAGGTTTACAGAAACGGATCAATCAATGGTAAAATATACTGAGGAATACCCTTTTTAAACAGTTACCAGGTCTGTCACTTTTGATTATTTCTAAATTTTCCAGTAGGTACCTTCAACGTACCTCCCTTTGGACAAAAATTAAGAAATTCTACAAACTCTCTATTTGCCACATCAAAATTACAACTATGATTAGATTACCTAACATGATTTGCAAATTCAGATTTACCTATATTTTCTCTGAAATCAATTTCCCTGGATTCAAAATACATTATACTATAAGTAATAGGTATTGATTGATTGAGTGCAAGATGCATTCGCCAAGGGTAAGTCGTACCTCATGTACCTCCATATGAACGTGAACTACATTCATACCAGTGCTTTGAGTGTAGCGTGGTTTTCTTCACAGATAATAAATGCAACGTACTCGTTATTGTCCAAGCATCAAACACCGTACTTCCTACGGATGTCCGGGATCAGCACATCTTTTTGTCACCAGAATGAGGTTCCATTAGACGAAGATATCACTAAATAATAATGAGGATGTTATTGCACTGACGTGTGGATCGCCCGCAAGTACACTAACGCCGTAGAACAACATTCAAAACCTCAGTTACCTACCTCACTCCCACAACACTAGCACCTGTCCACAGTTGTTTGATTGCCGTTGCTAGGCAGGACGTTGCCATGGACAACCACTTACTATCCGCGTGACCGCTTGACAGTATGTATATTCAGGCGATCAGGACGAATACCAATCAGTATTACAACAAAGTGCTCAAAATGAGAAAAATGTAGATACTTGAAAATCACGGAAAATGACAGCAATTACATCTCCGTTGAGTCGTTGAATTTATACTGTTACGCAAGTACCTATGGCGGGAAAAAAGTTTTTCGAATAAGACCTAGAATATTAAGAAATGTGTTCACAAAATCTTGCTGGAAGATACACACACTATAAATACATCAACACCCTATATATCTAAAATAATTTTAACCAACTTTTAACATAAACAATATTCAGTAAATCAAAAACGATGAAATTAATAAGCTAGACGGAGTACTAGTACAAAACTTCCTCTGATAGATTGATGCACCTATATAAAATAATAAACTTAATCTACTAACTTATTGAATACTAGCCGCTCTGGCTCGCTTCGCTCGCCTCCACGTCCAGCCGGGGGGGCAAGGCCCTCGGACCCCCCATTAAATTGCTCGCTTTGCTCGCAATGTGTGGCTATGTACATGTGATCCTAAGGGTAGGTTTAACGTGTGTAGGGGATGTTGCTCGCTTCGCTCGCTTAGTATGGCTGTATATGTGTAAGAAAACACTCGTTGAAATCCGATGTATGTAGGGAATGATGCTCGCTTCTCTCACTCGGCATGGTTGTAGATGTGTAGGACAAATCCCTGCATAGCATGGACAGACAAACAAACAAACAGATGGAGTTTCATTCTTATAAATAACCTCCACGTCCATTAGGGGGGGGGGGGGGGGCGAACCCCCCCAATAAGTTGCTCGCTTCGCTCGTGTGAGGAAGTTATACTGCCCACCCAACTTGGCAGACGGTTTTTTCTGTTGGAAATGACTATCAAACGCGGCACCTTATGTGGAAACACGACAAGTATAGTTTTAAGAACACTTCGGTACTAACAGTTCAATTAAACCTGTATTTCGCCCGCGAACACCGTCCCCAAAAAACGTACCTATATGGGGTATATTTTAATGGGAAAAAACGAAGTTTTTCGTATGAATTATCGAGAAAGCGGGTCCTTACTCCTTAATTTTGTTAACATATTTCCGGATACTTTTTTCACGATCTGATTGCGACGTCGTCATCCTAGTAGAAAAACCTACGAACAACCGGTATTTTTCCGGAATTTTCGACAGCCGCTTAGAGGGGTAGGGGAAGCAAGGAAGTCGAAAAGAACGGCATTAACCAGGCTCCCACCCCCTCCCGCTCTACAGCCCATGGTTAAGGTGGGATTAGAAAATTTTAAAATCGCTTATACACTATTCCAGAAAATCCCAAGAAGATCCCCCCACTCGTAGATTTCCGCCACTCAGCCGTTTGGGCATGCATAGACACGACAAACAGACGGAGTTTCATTCTTATCATAGTAGATATAGAGATGACTAGAAATGTGGTCCGGTTACAAATTGATCAGTCGGACATGAATCAAATGAACTAATCAAACATGATTGAGTAGAAGTCCATAACAGAATAAAGTTCAGCCTCCAGTAGCAATTGTATAATTTTCTTGAGAACAACCCTTCTTTGGAAGTTCCTGAATGAAAATGGGTAAATGATTAAATAGCCGAAGATCTACCACCAGAGAGTTGCCTTTTAATGATGTGGGAAGCCATACAAAGGGAGTCGACGAGTCATCCTTCTTCATTGTGTTATATCGATGTCTATCCATACTGGTGGGGAGTGTGTCCTCTCAACTTTTGATGCACTTAAGGCACTCAAACACTATCATGCTGGGTATGGTCAAAATTCTCTCAATTTTAAAGTGCCCCCTACAACTGTCACTCTGATGGAGCTTGCACAAAATAACGAGGGCTTTTTCCTGTAGGATGAGCACCTCGTTGGAGTGGCTGGAATTTCCTCAGAGCGAAAGGACATAAGATGCTTTGCTCCTTAAGCATGCGGGGGAAAAAAAAAAAAAAAAAACACTGAGAAGAATATCGTGGGAAACAGAAGTGGCAAGCCGGCAAAGCATGAAGTTACAGGATTATCTATGATCATCTCATGCTGATCCAGTTGATGGCTTAGGTCAAAATCAAGCACCTGTGTCTTATCTTTGTTCGGAATGAAGGAGTTAGAGGAATCCTACTAGGTTGCATTTCAGCCGAGAGATGAAATTAATGTGTAAATTACATAATTTACACATCTAAGAAAAACAACAAGAAAAAAAAACAATTTTACCAGAAACAACAATAAAACAAAGCGAAGAAGAGTCAAAACAAAGCAGGAGAAGAGAGCACCAGAGATTTTAGAGATGAAAGGGAACTATTGAAAAAGTAAAAATCTGGATTTAAATTGAAGAAGAGGTTTGCAGAACAGGGGATGCGGTGCAGTGGTCGATTCAGAAGATAGTTTGTCAGAGAGAAAGGAACGTGGAAAATTTCAGGCTGACGACTTGAGATACGAGGGATGGAGAGACGAATTTCTGCCAGCAACGGAGGACAGTCGATGTAGTGGATTTATATATGTTCTACTTGGTGTAGGTAGACCAAGTGGGACGTTGTGAAAAGTACCCATATCTTGGTTATGCGGGTTAGTCCCTGTATTATTTCCGAAGGAAATGTGAGCGAAATTGTCAAGGACATTTGGCTGGGTGGTTGAACCTCGTGGTTCGTTCATTGGTAGGCCGCGAGGGGCGCCAGGTTCGGTTCGAGCTGTTTGGAAATGCGTATTTGGATGCTGAACCGTTGTGTAATATTCCGGTCTCAGATTTACATCGTTTGGAAATGCGTATTTGGATGCTGAACCGTTGTGTAATATTCCGGTCTCAGATTTACATCTGTAGGAGGAACGGAATGTGTTTGATTGAGGTACTGGAAAGTACCTTTTGGTCCGTGCGGTGTATGGAGTTGTAACTCGACGTCTTTTATATGTGATTGTGTCGTGAGTACCTCTTTTTGGTAGCCCTGAAAAGGGTTGTTGCAATACTGTGGTGGAATTCACCACAGTCGATACCGCCGTGTACAAGCTTGTGGAGAAATGACAGGTCAGCCATGCCACGCCGCACTTCCAGGGACTGGAGTCTGCAGGTCCTGAGGAGTGATGGATAGTCCACATTATCCGAAGATATTCCAATCTTAAATGCAATATACCGCAGGAATTTATTTTGAACACGCTTATTGCGCTCATTGAGGTATACTCCAGCTTAGGAAGGACAAGCGCCTTATAAAGCATATCGATGGCATGAACGTGGCTAAAATCGCGGGTATGCCTCTTTACAAAGCCAAGCGAGCGCATAGCGCTACTGGCAACCATTTCAATATGCCGTGAGAAAGTGAGCTGACTGTCGCACCTGACTCCCAAACCCAAAGCTTCATCCCTTCTAGCCAGGGGTGCATTTCCAAGGATGTACGCAAACCGAAGGGGCGCCACTGAGCGATGAAATGAGATGACAGAACACTTCGATGGGTTCAGAAAAAGGCAGTTCACCACGCACCATTTCTCCAGTTCAGTGATGGCCCGCTGAACGATGTCACCGGTCTTTCTGTTCTATCCGTCCAAATAATCTGAATTTTTACTAAGGGATTGACGACTTGATATTATGTATTTTTGAAATGCGAGCATCCAGACAACCAGTCTACACAAATCATTCTAATATGTTTGTCCAACTAATCTATATTTTAGCAGCGGACATGGATTATTAAAAAAATTGAGGCGCCAATTCATTCAAAGTAACCTATTCGTGCGAAAAGACAAAGGGGGAACGTAGTTACAATTCAGCTCGGTAGGACATGTTGTGTATCTAACGTCAAGTTTAAGGGGGTCCAAACATGATCGAAATAAAGCGCAGCATGTAAACAAGGACGTTACCGATTTGTACTTCTTTTGTTGCCTATAAAGGCAGTTGTGTCGGGCAAGTTGTTTTTGTTTTTTACTGTTTTTTTTGTTTTTGTGTTTATTTATTACCTATAATAATTAATTTATTAATAATAGCATTCTCATTTTTGAGCAGTATCATAGATGAGATTGATGGTGCGGGGAACAAATTGTAGAACGAAAAGGGGTGACACAAGGTGTCAACAAGGAGAAGTCATGTCAACCACCATGTTCCTTAGGTCCTTCGCCAACCAGCGCTCCTAGTGGCAGAGCTTGTTAGTTTGGAGCCCCATTGGCAGAGGAGTGTCTAGAGACGGACTGCCAGTGGCGCCGCCAGCGCGTTCTGTCGAGAGTTTTTGCAACTACCTCTTACAGCGTACCTACCTACTATCTCCGTCCGACCAAACTCCCTTTAATTAACACCCGGCAATGTAGGTACTTTAGTCAAGCAGTATTGGTGGAAGTCTTCCGTAGCCGAGGGGCTAATGCTTCCGATTACTGACTAGATGATCTTGGGTTCGATTCCTAACTGGAGCCAATTAACTTTTTTTTTTTTTTTTTAACCTGCGAAATATACTTATATACTTTTAAACTTAACTCCGATCTTTTTATCCAACTAATCTATATTTTACTAGAAGGATTGATTTCGAATACCCACTGTTTTTAATTTACTTTTTTTTTTTTCATTTTCTGTGTCCTATATCGGTACCCATAGTGAATCACTGATATCCTTTAAAAATGCAATGAATGAGACAAATTTTATTACAAAAAATTCCTGTCATGCAGCATGATCAAATGGGCGAATTTTCGTATAATTACGTTGAATTGTTTAGAAATTTTTAGCACTGTGATTGTAATCAAATTGCAATCTACCAATTCAATGGCAAAGAAAACTTATTCTAAATAATAATGTGCTCATTAAAAGGAGATTTTAAATCAGGACTGATTTAGGATATATTTTAGGATAAATTGGTCTGAATGATGTGTATTCTTTGGTGGTCTGGATGCTAGCAAGCTCGCATCTCAAAAATAGAGTAATATCCTAAATCAATCGTTTTGGTAAAATATAGGTTAGTTGCATAAATAGATCACGGTTGGGGGGGAGGGTGGTTCCCAGAATCGCTTGAAATCAGACGGGAAGGAGTCCAGCCATAGGTACCTACTCAAGTTTCTGATTCTCAACCCCTTAACTTTCGATAGCGAATATTTGCTTCATCAGACACTGCGAGTGCAAAATGATAACGAAACGGAGTTAGTAGGTAGAGATAAGAGGAAGTTGCATAAACTCTCGACAGAACGCGCTGGCGGCGCCACTGGCAGTCCGTCTCCAGATACTCCTCATTGGCAGGGGGGAAAGAGAATATCAGCGAAACAAATCAGAGCATTGCATGAAGACATGAACCTACTTGGAAGGTCTTCACTTGTAGCTCCATGCTGGAGACCTTCCTCTTCACTCAGGGGTTATCGCTGTCGCTGTTATCTTTACAATTTGCTTTCATAACTGTCCTGATTGTGGAGTCAGTCACAAAATACTGATACTGTTTTTTGTACCTTGTTATCGTTCGCATACGTGTTTTAAATACTTCAAATGTTTCGAATTTATTCTCGCTAACTATTTGTATATATCACTCTCTACCTGCTTACTCATTGAAGTATTGTTATGGTTAATTGATCAAAACTGCGTTGAAAACATGAAAAATGAGCGAGTTTTCTTGTTCACCGGAATACATTAGCTTTAGAAGCAGCGTCCCATTGCGTAAGATTACTGTCGACTCTGGAACTGAGAAGGTAAATGACATAAATAATACCTATTCGTTTCCATATTTTGTCAGAAACAGGTACCCGATCATCCGTATTTGCTGGCACTTTTTAATCGCGTCGAAAAATCACGATATGAAAAACAAAACCAAATGGGCCTTTTCTGTTATATCCCGGCATATTTCCTAAATTCTCTACTATTCATTCATTCTGACCTGTATGTTCAACTAATCTGTATTTTTACTAAGGGATTGACTACTTGATATGCAATTTTGAGATGCGAGCTTGCGAGCATTCAGACCACCAAACCATACACAGCATTCTGACCTACATGTCCAACTAAGTAATCTGAATTTTTGCTAAGGGATTGACTACTTGATGTTATGTCTTTTTTAGATGCGAGCTTGCGAGTATCCAGACCACCAAACTGTACACAGCATTCTGATCTATTTCAACACAGTGGAAGTAAAAATGATTGGGGATCATCAATCCGATCAATCCCCATTCTATAGAAAATAGTTTGTAAATGCGAGGATGTAACAGAAAATACCCAACCAAATTAACAGAATTTGTTAAAAATGTAGGTCGAGTATTTTGAATTGATATACCTACTTTTGGTTTATTATTTCCAATAATAAGCCTATGTGATCGTATAGCAAAAAAAATTTATAACCCCCCCTCAAACTTTGTCACTTTACGTTTCAAGGAGCGTAGAAACTAAATTTGAAATGTCCGTCCGCCGTTCGCCGTCCGGGCCATAATAGGCCTAAGAATTGACTTAAAAAACCCGTTCTTTCGCACATAGACTCCATTCACCCTCTAGTTGGTCCTAACGTTTAACCATCCCGATCGCTTTACTCGCATAGATGCTGTGGGCCAAAAACGGGCGAAAAAGTGTTTTTTTTCGAGGCCAGCTCAACTGCTCCACCACAACTGCGCAAGCTAATATTCCACGGTTAGGATAACAATGGGCAGTAGGACTTCGCAACAGAACACTTTAGGACCAGATCATGCACGACCTAATAATTATTATTCTCATGTTTGGACAAAATTCACTCATCTCAAAATGCACAACTTTCCAATGAATGTTGATGGAAAAATATGAGTGATAATTATGATAGTGTAAGCGTAATAGGGCGGTGAACCTCCGGTTGTGAGGTTACGAGACCGAGGGACGAGACTCCAGGGTGGCGTGGAAAACTTCCTACACTTGTATTGCTTCCGAATTTCATGTTCCTTCGAGCCATGAATATACGTTTTTTTCTAGGTCATATTTGTTTGTTAATACCAATGCTTTGCCTACGCACATTTAATAACGTCCTCTCGACTTTTCGTGCGTACTTGGATAATGATATTATTAAGGCAATGATTATTTGAATAGATAAGAGCTCACATCGAGAAATATAAACATTCGTATATAATTATAGAAATATAGGTTGTGGCAACTCGAAATAGGACACGCCGAGGAGCCTGGACGGGCCTTATGACGTATGCAAGCCAACTAAAACTATGATCATACTCAATTGAAAAAATAATAAACCTTTGTGAAATAATTTGCAGCGATTTTTTTTTTTTTTTTTTTTTTAAATATAATTGCATATGTTTTACTTCAAGTACATAAATTATGGTTGACGGTGTTCGTTGAGGATAAAATGGTAAATTTAATAATCTTCATGAGAGATACGTAGGATAAACAGTATCTCATAGTGTACAGTAGGTAACTACATCATTCTAAATTATTGTAGACATGAGAGGAAAATAAATGAAACCTAACATCATGGGAGTATCCACAACTGCCACAATTCATGTGGATTTTGGTGGAGTATTATTTTACCTAGGCTCCACTGAAGACTCAGTGTACACTGCTTCTCATTACACATACCTACTGCTAAACCTGATCTCCAGGATGTTCTTTGGTAGGCTCACTGTGAGGAGACAGCTGAAAGAGACTGTGAATTACACTCAGCTGTACTTCAAGGGCCTACTTCACTCATGGTCACCACGTTTATGGCATGCTACAGTTGCCAAGCAGCATGATGCACTTTTTCATCAAGTAGGAAAAATGAGGAGAAAGAGAAAGATTGTAGGTATCACTTGCCCAATGACCAGGGTAAGATACCGTTACCATCAAGCTAAATGTGTCCACCATAATCCAGGATGCCCTGGTTGTTAATGACAGCTTACATATGCATCAGGCCTAGTTCTCTAAGATTAAAAAAACTATTATAGAAATGACCTGCGACAATCAAAATTTGAGCTAAAAGGAGTGGAGACGAATAACGCCAGGTTCATGGCCGTGACCGTGGCTTGGGTGTGGTACGAGGGGGGACCCAAAAGTAACGGAAATTGTGTTACAACATTTTTATTGACAACATTTTTTACACGAAATTTTTATCACCTTCAAAGTAACCCCCATTGACTGTAATACACTTGCTCAATCTTTTTTTCCAGTGTTCAAAACAGTTTTGAAATTCATTTTTTTCAATGTTTTTTAAACCTTCCAGCGATTTTTGTTTCACCTCTTCTACAGTCCCAAAACGTTTTCCTTTCATGTCCCTTTTGAGTCTAGGGAACAAAAAAAGTCACAGGGGGCAAGGTCCGAAGAATAGGGGTGGTGAACAATCGGTGTCATGCCGTTTTTGGTCAAAAATTGCTTCACGGACAGCACTGTGTGGGCGGGAGCATTGTCGTGGTGGAAGAACCAATCTCCTGTGCGCCAAAGATCCGCCCTTTTCTTCCGGATGTTCTCCCTCAACCTTTTCAAAACCTCCAAGTAGAAGTGTTGGTTGACCGTTTGGCCAGGAGGAACGAATTCTGCGTGCACAACACCTCTGCAATCAAAGAAACCAATGAGCAATGTCTTGATGTTGGACTTCACTTGGCGTGCCTTTTTTGGACGAGGAGAGAGAGGCGTCTTCCATTGGCTTGATTGCTGCTTTGTTTCGGGGTCGTAGCCGTAGCACCATGATTCATCGCCAGTTATAACCTTGAGAAAAAAATCTGGGTCTTCATCCAACTGATTTTGCAGCTCCAGACAGGCCTGAAGTCGACGCTCCTTTTGATCGTCGGAGAGAAGGCGAGGAACAAATTTGGCTGCAATCCTCTTCATGCTCAAATCTTCAGTTAAAATCCTCTGAATTAAACTCCATGACAATCCAGACATCTCACTAAGTTGATCGATGGTTCGGCGACGGTCTTCACGGACAAGCGTGTTGATTTGTTCAATGTTTTCGTCCGTTCTTGAAGTTAAGGGGCGCCCAGAACGAGGTTGGTCTTCTATTGACATCTCTCCATTCTTGAAACGCGAAAACCAGTCGTAGACACGCGTTTTACTCAAAGCATTATCCCCATAAGCTGTTTTCAGCATCACAAGGGTTTCCGCGGGTGTTTTTCCTAACAAAAAACAAAATTTTACAGCCGCACGTTGTTCTCCGCTCTCAGCCATTTCACGTTTTCGCCGAAACGGAAAAAGTTGTTTCACTAGAGAAATTCTCACGGACGAACGAATGCACTCACAGCAAATGAACTTTGCACACTGACTTGGGAGAGTGGCCGCTTCGAATAGAATCACTGGAGAACCCGATCCCCCCCTCCGCGTTCCCCCACCACCTAATTCCCGTTACTTGTGGGTCCCCCCTCGTATATTGGTATGTGAGTAATGCTTGCATTACAGCAGGTATGGGCAACCTTTGACATGTTGTGGGCCAAACTTAAGTGTGCAAATACGTTCGCGGGCCTCGTTTAAAAGTAGAGCATTTTAAAGTAGTGTTCATAATTTTTAGCTATAGATATCAGACATGAAATAGTACGACAATGTTATTATAATGCAATTTATTAAAATAACAAAATGAAATTAAAACAATAGGTACAGAATTATAACTCGTTAAATTTGGAGTTGTTACAAACTATGAAAGTTAAATAGCGACACCGAAATCAATGAGACACTTGAGCTTGAATTTGGCAAACTAATTCATCGATGATTGGATCAATTCCACTGATGCAAAGACGTGAAGAGTTTTCCAAATTAACGTCAGTCAGCCTTGTACGATGTGTTGATTTATTAACTTTCATCAATGAAAAGAACTGTTCGCATTTATAAGTACTGCCAAACGCACACATCAATCTTTTTGCAAATTTCCTAAGCTGTGGAAAATGGTCCAATCGCACTCCACGTCTTCAAATTTAGATTTTAGGAGTGAGTTTTCTTGAATCTCGATCAACTCCATTTGCAAGTGTATTGGAGCATTTTGTACATTACTTTTTGTTGGAGTAGCAAATAAATTGAAACAGTCTTCCATGTTTTTGAAATCACTAAATCTGACTGCTCCGTCAGTAACTTGAGTTCTTCAGCATGTTGAGCATAAGCACTATTTTCATACGCAGAGAGCGTGGTGAAATGGTAACTGTTACCAGACAGCATATTATGTGCCTCCCACATGCGGATTTTGTTCTGAAACGCTTTTAAATGGCTTTAAAAATCATTTACTAACTGTCCTTGTTTTTGAAGTTTCAAATTTAAATCATTCAAATGGCCTGTAAGGTCGACCAGAAATTCTAAGTCACATATCCATTTTGTGTCAGTCAATTCAGATAGTGATTTATCTTCTATTTGCATAAAGTCTGCTATCTCATTTCTACGCTCGTTAAACCGTTTCGGCATTTTCCCTTTGCTTAGCCATCCGACTTCACAATAATATGTTACGTCGTCATATTCGGCTGATATTTCATCCAAAAACGCCTTGAACTGACGATGTTTAAGCTGAACTGATGATGGTTTTTACTACCACATTCATAACATTCCGGAGTCGAATGGACTTAGAACACAAGTTCCGTTGGTGAATAATGCAATGAAGGACTATCAAATCATCTTTTTGCACATTTAATTCAGTTGCTTTTTCATTCAAAATTCCGATGAAACCTTTACGTAAGCCAAACATAGAAGGTGTTCCATCTGTGCATACTCCAACTAATTTCGACCATGGCAAGCCAAAATTTGTGAATACCTTTTGAACTTCATTAAAAATGTCCTCTCCTGTAGTGGATCCTTTTAGCGGATGTAAGGCAAGGAATTCCTCAGTAATAGTGAACTCTTTATCAACACCTCGAATAAATATAGCCAGTTGAGCTGTGTCAGACAAATCGGTGCTCTCGTCTAATGCTATGCAAAATGATTCGAAACCAGCCATACTGCCAGTCAATGTTGTTTTTATATCAATAGCCATCATTTCTATACGTCGTGCAACGGTTCGTCTCTGCAAACTAATTTTTTCAAATTCATTTTTCTTTTCAAGACACAAAACACTGCAAACTTCTAACATACACTCCTTGATAAATTCTCCTTCGGCAAATGGTTTTATTGACTTGGCCAATTTTGAACCAACTATAAAACTAACTTTCACGACATTATCAAGTTGTGTTCTTTGTTTATGAAATATTTGCTGCTGTTTTTCTAAATTTGCGATAAGTTTCTGGATTTTGTTTTTTCTTATTTGTCCTGTCAGTGAGAGCAGCGTAGGATGCTTAGTTGAGTAATGCCTCTTTATATTGAATTCTTTCATCACTGATACGGATTCATTACACATCAAACAAACATTGTGCAAGATAATGAAGAATTCTTCAGTCCATTTATCTTGAAACTGGCGACCCTCTGCATCTACTTTCGTTTCTTTCCACCAGACATAATTTTCGTTTTTAGGCCATCATCAGTAAAAACTTTATTGTATATATTTAGGCTATTTGAATTAAGGGGGAACTGTTCATGTAGCTGCGAGTGGGGTTTTCCAGGTTTTTTTTTTTTTTTTTTTTTTTTTTTTTTTTTTTTTTTTTTTTTTGACTAACGTCAAATGTGATTTTGTAATCCCTAATTCATGCCCAAGGACAGGGTGGCCCCATCGATCCTCTGATGCACATGGATGCTGCTCTTACTATCGCGAATCCAATTCTCACCCTCAGCCATCCTCTTATTTGCCCTTGTGGTCTGAACCATAATTTTCGTTTACTTATCGTTCGATAAACTTAAGAAAATAGGTATGTAAGCACTCAAGATGCACAGAAAGTCACAAAGCAAATTGACGGCAGTAGTAGTTCGCTAGGATATCGCTTGTCGAACATCACCTCAGTAGCTCAAATAGAACT
This sequence comes from Adelphocoris suturalis, assembly GCA_030762985.1. Lineage (NCBI taxonomy): Eukaryota > Metazoa > Arthropoda > Insecta > Hemiptera > Miridae > Adelphocoris > Adelphocoris suturalis. Next base: position 9,613,605 of record CM061051.1, on the reverse strand, counting down.
GAACTAAAGTTCGGGCCATCCACCCGCTCATATAGGCAAAATGAAGGAAGGATCTAGAATCTTTGTGCGGGATCAAATCTTACAGCGGGCCAGATCCAGCCCGCGGGCCGGCTGTTGCCCACATGGGCATTACAGGAATGTCCCGGTATGAATGGATTGCATATGATTTTGAGGTGAATTAAAATATTATTTCCGAATCCCCCCCCATTATCCCATTCACGTGTAGATAATTTGAAACTTCAGAGGCTGTCACGAAATCAGATGAAAATATTTAAAATATTTTGATTTATCGATATTACCCCCTCCATTCATCACCTTCCATCTTGATATTTGAAACTCCTGACATATTTTCCAAAACTAGACCAAATTCATTATCGGACAAAAAAGAATGACAAACATCTGATGAGAGCAGTTGAACATCAAGATTTATTACTATTATCCCCTCCACTCACGCCCTTCCATAATGAAACTCCTGTGATATACGTTCCAAAAATAGACCGAATTCATAGTTGAACAAAAAAATAATCACGAAAATCGTTCGTGAATAGTTGAAACATTAAACATCAGTATTACCCCTCCTATGATGAAATTTAAAACTGTCATACGTTCCAAAAAAATATCGAATTCTTAATGGAACAAGAGTCAAACAAATGGAACAATAAGAATCACGAAAATCGGTCAGGATTAGTAGCTTGGGCAGCGCTTGTAAGAATCGGTAGTAAGTACCCCCTCGACCCCCCACCTAGACAGCAAATCCGAAAGTCACAGGGTTTGTTACACAGCTAGACTGAAATTGAAATCGAACAAACTAATAATCACAAAAATCCGATGAGAATTGTAGCCTGGGTGGCGGCGACAAAATTTGTCGAAAAAAGCCATGTTTTCTCGGCTTTACCCCTTCCATTCCCCTTCTTCCATCTATATCTATAAAAGAGGATGTATGTATGTATGTATGTATGTATGTAAGTAGTATAGATATACCAATCCTGGACCACCGACTTCAATCTCTGTTAAAAATGATTCTGACTTCAATCTCTGTTAAAACTGATTTTGTGATAAACCCTGTTAAAACTGATTTTGTGATAAACCCTGTTAAAACTAATTTTGTGTTAAATCCTGTTGAAAATGCTTTTCTGTTAGACCCCTGATAAAATTTTTCAACACAAAACATCAGAACACATTTTTCAACACAAAACATCAGAACCAGCGACTTTTTCTTTTTAGCGACTTGAATTTCTGTTAAAACTTTTTTCAACACAAAACAACATAACCAGTGACTTTTAGGGGGGGTATGTTAAAAGAATATATTCTATAATAAAATGGAACACTTTAAATCGTTAAGGGAACTCGAAGATGGAAATTGTCTTTCCAAGAGCGAGTGGCAGGAAGTGTCTGAATCTGAAAAACTGACTGATTATTTCGTGAGAAAGTATCATAAGTTTTTGGATTTACCAACTGTGAAACGTAACTTTCTCAATGGAAAAAATAAACTAACTGAAAACATTCTAAATTTTACTCCTTTCAAAAATATCAACGTTTGCAAAAATTGTGGTGTTATAGTACTAAATGGTGATATTTGTTTTGAATGCATCGAAGAGGATAATCAAAATATGCTAAAAGCTGTGCACAGTATATTTGCATTTGTAAGTGATTCTATAGTAAGAGGAGAGATGGAAGAGGAGATGTAAAAATATTAGGTTTTTATAAGGGATCCCTTATAAAAATTATAATTTAGTATTTACTTTAATCCTACCTATAATTTCATTTTCCATTTTCTTTCTCGTTTTGTGTTTTCGTAAGTTCCTTCAGATGATCTACGAAATTTTCTTTTCCTATTCCAATTTTATAATGTCCCCAAGCAAGAGTATCCATACCATTTTCCAGAATATGTCTTTTATCATCGTAGGCACTGAGCGCTTTCTTGTTCTGTTTAATGGTATAAATATCGTGCTTGTTTGATCTAAACATCATTTGCGTTTTGTAGATCGGTTTCTTGGTCAACAGACATTCTTTGAAATCATTGAATTTAATGTCCTGTTCAATAACGTTTTTCTTGATTCCTTTCGCTTTCTTTGTTTCTTTTTGATTCTCGAACGTTTTGTGTGCGTAAAGTTTCGATCTTAGTCCGACAAATTCCTCCATTACTTTTCCGCTCATTTCATCTTTGAATTTTCCAAGTACTTTCTTGTTCACTTGAGGTATACCGTAGACATTTTCTTTCGGATAATCGGATGTATCAAACTGATCAATCATGTTGTTTTTAATATCCGAGTAAAAGTCTTCAGTCTTTATGTCCATGATTAGACTGTCCGTGTCACAGTACATTAATTTAACATTTTCTCCGTATTGTTTCTTTATCGTGTTGTAATAAAAGTCGTACATTAGAGTTTTTGAAATGTCCAAAATACTCATTCCGATGTAGATGGGTTTATTGAAAAGAATTTTGGTCTTTTTCATGTGAACTGCTGCTAAGTTTTCAGTGAATATCGTTCTACGATCAAAAGTTGGTTTTGCTATCAATAATTCCAGTTTCTTTCCGTTTGAACATAATTTGATATCGACTCTTTGCCTGATATTTTCCATCGTTTTTCCGAATACACTGTTGTTCATCAATTTGAAAAATTCCTTTTCAAAATCATTTTTCGCTTTCGTTCTCAGTTCCGTGTTGAAGTCAATGTACACTTTCAACCAATCCGATTGATCAAACTCCAGAACTTTGTGCATTTTCTTTAGTTTCATCCCCATGCTCAGACACTGTTTCAAATTCCTGTAGTGCAAAACGTATCTATCTTTGTTGTACAAAGTTGTCATCAGTTTAGGTAATTTTGTATTTCCAATCCTGTTTTCCGGTGCAAGTGGTAGATCCGAGTGTAAATCGTGCAGTTCTTTAGGATATTCCAAGTCAACTTCTAAAATATAACCTTTAGGAGATTCATCATCAATCTTTTCAACATCTAAATTGTACAAGTTCTCTACCCATTTAAAACCACCATATGGTAAGTATTTTGACATTGCCCATCCATAAAGGTTGTTAGCGTCTACGTACGCTATGTAACTCGAAGGTTTAGCTGGGTCATATTTATCAATCATATACTTGTTGTTTGCTTTCGCGTACCTGTTACTACATTGCGATATACCACCACGAATTCCTTTTTCAATCATTAAAATTTTATCGTAATCGGTCAAAAGTTCCAACTTAACTTTAGTCATTTTCAACATACAGTCCCACGAGAATCCAGGTGTTGTGTAATACCATGCAGGATCTAGTTTGTATGTTTTCAGGGAAATATCTCTGAAATTCTCCATCACATCTGCAAGCAGTAAGATGTCACTTTTGTTGTAAAGCATGGTGAATTCTCTCATGTTTTTGATTCCAAATCTTTCCCAAACTTCTTGCGCATTTCTGTACTCGGACTCTTTTACTCCTTGTTTGTTCAAGCTGCTGTAAAATGCTTCAATAGGTGGTAAACAGGTTTCATCGTACCTTTCCGAACTATCCATGTACTCATATGGGTAAGCTAGTTTCCTTGTCATCAACTCCAAGTTATCTGTTCCAAAATGTTTTACCAGTTCCTTAAATTGATCTTTCGTTAAATTTCCTACTAGTTTTTCCAAAGAGCTTGATAGAAATTTGTACGAATCCACGAACCTTATTTCAATTTTATTCATTACTTTGTTTCCTTTCATATCCAATTTTCCAGAGTCGTACCTGAGAATCTTTGAGAATGAGATATACTTTTCCTCAGTATTTGGAATCAATCGTATTTCCCCTTCATCCTCTCCGAGTTGTTTTATAAATAAGTGGGCATCGTACCCAGCCAGGTTGTGGAAAAATACAGGTACGAATCTCGGACATTGATACTCCAAATTACACAGAGAATGGGCGGTACCTCTAAATTCTCCTGACAAATGGTCATGGTCAGCCACACGACTTTTGTTCATATTGATATTTTGTTTTAATTGGGTCAATTCCGTTTGTATTTTGTTTGCATTACTTTCATCTTCTTGCATGTGAAAGTAGACCAAAGCTTTTTCCATCTCCTCGAGTTTCTTTTCAAGCATTGGAGGCAATTCGTTAAAACCTCTCTCACAAATGTGACAAGCTTTAGCATTTTTGAACTCCTGTTTCTGTAGGTCAGTTAATGGTTTCATTGGTACAATTTTATCGTAATATTCCTTAGCAATGTGCAAAACTTCCTCTTTTAGTTTCTGATAAAATACTTTTGGAGAATCCGGACCAGAATATTCGACTGGAGGTTTATAATATCCGTTGGAATACTTTATGTAATATGAAAAACTGCTAGCTTCGTGTTTTTGAATTTTATTAGTGAACGCATTAGTTTCATCAGGTTGACAAGTTTGAAGTTTTCTAAGCAAACTTTCAAAGTCCGAGTAGATAGCGAATGGAACTTTCATGGAGCGTTTATAATTTTCAAATTGTAAGATGTTATCGTAAGGTTCTGGTAGTTCTACTTTAACAGCTTTATGAGCTCCGCAATATTCTTTATGTTCGTTTAATTTAACCTGAGTTCCAAAGCTATTTAAACACATTTTACATAAAAATCGTTTGTGACCATCCTTCGTTAGCTGACTATGACCAACCAGTTTCCATAGATCTTTGATCCAGCAGTAATGTTCAGTTTCCTCATTTTTCAAGTACAACAAGTCAACGTGTTTTTCCTTTTCATCTTTCGTTATTTCCAAGGGAACTATAGTATTATTTTCATCCAGACAGTAAACATTAATGGAAATTCCGGTTCTTTTCTCAAACTTTTTCACGTCTGTAAGTTTCATAGGAAAACTGATATCTTTCAACGCTTCATCAAACTCATGTTCCCACGTTATGTACTTTCCTATTCTATCAGAATGGTGGTCAGCTGGATGTAAAGCTGAAAGAACAGACCAAAGGAAACATTTATTATCGTTATTTTTCACATTTATAATTGCTTTCCTATTTTGTAGAAAATCAGGGAGTGGGATGTAAGACGATCCTCTCAAAGGAGTGTACTTGTTAACGTTAAGTTCCAAATGCTTGATCTTATGAAGTTGCCATTGAGATCCTTTTATTTCGAACGATTCCATTTCATTTAGAATTTTCTGTTTCATTTCCTCGTAACAATTTGGTACTTCTGCTGACTGCAATATTATTACGTTTTTAGTTTTGAAATTGAGTTCATGATACTCCATATTATTTTCGTTAGTCCCTTTTTTAAATTCTGCGATTAAAACTACATTAACTTTTAGTTTCATTTCTCTAAGTTTCATGTTGATTAAACCAGTTACGGTTTTTTTAATACTGTCAAGAAATTTGGAAGCATCTTTAAATCCTTTCGTATTTTTAATATCGTAAGTCACTAATCTAGATTTAAATGCAGCTTCCTTTTTTACAACTTCCGTTTTCGGTTCTTTGCTTTTTTCAAATATTTTTTCATTAAAATTAAATACTTTGTGCAATTTCCTCGGATTTACAAATACAGGTTTCGCTTTCCTAGGTTTTCTGATAGTCATTGTCCGGTCCGGGTCGTTTTTTCCATGGCGCTTAGACTTTAGGTGTCTAGCCCAGTTTTTATAGGTGATGTTAACATCACACTTTTCACATTTTTTCATATCGTACATTTTATTATAGGAAATATAATTTTTTTTCGTATCGTTCATTTTTATTAGAAAAGAGATTCTTTTAACTAACCCCTCAATTTTTATATTATCCACCCGCTTTTTCTTGTATGGATACTATATATTGTTGTTTTAATGGAAAATTTCCATTAAAACGTTTTTATTAATATTTAAAGGTGGGGGCGATTCATCCCCCACCTTTAATAGATTGGGCTTTAAACAAACTTGATGTTATACATGTCTCTCCCATTTATTGATTTGGTGATTCCATGGTACACTAAGCAAACACCGTACTCAACTAGAGCTTGGAGTTCATTTTTTTCAAATTTTTGAATACATCTTTCTGGTATGAACACTCTAAATTCTCCTAGATTGGCTATAACAGCCTCCCACGAGTATTTCGTTGACACAAATTCAAAGTTTATAATTTTGTAAGGTTTTCCGATTTCTAGTTCAGAAAGCTTGTTTGTGTTGTTTTCAAAATTAATTTTTTTCAATAGCTGCTCCCTATTCATTTCTATTTATTATAGGAAAAAAACTTTTTTTCCTATAATAAATAAAGGATATGGGTTTAGACGTCGAAGCATTAAATTTATGTGAAGAACATGGAGGTTTCTGGAAGTTTGTAAAGACACCTGAATTTCAATTTTATGAAAAAAACGTTTACGCACTAGAGAATATTTTACATGAATTGGAGGAGTATAGATTTAGTAAAATGTTGTTGAAAGAACGTGTATTGGGTATCGATGGTAAACCACCACGCAATACAAAGGAGGAAGTAAAGGCAGACCTTAATAAAAAAAAGATTAAGGTTCCTAAAAATGCTACTGAACATCAACTTAGAGAATTGGATTATAAAGAGAGTAAAGCCAAACTGAAGAAGCAGTTTGAGGATTATTTTCACTCTTGCTAAAGCTCAGAATGCTGGGGGAAGGAGATTTTATTTTTTAATGAACACTGCTCATTAAAAAATTACTTAGTTTTGTATTCCCACCCTAAAGAGTCGAATATAGCTTTACAAATTCTGTCTGTTTCATTTTACGATCAAGAGATTTTACTGTAAGAAAATCTCCTTCGTCTAATTTATGGTTGTGTCTCAATAACAGTCTGTATAAAATAAACTTTGTATTTATAAAATTTTTTCTTTCAGAGTTTGTAAACATAGACGAATATTTTTCAGAAAATTTTTCAAAATCTTTGACTAGAATGTTTTCCAGATGACTTATGTCGTTTAATTTTTGACCAGTTAAATTTGCGTGTATAAGTACATAATCGTCATAATGTTTAGTATATCCGAGTTCTTTTAAGAAATGTATAATATGAGATTTTTTTACGTTTGCAAATTTTTTAGACCTAGATTCTCGCTCGTCTTTAATTATTCCATGAAATATCAATAAGCGCTCGAGGTCTGAATAAATAGTGGGGTTTATAAAAGTATATTGCTTTCCTTGATACTTTTGAATACATTTTTTAAAGTGACTAACACGATCATATTTGTATTTTGGTACTACGACATTATAAGATCTATTATTAAAATATTGTATAACTTCTGAAAAACATACTTTACAAATTAAAGTATCGTTTTCTTTTATAAAATCCTCGTCGTTTTCACAATTTTCGCAGAAATTTCTACTGTAATTTAAATTTAGTTTGTTACACGTTTTATCAGTAATGTTTAACTTTACAAAAATATTATACGGAATACAAGTTTTTACGACGTTTAAATAGTTATTTAATATTTTACATTTGTCTTTATCCTTTTTGCGTATAGGCGTTTGTAAAATGGATAAAAATTTTTTTATCAAAGTAGCAGTTCTTTTTTTATACAACAAGAATATATGTTCACTAAATTGTAATTCGTCGATGATTGCCAAATCTTTTTTTACGTCGTTGTATATCCTACCGCCTAGTTTAGTATGGTCTATCTTGTTCAATATTTCTAATCTCGATTTAGAGTGGTTGTACATATCGATGTTCTTACGTAAAAACATTGATATAAAATTATCTACGTCAATTAAATTCATTTATCTTTAATTTTATATCGATGTTCTTTTAACTAGCCTTCCATCTTTAAATAGTAGACCCGGTGAATCACCGGGTCTCCTATTAAGGCAAATACAAGTCAATTTGATTTTTAACAGTAAATACCTCGTACCCGTCGAATCGACGGGTACGATGAAAGGTAAATACAAGTCGAGAACATTTAAAGAAGAGTTTAAAAACTCTTAAAGAGGGGTCGCGATTCGCGACCCCACTTTAACGTTAAAGTCGAATACAAGTCGAAAACATTTTAAGAAGAGTTTTGAAAACTCTTAAAGAGGGGTGGCCAATTTGGCCACCCCACTTTAACGTTAAAGTCGAATACAAGTCGAGAACATTTTAAGAAGAGTTTTGAAAACTCTTAAAGAGGGGTGGCCAATTTGGCCACCCCACTTTAACGTTAAAGTCGAATACAAGTCAATTGACTAAAAAAGCCGCGGCTGGAATTCAAGCCGCGGCTTTTTCATTTCATACGAAATTTTATGACTCACATGTGAGCCGCAAATTTTGATCTCGGTTAACAATTGTTTGGTTCTTTCGAGCCTGAACCAATAAGTTTTTTCTAGAATTCTGTTTTTTGTAGTTCTTGAGCATAGAAAGATCCTTCAATCTCTTTGTCGTTTAAATCTTTTATTTTGTAAGTAATTGGATTTGTTGGTAGAATTCCAGAAACCACAAAAATTTCTCTAGTCCATTTAGCATCATATTTATTCCCAAATGTTTTCTTAAATCTTGTTATTCGAACTCGATCTCCAAGAGAAAACTTTACTTTTTGTGAGGCTTTTTGGTTCCTAAACAATCTAACTAACACTTCATCTTCGTTATTTTTATTAACTTGTACAGGTATCATACCAATCGATCTATGGAAATCTTTAAAATTGTATTCATGAATCAAATCCTCTAGAATATCGATCCATTTCTTATTATTTCGTACTTCAAAATGGATTTTCATTTTTTCGTTTAAAGTTCTATTAAATCTTTCTATGATTGCCGATTTTTCTTCATTCTGTGTATGATACATTTTTATTTGGTGACTTTTCAGAAATTCTTTAAACATTTTATTTTCAAACTCTAAACCTTTGTCAGTGTGCAGTAAATTAGGAGCTTTATGATTTTGTGATTTGGCCTTTTCTATGATTTTCTCAAAAGCTTTTGTTACGTTCTTTCCATCCTTTTTCTTCAAGGGTAAGGCCCATGCAAATTTTGAAAATGTATCGATAACATTAAGCATATAACCGTATCCATCATTCTCTTTTTCATAATTTTTCATGATTATCAAATCAGCAGCCCACAAATCATCATTACCTTTAGTAAATATTGTCCTTTTTTGAAATTTATTTCTTATCGGCTTGTGTAATTCTTTAGCGAGAGATAATTTTTCATCAACATTCAGATCTTCTACTACAGTTGGTTCTTCAGAATTTTCTCTCTCGGGGGAAGTGATAAACTTACTCTTATTAGTTTTACATTTTGTACATTTTGCAGCCACTCTCCATCTCCCGTTTACCGTTTGTATTTTTTCTGCATCAATATTATTGGTTCTCTTCTTACACTTGTGACAGTAAATAGGATCAGTTAAATCATTATCCATTTTTATTATAGGAAAAAGGTTTTTTTAATGTGTCCGGTACCTTGCCTTCTATAGCCCAATCAAAAATGGCACGAATTGGTGCTTTTTCTCCGTTAGGATCTTGAATGAATTTGCTCTTATGAGTTCTGCATTTAACACATTTAGCTGAAATTCTCCACCTTCCGTTCACAGTTTGTACAATTTTCACGTTTATATTTTTCGTTTTTTTCTTACACTTACAGCAATAAATTTCGTTGTACATTATTTATTTTATTATAGGAAAAAAAGTTTTTTATGAGATATTTCTCATAAAAAAGAAACTCCTCACTCACTCTTCAATCAAATGCAAATAAACTGTAACATTTTCAAATTTCAGCTCATCTCCATTTTCATTTCTACATGATAGTTTAATTTCTTTAATTTCTCTAATTCCTTTTTGTAGAGAACTGTAGAGAATTTTCTTATTCGTTTCCATATAAGTAGTATTTGGGAGAATCGTTTTCTCTATCAAAGATACATGGAGTAATTTATGTTCCTTATGAAGATTGGAATGCTCATCATGATTAGCAAAACTATAATCAATAATATTACAATACCATTCAATTAACGAAATAGGCTTGATTAACTTTGGATTGTCTTCAGAATAGTAGTCCTTATTAACATCAAAATAATCCCCAGGTATTTTACATTGTTCAAAATCAAATAGGTAACAGAAATTTCCGTAACGTAAAAATTCAATTACAACGGGAGATTTAAGAAAAAATCTATTACGATTTGTAGCGTAGTCTACTTTAAAAACCAAATTTTCAGGTTTTATTTTTTTTAATGCGTCAATTTGTGATTTATAAAGTGTTTTATTCACCTCAAATTTCTTCATGAGATCAGTTGTATAATCTTTTATTTTTAAATATAATTCTTTTTTAAACGTTTCAACATTAAATGTGCCATCTAACACATACTCGTGATGATACCATCCATCTATAAGATATAATTTTAATGATATCATTATATCTTTTACTTGAAATGAAAGAGAAGGTGAAGTAAATAATAACTTTACTATCCCGAGTTTATATTTTTTATCGGGATTTAGATCAATTTTTTCAGTAAAAGTTATTTTTAGATCTTTGTGCTTATCAGAAATTTTTATTAGAGTCATGCTTTTATTATAGGAAAAAAAAGTTTTTTTTCGTATAATAAAGATGAGTAAATACGAATACGAGATTGACCCAATACCGTTTGATAAAAAAGAGGTTAGGAAAGGAATTTTACCATTACCTTTAAGATTATTAATAGTAGGAACTTCTGGATGTGGAAAAACGACTCTACTTTACAATTTAATCACAAAACCTTGGGGTATTCCTTTCCATAATCTTTACATTTTTTCAAAGTCCCTAGATCAAAATGTGTATAGAGGTTTGAGAGAAACTTATGATAAAATTGCTATAAAAGATGGAGTAGAAATAGCACAGTTCTTTAGTAATTGTGGTGAGCTTATACCCTTAGATGATTGTAAAGAAAATAGTTTAATAATTTTTGATGATTGTGTAAACATTCAACAGCAAAGAGAAATCAAAGATTATTTTGTGAGAGGACGTCATAAGAAAATTTCCTGTGTTTACTTGACACAATCATGGTCAAAAGTTGATAAACAACTCATTAGAAACAATATTAATTTTTTATGTGTATTTAGACAAGGACCAAGATACATGCGAGATATTTATGATGAATATGTGGGAACTGATTTAACTTATGATCAATTCAAAGAATTATGCTATTCTTGTTGGGATGAGGACTTTGGTTTTCTAACGATTGACATAACAAAGAAACGCAATGACGGACGTTACCGAAAGAAATTTAAAGAAAACGCATTGGGAAACGCATTGGGAAACGCTTAAAGACGCATGTGGAAACGCTCAAAAACGTAAAAATAGTGTTCCTAAGCGTTTAAGCGTTTAAGCGTTTAAGCGTTTAAGCGTTTGATTTTTTAAAAACTTTTTTTCCTATAATAAAAACATGACAACAAAAAATACTTTATTACAAGCGCTTAGACAGAAATTCAAAGACGCGCAACTTGAAGTTATGAAGGAAAAACAAGCCAAACTTAGAGAAATCAAAAAGATTGATCAACCCCCTGAAGATGAACAAATATTTTTCACACAACCAAAACGTAAACCCATGACTGTAGCTGAAGCTGATGAAGGAATCAAACTTAAAAAATATTTACAAAAAATAGCGAGACAAGAAAGGATTAACCAAGCGACTGATAAAGAAACAAAAGAAAAGGCTTTTGAGCCTATAACTTCACGATTAGATAAGGTAGAAAAAGCAATTGAAAAAACTGATGAAGATCTTGGTAAAAAATTAGAACTCATTCCTGCAATAAAAACATTTAACCCCTTGGCTATCAGTTCACCTAAAAAAGTTTCTTTTCAAGATGTTGATGGCAAGGCTCAAGGTATTGATAATGATACTGAAGATACATTAAATCAAAGCTTTTCAAGTGATAATGCAGATAGGGATGATGAAATGGAATCAATATTACAAAAAAGTGCTAAATTACCAAGCTCTTCTGTAGGTCCTTTAGGTATTGGACCAATTGCAGAATTATATATTCTTCATCCCGATAGACAATTTGGAATATACCCTTTAAAAAATCATATATTTATTGGAAATAAACAGATACGGGTAAATGGCAATGATATTGAAATAGAAAAAATTAAATATTCCGGTACTGAAGGCTTATGGAAGCTCTTAACAAAACCCATAGCTTCTGATATTCCATCCAAAGATGAATACACTAATGAAGACTTTAAAGCTTATGCAAAAATCCTCATTCAAACAAATAGCATGTTTCAAAATAATAATCCCGAATCTAAACAACCAAAATCAAGTGTTAGTAAAAAATGGAAAGAAATCATAAAACCAATCTGGGAGTATAGTAAAAAGAAAAAGATCGGTACCGGGTTGATTAAATATACTGAAAATCCCGTAGAATTTAAATATATAGATAATTTGAATCAACTTCAACAAAGACTATACTATTTGTATGCGCAAGAGCAGGCAGGAAATAATAATTTTCACAATGAAAAATTGGGAATTATAAATTTCATTAAAGATCAACTGGAGAAAGATATTGATAATCCCAAGGGAACTGAATACTTGATTAAAATTATTAATAATTTACCCAAAAATATGATAAAAAACGGTTCTGGTATTTTCAATACTTTGTTGAACAAACTAGACGGTTTCGTACCTGAAATGCATCTCCCAGGTGGTTATCAATATTGTGGACCATTTACTAAATTGGATAAGAGATTAAATAGAGGGGATGAAGGTATAAATAGTCTCGATAAAGCTTGTAAACAACACGACATTTTTTATAGGGATCATGAAAAAACAAGTGATAGACATATTGCTGATAAACAACTAGAAACAGAAGCTTATAAAATTATGAAAAGTTCAACAAATATCGGTGAAAAATTGGGAGCTGCTACTGTGGTAGGTGGTATGAAAATCAAAAGACACTTTGGGATGGGTGTATACTAGGTATTATGATTAATTTTTTTATAGAATTTCGATTCTATAAAAAAACTTTTTTTCCTATAATAAAATGATTACGCAACAAATAAATTTGTCTGAACTACAAATGAAAAAAATAAGAGCCGCTTATAGAAAACGTGCTCCAGTAAAAGTACGACTAGCTTTTGAAGATATTAGTGGAAAAGGAAATCATAAAATCCTGTTAAATGAAACTCAGAAAAAAAAGCTAGATAAAAGTATCAAAAACAAAAAAGGGGTTGATTTGGAAATGAATTACGATCAGTTGCAAATAAATCATTCAGGGGGATTTTTACCCTTACTTTTTGCAGGAATTGGCGCTCTTGGGGCATTATTGGGTGGTGGAGCTGCAGTAGCTTCTAGCGTTATTGATTCTAAGCATAAATCTGCTGAAGAAGCAGAAATCAAACGCCATAACTTGGAAATGGAGAGATTAGCACAAAACGCAAAAAGTTTAAGTATCGGTTCTGGATTGAAGAAGAAAAAAACTATTTCAAAACCTAAAAAGAAACCTACCAAATCAAAAAACTAAATAGCTTCCAACCTCTTACCAATTTTGATATTGAAAGATTATCGAAAGAAATGAAAATTAAAAATTTCAAAGGAGTTTTCATGAAGGATGATTTACCAGAGAAAGTGAACCACACGGAATGTGGAATTATAAATCTAGAAAATTCTGATGAGGCTGGAAGCCACTGGACTGCATATTATAAAAATAACAATTTAAAATATTATTTTGATTCGTATGGTAATGCACCACCACCAAGAGAACTTGTTCAATATTTAGGTTCAGAAAATTTATTTTATAATGAGGAACAAATCCAAAACCAATATGATCCTCCTATCTGTGGACATTTATGTTTATTAATTTTGAAAAAGCTATCAGAAGGACACGATTTTGAAAATAGCATGAGAACTTTGAGGAAAAATCTTAATTTATTTTATTAAGTCTCGATTCTATAAAAAACTTTTTTTTCCTATTATAAAATGATGTACACAAATAATGAAACACCTTCAGCCCCTGAAGAATTTACTCCAATAACTCATCCTAGATTATATCCAAAAATAATTTTTCCCGAGTTTAATGAGAACAATTATAGAATCAATCGAATTATCACTCAATACAAATTTTTAGAAGATGAAGAGAAAATGAGAAATGGTTTGAGAAAAAAATATGGGAAACTATCCAGTACTCTTTACGGTACTGAATTTTTATTCGCCCTCTCAGAACTCGGACTGGCCGGAGCCTCTATATCATTACCAATAATAATTCCATGCAGTGTTCCAATTTCTGTAGGATTGACAACCTTATCATTAATATTGAGGACTTCGAGCGGATTTTTCAATAAAAAAATTACTAAACACTCTGAAATTGAGCTTTTGGCAAAAGCTAAATTAAATTCGATTGAAGAAAAGTTTACAAAAGCAATTAAAGACGGTAAAATATCCGATGAAGAGTTCAATGATATTGAACAAGAAATAAAAAATTATGTAATTATGAAAAATAATATTTTAAATGAATATAATAAGAATAAAAAAGAAGTTAAAAGTGTGGATCCTTTCAAACTATCACTTTTGAAACATGGGGAAGTTTTCAGAACTAGATTTTAAATAGGTTTTAAGTCAGTTTTTATAGGGATTCCCTATAAAAATTATTCCACTCGATATTTTTATAGAATTTCGATTCTATAAAAAAACTTTTTTTCCTATAATAAATAAGTATGAATGAAATTAAAGCAATTTACTCTAAATACGATTCTGAAATCACAAGGATTCAGTATATTAACTATAGTCCCGAATCCAAAGTTGAATTGAACACTGATGCTAATAGAACGGTTTTCAAATTACCACTGGAAGATCATTTTATAGGTAGTAATATTCAATATTACATTTCTGGGAAATACGTTCCTAAAGATGCCGCAAAAACCTATGGAGTTAATGATGGAATAATGATGGTTGATAATTTTGTTGCCCACTTATTTTCCAAAATTGAAGTAAAAAAGCATAATACGATTATTGATGAAATTGATAATCCTGGAATTGCAAGTACAGTTCTAGGACTAGCTTCTTTCTCTGGACCTCAAAATTACAATGCAAAAGTTGTCAGAAGTGGTTTTAATTCGAGAGTTTCGGGAGGGGGAAAATTTAGTGCAACTGGGGATTTAGGTGATTTAGGTCTTGGTTTTTTCAAAGAGAACTACCCAATTTACAAGGGAGGATTTGAAATTGTGTTCTACAGAAATAATAACGATGATGTACTCTTTCGTTACAAGAAAGATTCAACTTCAACAGAAGGTGTGGAAGGAAAAGTAGTAATCGAAAATTTTTACCTTAGGGTTCCCATAATTGAGTTTGAAAGTCTATCAAAAACACATTTAATAGCCGAACTTAGTACCACTCCTTACTTATTCCGTTTTAAAAAGCTACAATGTATTGAAGAGAAAGTTCTTGCTGGAAAAAAATGGACTTACAACATTACAGGTATTTATAGAAATATACAGAATCCGATCTGGGGGTTTGTTGTCTTCCAAACTGACAGAAAACAGAACCAAAAGAAAAATAACTCACAGTTTGATCATTTAAATGTTAAAAATATTAGTTTTGAAGTAGGAGGGCAAAGTTATCCTCAAGAAAATTTGAATTTAGATTTTGAATCAAACGATTTTTATATAGCTCACACCATGTACGAAGATTTCAAAAGAATAATATGTAAAGACTCATCTATTCCATACTTTGATCTTCAGTTTTTCAAAGAGAGCTACCCAATTTATAGTGTAAACTTGACCAGACAACCACAAACTATTTCTGGTCAAAAAAGTAATATCGTTTTACGTGTAGAGTTTGATAAAAAAGTACCAGAAGATACTACGGGTTATATAATTTTAATGTCGGAAGTAACTCTGAACTATTCTCCTCTAAAATCTATGATAAAAGAGGAATTCTAAAACTTATTTAGGGAATAGGGTGAATAAATATATTTTTATTGAGAAATTCTCAATAAAAACTAAAGCAAAAAAAAAAAATATCCAAGGAATTACAACTCACGAAATTTTAAAATTTTTTATAATAAATATGTACTGTTTGCATTTTTCAGCATGTTTCGATAAGATATTACAAAGGAAACTGGAATTAAACGTAATATACAGGAAAAGGAAATAACAATAAACGATAACAATAAACAATAATAAACATTTTATTTTACATCATAATAACTAGAAACGCAGAGAACCTTGAGAGAGCTCCCAGGGGAGCCGCTCCAAGGTCAACCAATGCCTCATAATCAACTCCAGCACCCCAAGCGTTACGATAGGAACGCCTTATCTTAAAGGGGGGTCCTCGAGAACCGCGGGATGATATGACGTGATTCCCCCCTCCAAAAGCGGCCCTCAAAGACCGCTTTCGTTTCTAGAACCTTGAGAGAGCTCCCGGGGGAGCCGCTCCAAGGTCAACCAATGCCTCATAATCAACTCCAGCATTTTTTATACTTTTCATCTTTCAGCATCCTTTCAATATTTTTCAAATGCAAACAAAACGATTTAAATGAAATACTCAACATTTTAAGTTTTTGATGGTCTTTCACAATCACTCCAACTCTTCTCAACTTCTTACTATAACTCAAGGACACATGTAGCTTTTCTTTTAAACAGAGATTCCAATCCTCTCCTGTGATCTTCATATGTTGAAAATACACTTCCAAGTAGTATCCATAAACAGCAGTAGTATAAAAAAGTCTTGATGTTTGCTTCCTTATTACATCACCAGATTTAATAAGGTAATTCTCTACTTCCATAATGTTATTTTGATTAGGAAGTTTCACCTTTTCCATTTCATGGTCAAATACAACAAATTTTTGTAGGTACTGATGCATTTGATCTGGAGTTCTTGATATATTAGACACTTTTGGGATTTTCAAAAGCTTTTGAAAATCACATTTTCTACTACCTGGTAGACTCACATTGTTTTTCGTGATTAGTTCTCTGGCTTCACTTGCACTAACACAATTTTTCACTTTCTGCACGAAACTCAAACATTCCTGGTGATATTGTTCCACTTTTAAAATTTCTTCACAGAAATCATAATCATCACAATAAGCTAACTTTAAATATTCAGGAGGTTGTGCCATGTTGAACAGTTGAGGAGAAACTGATTGTGAATATGGAGATAGGAATTGCAAGCGAACTATCTGAAATGGGAATGCAAGGTCAACTAGCTGACCTCCTTTGAGATAGTGTACGGAATATTAATCTCGCATTATTTATCATTTCCTTTAGTTCACAAACGCCAAGCTAGATAGCATGAGACTCTAGAAATCTTAAGAGTTTTTCATTAAGGAAAATAATAACAGCTTTACAATTCTCTTTCTGAAAAAAAACCATGAAAACATGGTTTTTTTCAAGACATTTTTCAGGATAGAAAAAAATCATTTTTTATGAATTTGTGGTGATTGGAGGGAAAGGATTATTTATATAAAGAATTTCTTTATATAAAAATAACAGATCACATTCAAAAAATCATTCTACGAATTTTAAAGCATGCATATCTTTTCCTTTATATTTTTCCATACCATTATAAACGATTTTAAATTGACCCTTAACCAATTTAATTAAATCGTTTTTAGTTAAAATATCGTTGTATCGAGATGGTAAATAAACATTAAAATCGTTCTCCAAGTTGAGGAGAATAGCTTCACCGTGTTTTGTTTTCTTAAATTCTCCACCGAGAATCTGATAAGACTTTCCCACATCCAAATCCGAGAGTTTATTGTATGTTTGTTCAAAATTAAGTTTTTGTAATAATGCGCTTTTACTCATTTTATTATAGAATATATTCTTTTAACATACCCCCCCTAAAAGTCACTGGTTATGTTGTTTTGTGTTGAAAAAAGTTTTAACAGAAATTCAAGTCGCTAAAAAGAAAAAGTCGCTGGTTCTGATGTTTTGTGTTGAAAAATGTGTTCTGATGTTTTGTGTTGAAAAATTTTATCAGGGGTCTAACAGAAAAGCATTTTCAACAGGATTTAACACAAAATTAGTTTTAACAGGGTTTATCACAAAATCAGTTTTAACAGGGTTTATCACAAAATCAGTTTTAACAGAGATTGAAGTCAGAATCATTTTTAACAGAGATTGAAGTCGGTGGTCCAGGATTGGTATATCTATACTACTTATGTATGTTGCCTATAGACTCCGAAACCGCTCGACAGATTGTAATGAAACTTTCAGGTATTATTAGGCATGATTCAAGGATTGTTCCTGTAAAGTTTGGTGCAAATCCGTTCAAAGGGCTCTGACCCAGAGGGCATAAAAGGGTGCAGTGTCAGGTTTTAGAAATTTATTTAACTACCCAAGCCAAGACCGAAGGCAGAGTGAGGCCGAGGGTGAGGCCAAAGGATGAGGAGGAGGATGAGGGAGGATGATGAGGAGGAGGAGGAGGAGTGAGGAGGAGGGAGGAGGAGGAGTGAGGAGGAGGAGGAGGAGGAGGGAGGGGAGGAGGGATGAGGATGAGGGGGAGGGAGGAGGAGGAGGAGAAGGGAGGAGGAGGATACTATTGAACGTCTGCATAAAATGACAACGAATCCAGGGTCATTGTAGACACCAAAGGCAGAAACCAAAGGCTAAGCTTCCTTCCATCAAATCACCTCTTAATAACAGTTTAAAATTACGATCAATAAACAAATTTAATTTGGGCGCAGCAACGCTCGCGGGGGGAACGCTAGTCTTTAAATAATAATTGTTGGAATTTTTTGCACAACTAGACTGAAATTGGCTTTGAACAAAGAAATAATCTCAAATATCGATCGAGAATTATGGCCTGGGCAGCGTCGACAAAATTTGTGACAGACATACGCTATGGGTTTTTTCACGGATTCGGTCTTAGAATGGTCTGATACGGATTTGTACGCGGGTTTTTTTTTTTTTTTATAATTTTTTTTTCAATCATTTTTTTTCTCCCACACACCCTGGATCAATTCCAATAGGTCTTCCCTCTATTAACGAAGCCTAGCTTCAGAAGGTCGTCCTATGAAGTATCAAAGACTCATTCAATTTGGGCATTTCGGCAGGAATGCTATAATCTGCTATCATCACTGTGCCCAACTGTGGGAGGATCTAAGAGTTATATCACACATGCTGTAGGTAGGTACATGAAACAGAAACTATATCTACCAGACCAGTAATCCTAACAATACCTACTCACACATTGATCAGAACAACATTAATGTATACAGGGTGACCGAGAAAGAAACGTCAAAACTTCCTCTTGGAGATTTTTTTATATTTTTTTTAAGATTTTTGTCTTGTGTTCGACTTTGCCTCATTAAAATGACCATGACTTCCTTAATTGGCTGAGTAAAGTAAAAGTTTAGAATACCATTGGAAAGAGCATTCAATTTCCCATCAGGCAGGCAACCAAACATTTTTTCAAACCCCGACCTAGTCATTTTTTGTCTAGTTCGAACTTGTTAAATTTTAGTATTATCTGACAAAATTCTCACGACATTTTCACCTGTTTTCTGTTGAGGAAAATCAATGCAGCCTTCGGGAAAAACATTTTCAAACTGTTAGCTTTCAAACGTTCAAGTCAATTTTACTTTTACTTTGCTGATTAGGGGAGAAAAGTATGTTTGTACGTTCATAAACTTTTTTTTTTTTTAATGGAATCGAGGGTTTTGTGAAAAATTATTCCTAAGAAATTACGAGTTTGGGGCCGGTTTCTACGTATTTTTTCTTGCTGAATCGAATGGTAACACGCACAGACCACCCCAACTCCGTTATAACCGAGTTTCACGCGGAATTTATTTGTTATTCTCAAATAAACGTGTTTAAAAAAAATTTATTTGTTATTCTCAATTTTAAGTGTTTTTAAGGGTAAAACTAGTTAGTTAAAGTGTGAAACTCGGTTATAACGGAGTCGGGGAGATCTGCGAAGTTTCGCCATTCGATTCAGAGTGAAAAAATGCGTAGAAACCGGCACCAAACTCGTAATTTCTTAGAAATGATTTTTCACAAAAACCCTCAATATCATACAAAAAAAATCATGTTTTTCACGTTCTTTTCTCCCCTAATTAGTAAAGTAAAAGCAAAATTTACTAAACCGTTTAAAAGCTAACAGTTTGAGGATGTTTGAATTACTGAAGACCGCATCGATTTCCCTCAACAGATAACAGGTGAAGATGACGTGAGAAATTCGTCAGAAAACACTGAAAATTAGCAAGACATTTTATATGATAATGACCCACATACTTTGTCCAAAAGTTAAGGGGCTCAGATACAATAATATTGCAATAAGTAATTACTTCACTATGGAAGTTATTGGACTCGTCTCCGTCATGCAGTTAATCAGGTATAATTGACAGCTGGACTCGTCCTCGTTAGATCTCGGGAGAGTTTGGGGACACGCCCTCCTCCCGACGATTCCAACCACAAATTTCGGTTTATTGGTCCAACTAATCTATATTTTACTATAAGGATTGGTTTAAAATATTCTTCTATGTTTGAGATGCGAGCTTGCGAGCATCCAGATCTCCAAATTGTTCACATAGAAAATCCCCCAGACTCTCCTGAGATCGAACAGGGTCGAGCCCAACAGTCACTACCCGACTAATTGTCAGTTACAATAACTCCCTTAGTGATTAATTCTTACGATATCATTGCATTACTACATTTGTTGTAGTTTCTGGTTGTTACCTCTGCACCGTTTAGATAGTGGGGGGCAGAACTAAAGTTAGTCCTTGTCAAAAACTTTAGTGCTGCCCCCAATTTATTTTGTAAATCGTTATTAGGATGCTTCAAATATCAACGATGCTGGAGAGGGGAGTCTACAGATTCCAAATCGTATTTGTAAAATTATGAAACAATGGTTTGAAATGGAGAAATCTCGTTTTGAAAATGAGGGGGCAAGACTGAAGTGCACCCAAAATCGCTTTTTCAAATGTGGGACGCCCCCTTACAGGGAAAGGTCTAACGAATTTGTTTTCCCTCTCAACACTCAACTGTCGGGAACCTTAACAAAACTTCCATTTATTGAGTTGATTGCCAAAATTAAAACCTAACATTGTTGCGTATAATATTGTCTATAATGTGTTTTCAATTTCAGGGCTGGAAGGTGTATGACTCTGGTCCAAAGACTGTTAAAACTCCATTAGTATGTCTTCCTCCAGCTTCTGGCACTGCAGACGTTTATTTCAAGCAGGTGTTGGGACTGAGTGCCAAGGGGATACGAGTTATATGTGTAAGCAACCTTGACATTTTACTAATGAATTAATTCTTATTAAATTGTTATAGCGTGTTCTTCTTGCAATTATATTATCTAAATTTACGCAACAGTCTTGGATAACTTTTGAATCGAACTCTGTAATTTAATTAACATCGTAATTTCAGAAGTAAACAAAAACATGTGGAACTTGACAACATATTAACATAATAATAGATTGTGAAACCGTCACAATATCACTTGACATGGTCATTCCTGTTCTCAATGAAACTTACTCTATGTGTGTATTCCTAAAGTTGCTAAAAATTCATTTATTGAATTGAATGATCATTTTTTTCCACACACAAATACAATTCTAGTACATGGTGGTACGTAGAGTGAAACCTGTCTATAGCGGAATCCCACAGGGCTGAATTTTTTCACTTAGAATGTAATCATATAATATTTTTGTGAATGAATGGATATTTACAAACCGAAAAATATTAAAATATGACGGGTATTCCAAATATCATATGAAGTAAAGGTTTTTAAAATTATTGTTTTCAAGGTCCTTGGTGGGTCATTTTTTCCCCCTCTGCACACCAAAAACCGTGGTGTTTTTTGTGTGACATCCCTATGTTTCCGACCTATAAGTTCTGGAGTCAATCCCCCTCTCCCACCAAGATTCTAAATCGTTTGGCTTCCAGTGCTGGTCACTCAAAAAACAGATGGGAGGCCTTTTCTTCCTCGTCTTCGCACAATCTGAACACTGGATCACCTGTGTAGGCTCCAATCCTGTTCAGATGTTTCCTGAAGCATGCAAATGACTATCCCCACTAACAGCCTCCTCCGCCTTTTGCTCCTAGAAAGATTGAGGGCGATTGTGCTCCTATGATGGTAGGGTATGTTCATTACCAGCTTTCCGCATTTATGCTCTTGGGTGTTTTCCCAGTTTTCCCCTTTGTGTTCTTTCCTTATTCAATACCACAAAGCGGTTTTTAATGAGCATCTTGCTATACCTAAGACCAGTTCAGGCCCAATGAAGTTCATTGTTGCCCCCTTTCATGCAAGCAGGTCAGCTCATTCATAACCTACCACTCCTGTATTCCCCGGAGCCCACTCCAAGGTGCCCCCCCCCCCCCAGTGTCTTCAGTGATTCCTTAGCGCTCCCTAACCATCCGGCCCGGTCTGGGGGCAGCAAGTGCTTCAGGAGCTGCCTGGCTATCCGAGAAAATAGTTATATTTCTTCCTCTTGTTTTTCACCTTAAATTTTCCGCTACACATTCCTTTAAAGTGCTCTGCCTGGTATATTGTGGTGTATCTGCTAAGAGAAAAATATTCCTCCTGGCATATTGTTCCACCAAGTGTACCAGCCCCTGACCTCCCTTCTAGTACCAGACCATCATCCCTTCTAGTGTTTTCACTTTGTAGCACTTGTTGAAGTCAGTCACTGAAATTGTATGGTCACTTCTCATATGCAGAATATCCTTCCATGAAGTCCACAAGATACTTGCACGTCCTTCGGAGTCAATTGTCTTCCATTCATCCATGGTAAATAGACTGTGAGCCGCTGCTGCAGCTGAGGGTCATACAATGAAATGCAGAGGTGGGTATTCATCCCTGCTATAGGAGCGCCTCTGACGGTACCAGTGGTAAAAATACAACCCAATCTCTGTACTTTCTCTAGTTCCCCACATGCGCCTTTCTGTTGCACTTTCTTCCACCACACCAGTGTCCCGTAGAGAACTGCTGGTCTACTAAAGTGGTGTAAATCCAGTGTACCATCTTGGTTGTGAGTCCCCAAGTTCTACCATAGGCTCTTTGTGTGCACATAAGTGCTCCTTTTGCACAAATACAGCCTGTCTTTAGGTGAGTGTTCCACATTAGTTTACTATCTAGTATAATGCCTTGATATTTAACATCCCCTCTCACTTCAAGACACTTGTCAAACATCCTTAGAGTCCATGTCTCTTTCTGAGTTTCTATGTCATCATCATAACCTTGGCAGTAATATCCTACCTCACCAGACTTTGCCATGGAGTCAGAAGAGTTACTGTTGAAGGCACCCTCTATATCCAAAAAGATTCAAAGTGCAATCTGCTTGTTTTCCAAGACGTTCTCTATTTTCCTCACTAGGTGGTGGAGAGCTGTCTCACAAGACCATCCAGCTAGATAGGCATACTGCTCACTATGTAATGGTCTCTGTATGAGGTTCTCATTCCTCCCATTATCCAGCAGACGTTCCAATGTCTTGCCAAAGGCAGTAGTAGCCCTGAAGAGTCTGCAAGGATGCAAAACCAGATCCTGCTCCCCCTGCTGCAGGAAAGCAGATGCAATACATTAGGACCTGGAGATTTTTAAGATTCAAAGATATCAATGGCCCATATGACCTTGTTGTATGTCACACAGTGTTACTCTGTTGTACACTGGTATACTGGTTGGTCCAATCAGTGAAAAGCATATCTCACCATTTGCGATGTGAGCATGTATTTACCCGATGCGTTTGTTTGGTATATTCACAAATAAATGCACAAGAGGGATTCTGACCCCCCCCCCCCCTCCTTCCCCTCAAGTAATAAATTTGTAATCCCAATTCATTCACAAACTGCAATAGATTCATTGGCGATTTTTTTTTTTTTTTTTTTCTTTTCTTTTCAAGTATGTAGGTATATATTTTGTTAGTTTTTCTTCTCTTCAAATTACATATTCATGTATTGTGTATCCATATCATTCTGTACATTGGACTGTGTCCATTTTGGGACAAATAAATAAATACTTCAAAGGATTTATCAAACTGTATCAAACCAAACAAGGTACAATTAATTCAACTTCATCTACAGAAAAGATTTCTGGGATTACAGATTTATTTCTGGGCTTATTTTGTAGGCAAGGCACAATGCTTTAGAGTTGCCATATTTACTCCCTTTGAATCTGCGAAGCTTGGCCACTCCATTCATCCCATCTGGGTTAAGGAAGACTTGGTTGATTACAGCCAAATGTCCACTTCAACAGTAGAATGTTGAACTCTTCGTACGTGAACAACTTTCCATTTATGACTCTTGACTTCTGAATAATTTACTGCAATATCCTATTTATATTGGCCAGATATTTGTAACCTTCAGTAGGCTACCCCTTCAAGGGAAAACCTGCTTCCTGGCAAATCACTTTTCCTCCACTTCGTTGAGCATGCTTATTCAAAATTTTGACTTGATACAATGTGGAAACTTCATGCGTTCTTGGAGTCTAGATATGTTTTATACAAATTGAACGTATCTCAATGAGCTTGCTTTAGGCGACAAAATAAATTCTGTAATATGGATGCAAATTCTAGAATTATATACAAATTCAATTAGCATGATTGGATACATTTTTTAGGCTACAAAACTCAGAATATTATCAAAGGTATTAGCGATACTACACCATACTAAACTTTTCTATGATTGCTTGCCCGAAGCGGAATTGCTCTGTGTGTAATAGGCAAGTGGGAGAAAGCCTGGACCATGTATTATGTGTGTGCCCATTCTATTAATTTTCGAGCGACATTTAACTTGCCAGAAACCTCTTCATCGAGGGAGGCTAGTTTTCATATGGCACTGCTGTGCGATTTAGATCATACTAGGGCAGCCAAAATTTACAAGTTTATTATTTAAATTGATATACTGTGAGCATTATGTATTATTCATTGGTTTGCACTTGTAGGAAGGTCAGTTCAGTTCCTATGTACCTTTGAGTGATTTGGCCATAGGTTATACCCACTCTTTATAGTTGAGGTGCTCTGAAACAGGTGATCAAGGTTCCCTAATCAGCCACTAGAGTGGTTGGAGTTGTTTTCTCTCGTGTTCCAATGCCAGAAAAGTGACCTGTTACAGCTGGGTATGGTGTCACACATTAGAGTGGGGTATACACCCAACCAACTAATCTACACACAACCACCTGACTGGCTTCCCCAAATACCCACTCTCTAGAGTTGAAGCACTCCGAAACAGGTGATCAAGGTTCCCCAAACAGCCATTAGGGTGGATTGGAGTTGTTTCCTCTCTTGTTCCTATGCCAGAAAAGTGGCAGGTGGGGTAAGGTGTTACAAACTAGGGTGGGAGGGTGGGGTACACACAACCAACTAATGTACACACAACCAGTTGACTGGCTAGCCACTTGATGTTGTGATTTCTCCATGTAATGGATATACTTTGTTTTGAATGCAATATATACACCTATCTATCTACCTACTTGACTATGATGATATTTCGCCTTACACATACACAAAAATATCATCAAATTTTAGATTTTACTCAAAGCTGATTTTTAGTAACCCTTTTTCGTGGAATTGAAACAACTATTCTGCCGATGGAATGCCAACATCCCATGTTATCATCGTCAACGTCTTTCTTCTCTTTTTCATGTTTGATATAAACATTTTAAAAAAACTGTACGATATCTAGACATTAAGATGTATAATTGTTAACTCCTTCTCATCACATAATTGCCACCTGGTAATGCGTCCCTGCTTTGTTGAATTTGCAGGCTGAGCATCCCGTTTATTGGTCGGTGCATGAGTGGTGTTCTGGCTTCAAGAAGTTGATGGATGCTCTTGAATTAGATAAAGTTCACTTGTTCGGCGCCTCTTTGGGTAAATAAACCTTGTTAAAAGACGCAATCATTTATTAATCATTTATTACATACATTTTCTGTTGTTTTTTGTTGAATCTCTCATTTTTTACTTATAAAAAATTGCCTTGTTTGTGTAATAAATTCTGGCTTTAAATCATAAAATAACTTTATTGTTTGAATGAAAAACTGTAAAATTTTCTATTCGACCATGTTTTACCTAGTACTTCATAAAGAGTCGCCCCTGAAACCCAATGAAAATATTAAAATTTTTCAAACTCAAAAAAGCCACTAGCCACTTGAAAAGTGCCTTGGCTTGTTCGAGGGGTATTCAACTTTGTCTCACTGCAATGATACAATATTACAATGTTACAATATTCATAAAATAGCATGGAATCAATTATTTTTAAACCACATTGACACTTATGAAAGCTATTGAATTTCATTGCAATTGCTTTAGTAATTATCAAAATACTGATCTTATTAACAAATGTAACTACCTACATAATTTCCCTACTATGACAATATGTTTATTCATATTTATGTTTACATTGTTGGTGTGTTGATGAGAAAATTATAATAAAATGTGTAGTTCGTTGAAAACCATGAATGGGGTTTCCTGTAATTTAATAATTTTCAATTTATAAATAATTTAATAATAAAATACACTTTTCCAAATTACATTATATTCACACTCCCACATAATTTGAGTGTAATGGCTACTGCACATGTACAAACGTAAAACTTTATGTCAGGGCTCCAAAATTATTCTACCAATTTTATGACATTTTTGGACATTAATTTTCGGCTCTTGGAATTCCCTATGCGTTTCATTGTTATATTTTCCGCTCGTAGGTAGTAAATCTCGCTATTTATAGCTTGAATTTGCCTGAAATTGAGAACAGCCTTGAGGTGATTGGTTAAAACATAACAATTAAATCATGGCTATGGAGCATGCACGAATGTAAAATTCGTTGTTAGAAGCATAACAAAGACACTTTCTAGCCAAATTTGACATATGTGTATATATATACAGGGTGTCCCATCTAAACGGGCCCATCGGGAAATTACAGCCTTACGGTGCGAGCTATCGAAAAATTGAACTGGACCTTTTTTATGGTATTTCAACTCAGCTTCACGATGCGGAAATCCGATTTTTATTTTTCCATGTTTTAGGGTCTCAAATCATTGGTTGAAACTTACGGTTTCCTCTTGACCCCCCTTTTTTTATTGCTTTTTTTGATTCTAGGTTGAATTTGGAACAGAAAATGCCTCATTGAAATTTTCTTTTTGGGGCTTCGTTTCTGAATTATTCCACTTTTTGCGGAAGTCCGATTTTTATTTTTCCATGTTTTAGGGTCTCAGATCATTGATTGAAACTTACGGTTTCCTCTTGACCCCCCTTTTTTATTTCTTTTTTCGATTCTAGGTTGAATTTGGAACAGAAAATGCCTCATTAAAATTTTCTTTTTGGTGCTTCGTTTCTGAGTTATTCTATTTTTTGCGAAATACAGAAAATCGCAGATTCCTTTGAGAAATTACCAACACTTTCTTACTATTTTTATCTTCAATTTTTGAGATGTTCACCACACTTTTGAAATCAGCATTAAACTATGCATCATCAGACCCCAGTGTCCATAATCAACAATCACCATCAGGGGGATGACATTACACTTGAACCGCTTCCGATTTAAAAAAAAAGTTTTCCAAAACGTCATTTGAAAAAGAAAAAAAACCCACAAACTGGTCAAAAAAGGGGGGTCAAGAGGAAACCGTAAGTTTCAATCAATGATTTGAGACCCTAAAACATGGAAAAATAAAAATCGGACTTCCGCAAAAAGTGGAATTACTCAGAAACGAAGCCCCAAAAAGAAAATTTTAATGAGGCATTTTCTGTTCCAAATTCAACCTAGAATCGAAAAAAGCAATAAAAAAGGGGGGTCAAGAGGAAACCGTAAGTTTCAATCAATGATTTGAGACCCTAAAACATGGAAAAATAAAAATCGGACTTCCGCATCGTGAAGCTGAGTTGAAATACCATAAAAAAGGTCCAGTTCAATTTTTCAATAGCTCGCACCGTAAGGCTGTAATTTCCCGATGGGCCCGTTTAGATGGGACACCCTGTATATCTATATATATATATATATATATATATATATATATATATATATATATATATATATATATATATATATATATATATATATATATATATATATATATATATATATTTTTTTTTTTTTTTTTTTTTTTTTTTTTTTTTTTTTGAAGGATTTTACTGGGTTAGCACTTATAAGTTTAATCACACGTTTCATAACTGTCAGGCTGTTAGTAATATAATACAGCAAGATTAATGTGTAAATATAGAGTGCTTTCAACAATTTCGTTCTTTTTTTTTTTTTTTTTTTTTTTCAATTTCTATGTATGTGTCAATCTATACTGCCTGTCCTTCTTCATTTTTTTCTGACTCCGACCTTTGAATTTCCAGGGGGATTTTTAGCTCAAAAGTTTGCAGAGTTTACAGAAAACTGCCCCCGTGTGGCTTCTCTAATTTTATGTAATACTTTTTGTGATACATCGGTGTTTAAATACACCGACAGGTCAACTCTGTAAGTATAAATAAAACAATATCAGAATTTATGGGTAGCAATAGGCCACATTACTAGTCTCCATATCGAAACAGGAGTTACATTACACTTTCCCTCAGCGTCAGTGTTTTACCGTGAATTTATTTCAATTCATACGAATAAAGTATATATGAATTACATACTGTTGAGATCACTATGCAAATATATTAATTTACATCCGAATATCTTGAAACATTCTTTGTGTTCATGTGTATATTTTTTTCAGATTTTGGGTTTTACCATCAATGGTCCTTAAAAAAATGATAATGGTAAACCTTCCATCTTCTCATCTCGATAAGCGAATAATCGATTCTGTCGATTTCATGGTTGAAAAGGTTCGTTAGTACTCTTATCATATCTCTCTCTTTCGAGTTTATCAATGAGAAAAACTTTTGTGAATATCGGTGTGAACTCCCCTCTGATGAAAAAAAAAAAATCCAATTCTGCTTGAAAAATGTTGTTTTAGCTATTAATATTTAAAACCGAATCAATTTAATTATTTTGTTCATGCTTTAAAAGTGAACATTTGATTTGTGGCTTCTCACTGATTTACTGTTTTAAAACACTTGATGGGAGAAGTCATAGTTCCCATACTTCTGTACTGTTTTTAAACATCTGTTAAATGTCATCATATATCTCTCTCTCTCTCTCTTTATATATATATATATATATATATATATATATATATATATATATATATATATATATATATAAAGGTTTAAGCCGCACCTCAGCCAGAAGGGTCATTAGCAGCATTGATCAAGGTGTCCAAAGGGACATTGGAAGTGGCACAATTCTAAGGGGAGCCATGCTGCCATCCTTGACTAAAAAGGAGCGCCATCATGGACTCCACTGGCAACTCGGAGGGAGAAAAAGAATTAGGGGTACAGTTGTACGATGGTAAACGTATAGATCATAGGGCCTCTTAACCCGTCCCCCGGTTGAGGCCGGGGAAACACCACCTTGAAGGAGACAAATCCCCAACAAGGCTCTACTTCCTAGCCGCCACCCCCTAGATAGGGGAGAACTACAAGGGCGTGAAACCTACTACCCCCACGAATCCTTCCTCAACTGGGTGGCAGGCTAGACCTGGGGCCCCACCCGCCCGCGGTACCAGTATGGGCAGAGCCCTTAAAGGCCAAGAATGGTCGCTGGCCCGGAACAGAGAAGAAGACTCTGTACCTACCGCTTAACCCCACCTCGTCCTGCATGACTGCAGCACATGTGGGGAGGCCATGGTTGCCCCTGGGCCTGGGTCAGCACGCATGCCACACGTGTAGTGTCGTTAAACACCCCCAGTACGGTTAATTAGGGGTACAGTGATGACTACTGTTCAGCCCTCAAAGTGGTTGAAAAAAAAACCCAAAAATGAAGTAATACAACTAAGACTAGATGTAAACTAGGCCAATAACTATTTACATGCTACTACATACAATCAGCAAAGTGAAATAGAACTACGACTAGATGTATATAAATATATCACAGTTCGTAGTTGAGCTCAGCGGCTCTCGGGTACAACAATAATGATCGGACCTTGTCTGGTCCGGATAAAACATCAACCCACTGAGGGGGCTGATGCTGGACTCGAAGTTCCACAAGGGCTGGGCAGTCCTCCAGAAAGTGGCAGATGGACAGATCACCCCCACACCTCCCACACACAACATCTCGAGCTTCTGCACTAAGCGGGTGTCTGTGAGTAAGACGGGTATGGTCAGTGACAACCCGGTTGACCACTATTCGGTCCCTCCTTTTAAGTAGGGTTACGAAAGGGCCCACTGGGCTCAATTCCTGAAGGACACCACGCAGACCAGTGACCTCACCCTGCCATCGCTCATACCAGATGCAATTGGCCTCATGTTGCATGTATGAGATTTGATCCTCTATGCATATAGGCAACATATCAATGAAGTTATCACCAATGAGTCTCCTTAAAAGGGCATCTGCATCACACCCTTGCTTCATGGGGCGCCTCTCACTCTTGTTCTTTCTAATCTGGGTGAGGTTATGTTTGTGTGTGACTATGTTTGTATGTTATTTGGGGTTAAGTGCTGCATTTTTCTGCTAGTAGAGTGTTTTGGGTTTATTTTCAAAGTTTTGAGGAAAATGAATTGTAGGGAAATCAGCTGTTTCGTCCAAGCACACCAAGCTAGAAGTATCCATTTTTACCATCATCTTTCAAATATGTGTCCCTGTTTTTTCTTTCAGTTACTGAACCTTAAGAACTTTTTTGTCTTATATTATATTTAGGACCTTGAGAACTTATTTATATTTAGGATGATAACTGGTGATTTTAGCTAGTTGGACTTTTTAGCCTTATAACCCAGCTTTTAAGATAGTACAGCCTAATGTTATGCTAGTTTACAACATTCTATGTCCTATTAAAAAACTCTTGGTAACCAAACTACTTCGAGGACCACTAACTCTATAGGATAGGTCCACCACCACTATGTTAATTAGGTTGTCATAAAGTTGTTGGCGGCATCATTGCACCTAGAATAAAACTTGCCTTCAGGAGCAGGAGGCTTATTATCCATCAACCCACGACACTAATGGTGTCAATCACCATTTCATTTCAGTTTTACTTAGCTATACTGTCCAATCTCCATCTGTGGTTCCATATAAAGGCAGCTCCAGACATTGAGGAAATCCTTGGAGAGGCGCACCCAAAAATGCGGGGGAAGGATCGAGAAGTTGAGGCCTGCCTCAAGAAATTCCTTACAGAACCTTCAGTTGCTGTTACGATGTGGCCTCTAATGATAATGAAATAGATTAATACAAAATTAAATAATTAGACCAGAGGAAATATGGCGGCAACTCCTTCCACCAGGCCATTATTCCCTCCTTCTTTGCGTGGCCATTTTTTGTTGTTGAATTTTCAATTCTATTTTCGTTATGAATTCTTCAATTTCTTGATATGTTTGTGGTATTTTTTGGAAGCTAAAAAGTATTCTTTTGTTGTCATTTGCGTTGTCTAGTATTATTTCGTTCAATTCCTTTTCATTCATTATTTGTAGTATCCGGTTTGTGCTATAAATTGGCTCTACGTGGTTCCTAAATTTTTCGTGTTTCCCCTGTAATTTGTGAATATATTTTACTATCATATTTGTCCTTATTAGTGTTGAGAACAGTTCTTCTGTTATCATATCAGTTAGTGTTAGGTATGAGATGGTGGCTCTTCTCCGAGTCTTTCCATGTATGTATTCAAATATTTGAATTTTGGCATTAACACTATGCGTTGTATTGCAACTTCCATGAATTGTGATGCCACGTCATAAAGTCGTCCGAGTGCAAGTAAAAATCTCATGATCGAATCGGGGTCATCTGTCACGAACCACGGTAATCTTTCGATTGCAATTTCCACTTGTTTTGGTAGCTTTAGAGTATCGGGTTTTTGTTTTTGTTGCGGATTTCGCGAATTACTTCTACTATCATCTCGTTTAATTTTCTTTGTTGCGTTATAAATTCTGATATCATTTCATTTGTGGTGTTTCCAGTGGTGGTGAACTGCGCGCGTTTTGTGATTGTTGTTGCACTTGGGTTAATGCTAACATGTTATCATTCGTAGTGTTATTCATTTGCATGATGTTTTCTGGTTGTCTGTCTATTTTTTCTTGCAATGCTTTAAATATTTCGTCCTGACGTTGGTCTTGCTTCCTTTTTGCATTGCTTACATGTGATTAAGGTTTTCTGTACCATATTTAGTTGGTAGTAGTCTTCGTATCTAAGTTGCGTGCATTGTTCATCTATATGTTCCTTACATTTTATACAGAATATTGGTCTGTCTTGTTGATCTTGGGTGGGGGGTTACGTTCCCGTTGTTTTGACAGGCTTCAATCTTTCTTTCGGTCATAATTATACTCAGAATCGATATCAGTTAATCGGATTATCTGATTACCAGGATAACGACGAGAGGTGATGCAAGGTGATTATTTTAAGAATTGGCTAGCTGCTTTATCTACGCTTTTTTTTTTTTTTTTTTTTTTGCAAGGGTTGTCTTGTGTGTTCCTATTGAATTGCTGAGGTTTTTACTGTCGTCGTTGAATCTAGTTGTCCACGATGAAGGTTCATGGTCTATGTTCTGGCTTTGTTCTGTGAGCTGTTTGTTGGATATTGTAAGGGAACCTTAATCCTTAATCTGCATATAGGCATGCACATACAGATTCTTGTATATTCAGGTGTAGGATTTGTGGGTTCTTTAGTTTATTTTGGGCAGTGGAAGAAGCTCTTTGCAGTGTCTTCGAATTCTTTCTCACTTTTTTGTTGGGTTGGGGGTTTTATTCTGAATGGGGTATTGGTTTGATTTTATAATGTTGTTATATTTTTTTATTAGCTGGTGGGTTGGGGCTGGGCGGCTGCAAGTGGATTAGGAGCTCGCTACCATGTGACAAGGGTCGAAACACTTGTGCTATAATGCACCAAGATTCTCTATAACGTTAATCTAATATGAAGGAGCAAGGAGGAAATAATAGGTACACAGATTTAAAGGCAATGGTTGTACAATTTATTCAAGGAACCAATATGTATTTGCTCCGGGAAGAATTCTAAGGGATTTTGATTAGACTGGAAAGCAGTTGTGTTTTATATTAACTCTTCAATACTAATGCGGAGACAGCAAGGGTTAGGTTAGATGGGATCAGTCTGGGTAGTAATCAGGATCAGGTATGATATCAGGAATTAATCAATTAGTATCAAGATCGTTAATAATAGGACTGAGATAGAACTTACTGGCTGATATGAAGTCAGGCAACATAATAAATCTTATTGCAAGGCGTTGAGTGACAGTGTTGCTCTAGTGGGAAGCGTCGCAGTGCGCTGAGTGTGTTCATGGCGGCGCCGACAGGTGCCGCAGGATGTTGGGGCTGTCACACACTGCAGTGTTGAATTCGTTAATGACATCTAGAAACCTGCTACTTTTTGGCAACCCCATCATGAGATAGAATACGACCATCATGAATCTAAGGACAATGCTGTACTACATAGTAGAGGTCCTCATGTTTACCCTCACAAACAAGTGGTATTTTTGGTCCCACGACTACCTTTTCAACTCCTCACCAATGTGAATGAAAAGGCCAACTGATCAGCATGAAAGTTTCGATAGTTCCAGATCCTGTTACTCTCCTCTAAGCCCATTCCATCCAAAGTGAGTAAATGGGTTATTCAAAGGTGTTATGAAGTTCTTGACCATCCACTCATAATGCAACGCTGCAGCAAATTAATCAAATGAGCTGGGTTTTGGAGTAGTTGGTGTTGCAACACAACCCTGCTGTCTGATGAAGCTAATCAGAGCAGCAATGGGCCACCTCCATGTTCAAAGCCCCAGTTGTTAGAGACAAACCCACTGGTCTTAACTAGTGCATTTATGTAGGCATTTGGCACACCAGATGAGAAACCTGTTTCACATACTTCTTTAACCAGTCGTCAGGTTAACTGGCCTTTTAACACAGAATGTGTTTTAGCCATGGACTAACTAGCTGAAAATGGAACGCGGGATGGTAACGAAATGTGTGACGGATGATTTTCACGTACAACCGAGTCGTTCCTAGGGATATGGTACTTCGTCGTTTTTCATCCCACAAAATTCGTTGACCATTCGTTCGAAAGCTCTCGATTTATCCAACAATATTATGTTAACTACTGCGAAGTGCGTGTCCAACAAACTGAGTTATGAGCATGGTTATATAAATAATTGTTTACACACAGGTGATCATTCTCAATAATTGATATTGTGAACATGATTGCAACCCCTTGTTAATTTCTGATGATTTCATTGAGCTTGTGTTTCGATGATTTGATTCATAGCAGGTGATCTGAGTATTACGAAAACGGTTTGATTTGTGAAGCGGAGGTTAAATAATTTGAATAGGTAATTTCTATACTTTACACTCTAGGAAGCTGTAATTTCGTTTGTAGCCTCTTTAGGACATTTACTTGACGATGCTCAGGGTCCGGATCAGATGTGTGGCTCTTAAAGCTAATTTCTATGCTTTACACTCTAGGAAGCTGTAATTTCGTATGTAGCCTCTTTAGGACATTTACTTGACGATGCTCAGGGTCCGGATCAGATGTGTGGCTCTTGAAGCTAATTTCTATGCTTTACACTCTAGGAAGCTGTAATTTCGTATGTAGCCTCTTTAGGACATTTACTTGACGATGTCCAGGGTCCGGATCAGATGAGTGGCTTTTAAAGCTAATTTCTATACTTTACACTCTAGGAAGCTGTAATTTCGTATGTAGCCTCTTTAGGACATTTACTTGATAAATCGCTCTTGATTTATCACGAATTTATTTCGTATTTTTTTTCGTAGTTTCATACTATAACTATATAAATTGATGTTATAAATGAATAGTAAACAATGACGCTTGTTTGGTAGTCACTTGATTGCGCGACAACGCAAACACATTCTGTGTTTCAATAATTTCGTCCGAAGTATGTAAATAGAGGTAACCGGGGGTCCAGGGGGCTTGCCCCCTGGCGAGGCGCGGAGCGCCGAGTTTTTTTTTTTTTTTTTTTTTTTTTTTTTTTTTTTTTTTCGTATAACCCCTGATTGAAAATTTTCCCAGATCTCTCTTGCTGTGAACACTCAAGCATTTCACGACCTTTCTGAAAGGTAAATAGAAGGTGAAAAACGTATCTTTCAATGTTTTCCACAAATTATACTTCCCAAAAATCACTATTATTCACGTTCCTTGGATGGATTTGCGTAACCTTCATACTGAGTAATGTACCTGTATGCATCATCAAATGAAATACATTCACGGAATTCGATGTGTAGAAGGGAGAGACCCCCCCTCCAGTTCTATTTTTTACTTTGGAGCTTATGAGTATCAACACTACACTCGTGCAAAAATTAGTAATAAATGCAAACAGGTGGTGGTGACTATGGAGAAACTGTCAACAGAGAAAAAAATTCAGATTTTTTAGAAAGAGGTTCAACTTTCAAAACTATCAACATTATTAATATTTGGTTAAAAAATCCACAGTACCTACATAGTCACACGTTTTTCCCTCTTTTTCACATAGGTACTTAGTTTCAGGGTTTTCTAAAACAGATTTCTTTGTGGTTATTTATTTATTTTTTTTATATTATTTTATAATATTCTATTTTTTTCTTCTTAAGGTTGAGTATTGTCATCATCATACTACCCAGATATGGAAAGTGGTCGTTCTCGCTGCTGAGAGATATCCTGAAACATTGTGATAATAATACAGAAAACCATCATTGGTGATGAGGTGTTATGCTAATGAAATCATTGTATGTGTTCCAGTTGGATAGTCTCTCCCAACAAGACCTCGCTTCTCGGCTCACTTTAAACT
The DNA here is from genome assembly GCA_030762985.1 of Adelphocoris suturalis. NCBI lineage: Eukaryota > Metazoa > Arthropoda > Insecta > Hemiptera > Miridae > Adelphocoris > Adelphocoris suturalis. Next base: position 9,578,087 of record CM061051.1, on the reverse strand, counting down.
GCATTGACTGCCAAGTTAAACCAGAGAAACTGAAGCACATAGAAGCTATTACAATCATTGACGTATTTGATGACTGTGCTTTAACTGGTCCTGTACGTGATGTGCTATATAAATGCTTTCCATGGGCCAAACTAGCCCATCTGAAAACCGGTGGCAACTTTCCATACTTGAGTCGAAGTGAAGAGGTTAATCTTCACCTTCAAGTAAGGATCCTTAACTCTTTTACTGGCTTCAACTTTGTGTTCTGCTATGGTGCTTCAAAACCAATGTTGTTCATATTCTCTTATACCAGGGGTCTCCAAACTACGGCCCGAGGGCCACATCCGGCCCGTGGACAGAGTTTGTCTGGCCCGCGGAGAGCTAGCATACTTGAAAACTCCTTTTAGAGAACATATTTTTTATAGCAAATTACATTTAGTTTACTGAAGTATTCTAATTTTATGTTGAATAATTATTAATATGACATCTACATTGATATGGTCATGGGCTAACTACTCATAACATTGTTGTCGTCACAGCTTCGAATTTTTCTGTCCACAAACTTCCTGTATATTTTGAGTAATTTTGAAAATGTTTTGTTCCATAATGACGTTTAATGTTATATTCCTTGAGAACGGCTATGCTTTCATTGCAAATCAAGCATAGCGCCTTGTTACTGGGCTCAATTATGAAATACTGAATGTTCCACAGATCTTTGAATTTTCTGCATTCACAATCAATTTTTCGCTTCTTTTCCATACTACTAAATCACACACAAAAGCAACAATTCAAATCAAAATACTGTTACAAAGATGTCTTAAACTTAACACGCACAAACACGTTTTAAGGAGCTACGCACTATTTTATTTCACAACAGTGTCATAGGAACTGACTTGTGGTTGCGCCACTAGCCTTCTTATACAGGGTGCGGCAGTGAGGACGACGGTTTAAAAAAAAATCATAAAATAGTTAATTTTCACTCAAACACAAATTTATTGATGCAATCAGGTTCGCAAGGAAATAGCATTTGAGACAGTCAAGTGTGAAAAATCACATCATGCATGTGGTGGCCGAAATTGTTTATGCAGTGCTGGAGGTATTCTTGGGCGTTATCTCCAACGTACTCTCTCAACTTGGGCGACTTCCACGCGAATTGCGTCCTTCAATTCGTCCAGAGTTCGGGGCTTGTTCTCGTATACTCTAAGCCTTGAGGTGTCCCCATAAGGAAAAGTTGCATATGGATAAATCTGGGGACCGAGGAGGCCAATGAACATCACTAAACCTGGAAATAAGGCGACCAGGGAAGAGAGGGCGAATATCATCCATTGATGCTCTGGCTGTGTGGGCGGTCGCCCCATCCTGCTGGAACCACACACGTCGGGTCGGAACACGTCGCCGTCATAATTCTGGGAAAAAGAAGTTGGTGATCATTACGACGTAGGGTTATGTTGGAGAGAGTCTACAGGAACTTCCAAGAACGCCTCCAGCACTCCATCAACAATTTTGGCCACCACATGCCTGATATGATTTGTCACACTTGACTGTCTCAAATGCTATTTCCTTGCGAACCTGATTGCATCAATAAATTTGTTTTTGAGTGAAAATTAACTATTTCATGATTTTTTTTAAACCGTCCGTCCTCTCTGCCGCACCCTGTATATTCCAATTACTGCCATCTAAAAGTGAGTGGAAGACACCAGAACTTTCTCGAACCAACGAGATTATTCTGTACGTGCTATTAGCGCCATCTGTTAGCGATATAAGGAACTACCTATTTCCGCTTGTGTCCACCAGATGTCGTGTCACGTTACCTCATGGCTCGTACTCTGCGGCTACTCTAGAAATTACAGATAATGACAGGAAAATTAATAATATGCAATGTTGCAGTTTTACGGACTTTAGTCCGTTTTCCAGCCTTTTTTAAATGTTGTTTACTTTTTCAGACTTTTTTTTTTTTCATCAGTGGACTACGAGTATTTCACTTTTTACCACCGGCAACAATGATAATATGGTTTTGGCCCTCGGAACTTACTGGAGTAGTCAGTATGGCCCCGAGGCTGGAAAGTTTGGAGACCCCTGTCTTATACCAATGTTGATCCTGAAAACTAGTTACCAGATTGCCATAGTGACCTTCAAATCACTGTTGAATGAAACACTCCCCCCCCCCCCCTCAATGACTATGGGACTTCTATAGTTTAAGCAGGAACCTCAACTGCAACAAGCACAAAAAATGGATATAAACATGAAAATAAAACCAATGATATCAACTAGCAGGGTAGCCCCAACCTGGAAACGTCTAATTTTGTGAAAATCATGGATCAAGGAAATCCTTGAAGCGGGCCCATACCTAATAAGGATTAAAATGATCATTTACATACCTTTTGGAGGAGTTCGTTGCTACTAGCAAGTAGAGTACTCGGAGCAAGCACTTTCGATGTAAGGGCCTAATCATCAGGCCGCCATAACTGTACTCAATATGGCAGCAGAGTAATGCATTACTCTTTTGATGGCCTAATCATGACGTCCTTACATCCAAAGCTCACCCCCTGTACTCGACTTACTAGTAACGATGTACTCCTCTGAAAGGTATGTAAATGATAATTTTATTCTTAGTACTAGAAGAAATAAACCTTTGGATTTAATACATAATATGGAACCATTAGTGGGGGTGCATATAAAAAATCATTTTTTTGGGATGCTCATCGAGGTTTCATTTTCATTATTATTTTTATTTTCAGTTATGAACCTTTTATGACCAAAAAACGAAGAAAAAAAGGGTGTTTTACTTCTTAGGGTTCATCGAAAGTGATGACTCATTCCCAACTAGCCACCCTATGTGATTTTTTCCCCACGTTTCATAAACATTCTTCTAGTAGTTTCAAACAAGGAATAAAAAGCTCCATTATTATTTTTATGTATTAGGTATTATTTTTATTTTTTATTTATTTTTATTCTAAGCATCTCAAAACATAAACCGACAAATTTTAAGGGGATTACATTTGTTTTTCTTGGTTAATTACAGAGCTTCATTATTGAAAATAAATCAAAATCGCCTTATCAATTACGACGGTCAACCAGCTGGTATAATCTCAATGGAATTTCCTTTCCTAGAAATTAAGTTTATTGTAATCACTGTGAACTATAAATAGACTAGTTAAGCATTGGTAGGTATTTCATTTTGTTTCAATTATTTTCTTCAGAGGGTGCCTACATCTTAGTATCCCTATGTCGATAAAGATGTAGCTAAGGCTCTGTTTCATGATTATCTATTGATCAGTGATCTGAGCAGAAGAGCTACCTATCTAATACTGAAGTAAATATACGTATAAAACAGTTTCAGTCATGTAGCATGATCATATAAGCGAATTTTCTTAAATGGACGTATTAATTGTGTTACATTGTTTTGAAATTTGAGTACTTCAAGTGCAAAGAAATCGTTAACTAGCAATTTTATTGCTGACAAACTCGTTCTATAACATTCTCCGTTCCAAAAAAGATTTTGGTTTTTTGCTGTTCTTATAGATTTTTCATCAAGTATTGATGAAATTAAGTAAATTTTGTCAGTATAATTTTGTGCAAAAATTTGTAGTGTTCCAATTCATCACTGATGAACTCATTTTTATCAAAATCTTGCTAAAAATATAAAGTTAACAATTTTTATCCGTTTTTGCCATTTTTAGTTATTTTGTTAGCACATTTTTTCTAAATTAGACCAATTTAGTCAAAAATTTCAAAATAGCCTGTTTTTTGCGATTTGTTGTGCGAAACAATTTTTTCAGCATACTAACATGTGGTATATTCGGAATCAGCGTAAAATTTCCTATAAGAATATGTGTCAACTTTTCAAAAATTTCAAAGTTGAAAAATCAGTCAAAAATCGAAATAATGCCGTTCGCTAGTTGTAAAAATCGGTAATATTTGCATGAAACATTGTCTAAATTCAGATTGAACTACTCTTATGGAAGTATCCCTGTATAACCAATCCTAGAACCATGCTGTTTAAAACGTAGGTAGTAGGTGCTTGTTTAATAATTTGATTCCATGTTTGTCTATCAAAATTATAAACTAAAATTTCTCTACACGATCAATAGCGACTGAAATGTCGAAGATTTCTTCAAAAATTCGCTCATGGGGTCATGCTGCATGACTGAACTTTTTTAATCCGAGCTCCGTTACGTTGCTAATTGTATATAGTGATGACATTGTTTGGAGAAATAAACATGAGAACAGCGAATATGAATTTTAGGGAACAGGCAGTCTGTACTTACTTAACAAGGAGTACGCTGGAACATGTTAGGAAGTTTTCTTCATATTATGCGCCACAATAGGGAAGCTGACCTACATATTTGCATAATAAATGCAAGTTTAACGAAGTTTTTATCTTCCTTGTCATACCCTTAATAGCTATAATACAGGAATGCGTTAGGAATGAATAAATCTAGGGCAAATTAGGAGAAAAGACGGGACTGTACCAAAAACGGAAAAACATTGAGCTGCCATCTTCATTTTGTGAGTAGACCATGGTAAATTTCCTGTTTTTGGTGTATAGTAGTATTCCTCAGTTCACAATCACTATAGTTGGCATTTACCTTTAACTGTAGAATTCATAGTTGCTGTTTGTTTGTTCCAGATTCATCTGCGCCAATTTGAAGGAACACCACTCACTGCTGGAGATCGCTAGTCATCCATTCTGAAAGTTTTCACAACGACCACACGATTTGTGACATTATGCTACGATGCGGATGTCTTTTTTGTCAAATTTGGATACCTGATTGTATTGCAGAATGTGAAGAGCTTTATAAATATTCTTCTCCCGAGTTCTTTGATTTTTTGTAAACGTTAAAATATGTTTAAAGTGTGATTCAAAGACTGTGATCAATCTCTAGTGAGGAAATTCCGAACAAACTACCATGACATTGTTTAGGAGCCTTCTTGTTTAAAACAGAACTAAGTAACTACTTAAGAAGCTTTTCATTAAAAAAAAAAAAAAAAAAAAAATGAATACATGTAACTGCTCTGCAGCAAATTGTATATTGTCTCAATACTATTTCGTTTCATTGTTGATTTGAGATTGAAATGATTCAATTCAGGAAAATGTCAATTACCTACCACTCGCAATTCATTGAATTCTATTACTGTGATTTAATTTTTGATTATAAAAAAGGGTTGTTTACTTCCTTGTTCCGATCATTTATTGGAATATTTCACGAGTTCCCAACCAGAAGAAAGCCCCCGTCATACAATTACGATTCTCATAAATGTGTAGAAAAATAAATATAAGCTTCTGGAAAAGGTCAAATGCTCATACAATAATATTTTAAACGCTATTCGTTTGATTTTGTTGGCTGGTTGTTGAAAGCAGGCCTTTACATGATCCTATAACATACCTTTGTGAACATAGGATAGTGATGTAGGTATGTCACAGTTTCTCAATATTGTAAGGTTCAGAGATGACCTGTTAAATGGTCGCCAATAACGAATTTCTATTCAGGTGGAATAGAGGAAAAAGAGGAGGGGACATGAACTGAAAAAGGTTGGGAACCATTGGTGCATCACTGTGATTTTTAGTGCAAGTATATATATTTTCACGTCAGGTGGAGAAAATATGGGTTTTCACGTCATGGATAAATGCTTATTTTTGTATGTACTATAGGTAATAATACCATTTGTTCTATAGGATGGTAAATATACATTCTCATGCAGCTAAGTGATGGCAAATCATTGATTACTTTTATTTCCCATAATCCCATATTACCCATAATATATATCTATATAGAAGTCACTAAGTCGAAAAGTAAACGTCAAATTACTGTTTACCAGACTGGAACATTTCTCTAGTATACAGGGTGGCAGGGGATAAGTAACAAACAATTTTTTCTGTGGATTTGCATCAAAAATGTAGTAAAATCCCGCTAATCGCATATTTTTATCTCAATCCGTACTCGAGATATGATCTTTTAAAGGTTTTTTTTTTCAGGAATACCGCGTTTTTTCATTGTAAACTCAAATTTCTCCTTTTTGCCTTATTTAATTTTGAATTTCGACCTCATTTTCGGTATCAGCATTAAATTTCCTATAAGAATAGTGTACTTGGGTTCTTAAAAAGTACCATCCGAAGACCCTCACACCAGCTCAAACATTGATGATTTTGAAATATTAATATTTCTGAAAATCTTCAAAACTTTACTACCCTTCCGGAAAGAATCCTGGAAAATCTCATGAAAACTGCTTCATTTAATACTCTTTTCAACGGTATAATCAATTTTACTTTTATTTTGTTATTTAGGGGAGAATATTATGTTTTAATGTTAAAAAATGTGGGTTTTTCAATAAAATTGTTGGTTTTTTTCGAAAGATGACCCTCCATGAACCTACGTATGTGTATGGGGTCGGTTTCTTTGTATTTTTTCACGCTGTATCGAATGGTAACATTTGTAGATCTCTCCAACTCCCTTATAACCGAGTTTTACATTTAAACTCGCAAATGTTTAGTTTGTTTGTTACGCTTAAATGTGCGTGTTATGGGGTAAAACAAGTTAATTAAAATGTAAAACTCGATTATAACGTGGTTGGAGAGATCTGCAAGCGTTTCCATTCGATCCAGCGAAAAAAAAATACATAGAAACCGACACCATACTCGTAGGTTCATAGAGGGGCACCTTTCGAGAAAACCAACAATTTCATTGAAAAACCCACATTTTTTAACATTAAAACATAATTTTCTCCCCTAAATTACGAAGTAAAAGTAAAATTGACTATACCGTTGGAAAGAGTATTAGATGAAACAGTTTTCATAAGATTTGCCAGTTTTCAAGATTTTTCAAAATCGACAATGTTTGAGCTGATGTGAAGGTCTTTGGATGGTACTTTTTAGAACTCAAGTACATTATTCTTATAGAAAATTCAATGATGATTCCGAAAATGAGGTCAAACGTCAAAATTAAATGAGGCAAATTGGAGAAATTTGAGTTTAAAAGTGAAAAACACGGTTTTCTTGGGGGGGGGGGGGACCTTTAAAAATCATATCTCGAGTACGGATTGAGATATAAATATGCGGTTGCCGGCATTTTACTAGATTTTTTATGCAGACTAACACAAAAATGTTTTCGTTACTTATCCCCTGCCACCCTGTATATGGCACCAGTAAACGTCAGGTTTCGTCATTAATGGTTTTTATCGTTAAATCATTAATATTTCAAAAGTTGTATTCCTTTTTATCGGATAAGGTTTAGAGTTATTAGAGAAAAGAATAGGTTTAAAATCATTGGTAAAATAAACTTTTTTCTATTCGAGAATTTTTAGAATTCGAATTTAGGACAAGAATACTTGGTGAGAGTTATGTTCGCACAAGTGCAATGGATCCCATCAAGTCTCATATTTTGGAATTCAAAACGAACTCTCCATCATAATAGTCTGCCACTACGCAAGTCAATGAAAAATTAGTGAATTATATTTGTAATTATTAGATGCATGTACTGATTGATTATATACCATAGTTTAAAATGGAGTTGAAGAAAGGCTATTGGTACCAATGCTTTCGGTTTGTTGGATTGAGAATCATTCACTGCTCAACCCGTGCAATCTAAATTCTTCATTAACTATTGAACACAAAAATAGAGTGACACCACCTATCGAAGTTACTACCCATAACTACCAAGATAGCTTGTTTATTACCTACATTCAAATAATTAAAAATTCAATAAAAACCGGAAGAAAATTGAGGGGATTATGCTTCTGACAAGGATTTCATGTCCGATAGTGAGCAGAGGCTATTTGAATGCAATAAATTAATCGTAGAGTGTCTTAAGACAAATTGCAAACATTTAAATGTGATTTTAATACTTTATTGTTGTCTCGTGCTGAAGAGGTGCTGTGCAGCTGTGACCAAAGAGGGCTTGAGGGGACTTGAACATGTATGGTTTACAGTTGTTCGTTTATTCAGGATATTTGTTCACTTATATTCACTTACAAATATAGTTAGGTGTACCAAACCATAGAAATGGCAGGAAAATGAGGGAGACATTGTTTATGCTGGACACTATCTCCATAAATGATTGCAAGGTTTCGCTAATTGTAGAGTTTGATCTGAACGAAGAGCAACTGAAAGAAAGGTAGTAAGTTTGGAAATGAATATGCAAAAACTGAAGTTTCATTGAATGAGCATTGTCCATGGGTGCGAAAAAGGCACTTTAACTATTTTTAAATGGAAGAAGATTCCATCCTAAGAAGTTTTACACCAATCTCACTCTCCTACCTACAATGAGTAATTTTCTTTCTATGATTTTTTTCACGCACTGGTGACGTCAAAGCATCTCTCCAGTATGACTTCATCAGGGCAGGAAACTGAAAAATCATAGAAAGAAAACTACTCATTGTCAGAGAGTGCGATTGGTGTCAAACTTCTTAGAAAGGAATATTTTTTCATTGGAAACTTTAAAATGAATACGTGGGTGAAACAATCAGTTCTATATTAACCTTCCGGAAGGGGCTCTTTTTTTCTATCATGAGCAGGTGTGCTATAGGGATTCGAATTTTCCCATATTTCTATTTTAATAACACATATTGTTATGGGTTAAACGGGTTTTCTGACCAAAGGATACTTTCAAACAGAACAAAAATATGTTATTATAAAATTGTCACACAGCAATTACAGTCTTGAATTGATGCCACTGTTATGTACGGCACATCCCCAGCCAATGTGTTTTTTCGGCCAAATTTCATAAACTTTGGTCCAGTAGTTTTGCGGAAAAGCTCTGGGTGGCGCACAGCAGACGGATGGATTTTTTTAATTATTTTATTTTTAGATTCTATGCATCTTGAAACGTAAACCAAAAAATTTGAGGGGGGTGGGGGTAAAAAAAATGTCTTGGTCGATTACAAAGGTTTATTATTGAAAGTAATAAACCAAAAACCACTTTATAAAATTATCATTTTTACATAGGTACCTTTCAGATGAGTCCATTGTCACTAGCAAGTCGAGTATGGAGGGGGGGGGGGATGTGAGAACATCATGATGATATTGATGTCTTACATCGGAAGTGCTCCCCTTCCCCCTGCACTCAACTTGCTAGTGACTATGGACTCCTCCAGCAGGGAGCCTATAAAGGCCATGCAGAGTATAAAAAAGTCCAGTCATGCAGCATGACCCCATGAGCGAATTTTTGAAGAAATCTCCGACATTTCAGTCGCTATTGATCGTGTTGAGAAATTTTATTTTATGATTTTGATAGACAAACATGGAATCAAATTATTAACACATGCACAGAGTAAACTCATCAGTTGAGATTACTTTTTTTTTTTTTTTTTTTTTTTTTTTCTAAAGCACCTACTACCTACGTTTTAAACAGCATGGTTCTAGGATTAGTTATACAGGGATACTTCCATAAGAGTAGTTCAATCTGAATTTGGACAATGTTTCATGCAAATATTACCGATTTTTACAACTAGCGAGAACGGCATTATTTCGATTTTTGACTGATTTTTCAACTTTGAAATTTTTGAAAACTTGATACATATTCTTATAGGAAATTTTACGCTGATTCCGAATATACCACATGTTAGTATGCTGAAAAAATTATTTCGCACAACAAATCGCAAAAAACAGGCTATTTTGAAATTTTTGACTACATTTTTGAAAATTTCAACCCGAAGATGTTATCCGATCATGCTGGCCAACGAACTTGAACTTTCGTTTTGTGTCCTTAACATTTTAAAATTTGTTTGAAGTTTCTAGCACAATTCTACGAACAGTTATCGTCTGGAATGACACATACATACATACATATATACATACATACATACATATATACATACATACATACATACATAAAAAAATGCGTTAAACTTCAGAATATGATTCAGAATAGCCTGAAACGGATTTCTGCATAATTTTTTTTCAAAAATTCACATTCTACAAATTTTGAGGCGAGAGCAATAGCTTAATTTTCTTCAAAAATTCGCTAATAAATCTCCCGTATTGGACGCCAATTCCACTGCTAAGTGAATGGAAGTCACTATGCGTGAAATGGTACGTATAAGTATAAAATGGAACTCACATAGGTACCTACTGGAAGCCAATTCCACCGCTGAGTAAACAGAAGCCACTAGGGGTATTAGTAGGTATAAAATGTTACTCGCATACTGGACGTTAATTCTACTGGTTATTAAACAGAAGCCACTAAAGAGGAATGTGTGCAGTGTATATGTGAGACACTGTGTACCTAATTAACAAGCAAAATATAAACATCTGAGTCGATTAATTATGATTGTAAACCTTGATTAACATCAGCCCACTAAAATGTTTGTTTAAAACCCAGGGGGACCCCACTTTTACGCACCTATGAAAGGGCGTCATTTTGGAGGATTATATATATATTTTTTATTAATTAATTTTTTTTTTTTTGCCCATGGATTTTTGGTAGCTAAGCTAATATTTGTACAAATAAAAATTATGTTTTTCAAACCTATATAGTGTGGGTCTAAAATCTCTAAAATTGCTAATTTTTAAAGGTATTTTTTCACAAAATCTCCTGGGGAGAGCCCGCTCTCCTCCAGAAGAGGAATTCCGCCCCCACCCACGAAATTCTATTAATCCAGATCTGATTAAATCAGAAGAAGCGAGGGACACGAGTTCCCACATTCAGTGGAATTACCTCCATATTATTTAAACTAGCGGATTCTTTAGAAAACAGCTCAAGATCGGCGCTCTCCCAATTCTCTCCTCATATGTTTATCGCATTCGTTTGATAAGGAAGGCTGCTCCTATCAAACCGTCAGTTATCAGCATTTCCGACCGGACGATTTAACCGGCGTGAATGTGTTGTTTGTTCCTTGAATGTTGAAGTAAAGTTAGTTTTGTTGTATGGCTCTTATTATTCTATACTAGTGCAAGGGTTTGGAGATTTCGCCACTTGATTTGGTGCGTTTGCCACTTTTCAAAGACATCCCTACACACGAAGACGTGAGTTTGAAGTATATTTTACGTTTGAATTATATTTTACGTTCAGTTTTAAACAGTTGTATCTATACAGCTTCGGGCCACGTATGACACTGGCAGAGCCGCTCACCGCCAATTGCAGTGATGGCGTCATCAAAACTTCTGAATTTAATTTTTAAAGTTTCATTGATGCGGCGTGATTGTTGAGCAAGCTATTGTACATACAAGGGGTCTAAAATTTAATGGACCAGCAATTGATTCCCATTTTATTTTTGAAGATACCTATAAAAAAAAAAAAAAAAAAACACAGTAAATAACTCCCCTTTGTCTCAAATACTATTCAATGATGGAATTGGATTTTGATTATCACGCGCCACAGTGGCGCTACGACTCCTAAATCGCGTTATAGCGAATTTTCGTTAAAAAAATGAAGCTATTGCGATGGCTCCAAAAATGTTCTTCATTGTAATCCGTTTTGAGGCATTCTGAAACGAATCCTTGAGTTTTAACGTTATATATATTTATATATCACATATCCTTCAATTGGGAAGTAGTTTTTTAAAAAGAACTATTTATTTCCCAATACAAGTTTATTAAAACATGGACTATAGTGCTGCTTGCAGTGTCCCTTTGGACACCTTGTTCAATGCCGCTAATGACCCTTCAGCCGGTTTCACATGGAGCGGTATGTCCGGAAGACGGAAAGACGGAACGCAATCTGATTGGCTGTTGGGACAACAGTTGCACGGTGGTCTTGGATTTGACCTTAAAGTGCTTGCCCTTTAAATTTTCTTTCGAAACATGATTTGGGAATATGTTAGGATTATAATTCAGCAAAAACTGAAATCAAACATTGAGCCGTTTTTTAAATTCAGTTTTTGAATTTTTAATTGATACTTTAATCATGAAAATACGCTATAATCGCCAGAATTCAGAAAAAAAATATTATTTATGTGTCATTATACAATAGAATCTTTATCTAGTTTCATAGTTCTGACCTATTTTGTAATCAAATATAATTAGAAAAACAAAAATAACAAAATTTTATTGAACAAAATATTGATTACATTTGCATGAAGCTCTTAATAAATGCCTGTGAGTATGCGTGTACCATGTGCGTGTGTGTCTATGTGTACGCTTGTTGAGGAGCACTAGCCAACCACAACTACATTGGATGAACGGTAATGGAAACTCAATCAATATGACTTAATGGTTTACTGCTATACAAATGATGACACAACCCAGCTGGTTTTTTTAATTGAGGATATCTTCTACCCCACCCCCATTTGTTGATCCTACTTTGGGTCAGGCACTAGCAGAGATTTTCTGAACAACTAAATGTATGTGTAAAAATAAGATAGAGTACCATTGAAAAGATAAGATCTAGCAAAATTTATAACGAGATTTGAAAAGTGGCTGACTTTGTTTAGCGCACTTCTGAAAAGTTTTCCCCATATAATCATTTTCGACTATTTTGTACGTTTAAGCTCCTTACAACTCTTTGTTTTGCAAGCCACAGCAGATTCTGATGGTTGCAACTGGCGTGCAATTTAAAGTTGGTTTCAAAAGTTTTCAAATATTGTTAAATGGGGGGAATGACTTTTTTGTATAAGACCCTCTTTCACATTAGAAAAATTGGAAACAACTTGAGCGTCAATTTTCCCACTAGTTTACAATGTTGCTGTCACATTTGACCTACCTTCTCCCTTTGAGGTGCAGTAAATGTTTTGTTATTCAGACCTATCATGAATCATTTTGTGTACATATAAAAAATATTGTAAACCAGAAATCATAATGTGTGTCCAGAATGCAGAGGGAGGAGGGACACTAGAGAGGGACTATTTATGGAACTGGGATGTACAGATCACAGAGGCAGGAGGCTCGCTAGGTGGTGGAGGGGGTGGGTTGAGAGGTTGACGGTTTATTAATTTCCAAATTCTTTAATCCAGGAGGTCACTGGTGCTAACACCCATATACCCGCCCCTGTTATTAGTTGTTTCAAGGCCACCACCCACCACCTCCGTGCACAATGATATTGTTAATTATTTTTCTTCTTATGTTATTTTTAGTGACTACAGGCATGCTAGGTGGCAGGGTGGCGTTTCATCCTCCCTTCTAGTGTGTCTCTGTCTCCTCCCTCCTTCGTGAAACACAAATTTTGAAGCCATTGGAATAGTTAACATTGTTACAAAAACTTTGATAGAAAGATAAATTTAATGCAGATATGCTAATAAGGTCATGCTACAAGACTAGGACTTTTTAAATGTGTTGGCATGGCTGTATCACCAATTGATGTCTAATTTTATGAAATGTTCAGGGATTGTGCGAATCAACTCCCAGGTTCCCGAATATATCTTATCTCCATCAAGCAAATGGAGATATTTGGTATATGGAGATAATTTCCAAATTATCTCAAAGTTGTAGGGTAGCCGGAGAAAGAACTCACCACGATAGCTAACAAATTTCAAGGAGATTTGATTCATTGTCAGTGACAAAATGCTTAAACTATTTGGCTGACTATTATTGAAAGTTCGGATATGGTTTGGGCTAGCTCTTAGAATTTCCCCTATTCTTTGATGAAATCAGGTAATGTGTTGTTTTCAGATGGCTCACAAGAAACATGATTATTTGCCAAAACTCACAATTTTGGTCAGCATATTCCTGTTTGCATTCTACGTCACAGCATCTCCAAAAGACCTTAAAAGTGACTCAAGAAATAAAGTAAGTTCTATTTATTTATGTTTAATTAATTAATTTTTAGCCACATTTTGTGTGTATAATGTTGTAAATTAAGTCTCGCTTCCATTAATAATGATTTCTTAGCTTATAAACTGCTTCTTCCCCCCAAACAAATCTTCTCGATTTTCACAGTTTTGAATCTTTGATATATTTTTATTTTTGTCAGGATTTAAATGAAAAGGATCACTATAAAGAAGGGATGCACAACGTAGAATATGATCATGAAGCATTTTTAGGTGAAGAAGCCAAATCTTTTCAAGATCTTCCCCCAGAAGATAGCAAGAAACGACTTGGGTATGTGAGGAAATTTTATAATTTATTCTAAAACACGACTGTATATACAAACACCCCATTGATGAGGTTTACTTGGATCCTATTTTGGTTTATTATTTCCAATAATAAGCCTATGTGATCGTATAGCAAACAATTTTTATAACCCCCCCTCAAACTTTGTCACATTACGTTTCAAGGTGCGTAGAATCCAAATTTGAAATGTCCGTCCGCCGTTCGCCGTTGGGCCATAAAAGGCCTAAGAATTGACTTAAAAAAAACCGTTCTTTCGCACATAGACTCCATTTGGGGTCTAGTTGGTCCTAACGTTTAACCATCCCGATCGCTCTACTCGCATAGATGCTATGGGCCAAAAACGGGCGAAAAAGTGTCTTTTTCGAGGCTTTGAGTGGTAGACTGACGTGTTAAAACTCCAACCTGCTCATCCACAACTGCGCAAGCTAATATTCCACGGTTAGGATAACAATGGGCAGTAGGACTTTGCAACAGAACACTTTAGGACCAGATCATGCATGACCACAACTGCACGACCTAATAATTATTATTCTCATGTTAGGACGAAATTCACTCATCTCAAAATGCACAACTTTCAATTGAATGTTGATAGAAAAATATGAGTGATATGATAGTGTAAGCGTAATAGGGTGGTGAACCTCCGGTTGTGAGGTAACGAGACCTAGGGAGTACCTCCAAGGTGGCGTGGAAAACTTCCTACATTTGTATTGCTTTCGAATTTCATGTTCCTTCGAGGCATGAATATACGTTTTTTTTCTAGGTCATATTTGTGTGTTAATACCAATGCTTTGCCTACGCATATTTAATAACAAATCCTCTCGACTTTTCGTACGTACTTAAATAATGATATTATTAAGGCAATGATTATTTGAATAGATAGGAGCTCAAATCGAGAAATATAAACATACGTATATAATTATAGAAGTATAGGTTGTGGCAACTCGAAATAGGACACGCCGAGGAGTCTGGACGGGCCTTATGACGTACGTAAGCCAACTAAAACTACGATCATACTCAATTGAAAAAATAATAAACCTTTGTGAAATAATTTGCAGCGTTTTTTATTCTAAACTTGTTACTTATATTGTCTAAGGAACAACTGCCCAACCGTTGGTCGTTTGCGGTAACAATCGATTAGGATCCCTTTCTAACCATTTCCTCTGTTGCCAGGTTAATTGGTGAAAAAAAAAATTAACATCTCTAGGTTTAATGGGATAAGACAATGGACAATTTATAACAACAGAAATATCTATTTGCAAATTGACGATGTTTTTATGGTAATTTTGGATAATGCTGCCTACCTTCATGAAACCATTCTCTCCCTACCTGGGCTCTTCTATTTGTTCTCAGTTTAGTCAATTAACTTTCAGAAGCATAGCCTCCAGCCCTGTGCATGCCCTCCATGTAAGCCTTTGGTTGTTTGTAACAATAAAGAAGGAGGAACAGAAAGAAAGTTGTAGAATATGGAACGAACAAAGTATTAGTGGCTGGTTTGAAAAAGCACGCCGATTCTGGCCTGTGCCTCGCTGATAGCTTTCCACTAGTTGCAAGGAGGGCCTGCTTCTCATTCAGGATCGCTGTCAAGCTGCAAATTTCAAAAGTGGGTAAACATGAGGAGGGTGGAGTTAAGGAGACGAGGAGGGCTTTACTATAGAAGAGGGTATGAAAATAGGGGTTATGTAAGAATAGGACTGTGTAAAAAAGTTCCAGTCATGCAGCATGATCGTATGAGCGAATTTTAGGTAAATTATTATGTTGTATAATGTTTCAATATACCGTCATTACTATTATGTAATTTGGTGTTGTCTGAATGAAATAAAATCTATAAAATGAATTAACATTTTTTTTTCTTCTGTAAATGAAAAACGCTGCAAATTATTTCACAAAAGTTTATTATTTTTTGAATTGAGTTTGATCGTAAGTAGTTTTAGTTGGCTTGCGTACGTCATAAGGCCCGTCCAGACTCCTCGGCGTGTCCTATTTCGAGTTGCCACAACCTATACTTCTATAATTATGTACGCATGTTTATATTTCTCGATTTGAGGTCCTATCTATTCAAATAGTTATTGCCTTAATAATATCATTATCTAAGTGTAGTGGATTTAGATATGTTTTACTTGGCGTAGGTAGGCCAAGTCGGACATTTATATTCCGGTTATGCGGGTTAGTCCCCGGCTCATTCCCGTGAGGAATGTGAGCGGATCCGCCAAGGTCAACTGGCTTGGCGGACTGAAATGGGAAATAGTTCGTGTCGCAGCCGCGTGGAGCGCTGGGCTCGCGTAGCAAGTGCTGGGTTCGATCAGTTTGGTACTGAGCCGTTTTGTAATATTCCGGCCTTAGATTTATATCTGAAAGGGGAATATGTTGAGCTTGGTTGAGGTACTGATAAGTATCCTTCGCTTTTTGTGCATTTGGAGTGTATTTGACACTCGGATCGGCCGGGTAAGCCTGCGTCGAATATCGTGGGTATTCGGACAGCTTGGTCGAATCGTAATGATCGGCTTCAGAGCGAGTCTGAAAGGTATCCTCGATCTTTTGTATAGGCGAGGCTTGATCGAACGTTTCTTGAACGAATACGTCGGGCGAGAAGGCGATCCGGACGTGAGGGTCGCGCCTTGCGCTGTCGCTGGGTTCAGCGGATTCGCCGTGTAGCCGGTAGGGAGCACTACGGGGGCTACTCGGCCCGGCTTCGCCGTCGTCTGCCTCCCCTTGCAAGGGGAAGTAGGACGGCCGACGTTCCATCGAAATAACCGAGTTTTAGCTCGTTTCGATGCCTCTATGTGTGAAAAATAGAGGGTTTGGGAGGTGGACTCGCTTGACAGAGCGTCTTTCCAATGCTCGTATGTCAGGGTCCTACCTCGTAGCCTTGAAAAAGGCTTCCTTAGACGGTAAATTAGAGCGGATGAGCAGAGTAATTTACCGGCGTGCCCACAGCGGTCGGTTACGAGCTTAATGCTACGAAACCCGGGCGACACGGCTCGGAACGTCCCTCGGGCGTACTGTCTAAAGAGAATATCGATAGAAGTACCGGGTGGCGTCCTGACAGATGAACTACGTTGGGCAATGAGCAGGATGAATAATCACTGGACTCGTAGATGCCAATGCGAGATCTGTGTGGAGAGAAGGTAGAGCTTGTAGAAAGCAGTAGGAAGCCGTTCTTGAGATGAACTCGTAATGCAGAAGGTTCGTCAGCGTAGAGCGTGTAGAATTCTTCGTACTTCAGAGGTGTCGTCGTCGAGAGCGGAGAGTGGAATGAATTTCGGAGGGCTCCCAGCGGGGTATTTATAGGGAGGTGGCCGCCTCCTGCCGCCTCCTGGTTGGTCCGCTTAATTTCATAAATTCGACTGTGCAATCTTATTGGTTCGCACATTGTTTTCTCAGTATCTGTGCGTATGATAGCTGAGTTGGTCTTTCGAGGTGGTTTCCCTGCGTCCGTCGCTGTGACGGGGTCCCCGGGGGTGGCTGAACGACCTTGAGTTTTCCTGTTTGAGGTTTCTCATTCAAGGCGACTTGTTTCGAGATGTTTGTCGCATCTCTCTCGCCCAGTAAATGTTTGGGGAGGTCGCCTTGTGTGTTATTCTTTAATATTTCACTTTTGAGAGAGAATTTAGTATTTTCTCTCTGGTGAAATATTTTGTTTGACGGAGTTGTAACTCGACGTCTTATAAATATTTTTGTGTTGTGCCTACCTCTTTTTGGTAGCCCTGAAAAGGGCTGTTGAAAAGAGGTGGTGGATTTCACCACACTAAGTACTTACGAAAAGTCGAGAGGATATGTTATTAAATATGCATAGGAAAAGCGTTGGTATTAACACACAAATATGACCTACAAAAAAACATATATTCATGCCTCGAAGGAACACTGTACCCACCTCATGGTGCCGGGGCGCCTCCTCTCACTCCACCCACCGCTCACCCCCCTCACCACCCACCGTGACCCCCTGCTAAGCGTGCCAGGCGTGTGTCTAACACGTCTAACACTCAAATTCTCGAAAAAGACACTTTTTCGCCCGTTTTTGGC
Source organism: Adelphocoris suturalis (assembly GCA_030762985.1). Lineage (NCBI taxonomy): Eukaryota > Metazoa > Arthropoda > Insecta > Hemiptera > Miridae > Adelphocoris > Adelphocoris suturalis. The sequence goes on along the minus strand of CM061051.1, from coordinate 9,560,107 downwards.
CCATAGCATCTATGCAAGTAAAGCGATCGGGATGGTTAAACGTTAGGACCAACTAGACCCTAAATGGAGTCTTGTGCAAAAGAACGGGTTTTTTAAGTAAATTCTTAGGCCTTTTATGGCCCAGACGGCGAACGGCGGATGGGCATTTCAAATTTGAATTCTAAGCACCTTGAAACGTAAAGTGACAAAGTTTGAGGGGGGGTTATAAAAATTGTTTGCTACACGATCACATAGGCTTATTATTGGAAATAATAAACCAAAATGAACCCAAGATGAGGAAACATGAAGAAACTGAGAACCAAGTGGTTCTGTGGGCTCTTGAAAAATTCTACACTATGCTTATTGAACAGAATTCAACATATGAGTGAATTTTCAGGGATTTAGTTCGTCCCTAATATTTTCTTCAAATTCTAGGTTTTCATGAAAACAATGATCCACCTTGCTGATATTATTGGGTTTGTTTGATTTTCAAAGAAATTTAGTTACTTAATTTATGAGATGAGAAAGGATTTGAATTGCACTTGGATTTCTCATTTCTCAGGATGTAAAATCACAAACTTAGTCCATTTTCCCACCTTTAAGGTGACAGGTGTATAAGTTAGAATAGATTGACTACATCACTTGCAAATGTTCAGCATATTCATTAGGTTGTTTGTTTTCAAATGGAAAAGTGGATAGTGGCTAAAATGCGTGCTATTGAATTTAGGACTCTCACAAATCTAGGATAATTTTTTCATATAACTGCTCAATATTTTGTCTAGGAAGTTAATTTGTTTTCTTATATTCCATAAGGATCCACAAATAATAGGTTCACAACGTAACCCAATGTATACAACAAGGTACGTAGCCGCAGGAAATGTAATTGCACCCAGACCAAGACTAACGTTGTCAACTCACAATCCGAAATTCATTATTTACATTATCCACAGAGCGCTAGAGGGCCATATGAAAAATGCTCAAAGTTTCACAAGACAAAACTACAAAAAACATATTTTAACCTGGCTTGTAGATAAGGGGGAAGCGGGATGTGAAACTGTTTTAAGCAGTATTTATGTACAGTGATTATTTTAGAAAATTATTATAAGAACATTATATACATAACATTATATTTTTAAGTACCGTTTGTATCATAGAATAGATAGATTGTAAGACATGAGCGAATCACCAAGACCTTCCCCAACAACACGGGCCAAGCCTATCGTTGGGAAAGAAATCGAAGTGAGTAGCTTAAGTTGTTCAATTTGTACCATATCTATAAAATGAATTTGTATGATTTAAATAAATAAATAAAAATATGACATTTCTTATTCCAGAATCATCGTTGACAAAATTGATGCAAACAAAGATGGCAATGTTTCCAAGCTTGAGTTGCAAGATTGGATTCGATACACCCAACAAAAATATGTGAGGGACAATGTTGATCGCACGTGGAAGATTTATAACACTGAAAACAAAGAAGATATGAGCTGGGAAACATATAGCAAAGCAGTTTATGGTTTTATGAAAGGTAACATTGGTTTTTTAACCCACTTATTGTATACAGATTCTCTAACTGACCACCTCGGTACCAGAGCCCAGCTGTTTGGCGTTTTGGTCAGTTAATCCAGTGTGCTGGCGTTTTTGTAAGAAAAACTAACTACACGTGTATTAATTATATTGGTATGTGAATATTAATAGAGTGTACATAGTGTACAGTAGTAAAAAAGTTTATTTTATTTGTTTATGTTGTAAACTATTATAAAATTTATCAACAAAGTAAGGCAAAAACAAAAGTGACTTCAATAGAGGATTGTTTCCCCTCTTCGTGTTCCAAGAGCGTTTGCCCGGGCATGTGTTAAATACAGGGTGCGGCAGAATAACGGGCGATTTTGAAAGGGCTGTAAAGAAAAAAGTAGTCGTTATTTCCAAACATTTATTTTACCACTTTTATGTACATAAAAAAGCATTTTAAACAGCATTTAAGAAATAACTTTGCATAGATTGTGTTTTGAAAATAACGCCTACAAGATGGCGTCCATCCAATCTAACACATTCTTCTAGCCGAGCCCTGAAGTTCCCCATTACATTTCACAGCAAAGCCGGTGTGATGCGAGCCAATTCAGAAAGGATCCGAGCTTTCAACTCTTCTACAATCCTTGGTGGGTTATCTTCAAACACCTTGCTTTTCAAATAACCCCACAGGAAAAAATCACATGCTGTGAGGTCGGGTGAACGTGGGGGGCCATGCAATATTCCCATTTCGGGAAATGACGTGACCAGGGAATAAACCATTCACGATATTCATGCTTATTCTCGCAGTGTGTGATGTCTCTTCAAAGTTTTCAACCCATGTTTTTATTGCATGGGCGGACGGCACTGGTCTGTTCCGATGAATGTTGAACTCCGTACGAAAAACACGATGGGCAACCTCGTAAGATTCCCCATTTTTATAAAAAGCTTTAACGGCAAAAGCGCGTTGTTGAGGCGTCCACCGCTCCATTTTTACTGAGTGCTAGGGGGTTGGGAACAAGGTCATCGCCCTCCCCATCCCCTACCACCACCACATGCCGATTGCCACCCTTCTCAAAATCGCTCGTTATTCTGCCGCACCCTGTATGTACCTACACCAAATCATGTGGCAGAAAAACAATTCGTAGAAAGTGAACAAATGCTGAATGATTTTAGTTCTTCTATTTTTGATTTCTTTTTATTTTTGAGCATGTATTTCATAGAAAAAAGGAGCGAGAGGTGTTCTTTTCCCTCTCATTACCTTCCAGGAAGGCTGTCCAGTGCTGAGATACGCAAAACAGGGAAAAAGAGATCTTATTGTCATCTAGAGAGATGACCTGAAGGCTATAGGAGGAAAATAGAGGAAAAGGGTGGCCAGTTAAGAGAGAGTCTACTGTACTTGTAATTATTTTTCGAAAATATTTGAACGTTTGTCAGCTATTTGGTCACTGATGCTTGAAATGTCATTCATGCAGTAGTTCGCACTACGTCTTCCTATTCATATTTGATAATAATTCCAGAATTGAATTTCATTCACTGAGCATGAAATCTGTTTTTCTTGGCATTTGCATACTATTTTCATGGCTTTTTAAATCGATTCATCACTAGTAATTTCTTTCATTGACCAGTGTTTTCCTTTGTTTCCCTTTATTGTATTTCTGTTTGATATTCAAAGGGAATGTTAATGCAGGATGTTGTATGGATCATGAAGTTATTTTAGAATAACAATAACCACAATTTGATCAGAGCTTAGTATTGTAGATATAAGACGAGTGAATGTACTGTCTTCTGAGTTTGACAATACTTTGAAAACGTTACATTGCTAGTTCATGGACATAACATGGTGGTAGTGGTGGTATGTGCGTATGGGTACTGTGGGTACTCTCATTACTATGGAAATTGCTCAGCCTATGGCAAGAAATGGTAAAGTTGTGACAAAATAAAACTAAAATTCAAGAGTGGGGATGAACCCAAGGATATAATATTCAAACATGAACTCCCAAATCTTGTTTTAAAGCGAATTTTATCCCGCTAAAATGAAAGAAAATAAATTTGCTTGTTTACAAAAAATATACGAGGGTCATCCCAAAAGTAAGTTCCCCTATTTTTGAAAAAATCGAAAAAATGCTTTATTGACTAAAATATTTACATGGTTGGAAAGCTGCAGACCTGAACTATTTTTCCACATAGTCGCCGAGTCGTTCCTGGCACTTTGCATACCGTGTGGCGAGTTTTTGTAAGCCAACAGCATACCAGTTTCTGTCCAATCCGCGCAGCCACTAGTTGACGGCGCCCTCGACTTCTGCGTCACTGGAAAATCGCTGGCCTCCCAAAAAAGTTTTCAATGCCGGGAAAAGATGGTAATCACTCGGGGGGAGGTCTGGAGAGTACGGTGGGTGGGGGAAAACGTCCCAATAAAATTTTCTGAGCAATTCCTGGGTCAAATTTGCGGAATGTGGCCTTGCGTTGTCATGAAGAAGCAGCACTTTTCTCTTCAAAAGTACGGGTCTTTTGGCTTTAATGTTTTTTCTCAGTTGTTCCTAGACTTCACAATATCTGGCAGCATTAATGGTCTCATTTTTAGGTAGGTAGTCAACCAACAGAACACCCTTTGAGTCCCAAAAAACCGTGGCCATTATCTTTCCAGTGGACGTCGCAATTTTGGCTTTTTGTGGTGCTCTTTTCTGGGGACTTTTCCAGACCATACTCTGTCTTTTTGACTCTGGGGTATTGTGGAAGACCCAAGTTTCATCCCCAGTCACTATTCGATCGTAAATGTCGTCTCCTTCATCCTCAAGCATCTCAGAAAAGCGGTTTGCTGCCTCCAAACGGTTTTGCTTGTGTTCGTCAGACAAGAGCCTTGGAACCCACCTTGCACACACTTTTGACATCTCTAAATCTTCTTTTAGGATTCGACCAACTACAGAGCGAGTTAATTCGTACTTGGGATGAACACTATTCACAATTTCATCAATTGTACGGCGTCTATCTTCATCAAGTGCTGCGCGAACGGCCACAATCGCCTCCTCTCGAGTCGAACTCGACGGGCGTCCACTACGCTGCTCGTCATGCCTTTCGGACCATTTGGACACTCATCACATTGTCACCATATGCTTGACAAAGTTTACGATGAATTTCAATCACGGTAACCCCCTTCTTGGTCAGGAATTTGATCACAGAACGCACTTCACAATCGGACGAAATCGCAAGGGGGGCATCCATGTTTCTAACTGAATAGGTTATCAACAAACCGACACAGCGGCCTGAAACTTTTACAGGACTACCACTACATCCAAAAAAAAAAACTTGAGACCATCCGTAGGTTTCTATGACTTGTAGGTTTTTTTAAAAGAAAGTAGGGAAACTTACTTTTGGGATGACCCTCGTATATACAGGAAAATCATAAATACTCAGTGTTCGGAATGTCACAGGTATAATAAATGCGGTAATACGGTATGGATACAAAGTCAGATTCGGGAAGTTACCTAGGTATTGTACAAAATCACTAGTTCGTGGTAAGGTGCAACGTTGACACTTACTTAAATTCCGACGATCGTGGAAATACTCAACAATATATTCTATTTTATACGTTATACTAGGCAGTAGGTAAGAACTGTAGGTGAGGAAGGGAAGTACAGAAGGCAGGCTTCCAATTCCGAGAGATAACCAGTCTGTAGGTAGGTACCTAAAACGGTACGGTAGTTGATTTGCCACACGTAGAATTTTTGATGTAGAGTAGACTATCGAGGGTGGTGATGCAGTGAATTTTCCCTGAAGAATGTTCTCCACCAGGCAAAAGTCTTGGTCCTTGATGACTTCGGGGGATCTGCCAAAAGGCGAAGTTGTTCCACCAGAACTCGAGGTTCTCTGAAGTCAGAGGATCGGGGAGACAGTTGTAAGAAAGACTTGCTTTTATGGCAACTAAACTGGTTATTAAAACCATTCAAATTTACGGGAGGATTCTGTATAAAAAGGGAAAAATCGGAAGACGATACAGCAAGTGTGGAGCACAGACAAGAAGACAAAGAAAACGAGCAGTTGTGTAGCGAGTCCTGTAGGCGGCAGCAGTTCTGAGTTGAGAAAATAGTCCGCATGTGTTGGGAAAATAAACTTCTTCATTTACCTACTAAATATAATCTCCGTTCATTTAAACAATAATTTAAAAAAACAAAACGGTACCAGGTTGCGAAGAACTAATTGCATAACAACAGTCTTCAAAATAATTATGGTGGAGCTGTCGCTTGCTGAGTCCCACTATGGGAGGCGATTGTAGAGGCCAACCTCATACCGCGCAAATTCAAACGTGGCGGGAGATTTACAATCTATTCACGATACAAAGTGTGATCTGGAAAATCACATTGCCTCTGTTTGCAAGGTTGATGAGCTCGTGGAGGTCGATCATATAAATATTGAGAGTGATGATTCTTCCTCTTATCCTTCGGAAATGCTCTTCTTGGTGGTTTCTTACCTGGAAAAAATGGAAAAGTCTCCTAATTGGGATTCTGTGAAGTTAGACATGTACAATGGCGGTAAATAGTGAAGGTCGACTCAGGTGCCCAGTGTAATGTAATCAGCATTAGCCAGTTTAAGCAACTTGGTCATGAGCCTCACAACCTTCTACCAATCAATCAATTATCACCTTATTCTCCAACCAGGATGGGTAGGAGGAAAGTCCTATGTTCTGGAATTTCTGGTTATAAATGAAAACTGTCAATATCTTGGGCTTAACTTTGCCAGAACAGCTTAGTCTGATCAACCGTGTTGACCACCTGGAACCAGCCAACCTACGAAGCCTGCTTGGCTTCAGGCAGCTCCACCCAAGTTCCACTCTCTTTTTGAAGGTGATGTACATCCCATTAGGTTCTTCCTTTGAGCGAATCCTCTAGCTACTAAACGTGTCTTTTTTTCTCTCAAGAGTGCCATGGGCCATAAATTTATCCTTCAGAACCATCCTACAACCAATTACATTTACATTTAGTTTCCAACTCATGATTCTCCATGTAGGTACCATTTTTTTACTTGTGACCTGAATTCTGATTTTACAGCATCATGCCATTGTTATGTTCAAGGAAAATAACCCACTGTCGAAGAGGTTTGATTTAATCGGTCTCATAGCTCAACAGGTTGGAGTGTTGCAACTAGAGAGAAATTTCTCCTTAGTAGTAAGGACACAAGTTCGAACTCTGAGGTTTCAAACATTTTTGGGCCGTAACAGTGGTGTAGCCGGTAGGACCCCGAAATAATACGAAACAATCATGAATTAAATCCCTCTTAAGCCTTTAGAATGTAAGCATCACATTCCCTGAAAACACACACACACACACACACACACACACACATCCCCACATTCCCTTCATTTCCTTTAGCATACTCCGGTTTAGTATCTTTCACTTTATTACTCACTTGAGTCAAAACACCGTGACAATGACTTTGCTCGACTGCTGACCATCTTCCAGCAACCATCTGCTGAGCCAGCGGCCTGAAGTTTCACTTCGACATTTTGTTTGACCCCAAACCCGCCGAGACAGCTGGTATTTGACCCTGGGGAAATGTTATGTTCAAGGGAAATAACCCAAAATCGAAGAGGTTTGATTAATCGGCCTCATAGCTCAACCAGTTAGAGTGTTGCAACTAAAGGGGAAATTTTCCCTTAGTAGTAAGGGCACGAGTTTGAACTCTATCAGAGGTATCAAGTATTTTTGGGCCGTAGCACCATAATATGTAACTTGGCGCTTCTGTGTGTTCATTCTCACTCAAAAATGACAAGACGAAATCATCAGTCCAAGCTAAAGGTTTCTTATTGCTTGAAGGTTGCATAAAATCTTGTTCACTGTTACCTATTGGTTGTTTCCCTTCTTCCGGTTTCTGTTCGTCTTCATCAGGCTTCTGTTCTTCTGGATTTTGTTTAGTTTGTGCCTGCTTTGGTTGTATTTGCTCTCCTGTTGCAACTTTTAGATGTATTTGAGGTTTTATTTCATTCCTCCGAAACTCTTCGGATTTGGTGGGTACTAGAACTGTTATGTTTTCATTTTCACTTGTGTTAGGAAATTTATTTATACAAAGTAAACCATCTAAATTCGAATTAGGGTCATCGTTGTAGAGTATAGAGATATTGAGAATTTTACATCCTTTATAGTTATAATGTTTGATCTATTGGTGACCGAATTCTGTGTGCTTTACTAACTACCGAATACCCTACAAAAATTCAGCATCTGCTTTTGGAGAAAATTTATCTAGGTTTGGCTTTTTGATCATAAAATATGCTCTCAATCCAGAAACTTGTAAATGTTTCACAGATGAAGGGTGACCCACCAATTTTTCGAATGTTGTGAGGTTTTATAACATTTTTGAGAGACCATTTTAACTGACAGTTTGCTGGAAAAAAAAAAAAAAAAAAAAACCACTTCAGCCCAAAACTTCACTGATAGTTTTGACTTGATTAATAAACAACGAGCTTCATCCAAAATTACAAGTTCATCTGAATGTACTAGAACCTATTATTCATTGCACCCCTTCTGACAGGCCGGGACCCCTTGCCCATCGTGATATTACTACTTGCTGACATATAGGAAATTCATAAAGGAATACCTATATACTCTTTTTGGTCTCAAAATTCTCAGAATGGAATTTATTTTCACATAAATAATTTCGGAAGTACGTTTTTCAAACCCAAGGGTGGGTATTTTTCATTAGTTTTCACTCCTAACATCAATGTTGGAGCAAATTCCTGAGAGATCGTGAATGAGGCACCAGCGATAATACTACATCTCTGAAATCATAATCATCATTCTCATATCATCAAAAATTTATAGGTACTTCAGTAATTTCACAAAGGTTTATTATTTTTTCAATTGAGTTTGATCGTAGTTTTAGTTGGCTTGCGTACGTCATAAGGCCTGTCAAGACTCCTCGGCGTGTCCTATTTCGAGTTGCCACAACCTATACTTCTATAATTATATACGCATGTTTATATTTCTCGATTTGAGCTCCTATCTATTCAAATAGTTATTGCCTTAATATCATTATCTAAGTACGTACAAAAATTCGAGAGGATATGTTATTAAATATGCGTAGGAAAAGCATTGGTATTAACACACAAATATGACCTAGAAAAAAACATATATTCATGCCTCGAAGGAACGCTGTACCCACCTCATGGTGCCGCGGTGTATTATATGGGTATAACACGTAAAAGTAATAAATATCCATTCTCCTACACCCCTCTGCTACGCCCCTGGTCACTCCAGCCACCACAAGGTGCCACGGCGCCTCCTCTCACTCCACCCCCCGCTCACCCCCCTCACCACCCACCGTGATCCCCTGCCAAGCGTGCCAGGCGTGCGTCTAAAACGTCGAACACTCAAAACCTCGAAAAAGACATTTTTTCGCCCGTTTTTGGCCCATAGCATCTATGCGAGTAAAGCGATCGGGACGGTTAAACGTTAGGACCAACTAGACCCCAAATGGAGTCTATGTGCGAAAGAACGTGTTTTTAAAGTAAATTCTTAGGCTTTTTATGGACGGACGGACATTTCAAATTTGGATTCTACGCACCTTGAAATGTAAAGTGACAAAGTTTGAGGGGGGGTTATAAAAATGTTTTGCTACACGATCACATAGGCTTATTATTGGAAATAATAAACCAAAAATAGGAATGTCGTTTAGCTTTATTGAGCATGATTAATTGTGAAGTAAAATGAATGACGAATTGGGGCAAAATTGTATTTGTACACACTCGATTTCTTTCTTAACCAATAGAAATCGAGATAAGTCACACAGTCACAAAACTAAGTAACACCACACAAATGGGGTTGTCATAATGTCCTGTCACAATTCCATAGTATTGATAAAAAATAAATTATTATTGTTGTAAAGCATAGTTCCTTGCTGTATTTCACCTATTTGATATTTTGTTTCAAGATTTGGATAACAAAGAGCTCAACAGGGAAGAAGATGGTGTTTCCTACCAAGGTTTGTACGATAGGGATCTCAGAAGGTGGCATGCTGCTGATACAAATAGTGATGGTAACCTCACCAAAGATGAGTTTTTCGCTTTCCTTCATCCTGAAGAAACCCCTCGCCTTCGTGATTTGGTAGTCCTGGAAACCATAGAGAGCATCGACAAGGACAAGGATGGGAAGATTTCATTGAATGAATACACACGTAAGTTTATGTTGTTAAACTGTCATGCTAGTAAACAAATTTTACATTACCGAGTTCATAGATTCGTTTTCTTAGAGAATGCTAATATGCACTGGCTATTTGTACAATACCTAGAATCGTTTTTGATTGAAGTTCAGAGCGTGAACTACGAAATGTTCTCTGTAGGGTGTATACAAAAATATGATTTTCTCTAATATGTGCTGGTCATGCACTGAGAAAACAAACTATTTTGTGTGCTGGACTATGTGTCATCTTTGGTCATCTTGGTGGTGTCATGTTAATTTAAGGGCATTCCTAAGTCGAAAAATGAAAAAAAAAAAAAAAAAAAAGATTTTTTTTTATTTGCTCTAAAAATTCTCTATTCAATGCTGAATCGTTTGATACCAATATTTTGGTGGTTTGGCACTATATATTTACTGTAAACAGCTCTCAAAGTTGAGCATTTCACTCGAGCGCGCTCCTCTAGAAGCACCTTTTCAAACGCCCTGCTCTACTCTATTCTTCCGTGCTTTTGCATGGGATTCCAACTTTCGATGTGTAAATAATGAGTGAACTGTAATGAACATGAACCATAGATAGGTACATAAATATATTTACATAAAAAATTTACGTATATATAAACGAAATTGGAAAAAAAAGTAGAAGCGTTAGTGATTCTTCTTCTGGCTTCCACATTCACTTTTCTCCGCCCACATTTCCCTTTTCGGTTTTTGAAAACATGACCACTTTTGTGCATTATTTTATAAAACTCAATTCGATTGGAAGAAAGCAATGAGATGAAATGAAAGGCTGAGAATCTGAGAAAAAAGCATAACAACGTTCAGACGGAAAAGATAACCATACATGTGAATTTTTCAATTATTGTTGTTGTTGTTGTTTTTAGGATAGTAAGAGTACATAGCACCCATGACAATTCCATGAATTGACACTAATGGACTAAAGATGTGGATGGGTATTTTTTCTTCATTGTGAAAGTGAAGCCGTCAGTGGGAGTAGAGCAAGAAGCACGCGGACAATGCAGTTCCACGCCCCCGAAGTTTTCTCCCGTTTTCTCCCAATCGAGCTGATTTTTTGTTTTGTTTTGTTGGGAAATAGCTAAATTCTACACTGAGTTTTTTTCATCGTCCTAAAAATTGTGTTAGTGGCATAAATGGCTGGAAAACTGAAACACAAAATAAGGGTTTGGGCAAATGAGGATAAAAAATATAACTTATTGTTGTTTATATATGAAAAAAACTCAGTAAACACAGCAGATCTAGATTTAGGAAACAAAAAAAAAAAAAAAAAAAAAATTAGGATTCTAGGTCATATAGTTGCTGAGAAAACGGGTCTCAAAGGAGATACAATTTTACCCTATGACTTAGGAAGGCCCTTAATTGCTTATAGTAGCCAAATGAACATATTATCTGTCCTTGTAGGTTGATGAAGTAGAAGGTACGTAATCTAATCTCTAGACATTGAGAGCAATTTTAGGATCTACCAGGGCTGCACCAAAAATATCTTTAGGTTTGATATTTAACTTTTTAACAAAAATAATTAAAATTTTGTACCCAATTTGTACCCAAACTTTGATTGATCAAAACACTAGGACACTCATCACACAGACCCACACGATCTGCACAAAGTCTGGGAAAGAACTCAGCTATATGGGGAGGGGGGGGAGGGGGGGGGCACTTTGGCGGCTTCAGTTCCAAGTGAACTCAGGATTTTAATTTACTTTCTATCATTAAACATCAATAGGACTTTCAAGTGTGATTGTGTTAAAATAATTGTTTAATCAATCCTGATTTGTATGTCTTTGTTGCTCTAGGGGACTTGTTTCAAGGGGAAGATGATGGTGAACAACCAGAGTGGTTGAAAGTTGAAATTGATCATTTCAACAATCATAGGGATAAGGATAAGGATGGCTTCTTGGATAATGAAGAGGTAATCAATCATTTATAATATTGTGCTACTCCATCAAACACTCTTTCATAAGGCAGTAATAGGGTTCCAAATTTCAACAATCTTGAGTGAGCTTCAGAGCTTTATTTTCACAAAAATCTCATTTTGGTTTATTATTCTCAGTAATGAATCTTCGCAATGGACTAAGAAATATAATTATATAATCCCACCTCAAAATTTGTTGAGGAGGGGTTATATAACCACATTTATAACCCCAGCTACACATTATTAGTCCCTCCATACATAACTGGAGCTGATATTTAAGCGCTGTGGTAAATCAGAATCTAAGTAGGTGTCATGGGCCATACCAACTAGTGCCCACAACCAGCGGGTGCCTGAGAAAATTATTTCTCCGTGTCGGCGTCGTCAGCTCTAGTGCTAGACTAGAGAGACTAGAGCTGACGACGCCGACACGGCGAAATATTCTCTTAATTTTGTAAGTTTTATTTAAGTGTTTCCTATCTTTTCCAACCTTCTGTAATACCTCAAAATAATATTACACGCGAGTGTTTTCATCTTTCATCAAAACTATATATATATATATATATATATTTATTTATTTATTTATTTATTGAGGTTAAGGGTATCTCTATTACATGAGATACGACATTTAATCACTTGGAAATTTGAATACTAATTCTACTAATATATTCCTAATGGTCCCTAGTTCATAGGAGTAATAATTTATAAGTTCTAGTCATGCAGCATGACCGTATGAGCGAATTTTTGTAAAATATGGAGCCTTTGTGGATTTTGGAGTCATTGCAAAAGCTTCATTTTCTACGAAAATTCGGTAAAAAGGACCATTTGCTCAAATGGTCTTGCTGCACGGCCGCAACTTATTATTTTAAGCTTCTTACAAATGGCTTGGGCATTGGAATCGTACATTTAATAGAGCGGCTGTTCATTAATTAATGAACTGGAGTTTTTCTACTCTCTCTCTCGTCATTCTGAATTATAATATATTCATTTACACAGGTGAAAGACTGGTTAGCACCACAAGATTATGACCATGCTGATGCTGAAGCTCGTCACCTGATATATGAAGCTGACAAGAACAATGATGAACAGCTCTCAAAAGACGAAATTCTGAATAGCTACGATGTATTTGTTGGATCACAAGCTACTGATTTTGGTGAAGCTCTCCTGAGACACGACGAATTTTAAGTTAAACATAGAAAGTAATTAATTTTATTGTCTATTTCAACATTTGTAAATATTTAAACATGATTTTTTCTCATTACTGCTTCGTAACTATGGTTCCTAGCATAAATATAATTTTACCTGACATACTAGAACTTCGGTTACTATGTTGAATGTGTTGTGACAGAAATCTCTTCAATTTAAGCAACGATTCAAGGCCATTCATGGATCCCTTCTATATCTGCCTCCAAATGGTTTATTCCTATCAAACTGGAATTACTCTTAACCCGTCTCATCCCTACTCGTTTGACCAGTTAATCTGAGGTTCGAGTTTTGTTCATGAATCTCTTCAAGTATTGTGATTAAACAAGCAATCTCTTCCATTTACTTTCAGCATTTAATATGTTTGCACAATGGGCATGAACTTGATGTTTGAAAAACGCACTTCTTTACTGGAGCACAGACTCAGAAGCAAGAGAGGAATAAATCGCACAGACTCTGTTCTCCTCTCCTGTTGTGTTACTACAACACAAACAAAATTCAATTTTAAATTTGTCTCACTCATTTTATTTTTCAAGATCTTTTCTATGAAAAACACACTAAACAACCAGTGTGTTCCTGGAAGTTGTATTACGTGGCTGAAAGGGACACTCACACATGGTTCCACGAGTTAGGTCGTTTGTCCAGGGCCTGTTAACAAGGTTATCAGTATTGCACCGAGTTGTTTAGAAACAATGGTAATCTGAAAAATCACCAAGAACTACTTACTCTGGTCATGCACCATTTTTTACTCTTATACTTAATTTGAAGTATACGAATATGTACTTATTTTAATATAGTGGACTGGAAATGAATATATATTTAATAATACTTTTTCAGAGATACGAATTACCTACCAAAAATGCTGACCGTTTAGATAAAAAAGTGAGATGAGTTAGATATGCATCTTTTAACATACTTGTTGCTTACAAGGTCATGATAAGAATGGTACATTTGCATCAACAGATGTTTCAAATCATAAATGAGGATTCCATTTAGCCCTGTTCAAGCCGATGTAAGAGATTGTAAGAAAAGACAACCATTACGCAGTTCATTTTGATTTATTGGAACGCAAATATAGGTACACTTTACATTTTTACTCCTTGAATGAAAAATAAGCGTCACTGTTTGACAATGGCAGCTAAATTCTTACATTCATCATATTCATGACCATCCAATGTTTGCAAGGAAAATTAAAGTAGAGCATGAGACTCTTAATCATCTGCGATTTCAATGAGAGGAGGTGTTTCTAGGAGATTTCTATGACATCGCTATCATCTCCACTATCGTCCAATGTGATCACTTCAGGTGTTCGTAGGTGCATGGGGGGCAAAGAGCCGATGATCATGACTTCCGAGTCAGAGCCATCACTTTCTGCGGCAGCAGCAGCAGCGGGTTCTTCGTCTGACGAGAGAATAATAACTTCAGGAGCTGACAACGGTAGTCTAGGATCCGTAGGTCGAGCAGTATCAAGAGCCCTCCTCACGTTACTTGGTACACGTCTAGGCAACCCTTGGTAGTCATAGCCAAACATACTCTGCACCACAGGCCTTCGATATTGTTGTAACGGGTCAAAATTTGGTTCTGGAGGAAGATCTAAATTTTCAAAAACCATGCTGTCATCTGTCGGTGCTGCAGTTTCCAATTCAGCATTATATGGAGTGTACCGGGTGTGATTGTCATATGCAGGCATGTCATGCGGGGAAACAGCGAAGTTGTAAAACTCGTGAACGAAGTGGTTGGTCTTCCCACCAAAATATGACTGAGCCAACCTTTTGAAGTCATGGCTGTTGATGGGGTATATAGTAATCCAATTCAAAATCTCATGGCAAGCGTGGTCATGGTAGTATGAAACCGTAACATCCATCAAAGCGGCCAGCTCACGAGTGAGCCATGGAACAAGCCTGTGAGTTTGAGCAGGGTTCATTCTGTAGAACTCAGGGCTAGACTCGCGAATCCGACCACTATCACTTGACCGAACCCAGAGGTTCTGCTGATAGATATTCCTTCTAAAAGCAGTAGCTGCAGCCCTGGTGATACAGGGTGAAGAGGTCGAGCTACGAGCGGTACTTCCAGATGTGGCAGCAAATGCAGTGTTGGGGTGTTGGGGGCAGCGCAGTATTTGAGGCACTCTACGCTGTGCTACCTCACCTCTTTGTGGCATCCAGAACACCATGGGCCCCCTTCCACTACGGTTCATCCCCATCGTTGTCCTATATCCAAAACGGGTAGCTCTTTGGACAGCAACATTGATGAATATGTGAGGATCGAATGGCTCGATTCCAGCAACAAGTCCATGAGTTCGAGCCAGGTCTATAGGCGTATCCAGCCGATACTCCTGATAGTCCCCCATGGATTTGATACTGTGGTATAGCATGTTAATGGAAAATTAAAGTCAACTAATATTGATCATCACCTCATCACTGCAAAGTCTTGGAGGTGTTTCTTAAAAAAAGAGAAGTAATATTACTGTAATCAATATTTAATACTATAATCAATATTCCAACTATGAATTACACAAATGGAATTTCGTATATTTTGTCAGAATGTGCTTTTTACTATGCTTTTTGTATGTTGATGTCCAGTAATGTGTGAGTGGGAAAGAAGAACTTTTCCCCTTGCACACAATTATCTGGAAAAAAATAGGAAGTTTGCATACTATGCCTTCTCATTCATTGGTATGAAGGATTGTAATAACACAATATGACTCCTTCCATCCTAGGCATTGGAAAAAATTGACAGGAAAACAGAAATATTGTCTCCTACTTGCTATTTCTTCTCATTACCCCTCAGAATTGTTGAACATGATAATTTTATTTCTTGTGTAATAACAAAATTACGAAGTAAGGTCACATTCCGAAAAATGTTTACTGCAACTATGCTAGTTGTTAGATTTGTTGTAGTGCGCTTTGTTTTCAATCAGAAGTACACTCTTGGTTGATTTTCCTCCCAAACTCCAGATATTTTCTATTTTCATTGGGTTCACACTACCAAGCTTCTATTGACATGAGTAAAAATTTCTCATAAACCAATATTTAGGAGACATTTAGACCAGGAACAAGTAATCAGGGAGAGCAATTCCTAGTTTATTGAATTGTACATTGTCACAATTTTATAGATATATCACAACGATAGCCTAAGTTTTCAAACAATCAATAATATGTATGAGGTCTGACAATTGATTACTGAGACTGGGCTTGCCTTGGACCTTTTTGCAGTTTGTCAGAATTATGGCAAGTGTTAGAATCGAGCAATGCCTTCCAGGTGACTTCCAGTGCATGGGTTAGCGTTTTGTTTCTGGATCGTATTGTAAAATACCATGTTTCATTTAGGTGATAACTTTTTTAAAATCAGTTCAGGATCAAAAGAAAATCGCCTCAAGGAGCCAGAGAAGTTTACTGTTTTCTTTTTGCTGAGGAGTGCGATTTTTGGGCACCAATTTCTACACAAACCTTTGATATGCGAAAATCATGCAAGAATTTTGTCACTGTCTCTCAATCAATTGTTGCCATTCATTTCTGCTGTAAATCAAGTGCTCAAACGCTGTTCTTTCCACAAAAATTCACGTTAATTTTGTCAAGGTTTTCATAAGTTATTAAAGAAACAGGACGAACAGAACACTCATCGTCTTGGGCAGCTTCCTGACCTTTCAAAAACCATCTCTGCCACCTAAAAAACTAACACATGGGACTCATCTGTCTTCCCCAAACACTTCCGTCAACGGTTCGTAACATTCTGTGGTAGATTTTTTTTAGTTTCACAAGAAATTTGAGGTCGACACATTGCTCGATTTTAACGCTTACCATAATTCCAGCAAACTGCGAAAAAGTCATCCTTTTTTAATGAGTGTAGAAACCAAACTACATGTAAAGAAGATAGAAGGGCAAGCCAAGGTTCGGCCAGCTCATGAAGGCCCAGTCTCAACGACTTTCCAGCAATCCTGTCTTCAAAAGAAGCTGCTGGCAGACCCTAGTCGCCCTAGCAAGCCTAGTGGTTACTAGATTGTCAGACCTCGTATCTTAGGTCCAGAAAGATAAAAAAAGGGTTTTGCCATAATTTAAATGTGCTGTTCTAAAATTTAGGTTTCAGAAATAGTTGGTAGATAACAATCTCAATGATCTATTACTTTAAAAAAAGAAGCATTTGCCACAAAAACTTGGACAAATTCGCAGCATTTGAAAAGATAAAAATTATACAGGAAACTTTATTTGCTCCCTCTAACAAATTAGTACCTACCACAGGTCGAAGTCTAAAAATATCCTGAATATTGACTCTCAGAAACTAGTCTGCTTTCGGACGAACAAATGGATCTTTCTTTGGGCAAACTTCACAGTCGCCAAATTACATTCACTCACATTTTACCAATGTAATATTTTATTCCATTTAAGAAAACGGTTCTTTTAAGGACCCATTTTTCTATGTTTCATCAATAGATTCATCTTTCCAAGGTTGCCTTGTAAAGCTGTGTTTTGCTCTAGGAAGGGCCAAGAACTGTATGCGTTCTTGACTGTATGTGTTGTTGACTTCTAGGCTACATTTGACGGGATTTGCCACAACTTTCAGAAGTTGAACTGGCTGGGAGTGACTCACAAATTCATCAATGCACTTATGTACTTCAGGTGATTTATGGGGCTGGAAGAGCAGCTGTGTCGGAAAAATAAGGTCTATCTGAGTCTTTCCCCCCCCCCCCCCCCCATCAAATATGGAATGAGGAACACTAATGAGTCCACTACTGTTCAGTCTAAATAATTTGGTGGATCTTTTTCCTTGTGCTGTCAGTTTCAAATTCCTCAAACAGATCTTCACTACGAGGAGACGTTTTAGATTGGTGTTTAGAGCTTTCAAAATTCTTTGATGTCCTGAGGGGCGAGTTTGGACAAATATTATCTATTGTACAATGTATAGCAAAGTCTCTAGAATCAAGATCAATAATAATTTCTTGGTTCAATGGGATCAGTGTAGTGTAAAAGTGGAAAAATGAAGAACAGCAATACTTCAAAAAATCATAGCACCCTTAATTCACATCGTATTTTTAATTTCTTGTAATCGAATGATGCAGGATGTAATTATGTATCACTTTGATAACCGCAGAAAATCACTTAGATATCACCATTGACCAGTAAAATTCCAAAATCAGCATTTTCCAGCCATTTAAAACTTTGAAAAGTCCATATTCTCCATAGAATTGTCGATATGTTGTGACCGTTCAACGCAGAATTTTATTCTCTACAACTTTTTTGGACGGTTTTTGAAAAAAAATGTCAAAAAACATGTTTTTTAAAGATTTCGCGAGAAAAAGTGTGTTGAGAAACTTTTATAGGTATATGAACATGGGGTATATTCAGAATCAGCCTGAAATATTCTGTAAAAATAGCCAATAAAATAATTTTGTTTGCCATGAATCGCATTCTCTGTGCACTGGTGGGACCACTTGAAAGAACTTTGGCTAGGAGCTTGACTGTGTGAAGGCACCTGACCCTTGGTAGGTACTCACGAGATGAAGCATCTTATAGCTAAAAAGTTGAAGGTTCAACTCGATAATTTCCTCATTTTTTCATACTGTACGTCTGGGGCCTTTCAAACAATAATACGTTCTTTACTTTTGAGTCTGTTGACGGATTTTCATTTTCATAGCAGATTTAATAAAAATTTTACATAGTTAGACAAGTAACAGTAACATAAATTAGGCAAAGTTGATCTTTGATCTGGTGATTACGACTTGATGGTTCAGGAAAATGAATGAGAGTGTAACACTGCATTATTGAAGAACGTTTGAATCAATTCATATAATAGAAACATTTCTAAAAGTGGGTACTTAACATTTCTTGTGCAACTATAAGAAACTCAACATGTTAAGAATAGAAGTTGAGTTTTTGAATTTCTGGTTAAAAAAGAGGGAAAAATGGTAATTTTAAAAAATTGCATGAGAGATAGTTGCACTAGTGGCTTACTGGTTTTTGCTTGATAGCAATGTTTTAAACTCGGAAAACAGACAGCACCGGTTTCTCTGTTTCTCACAACATAGGTTTTGCGAACATAGAGGCAACATAGGGTTTACAACAATATCAGAAGGGAATTGTTATTAATTCCTTAAATTAATAGTGTATTGAATCTGCCATTGCCGTGTGAACTTAAATTAATGATCAGATACTAGATAAATTAAGATAAAACTGAACAAAAGTATCTTCATGCTGCTATGAATTAAAGAAATGAAGCTATTTGTCCAGTTATCAAAATTTGTAATTCTAGCTTTGTAGTCATGCTGAACAATCTTACCACCACCCTGTTTACTAAGGTTCGTGCCATAGTTGATAGGTGCCTTGGTTAATTAGGTAGGTTCACCTGCATTCTAAGTACTTTTTGGAGTACCTATTGGCGGCTATAAACCAATGGATGTGAATTTCAATCAACTGCTGAATTCGATATATGTTTTGTACCTGAACTTGATTTTTTAAACTATTCATCAATCAAAATTTGTGTTGGGTACCTACTAAATTGTGTAAACGCCATTTTATAATACATATTAGGACTTAAAGTGTATAATTTTATTTTTCATACCTACCTACTTGAGTAATTTTCTCAACTTGGGTGCAATTTAAGAGAACAAAAAATGGGACTTTCAGATCTTAAGACGTTCCAATAACAATTTTCTGTGTGATAAATTTAGTACCTATGAACTTCAAGACTTATCAAATTGTGTAATAATTGTGGCGTAGGCCTTCTATCGAATGGCAAAAGGTTCTAGTGATTAGACTCTTCCAATAAAGTGGACAGTTGGTTGGATGAAATACCTACAGCCATGAAGTTTTAAATATTCTTTATGAATCAAGATATTTTTATAGATTTGTTACCTACATTAATTGTGTACAAGTAGATTTATTTTTAATATTTTAAAGCGCAAATGATTTGTGAAGGAGTTAGATCTATAGCCTTTTAGAATCAGGGGCCCACTGCCTACCCTTCATGAAAATACGGCTGAAAATACTAATTTTTATCAACCAAAGTCGATATTGCTATTAATAATTTGATTATCTTTTGAAATTTGTGAATTATAATTTTCTCTTGATTGCTTGGTCATTTTACATTTAAAACATCAGTTTTCTTTATGGTACTTATTCATTATTATTATTATATTTTTTACCAAGTCCCTTTCAATCAAAGAGAGTTATTATACTTTTATACCTGTTTTTATTAAATGTACTGTAAGGTAGATAGTTGTTCTTTTTAATAAAATATACTAACTGTCGATGATAATTCTTCTCTTTTTTTTTCAAGTTAACTGGTTACCAACCTGTTTTGTGGCAGTATTGACATGAAAGTTCTGGTGTTGTACCTGTTGGTAAGTGAGTTCAGAGTGAGAACCAGTGAGTTCAGTCATGACTATGAGGAGTAGTCCCACCTGATAATAACCTGGTGTCAAAGTAGGTTTATGGGTGGGATGAATCACAATTTTTTTTTTTTAACCAGGCAATGGATAAACCTAAAATTAATCATGATTTTCTTCTTCTCTGGCCTCTGCTTGCATCGATCTCTTATGTAATGTATTGCCTACAGTGGTGTCTTAGTAGTTTGAATATAGTTCATGCGTTGGTTTGAAGTTGATTTTGTGGTTAATGAGAGAAAATGAGAGAAAAAAAAAAAACTTGGCTTGACCCCGCCAGGGGCTTTGTCCCCGGACCCCTTGGTTGCTTTCCGCTTTGAGCCTTTGACTAAAATGCTAAAACATGGAACATGCTTTCTTCCCGCTAACTCGTAAATGTAAAGAAATTTAAAACTACGACATAAATGTTTTACTAATCGAAATTAGAACAGAGTACTTAGGTAGGTAATTTTCTGTTATGGTGTGCGTCTACAATTAAATACTATAACCAAGTGACAACAAAACAAGCGACATTGATTACTATATCCATTTATAACATAAATAAATATAAAACTACGACATTAATAGAAGAACAAGTACAAAAGAAATGTGTGATAAATCGAGAGCTTTCCAACGAGTGGAGAACAATTTTTGCCCGGTGAAAACTAAAGAAGTTTCATTTCCCCAGCAACGGCTTGGTTGTACGTGAAAATCAAAAGAAAAAATTTTGCGACACATCCGCTTAACATTTTTCGCTAGTTAGTCCAAGTTTCGTGACACTTCTGCTTACCGTTTTTGGACAGTTAGCTCAAGGCTAAGGCATGTTCCATGCTAAAAAACTTGTGAAATAGATCTGGAAAATTTTATGTGAATGTTGTTATTATTGGGGGCCCGTCCAAACCTGCTTCGCGTTTTCCTTGTTTTATTTGGGTGGGGAGGTGGAGTGAATGCTTCGTCATAGAACACCAACAATCCGGATAATCTCTACTCATCGGCGGGCAGCTGATCCACTTGAAGAGCCTCCTCCATTGGACTTGGATGCCGGGATGGCCACCAACCTCTCGTCAATAGATAACTTACCGGCCTTATGAAATGACTCACAATTTTTTTTAACTCAGGAAATATCTTGACTCGATTTCTGATTTTTCTTAACTTACTCAAGAAAAGTTTCTGCTTTAGGCAAGATTTCTCTTACTTGCAGAAGTTGGCAGCCATGGTATTGTGTATTGTCCCTCAAAAAAGGGAATTTTTCCGTACAATTTATTACTTGATGTAACCTTCCTACTCTGTCATCACATCAGTTCTTCACGTTTTCAGGTTGTTTTGTTTTTACATTAGTTTTGAATGGTGTGAGCTTGATAATAGTTTGTTTCCCTATCCGAGTTGAAATGAAAAACGCTGCAAATTATTTCACAAAGGTTTATTATTTTTTCAATTGAGTATGATCGAAGTTTTAGTTGGCTAGCGTACGTCATAGGGCCCGTCCAGACTCCTCAGCGTGTCCTATTTCAAGTTGCCACAACCTATACTTCTATAATTATATACTCATGTTTATATTTCTCGATTTGAGCTCCTATCTATTCAAATAGTTATTAACTTAATAACATCATTATCTAAGTACGTCCGAAAAGTCGAGAGGATATGTTATTAAATATACGTTGGAAAAGCTTTGGTATTAACACACAAATATATGACCTTGAAAAAAACATATATTCATGCCTCGAAGGAACGCCATATCCACCTCATGGTGCCGCGGCGCCGGCGCCTCCTCTCACTCCACCCTCCGCTCACCCCCCCTCACCACCCACCGTGACCCCCTGCCTAGCGTGCCAGGCGTGCTCGCGTAGAAAAAGACACTTTTTCGCCCGTTTTTGGCCCATAGCATCTATGCGAGTAAAGCGATCGGGATGGTTAAACGTTTGGACCAACTAGACCCCAAATGGAGTCTATGTGTGAAAGAACGGGTTTTCTAAGTAAATTCTTAGGCCTTTTATGGCCCGGACGGAGAACGGCAGATGGGGGACGGCGGACGGGGGTTGGCGGACGGACATTTCAAATTTGGATTCTACGCTCCTTGAAACGTAAAGTGACACAGTTTGAGGGGGGGTTATAAAAATTTTTTGCTACACGATCACATAGGCTTATTATTGGAAATAATAAACCAAAAGAAAAGAGTTCTTTTCCTCTTCAAAAGAATTCAACGAAATCGGGGAAGTTATGATGAGGAAAACTGTGGTACCCCTCCTCCGAAATGTATTATCCTCTAGAAATTAGAGGGATTTGTGATTAGGGGATTATCCTGGGAAAAGTAGGACCAAGACCTGCTCTCTATCGCGGAGTTCCCTACTCGTAACTGTACCTACTTCATCTCTACTTTGCTTAAGAGACTTTAAACGTTAATTGTTTCAGGTAGACACGCACATTCATTTGCTTGAAATATCTTAGTTTCAATGTCGTAAGAAACAAATATTTTACTTCAAAGAGTCTTCATAGAATAGAAAATAATAAGTACCTGAAAATAGAAATAACAAGTGACAGTATAGAATAATTTTAGTACACAAGTCGTTTAGAAAAATAATTTATTCAGAAACAGAGAAAGCTCTTGTGATATATTTTCATTATGAAACCCTTGGGCAGCATTATGCAAAAAATGTAACATAAGCACTTTCGTCCAATAAAAATAGTGAATTCCTGTACTTGCGCAGGTATGCATATAAGTTACATCAGCCTTTCTGCTGATTCTGCCCACTCAGCACACCAAGCATGTAAATACGGGCCTCTGAGCTCCACAGAGTCAGTCTCGTCTCCACTCCCGTCCATGTCATTATGCTGCCTGTTTTCCATGCGATTACTAAGTTTAATTTGTTTTCAGTCAATAAAAGTGTTTTAAAAAAGTTGTTTCCATCATTCGCTAACTTGGTTGCTTAGTCGTTACTGGTCATTTTCCTGAAAAAGTTTCTGAAGTACTCCAGAAACAGAGGGAAAAAGGACCTCAGGAAGAGAACCACATTTTGGAACAACATCGTTAACACCATTCTGAGTTCAAACTTCTTTGGAATGAGATAGCTGATATTTATGGTAGTTCTTCGATGGAGTTCCCCACCAAAACATATTGCAATTTAAGAGCTAACATGGGACATGTATACTACAGTGACTTGGGAAATTTAGAATCGATCAATCCTCACACAGACTCTAAGGGTTTGCCTGACCCTGCAGCTAATCTTTCTTCCCTCAATGAATCAAAAGTAGCTGAGTCTGCAGAAGCTTAAATTACCAACTTTTAGTGGTCAGCTTCTTGAATGGCCGAAGTCCAGGCAACCCCCCCCCCCCCCCCCCTCTTCATTGGTTCAAAAGGAAGTGGGTTATTCTGAAATGGATAAATTTCTTTACCTCAGAACTTCCCTCAAAGGACCTACCTTGAGCGTTATCAGTAATTTACCCTTGGAGGAAAGTAATTACGCTTTAGCCTGGCAAGCTCTCCACGAAATATATGACCATCATAAATTACTAGAACCAGCCTATCTAGATCAAGTGCTCGCTTTTAAACCCTTACGGGGCAAAGCGTATCCTGAGTCATTGAAAATGTTCTTGTCTACAGTTTCCGACAGTGTCTTCCTTTAAGCTGTTCAAAGTAGATAATAAGTTGGAGTTCGTGCTTTTCCACTTAGCCATCAATGGTCTCGATCCCTACACTCGAGAGCAGTTCGAATTAGAACACAAGTATGTCAAATTCCCAACCTTTGAGGCCTTGACTAAATTTGTCAGAGGTCGGGTTGTTGCACTTCAACTAGCTAGCACTAACAATCCATCTGCACAACCATCTGTGTCTTCAGAAGCTTCGAAACAATCGTCAAAGTCTTCTAGATTCTCTAAACCAAAACAATATTCTAAAGCGCCACTTTTGATGAATGAAAAGTCATTAATAGTTAAGGAATCACAACCTGAGCGTAAGCAGACTCTCCCCAGTAGCAGTTTCGTATGCAAGTCTCAAACTCATGGTTTACTGTCGTGTGAAGTTTTCAGCAAGGCTTTGGTCGATGAAAAACACAATCTCTTGAGAGCTGGAGTGGTTGTGTCAACTGCTCGTCACCTACTCATATAGTTCAACAGTGTCTATCTACATGGCACTGCAGATTCTGTCCCCAGCGACACCATAGCTCCTTACATAAGTTTGATACCAAAAAGCAAAATACTTGTTCAAATTTATCGACTCCTGAGCATAGTCAGAGTCAGGTGTCCTTCTGTGGGCAGGCCTCCACCGCTGCTGATGATGTAACTCCTGTCGTTCTAGGTACTGCTGTGGCTGGCATTCAGGACGCAAGAGGAGTTTTTCAAAGTATTAGACTGGTGCTTGATCCAGGAAGCCAGAACTCATTCATTAGGCCAAGCTGTGTTAATCACTTGAGATTGTCTGTGTTAATGTCTTGGGATTGCGCAGAAGCATTTCTGGGATTGGATAAACTCCGTTCCAGGGTGATAGAGGCATGATGAATTGTGTGTTGAAGGCCCAAACTAAGCATTTTCTACCGCATCCAATTCTTGAAACTCAAGCAATTGTAGTAACTAGTATTTCTTCTTACTTACCAACTTCTGTGCTCCCTCTGGCCCTGAGAAAATTTTTTTCCAGTTTAGAGCTGGCTGATCAGACATTTTGGAAGCCTGGTCAAATAGACTTCCTCTTGGGTGCGGATCTCTTCATGGACTGCACTGCTGCTGTTACAACATTTGAGGGTTTAGAAACAAAACTCCTATCTACGATTTTCGGTCATGTAGTCATAGGGAAGGTCCAACAGTCTAACCCTACAAACCCAATGGTTAGTTTATTGACTCTTATGCTACAAGATGATTTATCATTGCAACTCCAAAAATTCTGGGAGATTGAAAATCCTCTACCATCACGCCCTGAAAGTAACCTGAAGATGTTGAATGTGAAGATCACTTCTTGAGAACCCATTACTGCTTGGCTGATTGACGGTATGCAGTGCGTTTGCCGATTAAAGGTGATCCAAATTGGGTTGGTGACACATCTAATCTTGCTGTCAGATGCTTCTACAACATGGAAAGGAAGTTGTTGCAAAATCCAGCTGTCCAACAAAAGTATTATTATGATTTCATGAAGGAATACCAAGAACGGTCATATGACACTCATTGAATCTACATCAGGATATATCATCCCTCATCATTCCATGGACAAAATGGTATCAGATGGAATTGGTCTGAGGGTAGTATATGATGCCAGTGCCTAGTCACGATCTGGTTCCTTGAATGGGCACATATTGGTCGGTCCGAAACTTCAAAAGGACATCAAAGAAATCCTTCTGAACTTCAGACGTCATCAAATAGTTTTCACTACATACATAGTGAAGATGTTCAGACAGATTGTAGTTGATCCTCACAGATCTTTTGGAGGGATTACCTGTATATAGAGTTCAAAAATTTGAGTTGAACACTGTCACATATGGCCTTTCTTGTGCCCCATTCCTTGCCAATAGAGTGGTATTGCAACTTGTTAAGGATCATGGTAAGGAGTTCCCTCTTGCCGCAAAGGCATTAGCTGACGATAATTATGTTGACGATGTGTTGACAGGGGCTCCTACTATATTAGAAGCTGTTGAATGTCAGCATCAACTGATTGAACTTCCAGAACAAGGCTGCTTTGAGCCTAGCAAATGGGCAAGCAACACAACTACACTCTTGCAACAAGTTCCAAACAAGTCCACAACTGAAGCGGTATCATTTTCAGATCCTGCATACATTGCAGGAGGTCTGCATTTGCAGACCCATGCATCAATGTTCTTGTTGTTTCGCCAAATTCTCATGAATTCTGCATGCACATGTTTGTAGAGTATCAAGAAGCAGAGCTACGTATTACATCCATACATGTACGTATATTCAACATCTACATCATACTTCTTATCTGTCTGGCGAGCTGTGGAGCGTCGCCCTTATTGCGGATTACTACCAAACTGCCGCAGCAAAATTCCTGCACCTCCAAGCAGCGCGTTCACGTGCATCCTGGGTTCGAATCCCAGCCAGGCTTGAACATTTTTTATATTCAATTTTGGATTTTTATTAACCCTAAGAGTGACTAAATATTTTCAAAGGCTTTTTAGGGAAGATTAATTGATTTCCATAATTTTCTTTCATTTAATTTTTCAATAAAGCCATATTTTCAATTTACTAAATAAAACTTAATTTTCAAGACATTTTGTGAGTACGCTTCCACTTCTATTTTTTATTACCTGCTCACTGGTGCCTTGAACATGTGGTATTTCAAATAGTTCTCGAGATGCCTAATGATGGAGCCGCCTGAGCCGCGCCCGACCTTGAAAAACAGATTTCAATACTTGCCGGTATTATGAAACAACTAGCTGAAGCCGAGTTAAGACAGCAGCTGCTACAGCTAAATCACGCCCTCAATTTCATTTTGAAGAGTACACATCTTCGGCAATGAATCGATAAATGAATACTTTGATCGGTTCAACATGCAGCTGACTTTGTGTCAGCTCCAAACACAAATTTGCAGGGCTTGCATGGGAATTTGAGTGTTATTTTATGAATTTCAAAGTGATCACCACCCAGAGCATTAGGGTATGAACAAAAGTACTAAATCGATCATATTTTTTTGCAATAATATGTGCAGTATTTACTCTCAGATAAGTGGACATATCAACGAGACTGGGTTTGGAGCATTCCAGCTTTTATTTACATGGGTATTCATTACTCAAGCAAAGTCAACATTTGTTCGCTAATCAGATCCTATTTCTCCTTTCTGATGCAGACCTAAGGACAAATTGTCAGTCACGACTATGTGTTGGAACAAAGGACACGTCTTAGCCTAACACGCCTTAGGAGACATATCTAGATGTAGGAAGGTCAATGGCTGATATGTTGAAACTGAGGAAAAAAATTAGTCTGGAGACCTGGAGAGAAATTTAATGTTTCTTACATTAATGAAAATTTGCTGTGCTTTGCTTTGACTGGCAGCAGTTGCTGTGGTGCGATCAAGCAACACTAACCTTTGCAGACCCTTGAGTGCTGAGTTTGGTACACAAATCAGTGAACAGTTGAGAACTCCAAAAGCGTTCTGAATCTCCATTTCCTCTCATTCGGGCAGTAGGTCTAGCTACTGCTGGAACTTTCTTTCTGTCCAGGTGGCCTAATGTACCCCCTTCAGTGAGGTTTATCAGGAGTAATCATGGTACAGGAGACACCCTTTGCCATGCCTGTTGGGGTGAAACTGTGACCCTGTGTCATGCAGTTGGGCAGTCAAGGCAGACTCAAGGTGGCCACATTCTATGCC
Source organism: Adelphocoris suturalis (assembly GCA_030762985.1). Taxonomy (NCBI): domain Eukaryota; kingdom Metazoa; phylum Arthropoda; class Insecta; order Hemiptera; family Miridae; genus Adelphocoris; species Adelphocoris suturalis. The sequence goes on along the minus strand of CM061051.1, from coordinate 9,532,667 downwards.
ATGATGAAGTTGCCAAGCAGATTGCAGGTGTTCTGTCATCTGGCGGCTGGGATGAGGAAAGGGAGAAACTGTATCATATGCTATGTGGCCAGGGCAAAGAGCAGGATATCATTGTTATCTAGCCCCTTGGTCCTGCCATAATCCTGAATGTACAGATTGTGAGTGGCAGCATGGATATGGAGGAGACCTAGTGCGCTAACTTAAATATGACAGAAATATTAGCTCTGGCAAGTGATATCCAAACTAGAAAGGGATGGCAACAAATAACAACAAGATCATGGTGCAACCATGTGATGGCTCTGGGTGTGGTCTGGGATAAGTTCCTTGGATTTAATCGAGTTGGCATCTCAGCAGGAGTAATCTGTGGTATACCCATGTTCTTTGAGGCTCTTAACTCACTGGTGGCCAAATGGTCATTCTATAGGGGCGTTTCATTCATCACTCTCTCCCTCCTCCTCCTTTCTCAACTTCCTCGATCCCCAGGTTCAGTGTCAAGTAAACCTGACCCTCCTTCTCACTATTTAAATAGTTTATTATTTCATTCTATTAAATATATTATTTTTTTCGTTCCCTGTTAATGTGGTATCCGCCTATGAGGAGAGAAGGGAACTAGTCTGAAAAATTGCAGGATTCCATGAAACAAGTAAAAACCCTATTCCTGTTAAAATCACCTTTAATGGTTGCTGAGAATTTCTAGGATCCATACTTCTTATCATTCTACTTCTCATTTTATCATTAACTCCTATTTAGAATTAAAATATCATAATTTGAATGGGAACTGGGGCCCGCTCGGGCATTTGTTGTTGAACATTTTTGAGCATGAGCTGGGGTATATTTCAATCATTCCATCTAATTTCGTTCCCTCATTTTATTTTCAACCAAACAGGTACATGCATGCAGGTTATAAGGTAGAGCATTTGTTATTCATCATGACTTCACCATTTCGATGAGTTTCTGCTTAACCTCAGTCGTCTTTGGTGCAAGTTCTGGCGAGGACGGTGACATGAAGTCTGGATGATTAAAATTCTCGTCTGTGATAATATGTTGGGTTCCAAGATTTGGTAGCTCAGATACTAGCTTCTCAACATCCTACGGAAAAGAAGATAATGAAAACTCTCAACTAAAAAACATTGCTAACAATTTTTTTTTTTAAATTTGTAATCGATATGTTGTAATGGTCTTCTTAGTGATGGAGAATGATTATCAGAGTTGTAAGGTAATGATTACTTTGAGTAATGATTACTTTTTCAATTACTTCTCTTTAATGCAATACAATAAATTAGTTCAGTGAGTCTGATTAGGTATGCCTACAAGCAAAGACTGGGGTTTTAAGCTGGCAATTACCTCCGAAGTAATTGCAATTACCATTACCATTCCTGTAATGGGAATGGTTTGAAGCAATTACTTATTCCAATTACATGTAATGGTAATGGTTTTTTTTTTTAAATTACCATTACTTGTTATTGGGAAAGTAATGGGTCTTTCCATTACATTTAACAAGTCTGATGATTATGAAGGTGAGTGCGGGATGGTAAAGAAGTGATGCCACTCATTGTATATTGTTCTAATGAGCACATAATATATATAAAAAGGATGCAAGTGATTACAATTATTATTTATGTACTCGAATGCATATCAAATAAATGTTATACAGGGTGTCCCATCTCAACGGGCCCATCAGGAAATTACAGCCTTACGGTAAGAGCTATCGAAAAATTGAACTGGACCTTTTTTATGGTATTTCAACTCAGCTTCACAATGCGGAAGTCCGATTTTTATTTATCCATGTTTTAGGGACTCATATCATTAATTGAAACTCAAGGTTTCCTCTTGACCCCCTTTTTTTTTTATTGCTTTTTTCGATCCTAGGTTGGATTTGGAACAGAAAATGCCTCTTTGAAATTTTCTTTTTGGGGCTTCGTTTCTGAGTTATTCCACTTTTTGCGGAAGTCCGATTTTTATTTTTCCATGTTTTGGGGTCTCAAATCATTAATTGAAACTTACGGTTTCCTCTTGACCCCCTTTTTTATTGCTTTTTTCGATTCTAGGTTGAATTTGGAACAGAAAATGCCTCTTTGAAATTCTCTTTTTGGGGCTTCGTTTCTGAGTTATTCCACTTTTTGCGAAATACAGAAAATCGCCGATTCCTTTTAGAAATTACCAACACTTTCTTACTATTTTAGAACCGCTTACGATTTAAAAAAAAGTTTTCCAAATCGTCGTCTGAAAAAAAACCCTCAAACTGTTCAGTACTACAGTTGTACTGTTCAGAATACAGTTTAAAAAATGTACCACGAGGAGACCTCCAGTCAGTTGTGTTGTGATAAATCGAAAATGCCAAATGCAAACTGTATTCAAGGGTCAAGAAAACAACAGCTTCTTGATAGGTACCTGTTGTATGAACTTGATTATTTAAAGAACCTTACATTAGTCCAGAAGACGGCGTCTCATACGTTCTTCTAATAAATGAGTAATAGTACTGAACAGTTTAAGGGTTTTTTTTTTTTTTTTTTTTTTTTTTTTTTTTTTCAAACGGAGATTTGGAAAACTTTTTTTTTTTTTTGAATCGTAAGCGGTTCAAGTGTAATGTCATCCCCCTGATGGTGATTGTTGATTATGGACGCTGGGGTCTGATGATAGATAGTTTAATGCTGATTCCAAAAGTGTGGTGAACATCTCAAAAATTGAAGATAAGAATAGTAAGAAAGTGTCGGTAATGTCTAAAAGGAATCGGCGATTTTCTGTATTTCGCAAAAAGTGGGATAACTCAGAAACGAAGCCACAAAGAGAAAATTTCAAAGAGGCATTTTCTGTTCCAAATCCAACCTAGAATCGAAACAAGCAATAAAAAAGGGGGGTCAAGAGGAAACCTTAAGTTTCAATCAATGATTTGAGACCATAAAACATGGAAAAATAAAAATCGGACTTGCGCATCGTGAAGCTGAGTTAAAGTACTATGAAAAAGGTCCAGTTCAATTTTTCGATAGCTCGCACCGTAAGGCTGTAACTTCCCGATGGGCCCGTTTAGATGGGACACCCTGTATATTAAAACACTCAAGCTAATGTCTGTCTGTCTGTAGATGACAACAGTTAACACATGATTATTTACATGCAATAGTACATCATAATCTAAGTAGCTGTAACTGCATAGACGTAGGCACCTTCCTACCGGGAGAAAATTAATGAAATAAAATATGTATAACACTTACATACCTACCTTCTTTTTTCTTGCCCATCTACTGGTAACAAAAGTTACTCGATTTCTTGAAAAGTGAGCTCCATTGAAATTATCAACTGGTCGAATGTCGTAGTTTACGATGGGATTTTTACTATGTCTACACGTAATTTGATTGAAACTCATATTCTTTTTTCCTGCCCTTTGGGAGAGCAACCAGTTAAACGTATACCTAGCGATCCGAATGGGCTCATTCGATTCATTAAAAAAAAAAACAATCTATATAACCTAATATTTTTAACAAAACTTTTTTTTGGATCCTACGGTTGATGGGGATTAATTTTTTTCTTGGTCGGTAACAACAAATAGTTATTGAAAATAATAAACCAATAGAAACAATGAAAATATGAAGCCGTTGGCTAATTTTATCCATAATTTTTGTTGTAGATTTACGCGAAATGTTTTTGCATCTACGCTGTATAGGGCGAGTACATATGGGCTGGAGAGGTGGGGTCAAATGCCCGTACCCCCTCAGCTAAATGGGCCCATCGATGGTTAACGTCCGCTGATGTAGCCATCTCTTCAGCACGTAATCACAATTGAGATTAACGCTTCACGAAAACTCACAAAACCGTTTTATGTAGTTGAAATACAAAGGAAGTCAGGTCTGGTTAAAGTTACACCAGTGTAACGGTAATATACAGGGTGAGTCTCTCGCAAATGCAAAAAAAAATTTGGGTAAAACTACATCATAAATGGAGTAAAATGCCGCCAACTGCATATTTTTATCTCAATCCGTTCTCGAGATATGATTTTTTAAAGGTTTTTCCAGGAAAACCGTGTTTTTTTCCTTTTGAACTCAACTTTCTTCACTTTACTTCATTCGATTTTAATTTTTGTCCACATTTTCGGAATCAGTACTAAATTTACTATAAGAATAGTGTACTTGGGTTTTTGAAAAGTACCATCCAAAGGCCCTCACATCAGCTCAAACATTGACGATTTTGAAAAAATAATATTTCTGAAAATCTTTAAAACTTCACTACTCTTTTAAAAAGAATCCTGGAAACTGGCAAATCTCATGAAAACTGCTTCATCTAATATGCTTTCCAACGGTATTATCAATTTTACTTTTATTTTGTTATTTAGGGGAGAAAATAATATTTTAATGTTAAAAAATGTGGGTTTTTCAATGAAATTGTTGGTTTTCTCGAAAGATGACCCTCCATGAACCAACGAGTATGGGGTCGGTTTCTATGTATTTTTTCTCGCTGGATCGAATGGAAACTCTGCAGATCTCTCAACTACGTTATAATCGAGTTTTACACTTTAATTAACTAGTTTTACCCCATAACACACATACATTTAATCGTAACAAACAAACTAAACATTTGCGATTTTAAGTGTAAAACTCGGTTATAACGGAGTTGGAGAGATCTACAAATGTTACCACTCGATACAGCGTGAAAAAATACATAGAAACCGACCCCATACTCGTAGGTTCATGGAGGGTCATATTTCGAGAAAACCAACGATTTCATTGAAAAACCCACATTTTTTAACATTAAAACATCATTTTCTCCACTAAATAACAAAATAAAAGTAAACTTGATTATACCGTTGGAAAGCATATTAGATGAAGCAGTTTTCTTGAGATATGCCAGTTTCTAGGATTCTTTTTAAAAAAGTAGTTAAGTTTTAAAGATTTTCAGAAATATTATTTTTTCAAAATCGTCAATGTTTGAGCTGATGTGAGGGCCTTTGGATGGTACTTTTCAAAAACCCAAGTACACTATTCTTATAGTAAATTTAGTACTGATTCCGAAAATGTGGACAAAAATTAAAATCGAATGAAGTAAAGTGAAGAAAGTTGAGTTCAAAAGGAAAAAAACACGGTTTTCCTGGAAAAACCTTTAAAAAATCATATCTCGAGAACGGATTGAGATAAAAATATGCAGTTGGCGGCATTTTACTCCATTTTTGATGTAGTTTTACCCAAATTTTTTTTTGCATTTGCGAGAGACTCACCCTGTATAGTGGGTGATTCGCCCATATGTCGTTACGATGTAAAAAAAGTCCAGTCATGCAGCATGACCCCATGAGCGAATTTTTGAAGAAATCTTCGACATTTCAGTCGCTATTGATCGTGTAGAGAAATTTTAGTTTATGATTGGAATTTCTTCATAATTTCATAGCTGATATTTTCTAAGCCTCAGTCAGTATTAAAGCTACATCAAGTCCTAAAACAGTTGAGCTAAAACATTGAAGAGAGCGACCGAGAGAATCGGAGGATGGAATATTTACCAGAGTAAACTCATCAATTGTAATTACTTTTTTTTTTTTTTGAACAAGCACCTACTACCTACGTCTTAAACAGCATGATTCTAGGATTGGTTATACAGGGATACTTCCATAAGAGTAGTTCAATCTGAATTTGGACAATGTTACATGCAAATATTATCGATTTTTACAACTAGCGAACGGCATTATTTCGATTTTTCAGCTTTGAAATTTTTGAAAACTTGATACATATTCTTATAGGAAATTTTACGCTGATTCCGAATATACCACATGTTAGTATGCTGAAAAAATTATTTCGCACAACAAATCGCAAAAAATAGGCTATTTTGAAATTTTTGACTACATTTTTGAAAATTTCAAAACAGGCTATTTTGAAATTTTTGACTACATTTTTGAAAATTTCAACCCGAAGATGTAATCCGATCATGCTGGCCAACGAACTTGAACTTTCGTTTTGTGTCTTTAACATTTTAAAATTTGTTTGAAGTTTCTAGCACAATTCTACGGACAGTTATCGTCTGGAATGACACATACATACATACATACATACATATATACATACATACATAAAAAAATGCGTTAAACTTCAGAGTATGATTCAGAATAGCCTGAAACGGATTTCTGCATGAAATTTTTTCAAAAATTCACATTCTACAAATTTTGAGGCGAGAGCAATAGCTTAATTTTCTTCAAAAATTCGCTAACACGCGTATGTGTGAGTATAAGTATGTGCAGATGTACCACCACAAACTTGGAAGACCTAGGGGAGCCGGGGGAGAAAGAGTTTGCAGTGGGAATTTGAACTCGCCTGACTACCGGCTCATCTATCTCTATTATTTATAAGAATGAAACTCCGTCTGTCTGTCTGTCTGTCTGTCTGTCGTGTCTATGCACGGCCAAACGGCTGAGTGGGCCGGATCTACGAGTGGGGGGATCTTTTTGGGATTTTCCGATAGGGTGTATAAGCGAATTTAAAATTTTCTAATCCCACCCGAACCATGGGCCGTAGGGCGGGAGGGGGGTCGAAGTAAGAATTAATGTGCGCTTTTTCCACTTCCCCGCTTCCTCTACCCCTCTAAACGGCCGTTGAAAATTCCGGAAAAATACCGGTTTCGTAGGTTTTTAAACGAGGAAGACGACGGCGCGATCGGATCGCGAAAAAAGTATCGGGAAATGCGTTAAAAAAATGCGAGAGTACGGACCCGTTTTCTCGAAAAGTCCGACGAAAAACTACGTTTTTTCCGATTAAAATATACCCCATAAAGGTACGTTTTTCGGAACGGTTTTCGCGGGCGAAATACAGCTTTGATCCCGCCGAATCTGAATCCGAAATCGGATATCGAAAAAAGTGACGGGAAGTCGGTCGAAATGCGAGCAGAAGCGAGGGAAGCGTTTAACATCAGAATGCCACACTTTGCGAGCGAAGCGAGCAATTTAATGGGGGGTCCGGTTGGCTTGCCCCCCGGCTGGACGTGGAGGCGGGCGTAGCGAGCCGGAGCGGCTAGTATATTAATATTTTCCCAAACGGACGGGGACCGGAAAATCCGGTAGCACTGTGTCATCACATTGCAATGCTCTTGGTCAACGCCCGTAACATCAAAGATGGTTTTCATCATTCCCTCTTGTCCATGCAGCTACATGACATGTGACTCCATGGGGGATATTATCATTTTTATTACTTTTTTATTATATAGAAATGAGCATATTTACAATTTTAATCTAACACTCCAACAATTAATAGAAGATATTAATGTAACAAAGCAAAAATATATAGTGAGTTGAAAGTGTTTTTTGATTAAAAAATAGGTACTACTTTAATTTTTTGGGACTAGGTACCTTTTTCCTGACGTCAGCGCCGCACGGTGTATGGAAGCGTGCAAAAACCTCAAAAAATGAAAGCGTTAATAAAAATGTTTTTTCATTTTTATATTGTTCCTAGATACCTTCAGACACAACTTAGCCCTTAGTTTCCCCATTTGGGCATACAGAAAATTTTGAGAAGGCATTGAATGTGATAATTGGTCGTATGCTTGAAATTAAGGTTTTGGTGTAGCAGTTATTGATGATTGATTACGCCTCCAAAACTGGGGAAATTCCCCAAGACGATATATACCATGTATTGTATACATGTTTAGGTGTATCTGATCATTTTTTCACATTTTTTTGGTGTATCACCAAGAGTAAGCAGTGATAATGAGGATTTTTGGAAAACTCATGTGATTATTTAACTTTGACAGAGTGCCAAAAGTGCAGGTCATCTCCAGTCGTCCTGGGACTGGAATAATCCGACTACGCACTCATTCAAGTGTCTTGTGTATTAATTTGATCGCCGTTCTCCGCCGTCGGTGATCACGATGAACAAAAACGTTGAGGAAAGTAAGTGACGGCGCCCGCCTATCAACTCCTGCTTTGACGAGTCGGAGTAAATAAACCACTAGGTGCGAACCTTGTCCCGAGAATGAATGTTACGATTCATTCTTCGTCTAGAGAAATAGGTAGTTCTTTGGGAGCAAGTCTTCTATCACTATCACATTCAACGTCAGCGGAAGCATGGTACCTAACATTTAAACACACATTGTGGAAAAAGAAAATCGTAACATCGTGGTAAAAAAAATGTTGTTGTTATACGATTAACCATTATAGTTAGCGAGTCGGGAATGGTTTTAATCGACTCAGCACCCCAAAAAACATGCGAATCAATATCAAGTTCAACCACTTGGCTCATCTAAGAGGTTTTTGTACAAAAACTGCTGTTTCCATCCACTGTGCGCCGCCCCGTCGTCGACGGCGCCGACTCTGCGAGCACCATCATTATTCTCCCTGTGCTTTTTATTACAAAGTTAATTTTCTCTCGCCAATTTTCGCGTATTCCGCCTCAAGCTATTCCGCTGTTTTGCATATTCCGCTGTTTCATAACTTTGGAAAACTGGCCTCAGCATCCCGAATTCTTCCGATTTATATCAGGAAGAGGATAATTGGAGTGCAAGCCAACCTGCCAATCTGAACATCTTTTTTTGTTAACCATGGATCGTTAGACGTCCAGCACACAAGGACAAGGACGGCAATCAGGTTGGATCGTGTGTGTGGGGCATTCTACGTCAAAGGGGAAGCCCCAAAAATAAATCCTATCAAAAATTGACCATTTTCTCACAGCTTGTACCTACATGTACGAAAGAAAAGAATTGCAGGTCATCAAGATTATTTTTTGCCCTTCCATAGACAGCCGAACTACGACTCTAGGTGGGTATTCACGAAGAACATCGTCGATGGATTTCCTCAAATGAAGGCACGACTGGTAGCAGGCGGTTACCAAAACCTACGATTGGAGAAGTCATATACTCCCCAGTAGCGAAGAGACTACTTTGAGAGTGTTATTTTCGTAGCTGTGGACTATGGTGTGAAAATTATACAGTTAGATTACAAATCTGCATTTCTGAATTCTAGGCTCCGTGAGCCTATTCATGTGAAACCACCTGATAGCTTAAAAGTTTCAGAAGTTATTGTTCGTAAGCTTATACCTAGAAAGTTTATGACATTACATTTTTAAAGTGATCCTAGTTTATTCTATTACAAGAGTATCTGGATACTGATTTTGGTCAATGTTTTTCTTGTTTTCATATTCCGAGAAGGAACTCAGTACGATTGAAATGCAACTAACCTCATGTTTTAAAATCTAAATGAGATTAGACTAAAAAACTGACTCATCTTGGTTTGGAAGTAGTTATCGGTGAAAAATACAATTACTATAAACCAGAAAAATCTGATAGACAAGGTGATTTGATTTCGTGCTAAGTGATGCTAAGGCTATCGGGTCCCTATCAGTCCAAATTTGAAACTCAATAAGGCTGAGAAAAGTGATGAAAATTTAAGATACAGATAACTTACGGGAAGTTTAATGAATGTAATGCTGGGTTCTCGTCAAGATATATGTTTTTCTATTTCGTTTTTTGAAGATTCCAAAACTGTTATCCAAAGGTACATTATGATAATGAATGCACTATGTCTATGGGTTTAACATTTTCGAAAAAGGTACATGGTGTTCCGAAATCTATATCTGTTTCTGCCTACGTCGATTCAGACTTTTCTTCTGATATACAGGCCGAAAAAGTGCTACGGGTTTTTTGGTTAAGGTCAATGATAAGGATGTTTTGTGGAACTCTAAAAACCAATTAGTCCTAGCGTTGTCCACTATTGAGCAGAATATGTCGTACTATCGACCTGTATGCAAGAATAAATTTTTGTTAGAAACATTATTAATGAAATCGCTCATTATGATGAGCCAATCAGTCCTGCATTAAAATGGCATCGACTCGTGAAACCAAGAGATCCAAACATATAGACGTTAGGCATCATTTTGTGAGGAATCTTGTTGCAGATGGTTAATTCAAGCTAAAATATGTCCAACTGATGAACAAACCGCCGATGAATGGACCAAGGGTCTAATTGTAACAAAATTTGAAAATAATAAATCAATAAATATATAAATAATAATAAATCGATCGCTGGTGCTGCCATTAACCCTCTCGTTTTATACAGGGTGCGGCAGAGGACGGACGGTTTTAAAAACATCATAAAATAGTGAATTTTTACTCAAAAACAAATTTATTGATGCAATCAGGTTCGCAAGGAAATAGCATTTGAGATAGTCCAGTGTGAAAAATCACATCAGGCATGTGGTGGCCGAAATTGTTGATGCAGTGCTGCAGGCGTTCTCTCCAACATAGCTCTCTCAACTTGGGCGACTTCCACGCGAATTGCGTCCTTCAATTCGTCCAGAGTTCGGGGCTTGTTCTCGTATACCCTAGCCTAGAGGTGTCCCCATAAGAAAAAATCGAATATGGATAAATCTGGGGACCGAGGAGTCCAATGAACATCGCCAAACCTGGAAATAAGGCGACCAGGGAAGAGAGGGTGAATAACGTCCATTGATGCTCTGGCTGTGTGGGCGGTCGCCCCATCCTGCTGTAACCACACACGTCGGGGTGGAACACGTCAACGTCGTAATTCAGGGAAAAAGAAGTTGGTGATCACTTCAAAGTAGCGCTATGTTGGAGAGAGTCTACACGAACTTCCAAGAACACCTCCAGCACTGCATCAACAATTTCGGCCACCACGTGCCTGATGTGATTTTTCACACTTGACTGTCTCAAATGCTATTTCCTTGCGAACGTGATTGCATCAATAAATTTGTTTTTGAGTAAAAATTAACTATTTTATGATTTTTTTAAAACAGTCCGTCCTCTCTGCCGCACCCTGTATTACTTAGGTACCTCTTTGTTGTATTAGATAAAATCTATCGTGTCTCGAATTTCGCCACGTTTATTTCTCTACCCTCTTTACTCGACGTATTTTCCAAGAAAAGAAACGTTGAACAATCTTAAGAAAGGGGGAGGGTTACGACTACAGTTTTTGATGGTTAGATGCAACTGACATCAGAATTATAGTACCTACCTTACTGTGTTACAATGTTGACACACAATTTAAAATAAATTAGGTAGGTACCTAGTAGTTTTGTTCTGGAATGAATCCTTGAATAATTCAGTATTCCATTAATTTATTCTATTACATATAGTTTAGGTATAATACCTAGCGCCCGATGTTTATTTACAGCATTGATCATGTGCTCTAGACGAGCACAAAACATCAGAAACCTGTTGTTGTGTTTACATCCTGTAAAAAAAAAAAAAAAAAAAAAAAAAAAAAAAAAAAAAAAAAAAAAACCAACAATTTTTCATTACACATTACGTTCTGCAGCTCAATTTTGGGTGATGCTGAGGAAAGAATAGCTTCGTAATTAATATTGGATTAAGAAAATAATATTGGAGAAATATACGTTGTATTAAAACTTACCGTAGCCTCCATTAGTTGATCCCCTTTAGACCAGATTACACTAACTTTTGTTGTTACTTTCTTGATATCGTAACTTGGTGGTGTGTCTTGATTATACTTCTGTCTGTTCAACTCTGCATTCTCATAGTCCCAAGGCATGACTTTCCCTGTTGAGAAGCTGTTACTTTATGAACTGGATTGATGTATTACATACGTAATGTATCACGTCGATCTATTATTTTCGAGTTATTCACGATTCAAGATTTTTTCAAGATCACGAATTTTTCAGTTTATTTTTTATGCTCAATTTAGTGTGGTTTTGAGAGTAAAACTAGTTAGTTAAAGTGTAAAACTCTGTTATAACGGCGTTGGGGAGATCTGCAACTGTTTCCATTCGATTCAAAAATCGTTGAAACCCGCCCCAAACTCAAATTTTTTTAGAGAGTCATTTTTCACAAAAACCCTCGATTTCATAGAAAAAACCATGTTTTTCAACATACAAACATACATTTGTCCTTCAATTTGCAATGTAAAATAAAAATTGATTATATCGTTGGAAAGGTGAGATTTGGGCCGAGTTTTTTTTGTTACGTGCGCGGGGATTCAGGGGATTTTGATTATTGTGCGCAGGGGCCGTCCTGCGATTTAAAAAATACAAGATTTTCAAGTTTTGACTTTTTTAAATTTTGGTGTGAATTTGTGACCACTAAATCCAATATTTGCACTCGTTGCGTAGCTTATCCGAAAGGAAATTTAATGCTATTCCCAACGGTATCCTTAAATTTGTATTTACTCAATATGGAAGGGAGTTATAGCCAATTTTGTGATGTAAGGTTGAAAACACGGAAAAAATCTCAAACCGTGAATAACTCGAAAATAATGCCTCAAGAAAAAATTCAAAGAGGCACTTTTTGTTGAAAATTAGTTGTAGAATCGTCCCCTAGGAGGTTAGGTTAGATATGGGAAGAATCGTCTTGATAAATTATCGGGGTATCGTGATGATGAATTAGAACGCAATCATATTCACTTCAGATATGAAAATACATCATTTTCTGTAGGTACCTATCTACGATTTTTGCCAAAAATCACCGGGTTCGATGATTTCTATTGTAATTTCTAGTAAAAAACTTGTTACAATCAAATTAAACTACATTCATGCTCATTTGTACTCTGTAACTCTCTCGCTTCATGTGATGTTGGGGGAAGCCGCCATAAAGTGTCGTTTTGCTTCTTATAGCCTGTAAAAAAGAGCCTGAATTGACCGGATTCTTGTTGAAATGATGTGGGTGTGTAGGTACCGAAAGGGAAAACGGTAAATAATATGAAGGCCCTAGAAGCTTGTTGGATCATTCACGCCTTGTGAAAACATGAATCTTCCAATCAATCTGTTGATCAGTAAATTAGTTGGACGATGTCAGTTCTCATTCATACGTAGGTACACAATTGAAATAGATTCGACTTAATGTCTGTTTTAAAACAAGGTGTTGAAATCCGGTGTAATAAGTGCTCCCATCACGTCTCTTACACAAACTTACCCTTGATTGAAATTCACGTCTTATTCCGTCCACTCATGAGGTTGATTTAGTTCTTCACAATTTTCAATTTCTGCCCTTTTCCAGAAATTCTTTCTCTCCAGTGCAGCTTTTTCTCAGCTTTGGGGTGGTACTCTTTGGTTTTCCTTCTTGTCGAGGTGCCACTAAGTCAAACCATCCACTAGTTTTGGAGCTGTCTGACCTTCCAAGGATAGCGTCTGCAGAGCTATTTATGATTCTTTGGCCAGTTATCATGAGCCGTGAACATCTGATGCTGCTTGTTCGTTGATTCTTATTCTTTCGCTAATTTTTTGGACATATTCCAGTGCCATAGTTAGCTCTTGTAACTCCTAAATTGTGGCACTTTGGGCCAGCCCAATGCAATAGACTGGCTTTGGAAATGTTAGCCCGCAGACATATCCAAACCAAATAGTGGTCTGAATCCACATTAGCCCCCCTAAGTGGCCTAAGATCCATTATTGTTGACTTGTGGTGGTTGTAAATAAGGACATGGTCGATTTGGTTGAATGTGAACCCATCAGGGGTCTGCCAACTTCTATGGATCTTCTATTGTGGGAAGAAGTTGGAACTTATAACCGTAGTTCGGTATGGTGTGCCTTCAATTCACTCCCTACCAGATCTTCTCGAGCCCAACTTGGACATTTAGGTAGCCAATAATTTTCTTAGCATCATGATTAGGGCACCCTTTTATTGCTCTGTACAATTGGTTATAGAACTCTTCCATTTGTTCATTCTTATAAACTTTTATGGGGGCATACATGCTAGGGATGCTGAGTTTACCATTTACTTCTGACTTACAAGTACTTAGCACATATTTATACCTATAGCGCTAAAATCAGTGACCAGATGAGTGCACCTTGCACCATGCGCTCTTTCCTGGCCGCTGTAGAAGAATGGTCCAACTCGCCGAGTCAAGTGATCCACATCCAGTCCATCGGAGCTCTTGTTGGGCAACTATATCCATCCTGCACTTTGTCAGTTGTTAAGTTAAAATCTTTTGGACGCTATGCCTATACAGTGACAGCATGTTTCAGAATCCAAGCATTACATCCAGTTTTCACTTTCTGGAGGAGTTTCCATTATCCATTCCAGGTTGACGCCAGTTAGACAGTTCGCTTTCTTTTGTTTGAGCGTTTTTTGGTGGTATGATTCTAATGGTGATTCTAATGATCCAATGGTGGCCCTATGCAAATTCCCGACTTGTAGGAGGAGTTTTATATCAATCTTCTCTTGCCCTAGGGGAACTGCCTTCAGTAAGGCTTGGAGATTCCCCTTCCCTACCGGTATGTCCACCCTGGGTATTTTATTTTCCCGGTTCCCCTCATATCTTGTAGGCACTCCAATATCTGCCACCTGAGGAGGCGCCTGATGGAAGAGCATCTTTGGTTAAGTGCCATGTAAATGACAATCTTCAATTTATTGTATTAGCCAATAATTTAACAAAGTTAATTGGATTTTATTTCATTTCTGACAAGCTTTCTAATTGGCCTACATTTCAAATCCTAGAAAAAGCATCCAAAAAGCAGAATTGAGATTTTTTTTCTTTTTCGCCCAGCACAGGTTTGGTAAGTAAGCATCTATTTTATCAAACGATGCCTCACGACACCCAACATAACTTGACATTTTACGCCCCATAATCCGTTTTTGACCTCGATCTTACAGTTCATATTAATATCAAAATTAAATTAATTTTTTATGTTGAAAGAGCAGTTGGAAAGCCTAAAAGGGGCGAATAAACTCGGCTTAGAAGGGTCGTGTGTCATCTACTAGAAGTTAGTGGATTGGATATGAGAATTTGGGAATATTTAATCGATATGCATCTTGCAGTAGGTACCCGACTAACTTCAGGGGCTCCAATCATAGAAAATTAATTATTGTTCGTACCAAGTTATTGAAAACCTCTTACCATTTATGTATGCCATGCCCAAATGTTTCAACACTTTCACTCCCACACCAGCTGGTAAGTATTGACCCACGACACTGTATGACATCTGAAAAATTAAATACGATGTGTTGATCTGTAGTCATTATGGCTATATGAATAGGGTATTGTTGAGATGTGGAGGAAGTATCGGGACAGCATGGACTGAGCAACTTGGGAATGGGAGGGGCTCAGAAAAATTAAAATAAAACTAAGCAAAAATTTTTCTCGAACACTTTCGCCATTTTCGGCCTTAGGAGACCTACAAATTTTAATACTATTAGTGTAACAGGCTAGCTAATTTAAATATTAATACTATATGAACAATAAAGATAGGTAAATATAAAATTCAGCGAGCATTAAATAGCATTAACAACAAAGCAATAGTATAAATTAACAAATCTAATTAACTTCTAGTGGTGATAATTCAGGTAAATTTCTAGCAGAGATAGGGAATAGAAAATTAAGGAAAAAAAGTGGTTCAGAGGAAAGTTTTGCTGTAGGTAGTTTATTTTCCCGACTTCCATGTCCCTGATTTGATAGCATACGCAATGTCTCTTGAAAGAATAACCGACATGGGACGCACGATACCCAATTTCTCTGGCAATTGATACAGAAATGTCGAATATGTAATGTACAGTGCCGAGTATGTACCTACTGGAGAATAGCGATGATGAGTGTCTGTTCTCGGTAGAAGAACTGATTGCTCAAATAGAAGCAGACTACAAACCAGAACACAAGTCAGTGAGGGGTATGGTCAAAAATATGGAGATGATTTTACTCTTCACCTTTCAAAAGAATAAGAAGACTATGCTTTGTTTCAAAATAACCAGATGTGGAAATCTGTGAAAGAATAGTAATAGCAGCTGCAGAAATAATTCTTCCAAACACTAGTGTCTTTGTCGTGCGGATTTTTCAAGATCTACAAGCATGAAAAATGCAGCTGTAAGAAAACAAGTCTCGAATGCACAAATCTGTGCAATAACTGTGAGGGGTCTTGGAGCAATGTTTCGTCAGAAACTGGAGTAAGAAGGAAAAAAGCATAGCTTCGGGACAAGTTTTTCTCCCAAAACCCTCAGATTCGTGTCTAGCGACTACAAAAAACATTTGAAGAAACCAGAACAAATGTTGACATACTGAAGTTTTTGAAAAATGGGCGTTGAACGTAAAATTACAATTGTAGACTCAACTCAAGTCGAACTGTGAGACAGTTGGTGTAAATATGTGGTCGTGTAAAAATATCTGCGTTCCGTAACAGCTCACGGAAGCCAAACTACAAAGAAAGACGATGCGAAAAACCCATAACCCCCCAGTCCAGGAGTATCACGCTAAATTTTGGGAAGACCCGAATTCGGCGAAACAATTAGTCGCACTGACCAATGTTTTAGGTAGGCATACGAGAAATGTAGGAAATTTTGTTTACTTTAATTCTGTGTATAGTCATTTTGGAAAACGCCTCGTTTTTGAGATATAGGACAAATACTGAAGGAAAACGCTGCAAATTATTACATAATGGTTTATTATTTCTGATTCAGATAACCAGTTATAGTAACCAGCATGCTCTGGGGCTTTCGCCCGTCTCTTTTCTAGTATCTACCTCTGTTCTTCCTCTCACTCCACCCCCCGCTTACCCCCCTCACCGCCCACCGTGATCCCCTGCCAAGCGTGCCAGGCGTGCGTCTAACACGTCTAACACTCAAAGTCTTGAAAAAGACACTTTTTTTGCCCGTTTTTGGCCCATAGCATCTATGCGAGTAAAGCGATCGGGATGGTTAAACGTTAGGACAAACTAGACCCCAAATGGAGTCTATGTGCGAAAGAACGGGTTTTTAAAGTAAATTCTTAGGCCTTTTATGGCCCGGACGGCGGACGGCGGACGGACATTTCAAATTTGGATTCTACGCACCTTGAAACGTAAACTGACAAAGTTTGAGGGGGGGTTATAAAAATTGTTTGCTACACGATCAAATAGGCTTATTATTGGAAATAATAAACCAAAAAGCCCAAATTGGGGCACAAGTCAGAAAAAAAAAAAAACAATAATCCAGGCAAAATGTTTACCCGCAAACTTCAAATCGTGTTGTGACCCAGAAAACATGGAGGGTGAGAAGATGAAAGCTATAGCAAAACTTTCCTCTGCGAGTCCTAAAATTCTTCAACATGCCGAAAATGCTTGATAAGAATGAAGGTAAATTAAGCATCCAGGGAAGCGTCTCAATTTCTTCTACTTCCACAACCTCAAACTGCTACAAATAAATAAGTATAAATGCTATGAAGGCAAACAACCAATGGTAATAGAAACTTACATCCATTCCCATCTCACAGTAAGGCGTGGCCATCTCGGGAAGGTCGTTACACCTCAATTGGTGTTCGCTGAATCCAACATCTACTCGAGGAAAAGCTTCCCACTTCTCCTTCTCATCCCATTGTTTCTGTATCCAACCAATTCACAAATTAGTGCCCTGCTCAATTTACCAATTCATGATATACTCTATGATGGCATAGTAATAATAATAAGTGAAAAATGATGATGATCATGATATTAATTTTGTGCATTTTACGTATGAAACACGGCTATCGCGGAATCGAAGGTTCATTAAAATTAGCAGCAGGGAGTTGTAGGAGATATGCCTATGTACAATAATATCATTAGTTTTGTAAGGGATATATATATAAACAGGGTGCGGCAGAGAGGACGAGTGGTTTTAAAAAACTCATAAAATAGTTAATTTTTACTCAAAAACAAATTTATTGATGCGATAAGATTCGTAAGGAAATAGCATTTGAGACAGTCAAGTGTGAAAAATCACATCAGGCATGTGGTGGCCGAAATTGTTGATGCAGTGCTGGAGGCGTTCTTGGAAGTATGCTGTTACTTACTGTGAACTCTGAGCGCTACGTCAAAATGACCACCAACTTCTTTTTCCCAGAATTAGGAAGGCGACATGTTCCAACCCGACGTGTGTGGTTCCAGGATGGGGCGACCGTTCACACAGCCAGAGCATCAATGGACGTTATTCACCCTCTCTTCCCTGTTCGCCTTATTTCCAGGTTTGGCGATATTCATTGGCCTCCTCGGTCCCCAGATTTATCCATATGCGATTTTTTCTTACGGGGACACCTCAAGGCTAGAGTATACAAGAACAAGCCCCGAACTCTGGACGAATTGAAGGACGCAATTCGCGTGGAAGACGCCAAGTTGAGAGAGCTATGTTGGAGAGAGTCTACGCAAACTTCCAAGAACGCCTCCAGCACTGCGTCAACGATTTCGGCCACTACATGCCTGATTGTATTTTTCACACTTGACTGTCTCAAATGCTATTTCCTTGCAAACCTTATCGCATCAATAAATTTGTTTTTGAGTGAAAATCAACTATTATATGAGTTTTTTAAAACCATCCGTCCTCTCTGCCGCACCCTGTATAAAACTGGGATTCACTACCTACATTTGAGAATCGGACCATGGTCGAGATGAAAACCTCTTCACGACTGTGTACTTTATCGCCAATCACCCTGTATACGGGAAGTTAACTAAATCCATTCCTAATAACAAGCATCATCATCATTCACACTCATGTTGACTTTCTTTTTCACCAACAACGGCATCCCTTATCAAAGCTAATATTCTTATTTTGAAAGTTTTCGAGAGCCTGATTTTTAATATTCCAACCTCCATACAAACCTCCGTCGCTTTTTCTTAACTCCTGGACCAATTTTTGTGAAATTTGAAATTTGGTACAGTAACCACACTTGGTCTAAGGATGAAACTTTATAGAAGCTTGCCGTTGCATACAATCAATTCTAAGGGATGAAATTTAATTTAAACCTTTAAAAAATCTTTAAATCGAAATCTTGTAATTGATGGGAGAGTTGCAGTTTGTTACCCACAGGGCTATATACCTACATTAGGGATTTTCCCCTTCTGAAACTCCCGAAAAGGGGCGTACCACTTTAGCAGTAATATGTCTTGTGAATGTTAATGTGTTATCCAGCCAAACCCCAAGGAATTTGTGGGCATAAGTAGCTAGTAGTGTACGGCCATTCACGATGACCCTGAGCTTGCTCGTTTCCTTCTCGTGAAAGGCATAACTGCGGTTTAATAAGATTATTGGAAAAGTTGAGAGCTTTGAGGATCAATATCATGTTGAATATTTGGTACCACAGTAGTCCAGTTACTGTGAAATGAAAATAACTAAAAATCGTAATTGTAATTGGCAGCTGTATAAGTTAATTTCATGGGATGGGATTCTGTAAGGGTTGAAATAAGTAGAACTCAACACACATCTTTGAGGTAAGCTTCATTCAGAATCTACAGAAATTATTCCTTAGTGGGTTTTTAAGTTGCAGGTTTGTTTTCTTGCTCTACTACCAGTGAATTCACTGAACGATGAGTTGCGGTAATTTAAGATCCGACAGAAGTTAACAAAGCACGTTGGGGTTTACTCGAAATAGGCATTGTCAACATCGATGAAGATCGCAATTATACAAACTTGTTATTGTCCAAGGCATCATGTATCTATGCAGTTCAAAATAGTTTCTACTGCCCTGGATGCCCAACTACTTCGCCTGAAGCCGAAAATGTTTGAAGTGAGCAATTGGTTACGTTGCTTCGCATTCAGACAAAGTGAAAATTTCGCCGCATTTAGTGGAAATACTCGAGCTTTGGGATTGTATATTTGTGTTTTCATCTACCTTTGTTGATGGTTCGCATAAGTATTCCCCAAAATTGTTGGAATACTTCACGTCTTCTACTTCACTAAAGTGGTTAATACTAACTGGGGAGTGTGCATTGAAATCTCCAGCTAAGATAGCTACTGGATAGTCCGATACTACTGAAAACAATTCTCTAAATACCGGTGGAAACCAACCGATTAGATTAGGGGGGGGGGGGGGGGGTGTAGACACAAAAGCCCAACCTGAGGCACGGTGTTGGTGGTGTTATTTAGCGGCAACTATTTCAACAAGGGGGCAGTTGGGATGTATCTCAATACAGGAAGAGATATATACAGATTTCGAATTTTATCGATGAGTGGAGTAAAAGAGCTACACCTTCTCTCGTTCTCGTAAATTCTAAAGACAATGTTGTAATTACTACGGGTTTGAGACTGATCGAGGTGTCACTTAAGGAACCTACGGCAATTTTGTTAGAACTCATACAATAAATTCACTGTTTCGTTCCGTTTAGTTGGGGCACTTCGACAAAATTGTGTTGTAAAAATGTGATGGATTTTGTTCTAGAGATAGTTGCTCTATTGCCATATTGAAAACGAACTAATATTCGTTAATTCAGCCCCAATAACATAAAATTCATGCAATTGGTTAAATTCAGATGTTCGTAGCCTGTTTAGTAGCTCCTCGGCTTGTTTTTCCAATTTTTCTGAGATTTAAGTTTTGTGGGGGGTAATTTGTAACTGGCTTAGATTTCGGCGCACATGAAAAATCTGACTGACGACGTGCTCTGTTTCTCTATTTTGGTGTTAATCACGGTTGGGACGAAGAAACGATGGAATAACGTTGATTTTAGGTAGTCCTGGGAAACCAATAAGAGGGTCAAATTTATCCCACATGTGTAACTTGTCGCGAAGCTTCTAGTTAAAGAATTTTCTGACATATCGGTTTAACTCAGGTTTTGTGAGCAATTTAGTGCAGGTTTCGTCAGTCGCTGGATGCTGTCCCAAGCAATTAACGCATTTGATTGTGGCACTGCATGATGTTGCGACAGAATGATCACTGTTATGGGTCTACACTCATAAAATTAAATCAATAACACTTTTCATTTGAATTCATATCACTTTATTTTAAACTCGCGAAATCAAAACAATGAAATGAGAGAGACAGTTCCGCTTTGCTGTGTAATGGACTTAGGCGCCCCGGAGGTGCAATGGGGGCTTAAATCCTCACTCATAGATAGAGAGGGGTGTGACAGTACCATAAGAGATACAGCTCGTACTAATAGCATATATGCTACGTTCGGAGAAGATTCGTTTTCCTGTTCTAGGATCACCCATCCATCGCCAAACGCAGGCTTTCGAAAACACGGGAATGAAGCGCCCGACGCCCGTTAGGAAACAACGGAGCGACGGCAGCGCATTCCCTTGGATCTAGCGGGAACTGTCACAGCTGAAAAGAAACATGCAACTTCCAGATTTGTATAGCCTACCCTCAACACTTTTTTATTACTTCGACTCTATGGGTAGCAATATACAATATTTCCCTTCTGAATTAAAAAATGAATTTTACTTGCTTAAGCATGTTAGCACACAGTAGCTAAGGAAAGGAAATTGTACAAGGAAAGCCGAAAATACTCATATTTTACCCACAGGATGTGAGAAAATAGGTCAGAGACCAATTTCAATCGATTTAACGTCCTGGGAAACGTAAAAATCTTTACTCGTTGAAGCCGGATTTGAACGGTTCGGGGTTTTGTCCCAAAATCAACCGTTTGGCACCTGTGCGCCGTTATGGTCTATCTCTCAGCTGCTTACTGGTTCTTCTGGGAGGAGGCTTTTTTATTATTATAATTCTTTTTTTAATTATCGTTATTATTTTTTATGGACTTACAGATGTGGCTGTATCTAGCTACACTCTTGACTGAGCAAGCTAGTTACAGTCAGTTCAGTTTATTCAATTGTTCATTCATTTTTATCAGACGGAAATGGTCTGTCTCTACATTGGTATAATCTTTTATTTAATTATGCATTTTGCATGGACGAGTCCAAATTAAATAGCTTTTAGTGGCCGAATTTTAGGATACTTCTCCAATTCACAATTCGATTTTCAGACAAATAGTCAGCTTTTTGAAACATATTCGTTGTACTTACAATACAAATGTATAAAAGTTTGTTAACATTAATTTGTTTTGATGGTGATTCATATGTATATCTAAAGTTTGCATTAGGTAAGTGTCAGACTTACATAAGTGTCAAGAACAATTTGATAAATTGAGGACTCTTTGTTGACCATAAACTGATATTTGGTGCAATACCAAATGGGAGCGATGAGTATAGCCTCTTTAATTTTTGCATTGTACTCCGGTTTCTGACTAAGGCCAATAAGTGCGACAGATGTGCCCAAGGAATAGCCAATGTAGTAAACATTTGGTTTCTTCGTTTTCTCCAGAACAAAATCAACAGTTGCAGGGAAATCTAGCTCTGCCATCTCGGATATACTGCGAAAATAATATAAATTAATAGATTATTGGGTAGTTTCATTAATAGGAAGATACGATAAAAACGATCAAAGTCAGTTATATCTTATTTGATTTAGATAAACTGGCAGTTGTGGTATAAACATGGTATTGTGTACGTACAGGTACCCAAATAATGATCAAGTTGGTGAAATATCAAACTAGATCCAATCCAAGCAGAACACTGGATGGAGAAACAACTAAGAGCCCGCTACTCTTGTCCATATCTTATCATTACCTATATCGACTAAAACGCACCATTCCATTAAAATCCACCACATCTAAACCTGGCCTATAAGTATGGATTGAGTGAATCGATGGCCCATTTAGTCAGCTAAATTGGATCGTTAAGTTCGACCTCCTTCTTGTATTTACTACTAATAGATCAAGTGCCAGGATTTATGACTTTGAATAGGTAGGTAGTGAATTAATAAGGGATAGAGAAATCTCAAACTTGATATTTCTCGAAGCCAAAGGTCACCTATGCTGCTCTAGTATGGAAGCCCAAAACTAAGCAAGCTACCGTCCAGAATACCCTTTTTCAAGGTTCATAGACAGGCATATTTGGGCATCACAGGATATTATATTCCAGGGGTATTCCTGGAACATATTGACTTCGGCAACCTAAACTCGAGATCACGTAAACTGTACTAATTTCGCTAAGACAGATAGATACACGAACTCAATTACACTGTAGGCAATGCGTGCTTTAAAATGTTGATCAGACTGTTGATTAAGGTCCAATATCTAAATCAAATACCTCATATATATATATATATATATATATATATATATATATATATATATATATATATATATATATATATATATATATATATATATATATATATATATATATAGAGGGTGTCCCATCTAAACGGGCCCATCGGGAAATTACAGCCTTACGGTGCGAGCGATCGAAAAATTGAACTGGACCTTTTTCATAGTACTTTAACTCAGCTTCACGATGCGAAAGTCCGATTTTTATTTTTTCATGTTTTAGGGTCTCAAATCATCATTGATTGAAACTTACGGTTTCCTCTTGACCCCCCTTTTTTTATTGCTTTTTTCGATTTTAGGTTGAATTTGGAACAGAAAATGCCTATTTAAAAGTTTCTTTTTGGGACTTCGATTCCTTTTAGACATTACCAACACTTTCTTACTATTTTTATCTTCAATTTTTGAGATGTTCACCACACTCATGAAATCAGCATTAAACTATCTATCGTCAGACCCCAGCGTCCATAATCAACAATCACCATCAGGGGGACATTAC
Source organism: Adelphocoris suturalis (assembly GCA_030762985.1). Taxonomy (NCBI): domain Eukaryota; kingdom Metazoa; phylum Arthropoda; class Insecta; order Hemiptera; family Miridae; genus Adelphocoris; species Adelphocoris suturalis. The sequence continues at coordinate 9,509,426 of CM061051.1, read as the reverse complement.
ACTTGAACCGCTCACGATTTAAAAAAAAAATTTCCAAATCGTAGTTTGGAAGAAAAAAAAAAAAAAAAAAAAAAAAATACCCCTCAAACTGTTCAGTACTATTACTCATTTATTAGAAGAACGTATGAGACGCTGTCTTCTGGACCAATGTAAGGTTCTTTAAATAATAGAGATCATAGTGCTTGATCATATGTATCAAGAAGCTGTTGTTTTCTTGACCCTTGAATACAGTTTGCAGGAGAAGGAGCAAAGGCTGCAGAAGGAGCAGGTGGCATTTTCGATTTGTCACAACACAACTGACTGGAAGTCTCCTCGTGGTACATTTTTTAAACTGTATTCTGAACAGTGATTCTGTGTGTACTTACTGAACAGTTTGAGGTTTTTTTTTTAACGATTTGGAAATTTTTTTTTTTAAATCGTAAGCGGTTCAAGTGTAATGTCATCCCCCTGATGGTGATTGTTGATTATGGACGCTAGGGTCAGATGATAGATAGATAGTTTAATGCTGATTTCAAAAGTGTGGTGAACATCTCAAAAATTGAAGATAAAAATAGTAAGAAAGTGTTGGTGATGTGTAAAAGGAATCGGCGATTTTCTGTATTTCGCAAAAAGTGGAATAACTCAGAAACGAAGCCACAAAAAGAAAATTTCACGGAGGCCTTTTCTGTTCCAAATTCAACCTTAAATCGAAAAAAGCAATAAAAAAGGGGGGTCAAGAGGTAACCGTAAGTTTCAATCAATAATTTGAGACCCTAAAACATGGAAAAATAGAAATCGGACTTACACATCGTGAAGCTGAGTTAAAGTACTATGAAAAAGGTCCAGTTCAATTTTTCGATCGCTCGCACCGTAAGGCTGTAATTTCCCGATGGTCCCGTTTAGATGGGACACCCTGTATATAATATTAAACCGAAATAAACAGAAAATAATAAACTGAAGAATATAAGATACCGGAGATTTCATTTTCAGGTTAGGTCCCGTTTTGTACTAGATCCTGAAGTTTACGAGTGATTGAAACAAACTACATTACCTAATTATCAATTTGTATTACATACATATTTTGTAATACGTATACATATTTTTCCTCTCATCTGTATAGTGTTCGGTGTCAACAAATTATTTTCGCATTTAATAAAGTATACAAAAAAATAAAGTGAGGTTAATTTCAAACATCTGATTTATTCAAGGATGTATGTGTAGGTGGTTTATTCCATCATTCAAGTGATTTTTATTTCCCCAACTCATGCAGGGTTGGAAAGAATTTATGGTCATCATTTTGCTGGAAGCCTCCCTGAAAACGCCTACATACAAACTGAAAAAATAGTTTTGTTTATGATTTATTTACGTCTGTTACGTGTGGGCATTGGATATCAGTTGTAACCAGTTGTGTTGATCAAAAATTTTATTAATACCTCTTAAATCAATTTCTCATAGAGTCGCGAGATGGTTCCTATTGATCTTCTATTTTCGCAAATATATTAATGATAGCTAATAATAAAAATGAAATAATGTTGTCACCTGAACTCCCAAAACGCCTTGTCCTTGTCGGGGTTGTACTTGTCATGCTTCCTTGAGTAGACGTTCCCTCTAGAACTAGGCAGCCACACATCAGCACCGCTGTCCGCCAGCAGATAAGCTCAACATGGAATCAAATCTTATCAAACGATGCTCCATTCGAAGGAGAATTTGTGCTCTTGCACGAAATAAATTCTATGCTGAGTTTGCCGAGCAGTAACTGGAAGGTGGGGTTTGAGGGGGCTGTAATTCGTAGATCCCTGACAAAGCGCTTGGAACCAATAAACATAACGAGGAACTGCCACGTTAATTCCTCTGGAACTTTTGAAGGTGTACAATTGGACATGCGGTACATGATTTTGGGGTATTAGGGAGTTTGGGTAAAATCAAAGTTTTGGTACGCTTTGCACTGTGTGGAAATGAGTGTCGAACTGTGCAATCATGACCTTTTTTTTCCAAGTGGGATATATCGATGAGCATCACTACATGATTCAGTGTTAAATATACCCCAAAATCATGTATTACATGTGACAATTGAATACCTTCAAAAAATCATTTGGGCCAGAAAATATTCATACCTAGTTCATGATACACCTTGGTATCCAATGTGATCACTGATGATCATCTCAGATTTGGATTGTGTTACTGTCCCGTATTAGTAAGAGGTATGTTTTAAAATTGAGCTTATCAAAAGGTAAAGTTTTGTCTTAATGTTCACATTTTTTGTGCGGAAAACAAGTGGTTCAAGCTATCACTATTATATAGGGACTAGACTGACAACGAAAAAAACGAAAGTTCGAATTTTTGAGGGGCTCAAAGCTCAGATGATTGCATCAGATGCGAGGAACAACTCATGAAAATTTCACTCCGAACCGATAACCCCTTGAGGTCTCCCAAACCGGTTTTTTTATTTGACCCGTTGCAAGCGCAGAAGCTGTATTTCTTTTGATATTCAAGAAATCAGTCCAAATAAGTGATGGAAAAAAGACATTTTTTGCCGTTTTTACCTAGTTTTGACTGGGAAAAAATTGTTTGCGGGTCTTTTCTTCTTCGGACCTTGTTTCCTAGCTTGTTCCGAATGTAACAAGATTAATTTCGTCCTGTAATATATTATCCTTCAGAAAATATCTGCTCAAGAGCCGAGTTAGCTTTTTTAATGGTAACCGCTCTATACTTACCAGTAGGTACGAAATCAAAATTTAACGCCCTGAAGCCCTTTCAATCCCATTATTTTATGTTTTTGGGCTCGTTGAACATTAAGTGCTAGTAATGGAGGCGTAGGACTCGATTTTTTGAACGTCAAGAAAAATCTACTCTATTCACCGATTTTTGACACCTAGCTCTTGATTATTAACCGAAATACGAGTTCTACGCCTCCACTACCAGCACGTAATGTTCAACGAGCCCAAAAACATAAAATAATGGGATAAAAAGGGTTTCAGGGCGTTAAATTTTGATTTCGTACCTACTGGTAAGTATAGAGCGGTAACCATTAAAAAAGCTAACTCGGCTCTTGAGTAGATATTTCCAAAAGGACAATATATGATAGGACGAAATTGGTCTTGTTTCATTCGGAATAAGCCAGGAAACAAGGTCCGAAGCAGAAAAGACCCACAAACAATTTTTTCCCCAGTCAAAACTAGATAAAAACGGCAAAAAATGCCTTTTTTCCATCACTAATTTGGACTGATTTCTTGAATATCAAAAGAAATACAGCTTCTGCGCTTGCAATATTGGCGGCATCGTGTTCCGCGACACCGAAAACATAGGAATAGAATATAAAAAGTGTCCAGACGCATGGATCTTTCATGTCCAAACCGTCTTTTTGTCCTAAGCGTCTAGTGTTCTAAAATCGATAATTTAATTATCAAAAAACGCGTTTGGGAGACCTCAAGGGGTTATCGGTTCGGAGTGAAATTTTCAGGAGTTGTTCCTCGCATCTGATGCAAATCTGAGCTTTGAGCCCCTCAAAAATTCGAACTTTGGTTTTTTTCGTTGTCAGTCTAATAGGGACCTAGCTAAATTTGTTTGACAGCGTGATTTGATTTGTTCAGATGAACTTAGAAGGCTGAAAAGAAAATAGAATATTTATTTTTGGAACTAAATAAGTAAGTATAGCTACTAGTACTGTTGCATATCGCTCACTTCGATTCTAATAAATAAATGTTTTAGGGACAAATACTATTGTGTTTAATAAATACTGTTGATATAAATTATGTATGCAGTATTGTTATGTACAATAAATAGCAGAGTGTTGATAAATATACTAGTGTAATATTCATTACCTAGACTTGTGTTGGTAAGGCACCAGACATCTGGAGCCATAAGGACGCCATGCTGCAATATAACGATAGGTCCGCCTGGAACTTTTGGTTTCATGTGATACAAGCCTAGCTTCTGGCCATCTGCCGCCGTCACTTCGAAACTCTCCACTTCGTATCCGTACATTTGGACTAGCTCAGACTGAAAAAATTATGAATGGAAGAGAATTATTGGCTGAAGTTTTGTCAGTATTTTAATATTTCAAGAGCGAGTCGCCATACACCTAAAAGTAATTCAATCACTGTTCAAATGTGGGCGAGAGAGCAGAGAAAATCAATAAAAGTATTATAAAAATAAGAACACAATTGGTAAAGTGAGCGCCTCACAACAATAAAAATAAAACATTGTATGCGAGATTTTACACGTTTCTCACAACATGTACAGTCAAATGTCCATACCTACTTGGGACTCATACCTAACTTGGGCCAAAGGAGGGATTTTTTGTTAGCATGCGCTGGCATGGAGGACTGAGGTGCCAAGTGTTATTTTCTAGAACTGGTCTGTCGGAAAAATATATTCTTTTGTCCAGGAAAAGGTAAGTTTTATACAGTCATAAAACTTTGTAAGTTACTGTTGATGTGAAGTTTGTTTTGAGCTAATTATTCCCTTATGAACTCAGCTGATATGTTTTTCAAGCAAACCAGTCTCACTCAGTTGTTCATTTCACCTGTAAGATTCGTAACCGCCATGTTTGTTTATAAGGAGCAAAGTGATCTATATTTGAGACATCGTTCCAAGTTAGGACCTGACGTTCCAAGTGAGGAATCACTATTTTGACGAAAAATAAGCTGTAAGGCAGTTGATAAAAAAGCATTAGCAGTGAGAATTAATGTTGTAAGGCTGGATATAGTGTTCTGATAACACTATTTGATATCTACTTGAAGTGTCCTTGGTTTGCACTATCCCCAACTGTGGGCTTCAAAAAGGGGGGTCTAAAAACTATTAAATTTTCAGTCCAATGACTGAATTACCTTAGTTGTTTCCTTTTGCAATTAAGTGCGAGGGTGTATTCGGTATTCTTCTGGTAAAAGCCATGGTTCGTTTTGATGTTCGTTTTTGAGCTACCAGTCTTCCTATTCCGTTCGAAAGGTATGTGCTCTGAACTTTGTATTGGAACCTCTTGAAAAATAATGATAGAATTAATTCCGGTTATATACATCCCACCCCGAGCGGCCGGAGCGAGCAACCCCCTACACTCGTCAGATTTCAACGGGGTTTTCCCTACGGGCTTGGGGTGGACTGGGTACTTTTCCGTTATACCCCCCCCCCCCCCCCAATCTGTTTCTCGACTGCTTCAAGCCCGCCCGATGTTCTTAGGCATTCCTTCTTTCTTAGATTACATATTTACGTAGAGTTGGTGACAATTTCAAGCGGTGGGAAGAAATTATATTATTTAAAAAAAAAAAAAATTCCAGTCATGCGAATTTTTGAAGAAATCTTCGATATTTCAGTCGCTATTGATCGTGTAGAGAAATTTTAGTTCATGATTTTGATAGACAAACATGGAATCAAATTATTAAAAATAATTAGGAGGTACTCATACTTTATTATTATTAAACTAATCTTGTAGATTTAAAGACAAAAGTAGGTAAATATTCATAGATTTCGATGTCCAATGTGGTCAGTAAGGAAGGCAGTTGAAATCTTAACAGTATCCTATCATAACATCATCAAATCTTGACATAAAATAAAATAACATACCGACGTCATATGAAAGAAACGTATTTCCACAGCCAATCGATGATGAGGCTTTATATTACGAGTGATATAAAGTCAGTTGCATTCGAATCTAGTATCCCACAGCAAGAAATTGACAGACAAACTGTAGTCTCTGTGCATCTATTGACAGCCTGAATTATGGGGAAGTGTCACTTGGCATTATTTCGATTTTTGAATTATTTTTCAACTTTGAAACTTTTGAAAACTTGAAACATATTCTTATAGGAAATTTTACGCTGATTCCGAATATACCACATGTTAGTATGCTGAAAAAATTATTTCACACAACAAATCGCAAAAAACAGGCTATTTTGAAATTCTAAGTATGTATGTATCTATGTATGTATATATGTGTGTGTCATTCCAGACGATAACTGTCCGTAGAATTGCAAAAGGGTAATTTCTTATAAAGTCAACTACTCATCATCTGTGGGTCCGATTTCGTTCAAACTTGGTAGGTAACAGGGTATATAATCTATAGGTCGACTAGACATGGTCTGCGTTCCGAGGGCGAATTCTGCTGGAGGAAAAGGAACTTCTTATCTCCTACCATTTGAAAATTGTTGGCACGTACGATATTTTTTCGACATTTTCACCTTCACGAGTGTCTCTATTTCCCTCCGTTCCTCCGCAGGAGTATCTGCGTAAATTTCGTTCCTGCTTCTTACTTATTTTCAAGACGGTAGACTCTCTCTTACTTGCAGTAGACCGCACGACCTTTCGGGAATGTGAGGAGAGAAAACATCTCTCTTTCCAAGTTTAGCAAAGATATTTCGCGGTGCACGGCCTTCCTGGAAGGTTATGAGAAGGGAAAGAACATCTCTCGCTCCTTTTTTCTAAGAATCACTTACCAGTGAATCAATAATAAAAGAACTAAAAACATTAACTTTCTAGGAATGTCTTTTGCTTCACACTATTCACGCGTATAGATTGTTGTCACAATATGGATATATTGTTGTTACAACTTGCACCGACCGACAAACATTCTCGGAACTCAAAGCTAAGAAAAAATATACTTCACGATTTTAGTCGACAAATAATGAATACCTACTAAGTTACGAAATGTATACCCCGTGGGTACTTTCCCGTTATACCCCCCCCCCCCCCCCTCAGTCTGTTTCACGACTTTCGCGACTGTTTCACGGCCTCCCGATGTTTCTAGGCATTCCTTCTTACTTAGATTACATTTTTACGTAGAATTGGTGACAATTTCAAGCTGTGGGAAGAAATTATATTAAAAAAAAAGAAGGAAAAAAAGAATTACCGTGTTTTCAGAAATTGCTGATGTCGGTGAGGATTTGTTGAAACAAATTGGCGTGGTTACGGTTTGATTGCCTCCACATGAATTCGCAAAAATAGGTATCAAGTAACGACCGGCCTTAGCAATCAATTTTATCTTCAGATCGTGGACGGTGAGACGTAGAAATAGCTAGTTATAATTTTTTGAATAACTTTTAAGTTGCAGTCATTTTTTTAGAAGGCTCTATTGTGGCGAGCTTCGACTTCAACTGCCAAAATCCCAGGGTATCTCCTTAGCTACCTTGAGTAAGACTTGAAGGTATATTAAATTGCTCGTATGTCATGTTTGCTATAGGTAGTTTTGATATATATTATATCGTCGTATTGCTATCGCCACCTTCTAGACGGAACATGGAATGAATACAGAAGACTAGTACGATTGCTTGAAAGGCTAACATCAAAGTTTGAAAGGTTATCACAGTTTGAAAAGGTTAACATCACAGTTTTCAACGAATCAATTCGACATTATCGGCCAGTAATTGTTTGTTCGATAATTATTTTAATTTTTTGTAATGATTTTAATAATTTATTGTTAAAAAGATCGAGAAAACGCAGTGGAAGTACAGGAAAAGTAGTGGAAAATGTATGTGGAGGTTCTGATTCCTTCTATACTTGTCACCATCCAACTAAAACAGAAAATACATCTTTGCAGTTTCAGATCAATTTCGTGATCGGTGTACCTCATGCTGTCTGTTCAATTTAGAACAAACTCTCGTTATATTTGTTCAAATTTGTTCTTCCGTGATAAGAGCTATGTTAAACTGAGAACCTACCTACTCACTGAACTCCATGTACCTACCTAGACTAGAATACATTCCTATTGAATACATGTATTGTGATGGCCGGTCCCACACATTAGTATTGGTAAGTAATGCATGCATTATAGGGACGGCCCAATCTAGGATAATTATCTGTACCCCCCCCCCCCCCCTCCCATCGCTGTTATATTTGAATTTACTGCGAATGGTTTCACTGAGAGACCAAATACCAAATTGCAAAATAGTTAAAAATAATTAAACAAGAAAATAAAGAAGACAAAATCACGAAAATTGGTTAGGCATAGTGTTATATAGATCAGTTCATTGAAATTAAATCCCCAAATTTTTTCATATCTGGATTGAAGGATAAGAAAGGGAAAATTAAAATGTGATTTACCAGAATTACCCCTCCATTCATCCTCACCGATCATGAATTTTAAACTCCTAAAGTTTATTTTAAATGAACTGAAACTCGATTGAACAAAAAAACTATCAGGAAAATCAGATGAGATAGTGGAAACGAAACGATTTATCAGTACGTATTAGGTAAACCTCTTTCACAATGAAATTCGAAACTCCTGAACTGCGAGTGGGTATGTTCCAGACAAATCTAGATCAAATAATTCTCTGAAAAAAGGAAAAGGAAAATATATGTGAATTGAGGTGTGGGCATCATAGATAAGATTGTGAGAAAAAAAAATTCTTTGAGCTAATTTAATAGGAAATGAAGCTATGGAAAAAAGTAAAAAAAAAAAAAAGCTTAAAAAAGCTTGGAAAAGTTTAAAATAAAAATTTATGAAAAATTTCTTCATTGAAATCCGTTTTGTTGGAAATTCTGAAACGAATTTCAATGAAGAAATGTTTAAAAAATTTTTACCGGAATCTCCCATCCATTGTTCCCTACCGATCATAAATTTGAAACTTCTAAAGTTTATTTTAAAAGAACAGAAACTCAATTGAACAAAAATATTATCACGAAAATGTATATATACAGGGTGATTCCCTCGCAGATGCAAAAAAAAAAAAAAAAAAAAAAATTTGGGTGAAGCTGCATCAAAAATGGAGTAAAATGCCGCCAATCGCATATTTTTATCTCAATCCGTACTCGAGATATGATTTTTTAAAGGTTTTTTTCAGGAATACCGTGTTTTTTTCATTTTAAACTAGGATTTCTCCACTTTGCCTCATTTAATTTCAACTTTCAACCTCATTTTCGGTATCAGCATTAAATTTCCTATAAGAATGGTGTAAGGTTCTTAAAAAGTACCATCCGAAGACCCTCACATCAGCTCAAACATTGACGAATATGAAAAAATATTTCTGAAAATCTTTAAAACTTTACTGCTCTTTTAAAAAGAATCCTGGAAACTGGCAAATCTCATGAAAACTGCTTCATCTAATATTCTTTCCAACGGTATTATCAATTTTACTTTTATTTTGTTATTTAGGGGAGAAAATAATGTTTTAATGTTAAAAAATGTGGGGTTTTCAATGAAATTGTTGGTTTTCTCGAAAGATCCAACCCAAGACCAACGAGTATGGGGTCGGTTTCCAACCCATGAACCAACGAGTATGGGGTCGGTTTCTATGTATTTTTTCTCTCTCTGGATCAAATGGAAACTCTTGCAGATCTCTCAACTACGTTATAATCGAGTTTTACACTTTAATTAACTTGTTTTACCCGATAACACACATACATTTAATCGTAACAAACAAACTAAACATTTGCGATTTTAAGTGTAAAACTCGGTTACATCGGAGTTGGAGAGATCTACAAATGTTACCATTCGATACAGCGTGAAAAAATACATAGAAACCGACCCCATACTCGTAGGTTCATGGAGGGTCATCTTTCGAGAAAACCAACAATTTCATTGAAAAACCCACATTTTTTAACATTAAAACATAATTTTCTCCACTAAATAACAAAATAAAAGTAAACTTGATTATATTGTTGAAAAGAGTATTAGACGAAGCAGTTTTCATGAGATTTGCCAGTTTCCAGGATACGTTTTGGAAGAGTAGTAAAGTTTTAAAGATTTTCAGAAATATTCTTTTTTCAAAATCGTCAATGTTTGAGCTGATGTGAGGGCCTCTGGATGGTACTTTTTAAGAACCCAAGTACACTATTCTTATAGTGAATTTAATGCTGATTCCGAAAATGTGGTCAAAAGTTAAAATTGAATGAAGTACAGTGGAGAAATTTGAGTTTAAAAGGAAAAAAACACGGTTTTCCTGAAAAAACCTTTAAAAAATCATATCTCGAGAACGGATTGAGAGAAAAATATGCAGTTGGCGGCATTTTACTCCATTTTCGATGTAGTTGCACCCGAATATTTTTTTGCATCTGCGAGGGAATCACCCTGTATATGTGTAGGTATGTATGTACCATTCCAGACGATAGGTAACTCTCCTTAGGATTGAGATAAAAATCCCGTTCTTGCGCCAAAAAGTCAAGCTTTCCAAACAAATGGATGAATTTGTTGGTCAACGATTATTTAGTAAATTGGTTAAATTTCAAAAAATGTACTAAAAAAATCACTAACAATGGCTGAAAACGGCCAAAAATCGTTAATTTAAACATTTTTAGTAGAGTTTTTGTCAAAACAAAATTATCAACGATTAACTAGGACATTAAAAAATGTTAGGACAAAATTATGCCAAAAAAAGTACTTAAATTTCAATAATATGTGGTAGAAAATCTGTAAAAACCTAAAAATCCAAAATCTTTTTTCTTGAATTTTATTCAGAACGAGTTTTTTTGCCATAAAATTGGTTTTCAAGAATTATTTTCAACTGAAATTGTTCATATTTTATTACATTTCAACATGTTATAATACGATATAATTTAAGAAAATTCGCTTATACGATCATGCTGGATGACTGGAACTTTTAATGCAAGAGAACGATGTGGGGACAACGAACGTTGTGTTCCGATTCCCTGAGTACCCTACAAAAAATCTGTTCAACATCACTTAGAAGGGCTTCAAACGGATTTACGCCTACTTCATCCGCTTCATGTAGTAGATGTCAAACTGTAGTGGGTAAAAGCGCATGCAGGGATTCGTGAAAACGAAATACTGGACCGATTCGCCATACATGGAGCCAGTGAAGGGCAGAGCTTAGGAATAAACATCAATGTCTAGGAGTTTTTCTTCACTATACTTGAGCATTATTAGTTAGAATGGCAGCTCATTTATACACATTTATACAACCACCGAGGAAGAAGCATTATACAGAAATATACAACCAGTATTACCTTATTGACCATGATGGTTAATTCGCAGAGACATCCCTAAAGACTTTGGAAGATCGATTTGCAGACCGAGAGCAAACTATGGAATGTGCGTAGGTGCGACCTACCTGTTTTTCATAGGAAGATCCAAATGAGTCACTTGAAAATACTGTAATGGAGTGCAATAACTTCGAAGTGCAACGAGAACAATTGTGAACAAGTGTCACCCAATTAGCTACCAACCCATTAAGTTATTTTACTTTGCTCCAGCAAAACAATTGTTCAGTATATAGAGAAATATCTTGAATTCTTTGATTGGTTATAGGAGTAATTAACGTATTCAGTAATCAACTGTGAACTGTAATGTACACCGTCTTCATGAAGCATGGTAGGAATTAAATATGTGTACACTAACTGAGGTGGAGGAACTAACAGTTTTTAAAAATATTTCATTTTTCTTTACTACGGATCCATTAGGATGGACAAATATTTCATTTCTTTTTTGGCCACTAGAATCATTGCGATCATCGCAACAAAAAATGTTATGCAATAATTTGTCGCAGGATGCTCTACTTTCAATTGACGTTGACCGGTTGTTATTGTTCATTCCTTCCGCACGGACAAGAGTAAATTAAACGGAAAGGTAAGATATTGAGCTGGATACATAAATGAAGCATGTCTCATTCCTTCCACACTATGAAACCTTAGCTATCCCATTTACCAGAAAATGGGAAAACAATTAGAATCAATTTCAATTACTTATCGTGATAGCGATAGCTAATTAAGTATAATGAACTCAATAGCTCCCTAAAAAGTGGTACATTCCCTTCCACCAAGTGTTATCTTTTGTCTAGGTCGATCAATTTTAGTTTTTTGCTTGCTCGATAGTTATTACAACTCCGGTTGTGATATAATTTATAGGGAATTTTCCTGGGACATATACCCATCTACTCCCCGAGTTTTAACGAAATCGAGCCAACAGATGATAGGCAATCGACGTCATAAGAAATAAACGTTTGCGCATGCGCACTACTATTTATGTGAAGGCGATGAAAGATATAGGGGACCGTCTACAAGCTATTCCGCATAACCCCTGAAAATGTCACCAAAATCGTTCCATTAGACTCGGAGTTTTCCCTGTGTCAATTTATTGATATTAGTTTTGCACATGCGCAATATTTATTACTCTTCCATTCACGATATAATTTATACGGAATTTTTCTATGGCCCCATATTCTCGTGACGTCACTCCTGGAGTAGGTTCGCGTTTCAGCCAAAGTCGGCCATGACTGCCCTACGTCAATGAATCGCTACTCAACCAATCTATTTCTATCACAAGAAGTTTGCCGTCTCACGTCAACATAATTCGTGGTTATAAGGCCATTTTTCATCAGTTTTGTTTTGAAAAAGTATAATATTATAGCAATAGAAAGTTTCAATTCGACTAAATGTTATAATAATCGAGCCTGCCAGCGCAATAATTGATTGTAGATTGCTGTCAACGATACCAATCTAACGTGAACGAGTTTTTATTTGGACTAGGAGCCTACTAACTATTGTAGTTAATCAGTGTCAGAAAACTAAAGAACATCATTCGTTTAGGCTTTGAGAATAACTATTAACCTGAAAAATAGTAAAGAAAAGATGATTGAAAATTCGTCAGGTGTCTGTACTGCTGTGTAGGTACCTAGCCATTGCTCAGGTAGCTTCATCAGCGTTTTATTATAAGTTCGTAGTACTATGCTAAACTGAGGAAGCTTTACTTGTTATATTGAATGAATAAAAGGAGAGATTTGATAGTTTGTCAAAGTAAACAAGGCAGGTTGTTGCTACACCAAGAAACGAAACTACTTAGGTTTAAAGTGCCTAAACAAACTAGGTGGGTCGTTGCTTTGCCGACGAATACAACCGCTGATAAGCAAGTTTGTCAAATATCGAATCAGGGAATATGCAACATGAATTGAAAACCAGCTGCAAGGAAAAAACCTTGAAATGCATTCTTCTGAAGGTAAGATAAAGACGGCATTGGCAGTGCAGTTATTGCGCGAGTTTTGCAGTTACGCAAATTTTAGGGACAAAAAAGGTAATTAGGTACCTACTTAGTTTTGTTTTTATCAATGAAGTACATGAACAAGTAATAATATACGGAAAGTATGTAGGTATACCTTCCCTCTAGGTACTTACCTTTCCACATGTGATACTTACTATTCCCGCCCACCAGAGCTCTCATAACACATCCTTTCACAAGACCACTTTCACAGTACTCTAAAGATTTTTAGTTTCAATTGATTCAAAGAACAATTCTAAAACTAGATAGGTAATCCACAACATCTTCGCGGCTGATGTCTGGATCATCTAGAACATTTGTATGTCAACTCCCCAACACACATTTCATATGGATCTCTACCCCACAGATTAGATCTTGTGTTCGTAGCGTTTGAGGTCATCACTTGTTAATAACTTGATGTAATTTGCATACAATTTATCACCTTGCATATTACAAATAATGAAAATATTGACTAGGAACTAGGTAAGACTATGTTATGCAGTTGTCCAGCTGTGGCTACAAATGGCGCATTTTCGCATAGTTTACTCGTCACCATGATAACAAGGTGAAATAATTTCGAATTCGCCTTGCCTCGATGTAAGGATGAGCTCGGGGACCGGCGATTCCTTCCCGACCTCCAAAAAGCATGGCGATTCCTTCCCCTTAAAGTGTTGGCGATTCCTTCCGGTTACTCAATTCCTTCCGCCGTGCAATCGGCGATTCCTTCCCGTTACTCAATTGCTTCCCGCCCAGGTGCTGGTTAATTTTGAAGCAAAAATTAACTCTTTATAGGACTAAACCCTTAATTGCACAATTAAGTATTTAAAACCTAAATCAAAGTATTTCAAAGTAAAGTTCACGTCGTTCAATATTGTTAATATTCAAGGCTATCTCTAATTCCTTTGATAGCTGATTCAATCCATTGGCATTCCAACTCATATTACGTATTGCCTTTTTCATAGCGGTTTTCTTTGATGGCTTAAGTCTAATTTACTTTCAAGTGCCATGAGGCGTTTGTTCATACTTTTGATTTTGTTCAAGTACAAGAGCAAGTACAAGAGCTGGGGGATTTTTCCCTGCAGAGCTGGAGTTTGAATCTGATTTAGGTTTCCCCTAGCGATTCGAGCTACATTGGCGAATGATCTCAAGTTTGGGTCTGCAAAGTCAATCGGAACTCTGTAATTGTTTAAGATAGATGTTTTCACCTTGAAGGTAGACTTCTGTTCTTTTACTGAAGTAGGATTGGGAACACCAATTGCTTTTTCGTATGTTTCTTGTGCTCTTAGTGCCAGTAGGCATTGCCTCCAGCTAGCAGTTTACTGAGCGTCGCTTGGCTTTACATTTTCCGAAAGGCAGTTAACCAGATCTTTATGAAAAGTAAACTTAAAACTATATCTAAAAATAACGGTGCAATTTTTCTCACTACCTCCCGTGACAAAAACAGTGTCGGCAGCGCCAGGATCCATCATCGATCATCTATTATAACTACACTAAACTTGCATCTTGTTGTTTTGCGACTCCTCCTGACGGGCCTTATCACTTTGAGATTGGAGGGGAAGGAATCGCCGAACTTCGGCTCACTGGCCGGCCTCACACCGGTAGGAATCGCCATCTCCCTCGGGTCGCAATGTCCGACTTTCACTTTGACGGGAAGGAATCGCCGGTTCCCCGATGAGCTAGTGTCCAAGTCTCTAGAATATCACTCATAGGTCGACCAGAGATGGTCTCTGCGTTCCGAGGGCAGAAAAGTGAACTGCTTGTTGAAGCAACTTTTATAAGACAACTCTGTTAGGTAAAATTACCGCGAAGAGAAATTTCACATTTGAGGGTTGGCTGAATGCGTGACAACAGTTACGAGTTTTCGTATAATTTGGTGATTACTGTTTACTTCCCGTGATTCATTCATCCTTCATTATTTTAACGTTTTCTTTCTTTTATTTATCTTCTTTCTTACTTAATTTCATTCGTTCGTTGTGAAAAACACCCCTAAAACACGACGTTCTTTGTTCTTTCTCTTTGGAAAAACACTTCGGCGGAAAGCTCGGGAGATTGTTTACAATGTCGCAGAGTACTTCTCCCGAAAGAAAACTGAGTGGAGAGAGACCTGTTTAAGGTGAATATTAATTTGTCACTTGACGAGTGATGTGACGAGAATTTCCGCTAGAACAGTTAGCTCGATTATAAGTGAGGGTAGGGTGGGCAGAACCCCTCTATCAATCATAGAGGATGCAGATTTTCTTTTTATGGATACAATTAACACTGGAATGCCCCGTGGGTTTTGTCAAACCCCAATCGCTATTTGAAGTCAGTTTATCATGTTGAATCCCGCACGTCTGGCTCTTCTCGCCCCCTTCTATATCACCCCCCACTTCTTCCCTAAAGGCTTCAGCCTTTTTCCAGTTTAGTACGTTTAAGACTTCTGTGAGTGTAGTACTTTCTTGTGCCTGGGGTTTGACAAACCCCACCGGGGAGTTAACCGCTAGTGATTTTTTCTATAGCAAGTGTTATTTTTGTGGGCGTTCCCACAGTTTTGTTATCGGCTCATCGTTAGAAATGGCTGAAAAACGCAAGTTTTCGGATCCTGAAGACATTAGAACCATGTTGGAACAGTTGGAGGAAGAAGATGTATATTTTGGCGGAGAAAATTCAAACACGGAAGATAATGTCAAGTTATAAGAACTTGCCTCCGATGAAGAAGCGTCAAAAGTGACAGTTTTGGAGAAACTAGTTCGATGTTCCTTCTGTTAACATCATAGATCTTCAAAGTGTTGAGAATGCTGACCCTATTGCTTGCTTGGTGCCAATTTTATGCTACTTTTTCATTCTAGTTCTTGGGTTTTGTAAGCGGTATCAAACTAATCTCAGAAAATCGTTTTGTAGATTTTATTTATTTATTTATTTTTGTTTTTGAATGAAAATGTGCTAATTTTATATTGAAATTTTGTTACAATGAGGTACCTTTCTGCTATTATTTTTTTCTTCAGAGCGTGAGGTTTTTCTTACTGTAACTTTTTTCTTCATGAGTTTAGGTACCTAAATACTTCTTGGTTCTTTACACATATGATAACAGAATAAAAATAAAATTTGATTCAAGTGTAAGTTATTTTTGAATTTTCTAACATTTTTCAAAGTTGGGGTTTGACACACCCCACTGAGTGTGTTGGAAATTTAGCCGGGACATTCCAGGGTTAAAATTAATAATTGTAACCTTCTATTTTCAGTACCTGCACCTTCAATTGGATAATGTAATTCGTAAAAAACAATATACTATTATACGAATCTGCTTGCCCAGAAATTTCAGACGGTCTTAGAAATAAAGAAATTCTTATTAGGTTCATTTGTGTGAGGGCAAAATGGCGTGGATATTATAGAGCCCCACGGAGAGGAATAAAATACACCTGGTAAACAAAACGGAAATGAGGATACTACAAACTAAAATCAAGTCGTTCATCACTACCTTCTGGGGCTAGCTCATATGCGATTTTTCCCTAAAAAATATCCATAGCTCAGTATCCAAAAAAATTCCCCTACTTTTCACTGCCTACATGAAAACGCTTGGATCTTCGATCCAAAACAGTTTCCCTTATAAACTTCTTTAATTAATTTTTGAGTGTTGGTATACCGTACATATCATCCCGTTTACGTATTAAATCCCAGTTAAAATAAAGCAAAAATACAATAAGAAGACTACAGTGGTGATTGAAATAGTTTAATAGAAAAAATTAAAATATTCTATTGTAGCAATATTTATATTCTAACCTATAACTAGAATATTGGTGGTTTGAGTTTGTTTACATTTTGTTTTGTTTCTCGCTATAGGTTCCGTGCCTCGTATTTTATTTCACGTACTTATATTATAAAATTGTGTGATATTGTCCAGAAAAAGTGTTTTTTTTTTTTTTTTTTTTTTTTCGCGCTGAAACAACTAACAATTGAGGATAAACTTGTAAGGGAGAAACGTCCACAGATATGATTTTGCTGGCAGTGAGTCTAGTATAATAGTATATACCAGGCCTCCAGGCTCTATTTGTATTTATCGTTGTTTTTAACGTTCTGATTAGTTAATATTGTGTAATATTTTCTTCTAGATAGTGTAGTGGATTTATGTATGTATTACTGGGAGTTGGTATTCCCAGTGGAATATCTCTAGCCACGTTGGACATGTGATTGTACGGGCTTGACCCTTGAGAGGGGTCTTGTGTGAGGTACGAAAAAGTACCGTTGTTATCTTGTATTTGGAAGGATATGGTGTGTGTGAGCCACAGGTTAATGTCTCTCCGAATAGGTCTGTGCGACGCTGATCTTTTGGAGTTTTTCCGATTTGATAATGGAAATTCCCGGGCTTTATGTGAATGTTCTCCCGTCCGTACATAACGGGGGTCTGAAGGTACTGAAAAGTACTTTTTGGTTTGTGGCTGAAATGGTCTGGCGAGTCGTGAAAAAGACCGCTATCTTGTGTGTACCCGGTCGCCAAGGACGGGCGTATTTCTGCTCGTGAATTAAACTCACAAGGGACCCTTTTTGTAGGGGTTTGATATTGCTGGGCCGTGTAGCTTACATCTACTGGAGATGTGTACGATTGCGCAGCAGAATATGCTCGATCCTTTTGTGTTTCAAGATGGTGAGTTTGGACAGATTTTGTCGCAGGCTCGGTGTGTGAATCACACGGCTTTTGGTCGGTGAAGAAGGCTTGACCTTGCCCGTTAGCGTAGGCGGTGCCGCGCATGGGAAATGCCGGAACTACGCCCGTTCCCTTGGCGGGAACGGGGTGTCCCTGCCCGTCGGCGCCAGCCTGTCTGTCGCTGGGCTTAGAAGGATCAGGGGGCTGCGAAACCGGAGTTTCTGCCGTGCTGTCTTCGTATATACTCTCCAAAAGGCAAAAACTAGGTGTTCGCTCCATTTGGAAGAGTTTATTTAGTTCTGAAAAGAACTAAATTCGGGGACTCGCTCTCAAATAAATTTGACGGGTCCTCCTGGGATCAACTACTTATCGAACGAGTGAAGCCCGTTCGATGCAGTAGGTCCGCCGAATTCGGACGATCGGCCGCTGCGGGCTTTCTTGAGATCGTCTGGCTTGTCCCAACGGGCGGTTCGCAAATAAATCTACGATCCCGGGTGGCAAGACTTTCTGGAACTAATCAGCGTCGTCCGTATAGGAATGCTGTTTAGCGCCTCAGCTTTATACGAGACTAGAGTGAGAGCAGTACGAAGTGTAGAGCTCGATCTACTCTGAGTTCTTGTAGTCTGGAAGGCAGAGTAATCTCGTGTCGTGAATCTCATTTTCAACTGGCTTGAGAGCCTCGTCCTCAATCAATCCCAATGGAGTTTCAATTGCAGTAGGCTGGAAGGCAGAGATTCGTCAAGAGTCAGAAGGTAGTTTCAAGATCAGAGGTAGAGATTGGTATGAATTACTGGGGCTGGAGCTGCTATATTTATACTCCTCGGGGAGCTGGATGCTGCATCTGATTGGCTGCTCCGTTTTGATCGAGTGCGCTCGAGGTGTCCCGGGGGTGAAACGTCTTTTTTCCCCCTTCTCGATAGAGCGCGCTTGGCTCGCTTTGCTCTTGTAAATTGTTTCAATGTCGTTTGTTTTAAGGCGGTTTTCGTGTGTCAGATCGTCGGCTTGCCTAGCCTTGCTAGTGCAGTGAGTCGTGCTCGTTGGCACTTTTTACCTTCTGACGTGTTTATTGACTTGGCGGTTATATAATTTATATATTTCTTCCTGCGAGTTATCTTGTTTCGTCGTAAGGTAGTTCGACGTCTTAGGGCCACTTTCACCAACAATATAAACGAGATTAAGTTAGAAAAGATTAACAAATAACGGAGATTCCAGCTAATCGTCTTTCACCAGACCACTTTACGAGTTTAAACTCCTAACGAGGTGGTTTGAGGTTAATCTCCCAAGCCCCGGCCAGTTACACTTGCCAATCTCAGATTAGTGATAACAATGATATCGAGCAATATGGCCGCGCACCAACAGCTGATACCTCTACAGTTTGATTCACAGTTGAAGTTAATTGTTATTCAAGTTTGATTGAGTTTATTGAGTTTGCTGTTATCAAGTTTGATGATGAACAACAGTGTAAAAACGTGCCTCTACTTCAGAAAGATATTCTACTGGGTATAATATGGTATTTCTCAACTTACCTTGAAACTGAGCGCCAGCCAAGAACACGAATGGATAGGTCAACTCGATTGAAATCACCAAATATTATAAAAAGTAAAATAACAACAAACAATATAAACAATATACTATAAACAAACAATATACTATAAATTATATAGAAAAAAAATTAATTATATTAAAAAGAAATAACAGGTTTCAAGTTTAGCTCTAATTAACACTAGATAGTAACTAGGCAACTAGATAAAAACAGCGCGGGTAAATTGGTCGTGCTTTTGATTCACTGCTTTATTGTCTTGATATGTCGGACACATGGCGGGGTTTCAAACTGTCATTTCAAATTGTCCAATTTTTCATTGGACAGTTTCCGGAATCTCCGTTAAGGAAACTCGATTATTCCAATCTTGGTTTAAACGCGTTTTGGGTTGGTGAAAGACGCCAAGGTTTGATCGTCGAGATTATATTTAATCGAGTTTGGCCAATCTCCGCTTACATAAGTTGTTGGTGAAAGTGGCCCATAATTACTTAGTTTTATGTGTGAACTCAATTTTGGTGGCCCTGGAAAGGGCCGGTGAGTGCACCACAGATAGTATTATGCTTTGATAATCAATATGTAAGTTTGTGAATATGAAAGCCTACGTGATTTAAAATCATGACAAAAAGCCATTGAATATGCATATGAAGATGCATATGTTTATTAAACTGTTTTCGTATATTCAACAAAAAGTATTAGAAATTGATACTAAAACGTTAAATAAAATGAAATCCTTGACTTTTGCCCCTCCACAAGAAAAGGCTTAGCTACGCCACTGAAGTGAAGGCAGGCGGAAAGATGGAGAGGACTGGCCAGACTTCCTTCATCAGTCCAAAAGAAATATGAAGAAGGTACTTCAATAAAGGTAAAGAAGTAGCAATGGAATTATATTATCATTTCATGTAATAGTATCTTTGTGTATATTATAATTAAATAAACACAGAGTATATAATTCGTAACTAAGTACCTAGGTACTTATTCATTATTTGTTGACTAAAATCGTGAACTATAATTTTCCTTAGCTTTGAGTTCCGAGAATGTTTGTCGGTCGGTGCATTTTGTAACAACAATCTATCCGTATCTATAAGCGTGAATAGTGTGAAGTAAAAGTTATTCCTAGAAAGTAAATGTTTTTAGTTCTTTTATTATTGATTCACTGGTAAGTGATTCTTTGAAAAAAGGAGCGAGAAATGTTCTTTCCCTTCTCATAACCTTCCGGGAAGGCCGTGCAACACGAAATATCTATGCTAAACTTGGAAAAAGAGGTGTTTTTCCCTCCTCACATTCCGGAAAGGTCGTGCGGTCTACTGAGAGTAAGAGAGAGTCTACCGTCTTGAAAATAAGTAAGCAGCAGGAACGCAATTTACGCACCATTTCATTTCCATGCGAAAGTTTGACTTTGAAGGCAGAGGAAAGGAGAGAAATAGAGACACTCGTGAGGGAGAAAATGCCGAAAAAATATCGGACGTGCCAACAATTTTCAAATGATAGTAGATAAGAAGTTCCTTTTCCTCCAGCAGAATTCGCCCTTGGAACGCAGACCATCTCTAGTCGACCTATAGATTATGTACCCTGTTACCTACCAAGTTTGAACGAAATCGGGCCCACAGATGACGAGAAACCGACGTTATAAGAAATTATCGTTTGCGCAAGCGCACAGGCTACTGTTGATTAGATGGCATTGAAAATTCAAGGGGACTGTCTAGGAGCTAACCCGCACAATCCCTGCAAGTTTCATCGGAATCGGACTGAAACTTGGTATAGTTTCTGGCGTGACAAGGATTTGCCACAGACAGACAGACGTCAGACAGACTGACAGACGCGGAACCAAAATTGACCAGCAAGCTCTGAAACGCAAAAAGCAAGTGGAAATTTTGATTTTGGAGGACAACACTTTTTTCGACTTCAATCACGAACACAAAGCTTCCCTTCCTTCGGTAGTGAGGAAGCAAAAATTGAAATAATTATCGAACGAACAATTACGTTGATACGTTGATATCTGTGATTTAAATTTTTCAAACTGTGATGTTAGCCTTTTGAAGCAATCGTACTAGTCTTCCATAATCATTCTATGTTCCGTTTGAGAAGGTGACGATAGCAAAACGACGATATAACATACATCAAAACTATAACAAAGATGACAGAGTAACTAACATACGAGCAATTTAATATACCTTCAAGTCTCACTTACACCCACTGGATAACAAAATAGCATATTTCCCCTTTTGTTTCCAGAGACCACAAAACATTCTACCATTTATTTTAGCGAATTTTTGAAGAAAATTAAGCTATTGCTCTCGCCTCAAAATTTGTAGAATGTGAATTTTTGAAAACATTTTATGCAGAAATCCGTTTCAGGCTATTCTGAATCATATTCTGAAGTTTAACGTATTTTTTTAATGTAGGTATGTATATATGTATGTATATATGTATGTATGTATGTATGTATGTATGTATGTATGTATGTATGTATGTATGTGTCATTCCAGACGATAACTGTCCGTAGAATTGTGCTAGAAACTTCAAACAAATTTTAAAATGTTAAGGACACAAAACGAAAGTTCAAGTTCGTTGGCCAGCATGATCGGATTACATCTTCGGGTTGAAATTTTCAAAAATGTAGTCAAAAATTTCAAAATAGCCTGTTTTTTGCGATTTGTTGTGCGAAATAAGTTTTTCAGCATACTAACATGTGGTATATTCGGAATCAGCGTAAAATTTCCTATAAGAATATGTATCAAGTTTTCAAAAATTTCAAAGTTGAAAAATCAGTCAAAAATCGAAATAATGCCGTTCGCTATTGTAAAAATCGGTAATATTTGCATGAAACATTGTCCAAATTCAGATTGAACTACTCTTATGGAAGTATCCCTGTATAACCAATTTTAGAACCATGCTGTTTAAAACGTAGGTAGTAGGTGCTTTAAAAAAAAAAAAAAAAAAAAAAAAAAGTAATCACAACTGATGAGTTTACTCTGTGCATGTGTTAATAATTTGATTCCATGTTTGTCTATCAAAATCATAAACTAAAATTTCTCAACACGATCAATGGCGACTGAAATGTCGAAGATTTCTTCAAAAATTCGCTCATGGGGTCATGCTGCATGACTGGACTTTTTTCTCGGTGTTTTTCCAAGTTGGTATTGCGAATATCGACGAAAGAACATCACCCTACGTAATTCAGCGTGAAAAATAATAAAAAATCTTGTATTATACGTGGCAATTAAAAATCTTCAAAAATATGATAGGTTTTTCCCAATCGGCGCACATTCTGCGCACTATTGCGCCCGTTTTTGCGCAATCAACAATAAATTTATCGATGGGTCATTTTTTCATGAAATTTTATGTAGTTTCGAGTCTGCAATAAAAATTCGGGTTCCCATTCATAAAACGGGAGTTAGGAGTCCTAGCGCCACTTTGGCGCGTGAAAATAAAAACCCAATTTCACCATTGAATAGCATTAAAAATATA
This sequence comes from Adelphocoris suturalis, assembly GCA_030762985.1. NCBI lineage: Eukaryota > Metazoa > Arthropoda > Insecta > Hemiptera > Miridae > Adelphocoris > Adelphocoris suturalis. The sequence goes on along the minus strand of CM061051.1, from coordinate 9,486,902 downwards.
AAGGGGAGTTAGTACCACTTAAAGTTTATTGATATCTTCAAAAGCAAATGGCTGGTCCATTAAATTTTAGATACCCTATTATACAGGGTGAGTCTCTCGCAAATGCAAAAAAAAAAAACTTGAGTAAAACGACATCAAAAATGGAGTAAAATGCCGCCAACTGCATATTTTTATCTCAATCCGTTCTCGAGATATGATTTTTTAAAGGTTTTTTCAGGAAAACCGTGTTTTTTTTCCTTTTAAACTCAACTTTCTTCACTTTACTTCATTTAATTTAAATTTTTGACCACATTTTCGGAATCAGCACTAAATTTACTATAAGGATAGTGTACTTGGGTTTTTGAAAAGTACCATCCAAAGGCCCTCACATCAGCTCAAACATTGACAATTTTGAAAAAATAATATTTCTGAAAATCTTTAAAACTTTACTACTCTTTTAAAAAGAATCCTGGAAACTGGCAAATCTCATGAAAACTGCTTCATCTAATATGCTTTCCAACGGTATTATCAACTTTCCTTTTATTTTGTTATTTAGTGGAGAAAATGATGTTTTAATGTTAAAAAATGTGAGTTTTTCAATGAAATTGTTGGTTTTCTCGAAAGATGAACCTCCATGAACCAACGAGTATGGGGTCGGTTTCTATGTATTTTTTCTCGCTGGATCGAATGGAAACTCTTGCAGATCTCTCAACTACGTTATAATCGAGTTTTACACTTTAATTAACTAGTTTTACCCCATAACACACATACATTTAATCGTAACAAACAAACTAAACATTTGCGATTTTAAGTGTAAAACTCGGTTATAACGGAGTTGGAGAGATCTACAAATGTTACCACTCGATACAGCGTGAAAAAATACATAGAACCCGATCCCATACTCGTAGGTTCATGGAGGGTCATCTTTCGAGAAAACCAACGATTTCATTGAAGAACCCACATTTTTTAACATTAAAACATCATTTTCTCCACTAAATAACAAAATAAAAGTAAACTTGATTATAATGTTGGAAAGAGTATTAGACGAAGCAGCTTTCATGAGATTTGCCAGTTTCTAGGATTCTTTTTAAAAAAATAGTAAAGTTTTAAAGATTTTCAGAAATATTATTTTTTCAAAATCGTCAATGTTTGAGCTGATGTGAGGGCCTTTGGATGGTACTTTTCAAAAACCCAAGTACACTATTCTTATAGTAAATTTAGCGCTGATTCCGAAAATGTGGTCAAAAATTAAAATTAAATGAAGTAAAGTGAAGAAAGTTGAGTTTAAAAGGAAAAAAACACGGTTTTCCTGAAAAAAACCTTTAAAAAATCATATCTCGAGAACGGGTTGAGATAAAAATATGCAGTTGGCGGCATTTTACTCCATTTTTGATGTAGTTTTACCCAATTTTTTTTTGCATTTGCAAGAGACTCACCCTGTATAGATACATTTTCATAAATTAACGTATTATATTATTTTACATTGTTTTGAAATTGGTGCACTTTGCATGTTTTTCAGTTTATTTTTAACTTTTAAGCAAGAAGATTATTGCAATTTATGTATATTCAGCATAATTTTGTGCATACATTTTTAATGTTCGTTTAATTTCTTCTGACTAAACAATTCTGCTAATTACTTAAAATTAACGATTTTTAGCCGTATTTGCCATTTTTACATAGTTATGTCTGAGCAGTTTTTTAAATTTGATCAATTTATTGTGCTCAAAAAGTCCCGGGAGGAATTTTTATCTCAATCCTGTGGAGAGAGCATATCTTGATCAGAAAATTATCACAATTAAGGTCAGTATGATCGAATTTAAGTCAGAGAAGCGCTGACACACTGGCTACCAATATGTCCCTAGGGATTGTCACAGTGTTGGGCATAATCTTATCGTCGAATACGAATACGATTGTAATCGCGACAATTATTCGTTGATTCTAAGTCAACTGCGATTATATTCGTATTCGTGTAATCGTATTCGTGTAATCGTGTTCATCTGTCGGCGATTAAACGGATATAACCCATAAAAGTTCCAGTCATGCAGCATGATCGTATGAGCGAATTTTCATGTATGGTCGTATTACATTTATGTTAAATTCTGTTGAAATTTGAGCACTTTGGGGACAAATAAAAATTTTATTATACATTTTATAGCAAACTAACTTTTTGTCAGTAATATTCCAATGAACGAACGATTTTGTGGATTTTTACAATTTTTTCAAGTGTTCCTATCGATTTTTAGCTTATTTTAATGAAATTTAAGTACATTTTTCAGTACAATTTTGTGCTTAAATTTTTAAATGTCCTAGTTCATGTTCGATTAATTTTTTTCGAGTAGCATTCTGCTAAAGAATAGAAATTTGTTAAGTTTTAGTGGTTTTTTGCCTTTTTTAGTGATTTTTTAAGTACATTTTTTGAAATTTGACCAATTTAATGTGCTCAAACAGTGTTGTCCAACAAACTCATCCTTTCTTTTGAAATGCTTGATTTTTTGGCGAAAGAACGAAGTTTTTATCTCAATTCTATCGAGAGTTATCGTCTGGAATGACACACACACACACACACACACACACACACACACACACACACACACACACACACACACACACACACACACACACACACACACACACACACACACACACACACACACACACACACACACACACACACACACACACACACACACACACACACACACACACACACACACACACACACACACACACACACACACACACACACACACACACACACACACACACACACACACACACACACACACACACACACACACACACACACACACACACACACACACACACACACACACACACACACACACACACACACACACACACACACACACACACACACACACACACACACACACACACACACACACACACACACACACACACACACACACACACACACACACACACACACACACACACACACACACACACACACACACACACACACACACACACACACACACACACACACACACACACACACACACACACACACACACACACACACACACACACACACACACACACACACACACACACACACACACACACACACACACACACACACACACACACACACACACACACACACACACACACACACACACACACACACACACACACACACACACACACACACACACACACACACACACACACACACACACACACACACACACACACACACACACACACACACACACACACACACACACACACACACACACACACACACACACACACACACACACACACACACACACACACACACACACACACACACACACACACACACACACACACACACACACACACACACACACACACACACACACACACACACACACACACACACACACACACACACACACACACACACACACACACACACACACACACACACACACACACACACACACACACACACACACACACACACACACACACACACACACACACACACACACACACACACACACACACACACACACACACACACACACACACACACACACACACACACACACACACACACACACACACACACACACACACACACACACACACACACACACACACACACACACACACACACACACACACACACACACACACACACACACACACACACACACACACACACACACACACACACACACACACACACACACACACACACACACACACACACACATATATATATATATAAAAGCGTTAAAATCCAGGAATCATTTCAGAATGCCTCAAAACAGATTCCGATGTAGGAAATTTTTGAAAATTTTTATTTTAAAATTTTTGGAGCTATTGCAATAGCTTTATTTTCTAAGAAAATTCGCTAATATTTTCTAAGAAAATTCGCTAAAAATGCGTCACGGTCATCAATTTCCATAGGGCGTCTCTCCTATAACATACGAAGCCTTGCTAATATTACCTGGCTTCAGAGGGACGTCCTTAAAGCGAATTCAGCGATTGGAGCCCAGCCTATTTGTCTCAAATCTATTTCAATAGGAAGTCCCTCTGAAGCTTGGTAATATTAGCAAGGCTTCGCATATAATAGGAGGGACGCTCTATTGAAATTGATGACCGTGACGCATTTGTATGTTTCCGTCTGGGGGATGAAGCACTTGGGGCTTGGAATGGTTAAGTACTGTGATTGCATCTCAAATCGATAGCTGAGTCGTAGCTCATAGGTTATGATAACGGTCTCGTGAGACAACGTCGTGGAATCAAATCCGGTGCATATTCCTAATTTTTTTGCTCGTACAACTCCCGAAATGTACTGCTAAAACGTCATTCTGATCTACATGCCCAATTAATCTGCATTTTTACTAAGGGATTGAGTACTTGATGTTATGTCTTTTTGAGATGCGAGCTTGCGAGCATCCAGACCACCAAACTATACACATCATTCTGATCTACATGCCCAACTAATCTTCATTTTTACTAAGGGATTGACTGGCACACAATCTCCTCACCAATAAATCTATTTATTCTTCGCATATGGATAAATTTACCGTTCGGAGCGATGCCGTAGTGTTGGCAACCGTTGGCTGCTCTTGTGAAGCGAATGCTGATCGTTCCCGAGTGCTCACGAAAGGAGCCGACCGGCCCCAAGTGGTTCATCCCACAGACGGAAGTCATTTGTATGGGTTGTATTCGTGTAATCGCCGACAGACGAATAAGATTACACGAATACGAATATAACCGCAGTTGACTCAGAATCAAAATAATTATCGCGATTACAGTCGTAATCGTATTCGACGATAAGATTATGCCCAACACTGCGGCTAACGAACCTATCGTTTTGATGAGGAAATTACATATCACAATTAAGTTCACTATGATCGAATTTAAGTCAGAGGAGCGCCGACTACACTGGCTACCAATATGTCCCTAGGGATTGTCACCATTACACGTTGATGAAAAATAATAGACTCATTACTGACGGACATTTGAAACACACTACCCCGAAGACTCTTCATATATCGGGAAATTTGATACTTTTTCATCAAATTTTTGGAATTCTAAAAGAATCTCAAATTCTAATGTATTGTTAAAAACGACAATATCCAACGTACAGAAATAGTGTAAAGCCACATACCATTATATTACAGTATAATGGTATACATTAGAATTTGAGATTCTTTTAGAATTCCAAAAATTTGATGAAAAAGTATCAAAGTTCCCGATATATGATGAGTCTTCGGGGTCGTGTGTTTCAAATGTCCGTCAGTAATGAGTCTATTATTTTTCATCAATGTGTAATGGTGACAATCCCTAGGGACATATTGGTAGCCAGTGTAGTCGGCGCTTCTCTGACTTAAATTCGATCATACTGTCCTTAACCCTTCTTTGGTCGCGTTGGTAATTCTCCCTAATACGGTCGCTTTGGGTCATACTGACCCGAATTTTTAAATTGCTGCAGTTTTAATTTAGGATTATCTATTAACAAACTTCTTTGGTATTAAGTATCTGGAACTACCAAGGTGTGATTAAAAAGTATAACATGTTGGAATATTATGTTTTAAGGACCATTTCCACGCAAAATAAGATAATCTACCAATTTTGCCAAAATTTTGCAATGCCTGGCTTGCCAACATTTTACTCCTAGAAAATTCGGTTTCTCCAACCCCCGATATTTTGGTTGTTGTTCCACATGATATAAATTTAAATCCCTGAATATAAGTTTCTTAAAATATTAAAATGTGCAATGGGTGTGGGTTCTTTTGTAAACCTGGCAATTTTCTCCATAAAATACATATATGGCAGGCTGAATGAGCTTGGTAATACGAATAAAAGAGTATTCTAAACACCAATGTCGTTTCGTACAGTAAATTCCAACATTTCGAACCTTATTAGGTGTCTTGGGTTTGCACCTAGTATATATATTAAATTAATAAAGTATATAATGAAGTCAGAAAACGGAAAACTAAAGAAAAATATGACTACATGAATGTTTATTATCAAAAAACCAACTGGTAACATGGAGAGAATTGTACTAAATTAATTAGGTAGTTAATCATCACCGAAAATAAGGAAAAAAACTAAAGCAATGTCTGAAGAGGAATCTGAATTATAGTTTTCTTCCATAGCCTCATACTTACTATAATTAATTATTTAATTAATTAACAAATTTCAATTACATTAAAAAATGGATATAAAAAAATTTGGATATAAAAAAATTTTCAAGCCTGGCTGGGATTCGAACCCACGATGCGCATGAACGTGCTGCTTGGAGGTGCTGGATTTTCGTCACGGACGTTACAAAAAAAATTGTGGGGGTCGGCCTAAGAATTGCATTGCAATTAATATGTTAATTGCTATGCAATTCTTAGGCCGACCCCAAATAATTTTTTTTGTAACGTCCCAATTTTTTTGTAACGTCCGTGACGCGAAGCGCGAGTTTATATAAATATAGCCACATCTCACAACATTCTACTGAGCTGTTGGACTGCAAGTACTTACCATACTTGCAGACCCGTTGCCTTGTTTTGATTTTCAAGATTTTAAATTCTGATACCTTCTGCCTCTAGGCAGAATTTCCTTTCATTTGGACCATCTACTTACTCGATTGCGAACGGTGCGTTTTGAAAGAGCCAACAATCTCTCCTTTAAAAATCCATTTCGTGTTGGGCGTGGAAAGTTGCGGAACTCTTTGCCCATGAGAATTAGGGTGCTTCATTCCATCGAGTCTTTCAAGAAACGGGCTTTAGCACACTTCGATAGCCAAACTTCCTAATTAAATGCTTGTAGTTATACGCAAGTGTATATCCTTCTTCTATATTTCCCCTCTTCTTTATCTTTCCTCATTCCTTTCTTTTAGCGAATTTTTGAAGAAAATTAAGCTATTGCTCTCGCCTTAATATTTGTAGAATGTGAATTATTGAAAACTTTTTATGCAGAAATCCGTTTCAGGCTATTCTGAATCATATTCTGAAGTTTAACGCATTTTTTTATGTATACGTATGTATGTATGCATATATGTATATGCATTCCAGACGATAACTGTCCGTAGGATTGTGCTAGAAACTTCAAACAAATTTTTAAATGTTTAGGACACAAAACGAAAGTTCAAGTTCGTTGGCCAGCATGATCGGATTACATCTTCGGGTTAAAATTTTCAAAAATGTAGTCAAAAATTTCAAAACAGCCCGTTTTTTGCGATTTGTTGTGCGAAGTAATTTTTTCAGCATACTAACATGTGGTATATTCGGAATCAGCGTAAAATGCCGTATAAGAATATGTATCAAGTTTTCAAAAATTTCTAAGTTGAAAAATCAGTCAAAAATCGAAATAATTCCGTTCTCTAGTTGTATAAATCGGTAATATTTGCATGAAACATTGTCCAAATTCAGATTGAACTACTCTTATGGAAGTATCCCTGTCAAAATCATAAACTAAAATTTCTCAACACGATCAATGGCGACTGAAATGTCGAAGATTTCTTCAAAAATTCGCTCATGGGGTCATGCTGCATGACTGGACTTTTTTCTCAACTCTCTTGAATTCCTACCTTTTCACTTTTTCACTAAGCACTCACTAGGTTTTTACACAAAAAATGAAAAAATAAATAATAATGAACACACTTTTGTTTTTCTTGTTTCCTTCTGAAACATTTTTAATTTCATTTTATATAATTAAAAAAAAAAAAAAAAAAAAAAAAAAAAAAAAACAGGTGTGCTAAAGACCACATGGGAGAAGTGTAAACTTCTATGATGATTTTCTGCTAAACATAAAAAGTAAAATTGGACATTACTTTCCACTTTGTTGGGATGTTGGGAAAGTAAAAGTGGACATTACTTTCCACTCTGTTGGGGTGTTGGGTAAGTAAAAATGGACATTACTTTCCACTCTGTTGGGATGTTGGGAAAGTAAAATTGGAAATTACTTTCCACTCTGTTGGGATGTTAGGAAAGTAAAAGTGGACAGGCTTCGCCCCTGGACTCTCCGTAACTTTACGCCTTGAGCCTTTGGCTAGAATGATAAAACATGGAACATGCTTTCTTCCCGCTAATTCGTAAATGTAAATAAATTTAAAACTACGACATAAATGTTTTAAAAATCGAAATTAGAACAGAGTACCTAAGTAGGTAATTTTCTGTTATGGTGCGCGTCTACAATTACTATAAGCAAGATTAACTTCTCAACCAAGTGACAACAAAACAAGCGGCATTGTTTACTACATCCATTTATAACATAAATAAATATAAAACTACGACATGAATAGAAGAACAAGTACGAAAGAAATGCGTGATAAATCGAGAGCTTTCCAACGAGTGGAGAACGATTTTTGTCCGGTGATAAATAAAGAAGTTTCATTTCCCCAGCAACGGCTTGGTTGTACGTGAAAATCAAAAGAAAAAAGTCCAGTCATGCAGCATGACCCCATGAGCGAATTTTTGAAGAAATCTTCGACATTTCAGTCGCTATTGATCGTGTAGAGAAATTTTACAACTAGCGAACGGCATTATTTTGATTTTGGACTGATTTTTCAACATTGACATTTTTGAAAACTTGATACATATTCTTATAGGAAATTTTACGCTGATTCCGAATATACCACATATTAGTATGCTGAAAAAATTATTTCGCACAACAAATCGCAAAAAACAGGCTATTTTGAAATTTTTGACTACTTTTTTCCAAATTTCAACCCGAAGATGTAATCCGATCATGCTGGCCAACGAACTTGAACTTTCGTTTAGTGTCCTTAACATTTTAAAATTTGTTTGAAGTTTCTAGCACAATTCTACGGACAGTTATCGTCTGGAATGACACATACATATATACATACATATATACATACATACATACATACATACATACATACATACATACATACATACATACATACATAAAAAAATGCGTTAAACTTCAGAATATGATTCAGAATAGCCTGAAACGGATTTCTGCATAATTTTTTTTCAAAAATTCACATTCTACAAATTTTGAGGCGAGAGCAATAGCTTAATTTTCTTCAAAAATTCGCTAACAGCGTGACGTGACGGTAAACTCGTATTCACACCCGCTAAATTTTTCGACGCGGTGCGCCTATAGAAGTTTACACTTCAAAAACACATTTTTCTATCGTTGTAATACTTGTTCACTATGAGGGACAACTATGTTCTATGTACAATAAAGAATATCATTGTTATAATAACAAAGCTGTTTCATAAGTAATCATAATATTGCTGTCATATAGACGCTTAAAGGTTATTTAATATTAATAAACTTCTGAAATATTATATATATATATATAGAGTTTTTTTACTGAGCGTGTGGTTTATTATATTGAAACTTTCAAGCCATCTCTGTACTCGAAATACGAAAAAATCTTCTTACAGGTAGGGCTCAATGATAAATAAAAAATACCTGTTGAACCTCAGCAACGGAACATTTGAATTACAGGTATGTGGGACTCATAACGTTATCCGGGCAACCTGCCGTGGTTATTTTCCTTGAACGGTAGGTATCTGCGAGTAGGTCCCTATATTACTGAAGAATTTTATTGATTGAATTATACCACTGAATTATACTGATGAATTATACCAATTCTGAATGATTATACTGATGAATTATACCAATGAACATTATTATGTAAGAATACTCCCCCACTAAAAGCACTATTCGAAATTGCAAGGCAGACGGTGTTTCTCCAGAGCTCCAATATTGTTAGTTTGTTATTTATTCATATTTTTCTTTTTCATTCACGTTCTATTTTATTGACCAATCTATTCAACAATTCTGTCACGCCCCTAGAAATAATATTATTGTTGATATTTACCATGTTTTTCAGTGGGATGGGCGGGGGAGGGCGAGGGGTCGACGGACCTTCTTCTTCAGCCTCTTCCTCGTCATCCTGGCACAACGAACGATTCACCACAAAAAACACCACGACTGCCACAAACCACCATTGTCGCCACATTTTCGCGGACTACGGGGCCGGTGCCTCCGCTTCGTCGATTTTATAAGGACGAAGCGCTGACTTTTATCGCGCTCCATCTCTTTCAATGACCCCGTTTGATCCATCCGATATGATTTCCGCCTATTTTTTCCTAAAATGCTTCAACCTTACTCGAAGAGTTAACTAAAATATTCTAGTACGTAGAAGTCTAGTCATGCAGCATGACCCCATGAGCGAATTTTTGAAGAAATCTTCGACATTTCAGGCGCTATTGATCGTGTAGAGAAATTTTAGTTTATGATTTTGATAGACAAACATTTTCATGGCTGATATTTTCAAAGCCACAGTCAGTATTAAAGCTACATCAAGTCCTAAAACAGATGAGCGTAAAACATTAAAGAGAGCGACCGAGAGAATCGGAGGACGGAATATTTCACAGAGTAAACTCATCAGTTGTGATTACTTTTTTTTTTTTTTTTTTTTTTTTTTTTTTTTTTTTTTTTTTTTTTTTTTTTACAAGCACCTACTACCTACGTTTTAAACAGCATGGTTCTAAAATTGGTTATACAGGGATACTTCCATAAGAGTAGTTCAATCTGAATTTGGACAATGTTTCATGCAAATATTACCGATTTTTACAACTAGCATTATTTTCGATTTTTGACTGATTTTTCAACTTTGAAATTTTTGAAAACTTGATACATATTCTTATAGGAAATTTTACGCTGATTCCGAATATACCACATGTTAGTTTGCTGAAAAAATTATTTCGCATTACAAATCGCAAAAAACGGGCTATTTTGAAATTTTTGACTACATTTTTGAAAATTTCAACCCGAAGATGTAATCCGATCATGCTGGCCAACGAACTTGAACTTTCGTTTTGTGTCCTTAACATTTTGAAAATTGTTTGAACTTTCTAGCACAATTCTACGGACAGTTATCGTCTGGAATGACACGTACATATACATATACATATATATATATATATATATATATATATATATATATATATATATATATATATATATATATATATATATATATATATTTTTTTTTAAAGAAACCTCCCCTCAAAGACGGAGGGGCACGCCATTAAATTGAAAAATAAACAAAATAAAAAAGTGGGGAGGACGCCCAGGTTTACCCATATACGCCCACATACATACATACATACATATATGATGATATGTATGTACATACATATATACATACATACATACATAAAAAAATGCGTTAAACTTCCGAATACGATTCAGAATAGCCTGAAACGGATTTCTGCATCAAATTTTTTCAAAAATTCACATTCTACAAATTTTGAGGCGAGAGCAATAGCTTAATTTTCTTCAAAAATTCGCTAAAAGAGTTCCAGTCATGTAGCATGATCGCATGAGCAAATTTTCATAGTTATCGTATTATTTTATGTTAAATAGTTTTGAAATTTGAGCTTTTTGAGTGCAAAGACTATTAACATTATGGCAAAGAACGTATTCTAAATAGTAATCTGCTTTTCAAATACAGAATTTATAGCAGCTTTTTTGCAGTATTTATCGATTGTATAGCAAATTTTTATGAAATTCAAGTACATTTTTCAGTTTGATGTTGCAGATAAATGTTCTATTTTATATTTAATAAATATTATTTGAGAAATATTTTGCTAAAAATGATAAATTTAAAAATTTATCCATTAGCCATTATTAGTGATTTTTCAGGTTTTTTTTTTTTTTTTAATTTGACCAATACGATTAAAAAGTGATGGCTAACGAACTCATCCTTTTGCTTGAAAAGCTTGATTTTTTGGCGCAAGAAAGATTTTCGAAATGTTTTTCGAAAAGTTGGACATTCGACTTTTTTTTGACAGTCCGTTGCGCCCTTAAGAATGGTTCAATTTCAACATTCAGGAGCTCATTCGACTCATAATTTAATGCTCTTTAACTTATTGTACAAAGTGATTTCAGCTAGAACCTACCGTTCCAAAGTTACTCGCAAAAGACCAGAAAAAAGTTCCGGAATTTCATGAATTTTTGACGGTGTTTGGCCCATAGATTTTGATAGGATGTCTCGGATTCGTATTCAGCACCCCAAAAAACATATAAAACCGCTGAGAAAAATTCTACCAATAATTGCATCCCTACACCCCTTTGAGGCACTGGGGCCGATTTCATAAAACAACAAGTTACAAGTGTACAAGTTAACTAGTACAGGTACTTGTAATGCACGGTAAACTAGAACAAGTGTTTCACCAAAACAAAGAGTACAAGTGTAGAAAAGTTACGCTTGTAGAAGTTATGTTTACAAGTGTATCAGAAAAGAAAAACGCTGCAAATTATTTCACAAAGGTTTATTATTTTTTCAATTGAGTATGATCGTAGTTTTAGTTGGCTTGCGTACGTCATAAGGCCCGTCCAGACTCCTCGGCGTGTCCTATTTCGAGTTGCCACAACCTATACTTCTATAATAATTATATACGCATGTTTATATTTCTCGATTTGAGCTCCTTTCTATTCAAATAATTATTGCCTTAATAATATCATTATCTAAGTACGTACGAAAATTCGAGAGGATATTTTATTAAATATGCGTAGGAAAAGCATTGGTATTAACACACAAATATGACCTAGAAAAAAACATATAGTCATGCCTCGAAGGAACGCCGTACCCACCTCATGCCGTGCCGCGGTGTATTATATGGGTATAACACGTAAAAGTAATAAATATCCATTTTCCTACACCCCTCTGCTACGCCCTTGTTCACCCAGGACACCACAAGGTGCCGCGGCGCCTCCTCTAACTCTACCCCCCGCTCACCCACCCTCACCACCCACCGTGACCCCCTGCCAAGCGTGCCAGGCGTGCGTCTAACACGTCTAACACTCAAAGCCTCGAAAAAGACACTTTTTCGCCCGTTTTTGGCCCATAGCATCTATGCGAGTAAAGCGATCGGGATGGTCAAACGTTAGGACCAACTAGACCCCAAATGGAGTCTATGTGCGAAAGAACGGGTTTTTAAAGTCAATTCTTAGGCCTTTTATGGCCCGGGCGACGAACGGCGGACGGCGGACGGACATTTCAAATTTGGATTCTACTCACCTTGAAACGTAAAATGACAAAGTTTGAATGGGGATTATAAAACTTTTTGCTACACGATCACATAGGCTTATTATTGGAAATAATAAACCAAAAATCAAAAATGTCTTGAGAAGAATCACTAGGCTGACCGAGATCAAAGATCCTGCAATACAGTGTGCTGAACCCGTGACAGTCGAATTTGTCGCTGGGAAAGGACCCCTGGAACTCGGCATTTAATTCATTTTTGACAACATTCCACGACGATTTCATTCTATTTGAGGATCTCTTTATTTTATTGTCATTATTGCCACGTCTTGATTTCGATGGAGCTCTCCTGTTTTCGTTTCATGAAGGAGCTAGGTTAGCAAAATCTGGATTTGAGTCGATGAGGCCAAGCTTTTAAAGGACTGATATCTGTCTCGTAAATTTAAAAGTTCGTTATTGAACTGTCTTGCTTTTGAGGAAGAGTCACAACAAGTTCGAATATTGGTCCAAGGGCACGCGGAATCAGCAGCAGATAAAAATAAATTCATGAACTAGATTGCTGCCGAACTCGCATCTTTATATACGCATTTACTGTGAATCAATGGAGGGTAGAATGGATACGAGTGAGCTCAAATATGTTCATTTCCTTAGATATTAGAATTGGAGAAAAGGTAAAATTCAGTTCAAAATTTTCTTGTAAGTAAGCTCAGTTCGATTCCGTGGTGGTTCGAAAAACTGATCAGAGTGTCTGATGAGAGATAAAAGCGTGGGTTGAAATGAGTGACCTTGATATCAAGGCAGGAGGGAACGCCGCTTTGTACAAGATAAGGCTGGCGAGTAATCTCTGTAAGTGTGACTTGATGAAGCCCATAACTACAAATCAAATCATTAAAAATATTTTTATTCTTGATGTGGACAGGATTTTCAGTGCTCTCGAAATGGATATTCATACCTCCATCACTACAACCATTCTACTACGCTACACAACAGACAGAAGTTTGTCCGTGCATTGAATGAATTCATCAAAAGTAGCTAAAATGGGTGGTCTGTAAACACAACAAATTATAATGTTCGGAGACGACAAACTGATAGCTGAGATCTAACAAGATGACTCAATCGACAAGTCAGCGATTTCGATTGGCCTTAACTCAGCAGGTTATTCGGGTTTCCTCTTCCAAGGTGAGATTCGTTAGTGCCAATAAGACCTGAACGTTAGTATGAAATACTATACACTTCAAATACAGTCTCAAAGGGAGAAACCAATATCCAGGTTTGTTCAATTATTTACTATAACCATTTGAACATCAAGTACTATGACAGGCTACTCTGCCGCTGAATGACTGGGCATCTGCCAATTGTTTGGCGACTGCATCATCACGAAGAATTTCACCACTTTAATTTCGTGATATTACTGCAGTAAATTAATGGACCTAATTTTCACTCTAAACTGAGGTTTAATAATTTGTAATTAGGCTTGCCCGCCATTTCAATTAATTTATCAATATGAGTTAAAAATATCTCGGTGTATTAAAAAAAAAAAAAAAAAAAAAAAAAAAAAAAAAAAAAAAAAAAAAAAAAAAAAAAAAAAATTAATTGCTATGCAATTCTTAGGCCGACCCCCAATAATTTTTTTTGTAATGTCCGTAACGAAATTAACGATGATTTTCACGTACAACCGAGTAGTTGAGTAGTTTTCACGTACAACCCAGCCGTTGTTAGGGGAATGAAACTTCCGCAGTTTTCATCGCACAAAAATCGTTCGCCACTCGTTGGAAAGCGCTTGATTTATGTGATAAATGTTCACATTTCAATCTACCAATTTCCCTCTCCTTACGTACCTGGCCTCATTCCAAAACTAAGTTGATTCAGGCTAAGAATTGCATAGCAAATTATCCTCGTTTTATACGCAGTACAAAAGAGAAAAGATCCGGCGAGGCGCGAAGCGCCGAGTATAGATTAGGGGGGTCAAGGGGGACGAAGCCCCCCGGCGAGGCGCTAAGCGCCAAGTATATATATATTTATATATATACGGTGGCGTAGTTTGAGGAGGGGCAGGGTGGGCAGAGCCCCTCCATAAATTATAAAGGATGCAGAATTTTGTCGTATGGATACAATCAAAATTAATAATTTTACGCTTCCAACTGCGAAGCGCCGAGTTATATATATATATATATATATATATATATATATATATATATATATATATAATAAAATAATCATTTATTCTTTTCTGATTTAAAAAAAAAAAGCCACAGTTCCTTTGAGCCTGACGGCTAAAATTAAAAAACATGAATATGCTTTAGCCGTACACGACTCACTCCTCGTCGATTCTCTGAACCCGACCCCCCATCGGCCTCTGAACTCTGTTTATCATTCTGCCATCAATCCTAAAACATGGAATCATGTTTTAGCTCCTCGCTCTCACTTTATTATAGAAATGATCACGACCATTGAGCTCTTGTGAGATGATGATCTCCTAATAGAAACTCGCGAGTAAACATTCACTTTATTATAGAAATGATCACGACGATTGAGATCTTGTGAGATGATGATCTCCTAATAGAAACTCGCGAGTAAACATTCACTTTATTATAGAAAGAGGCTAAAGAGGCTACATACGAAATTACAGCTTCCTATAGTGTAAAGTATAGAAATTACCTATTAAAATAATTTAACCACCGCTTCACAAATCTAACCGTTCTCGCAATATTCGGATCACCTGCTATGAATCACATAATCGAAACACCAGCTCAATGAAATCATCAGAAATTAACAAGCGGTTGCAATCATGTTCACAATATCAATAATTGAGAATGATCACCTGTGTGTAAACAATTATTCATATAACCATGCTCATAACTCAGCTTGTTGGCCACGCACTTCGCAGTAGTTAATATAGTATGGTTGGATAAATCGAGAGCTTTCGAACGAATGGTCAACGAATTTTGTGGGATGAAAAACGACGAAGTATCATATCCCTAGCAACGACTCGGTTGTAAGCGGAAATCATCACAATTATTGGCGCTACTTTCGTTGCACTCTCGTGGGACATTTTTCGGTAGTTAGGTCACGGCTAAAGCATATTCATGCTAAAAAAAGCGAATGGAGAATGGATTTTTAAATATGGTTTAGTTTGTTGACCGCTAGGTGATAATAGCACAGTTTTTGGGTTCTTGAGAGTCGGTCAGGCAATAATAAAATTCAAATCTTCAGGGTCAACGTTTCGATGTATTTAAACATCATCATCAGGGCTCGGAGAATTCATGCAGCTGTTTACACGGTCATCTAATAGTGAAAAACATAAAAAATCCGGGGTTTTCAACGGATTTTTGATGTTTTTCACATGTTCTTTCATTATGAGTAATTGTTGATGTTCTCACGTGTTGTTTCATATTTTCACATGTTTTCACTCGTCAGTATATGTGCATACATGAATGTGTTGCAAACTATTAGATGACCGTGTAAACAGCTGCATAAATTCTCCGAGCCCTGATGATGGTGTATAAATACATCGAAACGTTGGCCCTGAAGATTTGAATTTCATTATTGCCTGAGCGACTCTCAAGAACCCAAAAACTGTGCGAATGGATTTTTATGTTGAAACATTCTATTTTTTCAGAAAACATTGCAGAGAAACCCCTCTTTTGGTGCTCACATGATGAAATGAAGTTCGCGCGAACGGAGATTCTACTCCAAATATATGGCAGGTGGAGGTGGGAACAGGAAATCATGAGGGCTTCGTGTATCAGGTTGGGCCCAAGACGGAGAGAGGGCTGTCAACCAAGTTCTCGTTTCCATCTTTCCCATCGAAAGAACAAAATAATTCGTCTCTGACAGGCAAACCATGAAATATCCCTTTTATTTTGTCATCTGCCCAACAAATAACAAGCTCCCTCTGTTCGAGCGCATATCTTTCCGGCAACCACAAGTCTGCGATGCTCGAGCTCAGGGACAAGCGTTGCAATATATTCATTCAAAAGGGAGGCAACAGTTGCCACTACCTTGTGTCCAAGTTTCTTTATACTTATAGGTAAATGTATTTAATAACTTTTAGCTTACCCAAGTCTACCCAATTTTAGGACTAGAAGATGACTATTTCAACTTTCAGTGAAGTATTATCAGTACACGCACGCGGTACCGAAAACGTTTGACCGATCTTCTCTCGTTTTTGATACAATTTTATGTTTAATTATTCGCTCTCGAGAGGCTGAAACAACTGTCTTCCCTCACAGCAAGAAGATCTCATGTGACGATATACGCCCAGTCTTGCTGTATCGATTGCCAGATTTTTCCGATCTGTAAAACTAGTAAATACTGTAAGAGAATAAAAAGGAAAAAATAATATAAATAAAAAAAATAAATAAATAAAATATATATATAAAATATATATATATAAATATATATATAAATATAAGAGAAGAAAAGAAAAACTAATATATAATATAACATGTTATTTGGATAATCTTTTTTAAAAGTAGTATTATGCTTTAATAATCCATAGGTAGGTTTATGAATATGAAAGCGTCCATGATTTCAGATCATTACAAAAAGCCATTGAGCACTTACATGAACGTTTGACAGTTTATTAAGAGTCTTCGAGTACTCTCAGCAACAAGCACTAGAAATTAATAATAAAACTTTAAAATAAAATGAAATCCTCGACTGTTGACCCTCCATGAGAAATGCCTCAGCTACGCCACAGTATATATGTATTATTAAAGCATAATACTACCTAAAAAAAAAAAAAAAAAAAAAGAATTATCCAAACAACTAATCAGAACGTTAAAAACTACGATAAATTCGAATAGGTACCTACCGATGAACTGAGGAGAACTAGGTTTATTATACTATTTACTAGACTTACTGCATGCAAATTTTGTATACCTATGTGGACTTTCTCTCTTACAGGTTTATCCTCAGTTGTTACTTCCTCGCGAACAAAACTTTTTCCGGACAATATCACACGATCCAATTATACATGTAGGTACCTATCTACGCAAAATAAAATACAGGACGTGAAACCGAGATCAAGAAACATAATAAAATGTAAACAAACTCAAACCAGCAATATACTAGGTTAGAATATAAATACTGTTTCACTAGATTATTTTAATCTTTTCTATTAAACTATTTCAATCACCACTGCAGGCTTCTATTTATTGATTTCTTGCTTTACTTTAACTGGGTTTTTATTCGTAAATTAATGGTATAATACAACGGGAAACTGTTTCGAATGGAACAACCAAGCTTGATCAAGTAGGCAGTGAAAAGTAGGGGAAGTTCATAGGGGAATTTTGGTGGATACTGAACAATGGATATTTTTCTGGGGAAAAATCGCATATGGGCTAGCCCCAAAAGGTAGTGGGGAACAACTTGATTCCAGTTTGCAGTATTCACAGTTCTGTTTCGTTGACTAGGTGATTTTACTACTTTCTGTGGGGCTACAACATTCACGCCATTTTGTCCCTACACAAACGAACCTAATAAAAATTGCTTTATTTCTAAGAGCGTCCCAAGTCGCTAGGCAATCGGATTCGTATAATAATAGTAGTAGTTGTGTTTTACAAATTACATTCTTTAATTGAAGGTGTTAGGAACTGAAGTTGGAAGTATAAAATTATTAATTTTGATTGTATCCATACGAAAAAATTCTGCATCCTTTATAATTTATGGAGGGGCTCTGCCCATCCTGCCCCTCCTCAAACTACGCCACCGTATATATATATATATATATATATATATATATATATATATATATATATATATATATATATATTCCCATGACACATATAGGACCTACGTGAAGTGTAGAATGTTATTAAAAGTTAAGTAGCTTGGTAAAGTATCGTATTTTTATTAGAAGTAATCGTACAGTTTTTTTTTTGTATTTTGCGTTGAATCAAAATTTTCATTCTTTTGAGTAGATTACAAAATTTACATTTTCATGGAACATAAATGATTGTAATGTATGGATGTAATGTGTAATATTCTATGTATGGTGTTCTAGGTATGGTAGTATCCCATCTACTTTTTTTAAATATTGATAATAGATTGTTTTGCTCTAAATTCATTATGCACTGAATATGGAGCAAGTGAACTGTGGTTACTAGAGGTGCAGCCAGCGGTGTTGCACTTTTTTGGCCGGGAGTCTAAGGACCATGTCCTTTGCGAAACTGAGTCTTGGTCGCGTGATTCGGATCCCCTGTAGGTGAGTTTATTGAAGCGTGAAATCTCCGAAACCTGTTCCTAGATGACACGAGAGATCAGTCCGGGGGATTAAACCATTTTATAATCAATTATATAATTTCACGGCCCTTTAAAAGAGGTTTGCAGGAGGCAAGAAACGTTGATAGAATGCTCAGGAAAGCGTGACAAGTGGTGGAGGAGCTTGTCATAGTATAAAACGGCAGGTTAGCAACCGCCTGGGCTCCAGTTAAAATGCCGGCATGTGTGTGTCAGTTAGTGCTTTGTGTATGTGCGGTGTTGGTCGGGGTGTTAGGAATAGAAAGAGTGGCAAAACCTGTGGTGTTCTCTTATTCAAGCGCAGACCTTCCTCATCCTGCTACCATCAGCCATCATTACCGGGTCCCGGTAGAGCCATCAGCTGAACATAAGTTTCAATCAGCTGGTGTCATAGACGTGAAGTCAAGAAATGCACAATCGAAGATGGAAGGTAATCCCGCGATTGAGGGTTCGTACCAATCAACTCCAGCTTATTATAATGATCAGCCTTTAGATAACTACCAACCTCATTCTTCAGTTAGCTCACTGATTTATGATGTGCCAGAGCAGGATTACGATTACGTAACAGTCAACCCTAGTCAACATTACCAGCCCACCGCGGCTACCTATTACGATGACCGCCCCATAGAAAATAACCAGTATTTCCAACCACCTTCTGTAGAAACAACGGTGTATAATAAAGACCAGCAACGATACGACTATCCCACGAACCAACCTATTATTAACTACCCGTCATCTACGAATGCCCATTACGATGATAGACATTCAAATAGTGATCACTATCATCCTAACCAATCACCATCTACGGTCAGTCCACAAATTCTTGAAGAAAATCGACAAGATTATGACTACTCCACTCCATTTTCAAATGAATTTCGCTCAGCTACTCCAAGTTATTATGACGAACAGCCTGTGAATGATGGTCAATATGTTGCCAGTTTCTCGACTGCACCTCCTACGGTATACAATGATAATGGAGAAGGATATAAATACGCTGTGGTAAACCCTGACAACAGTTATTACTCCACAACTGTGAGTTACTATGATAGATCACCAAGTGAATCGTACCGTTCACCGCCATCCTCTTCCCCGCCTATTTATGATGACTACAACCAAAATTATAATTATTCAGCCACAAGTCCTCATTTATTGCCAAATAACGAAAGCGACAATTACAATAGATTACTTTACGAACCCAGCTCAACGTTCAGCCCAGATTATGAAATTGGCTCTTTGTCAGATAATGTAACTATTTCTAATGGGTTGGTACAAACTGATGATTTTTCCGCAGCGACCACTCAACTTACAAATAGCTACGCGGTTTATCCAAGTGAGGTGCCTGTACACCCTGACCAGCCAAGACCTCCTGAATTCACTGAATACACAACCCCACAACCAAGAAGGGGTCGTGTCTACTCAACGACCACCAACTACTATGAGGACAACGAAGACCTTTTCACAACTCCAATAACAGAGTTCGACTCACTAAAGGAGAAATTGCCTCCTGTCCAAGATTACCCACCACCCAATCCTGGATACATAACCAGACCTTTCAAGCATAAACTCGAATCTCGGAGGCATCAAAAGAATCTAGGTAATCAGGAAAAATACGCAGTTCGTAATGGTCTCAAGACAGCTCACCTTAGTGACAAGGTACTTCAGCAGCCCAAGTTCTTTGCTTATTCAAGCGATTTAGAAGATGGCCGAATCGGTGGTGGTATGTTGCGAGGAGGTATGGAGCATGATGGCGAGCAAGAATCGCTAGAAGAAATAGGCCACCAAGATGACGATAATCAGGATAATGAAAATCATGAACTTGACCACAAAAAGAAGAAAGAAGAGAAGTACTCTAAAGGTGGCGGCCAAGAGCACCATGCAGCTCACAAAGTTACGGGAGGAGATAAAGGTGACAAAGGTTACAAATCGATTCATAAATATTCCAAAGGGAAGAAAGGCCACCATGACAAAGAAGACCATAAAGGTAAATACGTGGACGAGAAGGGGTTGAAAGCCAAGAAAAAAGAAGAAGGTGGACATTATGGGGAACATCACCGTGGAGAAGAAGGTAAGAAGGCTGCCAAATACGGGGAATCTGGGGAGCATAAGAAAGGCCACTCCACAAAGGGCGAACACAACATTCATAAAAAAGACGAATACATGAAGAAACATGAGTTCTACGACGAGCACCATGAGGGTGGAGACCATGAAAAGTTCGGTGGCTTCATGGCGGCTCATGGTCATAAGAAACATGGAAAGAAGAAAAAAGGACACCATAAGAGCGGTAGTAGTCACCACCACAAAGGGAAAAAAGGAAGTCACGAGAAAGGAGAGAAAAAAGATCACCACAAAGGCCACAAAGACGCAAAGGGGTATGATGGGCACTTTTCACATCACAAGAAATACGGAAAGAAAGGAGGTCACAAAGAAGGGAAGATATGGGGCTACAGCAAGGGCCACCCAAAGCAATGATGTACCAGGTAAACTGTGTGTACGATAACGATAATATTTTGAGTAATTAGTTCCTTAATTTCGGGTTTATATGATTTAGAATTCGCTGATAACGACGGTTGCATTTCTGTCCTGTACGGTTTGGAAGCTTTCTTAAAACTATCTCTTAAAATTGTCAAAATGTCAATCAAATCAACACCTGGTACCAAGTGATTGCATGGTTTTCAGGCTTATGGCAACCAGCCAGGGTGAGCATCGCTACAAGTTTGGTATTTATTGTGTACCCTTAACGTATACTAAATTACCTGTAGTATAATCTAAAGGTTATCTATATAAAATGCCCCAAGATTTTTGGTTGTTGTGAACTTCTTGTATTAATAGATTAGGATTATAGACAAGTATTAAGTACATGGGAAAAAATTTATAAATATATATAAATATATATATATATATGAGAGAGAGAGAGAGAGAGAGAGAGAGAGAGAGAGATAGAGAGAGAGAGAGAGAGAGAGAGAGAGAGATTTGAATTATTAATGTATATAAAGAGTTATAAATAAATGAGCAAGTAAAAAACAGTACATATGGTTAAACAAAAGTTTCAGTCATTCAGCATGATCATGTGAATGAATTTTCGTTCACAAAAATTTACATTTGTCTTG
The DNA here is from genome assembly GCA_030762985.1 of Adelphocoris suturalis. Classification (NCBI taxonomy): domain Eukaryota; kingdom Metazoa; phylum Arthropoda; class Insecta; order Hemiptera; family Miridae; genus Adelphocoris; species Adelphocoris suturalis. The sequence continues at coordinate 9,464,576 of CM061051.1, read as the reverse complement.
AAATTTGAGCAAATAAAGCTTTGAGTGCAAATAAATTGCTAACCACCATCCAAAGTTTATCCAACGTTACTCAACCATTCAAAAAAATTTTTTTTTTTTAGAATTTCAGTTTTATTAGTTTTATTCATTTTTCAGTAAATATTAATGAAATTTAAGTAAATATTTCAGCATAATTTTGTACATGAATTCTTGAATGATCTAGTTTATTGTAAATTCAATCAATTTAACGATTTATAGCTGTTTGTCGCCCTTTTTAGCACAATTTTTGAGATTTGAGCTATTAAAAGTGGTATTATTTTTTTTCTTTTCGTAGCAAAAGAAGTTGTAGAGGAGCAAAAAAATATTCTGTGGAATGATAAAAATAACAGGGGACCATCCGGGGTTGAGCCCGCTCAATTCTCGAGAATTCCATCGTCGTTGGATCAAACTATGGATGATATGAGTGTTTCAAGGATGCACAGTATTGCTCCCCTTTCACACAGTCCCCCAGAATTTAATTCCCATTCTTATGTACACATTAAACCCCACTGTGAATTCATAGAAGTTCTGACAACTACAATTATTAGCGAAAACACACACACACACGAAACCTATATTTTTCGAGAATGTCTAGACCGTATGATGCACGTGGAAACCTCTATTTTAGAGGAGGATTTTTCACGACTTGGAACCAAAATAATAACTTATCACCGATGTAATATTGTGCGGAATAAAAAAATACACACAAATCTAACTAGTTATTAAAACAGAAAAATAAAAAATTATAATAAAGAGGGGGAAATTGGTAGCTTGAGATGTGAACATTTATCACATAAATCAAGCACTTTCCAACGAGTGGCGAACGATTTCTGTGCGATGAAAACTGCGGAAGTTCCATTTCCCTAGCAACGGCTGGGTTGTACGTGAAAAACACTGAAACTGTGACACAAATTTTGCGTCACGGAAATTTTTGGTTGACCCCCCAGAGCAAAGAAATATCCATGTCAAAACGCTGTTATAGTAAGTAGCTCGCCTCCTCTACCTTTCTAGCTGCTTCTGTCCTTTCTAGCGGTTTGTCCTTCCTCCATCCGAACACGACTGTGCCTCAAATCTATGGAGCTCCGGGTGGGGGATTTGTCTCTTCTTTACCCCAGTAAAACGGTGCCTCAAGATACCGAAGACTTGTTCCTACTCTGGACATCACTTTGACGGTGCTCTTGCGCGGGAACCGGGTTGATATCCCAATTTACCTTTTCACGACGCGTCCCCGACCGCTCTTTCCCGTTCACGGTCCCGATCTCCCTGCCACTGTTCTCCCCTGTCCTCGACAGAGCGTTGTATTTTCACGACCCGTTCTGAAGCCCCCGTTCAGTCTCCCATTCAGTTTCAATGTTTGTCAAGTTATACTCCATATTTATGGCTCCGTATTTATCAAAACCTTTAGTTGTTAGTGTAGCATTAACTGCATTGGCCGTGTGCGAGAAAGAAAGGAAGAAAAAAGAAGATGTGGATGAGGGAGGTATACCGCCAAAGACGTGTATTGAGTCATGCAAGACTTATGGACGTATTGGATGCTGAAGATATCCGCAATTTCTTGCGCGTGACACCCGAGGTTTTCACTAATTTACTAAATATGGTTCACATAAAATTCACATAAAATTGAAAACACGAATAGGCAAGGTGCAAACACGTGGACAGTTGGACAGAGCGATCCGCCTGGTGGAGCATTTCACGTCGCGTTCACTGGGAGAAGCTGTGGGGGCCTGGTCTGTCCCCACCCTTCCTCCTGAAATCGGTTGGAAATCTCTCCCGACCTCCCTGCCTGGTCGCCTTCCCAAAACGTGACCAACAGCATGGGTTTTCACCATCGGATTTCAGGGCCGACGGTGATCGGGACCGATTTAGGGTCCCGAAATCAGGTCATGAAATCCCCCCTTTATTCTCTGATCATTATTCCTGGTTGCTCCGGAGGAAATGTGCTAGCTGATAGTTTATTGGTCGATAGGGCTTTATCTTTTCTGGTTCCAACAGACTCAGTTTCTCAGAGTTAATTTGCTATCTCTCAACTCGCTAGACTCCCTTAGCACGAGCTTTTTCTTGCCAGATTCACTTTGCTCAACTTGAATTCAATTTTCCGCACGCATAAACTACTAAGCACCTCTAAAATGTTTGCGTTACACAAACAGTACACTGCACATCGTTTGAGCCCCAAATATTTTCTTCAGAGGAATGAAATCATGGCGAATTCAATATTTTCTTGTTGAAAACAAGCAAAACATTTCAAACCACTGTTTTGCTGTGTATTATGTAAATTATTATGAGATTATCTGATTTTATATCACGACCAAAAACTAATCCATTTCGTTAGTTATACCTACCTAATGGTTGAGTGCGGGCAAAGAAAGTAGGCGTTCTTCGAAATGTCATAAATGTCGTCCTTGTTCATCTGTTATTTTATTTTATTTTTTTTTTTTTTTATGATAGTTTCCTGAGAATGTGAGTTGCCACAAGCTTACGATGATGCTACCATTTTTGCGTGAAAATTTAATCATGACAAGCTATAACAGCATCATGGGCATAAGTCATTATTTTTGTTACAATGAAATCCAACATTCCATGACTTCCCATTCCCACTTATAGCGGTAAACGCACATTTTAAGCGCTTCCAGGAAAGAGGAAACTCAGTACCAATGAAGACGAATAATATTAATCTAAACTAATGAAATGCATTGCATTCGTCCTTGAGGAGGCAAGGTATGCACGCGAAACCAGTCTGGCAAATACAATATAGTGTAACATTTAGATTAGGTAAAGTTGTACTTACTTCTAGAAAGCACGCGGTCATCCAAATTAAAAAGGTTCAGTAAATCAAATGGATATAATAATTTTTGATGCACTCAATAGACTTTTGTAGGAGTTCAAATATTTTATTCGTAAAAAACATCGATGTTCATTTTAACAGTATGAAGTACAATCTCTCTCCTAAACCTAATACCTATTTGTATGACTTTTTATTCGGCAAAAAGCTTTAGAAACTGAAACGGTGGAAACAAAAAGATTTGAGAGACAGAAAGAGGTAGGTTTTTCCAGTTGAAGAAACTTTTCGCTAGCGGGCATTATCTCTGGCGTTCGTTACTTTCTCGCATGTACGCCGCCGCGACCATTTCCTGGGTTGACTTGTGCCAAGCGCTTCTCGAAATTATGAGGGTTTATTTCAAAAATCTTCCCTCACAACACCCCCTCGTGGTTCGGAAGTGGAGAGAGGATTTGTAAGGCCAAGGAAGTTCATTGTGTTGTTCACTTGAACTGAATGAGAAGCTTAAACAGCTCCCTTCGCAAGATAATAGTGATAGCCATATTCATCTTTATTGAATGCGTTCACCTTCATATAGATTCGGGAAGTTAAATGAATTGATTTCGGTGGAAGAAATGATGAGAGTGTTGTAGTTATCTAACGCTCAACCATTGGATCCACCTTCCGAGTATATTCGTGCATGAGTAAACAGTTTGTACGAAAGCCTGTTCAAAACGGTACAGAATGTTTGTTTGATTGTCCGACGGTTGTCGCCGAAATTGTCCGACCAAGCCGAAATCGTCGCCCTTACTACACTTCGCCCCATCTACCCCAAATATATTTTTATAAGGCCTATGAAGGAGTTTTTCAGGAAAATTAAGAAATTTTTAAATATCAGCTAATTTTTGTAAAAAAAACGAAGCTATTGCAATGGCTCCAAAAATTTTAAAATGAAAAGTTTTCAAAAATTTCTCCATAAAAATCTGTTTTGAGGCTTCCTGAAACGATTCCTGTAGTTTAGAGCTTTTTCATGTGTGTATATATATATATAGGTTGTACCTACTTTAGCCCTGCCCCACATTTTCAAAACGAGATTTCTCCACTTCAAAAATCAATTTCTAATTTGAAAAATACGATTCGGAATCGTCAGACATCGCTGATATTTGAAACATCCTAAAATTGATTTACATTAATTAATTGTGATACAAAAAAGTTGGAGAGGCTGCATTAAAGATTTTGTGACACTACCAGTCATCTCAAAACTACTCAAAAACTGGTGAAGGTGAAGTAAATAATAATAGTATTTTTTTCTCAAATGCCCCATTACCTATAATTTATGTTAATGTAGCGGGCAGGTTTATTTGAACACCCCTCAAACTTGGTTATTTTACGTTTCACGTCGTGTAGAAACTGAATCTGCTATCTGAAGTCCGCGTCTGCCGTCTAGCTTTACTAGCCTTCAACTCGATCGAAAAAGTCCGTTCTTTTGCACACAGGCTCTATTTGGTCGAATACAGCCTTGTTTTTATTATTTTACATATTTTAAATGAGAAACCTCAGTTTTAAGACACTACTTCTTCGCAGTATTGTTCTTAGTTTGCCTGCGCCCTCAGCTGTTGGTTTATTATTTCCAATAATAAGCCTATGTGATCGTGTAGCAAAAAATTTTTATAACCCCCCCTCAAACTTTGTCACTTTACGTTTCAAGGTATGTAGAATCCAAATTTGAAATGTCCGTCCGCCGTCCGCCGTTCGCCGTTCGCCGTCCGCCGTCCGGGCCATAAGAGGCCTAAGAATTGACTTAAAAAACCCGTTCTTTCGCACATAGACTCCATTTGGGGTCTAGTTGGTCCTAACGTTTAACCATCCCGATCGCTTTACTCGCATAGATACTATGGGCCAAAAACGGGCAAAAAAGTGTCTTTTTAGACGCGCGCACGCCTGGCACGCTTGGCAGGGGGTCACGGTGGGTGGCTAGGGGGGGGGGGTTAGTGAGAGGAGGCGCCGGCGCCGCGGCTTGTGGTGGGTACGGCGCCGGCGTTCGTTCGAGGCATGAATATGTTTTTTTCAAGGTCATATTTGTGTGTTAATACCAAAGCTTTTCCTACGCATACTTAATAACATATCCTCTCGACTTTTCGTACGTACTTAGATAATGATATTATTAAGGCAATAACTATTTGAATAGATAGGAGCTCAAATCGAGAAATATAAACATGCGTATATAATTATAGAAGTATACGTTGTGGCAACTCGAAGTAGGACACGCCGAGGAGTCTGGACGGGCCTTATGACGCACGCTAGCCAACTAAAACTACGATCATACTCAATTGAAAAAATAATAAACCTTTGTGAAATAATTTGCAGCGTTTTTTCATGAACATTGCGAGAAGTGCTGCTTCCAGTGACGATCATCAGGTGAATTCCTCGTTCATTGTCATAGAGATAAATACTTTCCCATACTTTTTGATGAAATACCCAACGGAAAACCCATAAACATGAAGTTCGTAACGGCGACAATTACCTATAAGTAGCTAGTAAACCGCGGTGTTTCCCACTTAAGGCTTACTATCTTTGCGTTAAATCCATCCCTGTTTACGAATCGAAAACTAAAGATGCGAACTTATTCCGTATTTGTACTGAAACTAACATGAAATTCAACTTTAGGATTGAAAATCGGCGTTTCATATCGAAAGAAAGAAGTAGATCAGACACCCAGTAGAAAACAAGACAGCGGGGGGGGGGGGGGGGGGGGGGATATCGCGTTGCTCAACCACCGTTAGCATGACATTAAAATTAAGACAACCGTTCTCCCGGTTCCATTTGGGTTAGCATCTTCATTTGCTCCCTCAATAGGTTAAGTTGAAGTCGCCAAAAACTCTATTACCCGACTAATTGTTTTACTGGGATGAGCCCAATAACTCCATGGTGATTACTGTATATAATACTGTTTTATTGAAACCCCTCAACTTTACATCAAAGTGTATCTTTCATCAGTCATAGTACTTGAGCTATATTTTCATGCTGATAAAAGGCTCTTGGGTACTGGAAATGTTGAAGGACTCGTCCAAAAGATACATGTGACCAACATTCCTCCTTTTCCCTCTCTTCAGCAAACACACTTCACTCCTCTCGTATGAGTTTGACTCTTTGAAGAACGAAAAAGAACCAGAATTGAACAAAAGGGGAAAATATTGATAAACAAAATAATCACCCGTTGAGTAGGTAAGGATTTATGCTGAAATTACTTCACATGAGAAATAATTTCATTACATTAATTTTGGTGTTATTACATTACATTATTTTATTGGGGTTGTTACATTATTTTATTGGGGATACTAAATTACATTATTTTATTGGGGTTACATAATTTTTTTGTTGTTGTTGTCAAGTTCCTTTTCCAAAAACTATGTCAACAATCTCGTGTGCTCATCTTCAATTAATATTACAAATATCATTAATTATCTATAGAAGATCTCTATCAAACTTTCAAGTCAAAGGGAAACAAATCGAAGGCCAAAAACAAAACATGTGAATGTCTGATCACATTTTATTAGGAGTTTCCTTTCTCATAGACAGATATTGCATGTAAATTATATATTTCAAAGGTATATTTGGAAATCGTTGTACAGTACAAGTCAGTTATTACTGTAAAGATAATTAACTTACCAACAAGGTCTAATAAATTCCTAATGAATATTCTGATACAAGTTAGTTGGAAACTTACATCCTCGGATGTTGTCAGCTCAGAATATTTATGTATTAGCTGAATCGTAATAGTATGGATTAAAATTTAGCATAACCACCATCACACGGGACACTGGAAACCATAATTCAAGGACTAGTGATTCCATTGTGAGTGTATTTTAACAATCCATGTAATTCATGTAGTATTGAGTAAAATTGAATTACGATGGAAGTTTTGAAAACTTTGATTTATTATTATCATTTTGAGGTTAGCAATTACGGCGACGCCCTGAAAATAAGCCAAGCAGGGGAACAAATTCCTTATTATTTTTAGAGTAATAACAAAGAACTCTAGAATGTGAAAATAATAGAATAAATAGCATGGGTAGATAGATGGCATCAATTTGGAGGTTCAGGTTTTAGAGATTATGCAGGTATTAGAGTGGAATGGGTAAGGTTCCTCATATACCTTACGTGTGAGTTATGTCCTCAACTATATTTTAAAGAAGCACAGAATTAGATTGACTTTATGGCACTGAATCATGAAACCACTTTGTGGGTGCGCACTGCCAACCAAGCGGTTCAGACGTTTTGTTGAAATTTCACCCAAATCCAGTAAAGATCCTGGAAGATTTGCATCGAGCAGTGGCATAGAGAATAGTTAGATTGATGGGGGCAAACAAAATATGTCTATATATATTAGGAATTTACTGATATCATTCATTCTCAAACTGTTTGGGGATTTGTGGTAAAGTTAAGAGAAGTGTTGCAACTTTGAGAGAACGTGACATTGATATGTTGTAGATTTAAGAATATACCTTTTGAGAAAGTATGGCTTTATTCAACTTGAAAACCTCAACATTTTGAAGCACAATAAATAATTTAAAATTACGTCATCAAATATTGGTTGTTACGAATGACAAACGCACGTGGTTAATAATAATCAGTTCAAAATTATATCATTCACCCCCCCCCCCCCCCCTCCTTGTTATTACATCACAAAGTCTGCCAAACGACTAGGTGGACGTCTTGTTCTTTGAGATCGAGGCAAATTAGTTGGGGTGGAATGGTGCAAAATATCTGCTTCAGGAGATGGTATATAGTCATTTGCTCAGTGTCCCTCTTCAACAGGTGATCTTGTAAGGTCTAACTCTTGTGGCAATGAAGATTGAGAGGGCTGCCCCCTGATCATCCAATTAATTCCTTTGAGACCGCATTGACGCTCTTCACGTTTTGAACAATGTCTTATTGTTATGAGGAATTTCCATAGACAATGACGCTATTGCAATGCCTCAAAAAATGTTAAAATAACAATTTTTCCAAGGAAAAAAAAAAAAAAAAAAAATTATAAATTATACATATACATTATATTCATTATATATAAATATATACACAATATAAACACACACACACACACACTACTAGGTACAGTTAATTAAACAAGAACAACCTGAAAATTGCAAAAAAGTTATTGGAAACATTTGTTTCAAACCGAAGTTGGAGAACTTCCCCGGACTTGAGGGAAAATTAACCGCACATGCCTGCACAAAAGGCATCCCATCGCTATTGTCTGCGCCACACCTCCCAATGTCAGTTTTCATTAGGTACCTACTCATATAGAGGTGTTACCTAAGCATTATTACGCAAGTTTATTAGTTATATATACAAAGGGAGATTATGGCACGTCGGCATCGGATTGACAGCACTTGCATAGTTGAACATGTAGATTACTTAAACTGACAAACTAAAAAAAAAAAAAAAAAAAAAAAAATGTACCAGACATGCAGCATGATTGTATGAGCGAATGTTCTCAAGTTACCTATCGTATTATATGTTGAATGGTAGCGAAATTTGAGTACGAAGAAATTGGAAAAACCAATCTTATGGCTAATAATCTGGCTAAAAATCTGTTCAGCGATTCAAAAAAGATTTTGGAATTTTAGATTTTTTGTTTTGCATTTTTTTTTTTTTTTCAGCGAATATGAATGAAATTTGAGTACGGTTTTCAGCATAATTTTGTTAATGTTCATGCTTGCTGTCCTTGGCTCCCACGATATCCTAACAGCTGAGGACCCTCGAAATTTGAAATCGATCCTACCATCACTAATCGAAAAACTCTACAGCCATTTTTGGTGCCAGGACATCAATCTGGTTTACAGTGCCAGATTTTATATGTTCTATAGGAGGATAGCGGACTATTCAGGTAGGCAGAAGTACTTGTGACTCATTCGAAATGTCCAGATTGAGAGGGTGTTGTGCCAGCAGTTGCGTCTGCCTTCAAAGTTTTCGTAACTGTTTATTATAGAGGTACTTCTCATAAGTTTAGAAGCGAGAGCTTATGCAATATATGCAATATGAAAGAAGCTGACACCCTCTGCCATTTTTGTCTACGTTGCCCGATCTTAGAACCGTACCAAAGGCAATTCATTGCGAAATACATCTGTGGGCTCCAAGTGGTTGAGGATGAGGATCGTCTGGCTAATTTGCTCGATTTTGGTGATGATAGGGAGAAAATGTTAAATTTATTTCATTTTGTTACTAGTGCACTAGCACTTCGATCAATTGCGCTCACCGAATAGGTGTCTGATATGTACAGCATTAGCATTGTTTAGTGTACAACAGGATAGGCTTATTGTGGATATTGTACGAGTACCACAGGTATAGCGTGGATGTTATGGATTCATAACGGATTATTATTCTTTATATTAATTTCATATCGATGACCTCGTTTATTTTGCATGTACTTCATTAAGCTGTAATGCCCTGTTAACTAGATTAGGAAGAAGATATTTGACTTATTTCTTATCTATTATATATTTTTCTAATGATGATGTGTAAGTGGACCTGAACTCTTTGTAATAATCATTGATTTAATACAATAAACAACTTACTACTACTACTACTACTACTAATTTTGTTAATGGTCTTGATGATCGTTGATAATTTTATTTTGACTAAAATTCTGCTGAAAATTGAAAATTTTAACGATTTATGGCAGTTTTTTGCCATTTTTTAAATGATTTTAAGTGAATTTTTGTGCACATTTTTTGAAATACGCAGGAACGGAATTTCTGTCTCAATCCGAAGGAGATTTATCGTTTGGAATGACCTTATAGATATATACCTACATATGAAAAAGCGCAAACTTCGGGAATCGTTTCAGAATGCCTCAAACCGGATTTCAATAAAGAAATTTAACTTAAATCTTGATTTTGAAATTTTTGGGGCCATTTCAATAGCTTCATTTTTTACGAAAATTCGCTAAATAATAATATTAATAATAATAAAAATAACTAATAATATGTTCAGTACTAATGATTAGAACTAATGTTCACTAACGTTCACTGTTAAACAGTAGCATTGTTGTTGTGCCCTTACTCTCTAATCAATCATTGCCGCTAGGGGGAGTCCTCAGCCGCATTTTGTATGCGATATACGTTTCAGATACTAAACTATTGTCCCCGAAGGGGTCACCTTACTCCAATACGCCGATGATTTGGCCGTATTTGTGAAGTGTCTCATTTGACTCATTTGAAGAGGGTGTAGTGCCGTTTACTCGCAGAAGGAGGCTGGCGATTGGTAACATCATTCAACTTTGAAGTAACATGTCATTTCCTGTTCGGTTTGAAGTAAAAATTGTAGGCCCCTTGGATGACAAGACCTGGAAAATACACGTGACATACATATCTACAAAGTGCGAAAAATACTATAATATTCTCACGATGGTCACATGTCTTGACTGGGGTGAACTCCTAGCGATAATGTTGCAGTTTTATAAATCGACTGTACGTGCGGTGTTGGATTACGGCTGCGTATGGTATGGGCATGCTGGTAAATATTTAATTGAAACGTTGGACTGCCTTCAGTACAAAGCTTTCTGACGTTGTCGTGGATTAATTTCATCAACCCCTATAATGAGTTCATTAGTGGAATCAGGAGAGGTGCCTTTATCAATCAGAGCTCAGATGTTGTCGGACCACATGAAATTTTCAAGGATGGTGCGGTTTAGCTCCTAGATGTTCTCCCATAATTGTCATTGCCTTTGGAGTAATAGCAGTCTGTGCGCATGCGCAAACGTTAATTTCTTATAATGTCAACTTATCGATCATTTCGAATTGTACTTTGTTCTTCAACTAATGCATCCATGTTACTTTGTGTGAGGAAGCTATACTGCCCACCCAACTTGGCAGACGTTTTTTTATTGCAGTTTCAGATTCCACGTGCGATTAGCGAATTTTTGAAGAAAATTGAGCTATTGCTCTCGCCTCAAAATTTGTAGAATGTGAATTTTTGAAAAAAATTTATGCAGAAATCCGTTTCAGGCTATTCTGAATCATATTCTGAAGTTTAACGCATTTTTTAATGTATGTATGTATGTATGTGTTATGCCAGACGATAACTGTCCGTAGAATTGTGCTAGAAACTTCAAACAAATTTTAAAATGTTAAGGACACAAAACGAAAGTTCAAGTTCGTTGGCCAGCATGATCGGATTACATCTTCGGGTTAAAATTTTCAAAAATGTAGTCAAAAATTTCAAAATAGCCTGTTTTTTGCGATTTGTTGTGCGAAATAATTTTTTCAGCATACTAACATGTGGTATATTCGGAATCAGCGTAAAAGTTTCTATAAGAATATGTAGGTATCAAGTTTTGAAAAATTTCAAAGTTGAAAAATCAGTCAAAAATTGAAATAATGCCGTTCGCTAGTTGTAAAAATCGGTAATATTTGCATGAAACATTGTCCAAATTCAGATTGAACTACTCTTATGGAAGTATCCCTGTATAACCAATCCTAGAACCATGCGTCTTTAAATCTACAAGATTAGTTTAATAATAATAAAGTATGAGTACCTCCTAATTATTTTTAATAATTTCATTCCATGTTTGTCTATCAAAATCATAAACTAAAATTTCTCTACACGATCAATAGCGACTGAAATGTCGAAGATTTCTTCAAAAATTCGCTCATGGGGTCATGCTGCATGACTGGAATTTTTTCTCATATTTTAGAATAGTTCATAAATGAAGGGAGGTGAGGCCATTTTAATCACGTAAGGTCGAAAAATAAGAATTGCTATACGTCCATAAGAAAGGGATTTCAGATAGTGCTTAGGAGGTGTCAGAAATTAGTTGAAAATTTTATTCCTGAAGCGGGGTAAACCTCAGCCCTGAACACCACGCATACATAGTCAGTTTATAGTCTCCACTTAACAATTTCTCTTGGTTTCTCACAAAAGTCCTGTTCCCTATTGACGTATAAAGCCCAGTCGTTCTTCTATTCTTCGGAATTTGATTTTGTTTCTAGAAGCAACGGAGAAAGATGGTCACTCTGTTACGCGGAAATACTGAGACCCTTCTTCTGGAACGCTCAGGGAACATTATGAACTTTGGTATCCGTTCTTGAGCAATAAGTGGAACAGCAGGATTTATTTGAGGTAAGTAAGTAAGATGGTGAATCTCAATTCTTACCTTTTTCATCATTCGTATAGTAATACCCACTAACTAGTATTGCTGTTATGAACTATAAGTATTTAGTTTAGTACCTACGAGTATAATACAGCACTAATTACAAACAAATGAAAAATTCTATAAAACATGCCTGGTGTTGGTCTTCAGACATGCTTTCGATTTCAGGCTTCGCATTGAGTAACATTCAGTACAACCCAGCACCTGAGAGGACTTCCGTATGAAACCTAGCGCTCCGTAGTTTCTCTTCTGATTTTAGCTTCATTCTGAGTGTGCGTTCTGCCAGTTCGGAACGGTTCTGGTCATGCGCAGTCGAGTTTTGTAGTACGCAGTGCCAGAACGCCCAGTTCCGGAACGCCAAGAACGTCGAGTTCGGCGTTCGCGGTGTTTTCCGAACCCAGTTCCGAACAGTTCTGAAAGTCCCCGTTTTTTTTCTTTCGGAACTGTGAGAACTCGAACGCATGGACGTAGTGAACGCATGCGCATTTCACAAATTTTCGGATCTTGTGGAGTAAAAAACTCTCCTCTTCTTCATCGAAATCATACTTTAGTTTCTGTACGTTAGTACGAGTATAAGTACCTATTCTATGATCGAAATGTCAACTAGGTAGCTCGTCAAGTTCGGAAAGCGATAGTTTCGACGATGGTTGTTTCATAGTTTGTAGACGATGAGGACGAGATTGAAGTTATAGATGGATTTCGTCTAAATCCACAAAACTCAATTTTTTTCGAGTAGCTCCCGTCAAACATGGCAACTTTGGACAGTTTTGGCGGTTTTTTGGCTTCCATTTCCCTCCTATTCATTATTTCGGCCTGAATTTTTTAAAAATATATTCCCCCACTTCTGGGGAACAACCCCTGAAAAGGGGGATCCCAAAATTTGTATAGTTTATATTATTTTTAAATTTGAAATTTGTCCAAAGTTGTAAGCACAATCCTCCAACTTTGGACAGTGCTTTTTTTGGTTTATTATTTCCAATAATATTGGTTTATTATTTCCAATAATAAGCCTATGTGATCGTGTAGCAAAAATTTTTATAACCCCCTCTCAAACTTTGTCACTTTACGTTTCAAGGTACGTAGAATCCAAATTTGAAATGTCCGTCCGCCGTCTGCCGTTCGCCGTCCGCCGTCCGCCGTCCGGGCCATAAAAGGCCTAAGAATTGACTTAAAAAACCCGTTCTTTCGCACATAGACTCCATTTGTGGTCTAGTTGGTCCTAACGTTTAACCATCCCGATCGCTTTACTTGCGTAGATGCTATGGGCCAAAAACAGGCAAAAAAGTGTCTTTTTCGACGCGCGCACGCCTGGCACGCTTGGCAGGGGGTCAAGGTGGGTGGTGAGGGGGGGTGGAGTGAGAGGAGGCGCCGGCGCCGCGGCTTGTGGTGGGTACGGCGCCGGCGTTCGTTCGAGGCATGAATATGTTTTTTTCAAGGTCATATTTGTGTGTTAATACCAAAGCTTTTCCTACGCATACTTAATAACATATCCTCTCGACTTTTCGCACGTACTTAGATAATGATATTATTAAGGCAATAACTATTTGAATAGATAGGAGCTCAAATCGAGAAATATGAACATGCGTATATAATTATAGAAGTATAGGTTGTGGCAACTCGAAGTAGAACACGCCGAGGAGTCTGGACGGGCCTTATGACGTACGCTAGCCAACTAAAACTACGATCATACTCAATTGAAAAAATAATAAACCTTTGTGAAATAATTTGCAGCGTTTTTTACACTAAAATGACATGTTAAGATGTGTAATGCCTACTTTGGACAGTATTTAAAGTTTTTAAAAAGGTTTTGCGAATAAAAGTTCAAAAATGAGATTAAAAAACAATATTTATTGAACGATTTTATCGTTTGAAAACAAACCTTATTATTAGTCACAAGGCTTCATATTTCCGGCATTACAACGTATTACCACGTTTTCTTATCATTAGCATGTAATTAATAAATATAGGAACTATAAAAATACAAATAAACTTAAATGGAAACTCAGGAACTAGAAATAAGAATTAGGTAGGTATAACTCAGCCTTTTTTTTGGGACGCTTTTTAGCGACTTCGTTTTGATAAGCGACACAGTTATCGTGGATTTTTTTTTAAATTTTTTTTTCATTGCTGTGGTGTAATAGTTAAGTAATATTTACGGGCATAATAAGTAATATATTCAGGGGCACTAAAAATATTCTGAAAAGGAGCACCAGAAGGTAACATGAGTAGAGTGAGGTTACAAACAACAACACAGGTTATTTCACTTCCATGTTCTGAAATCGTTCGCAGTGCAGAACGCGGTTCCAAAAGTTGAACACCCCAGGATTTCCCGTTCTAGTTCTGATGAGTTCGAGAACTGTCAGAACGCTCACTGAGAACGAAGCTTGTGTTCAGGTTGTGAAGGTAGGAATTGGATGATGCCAGCGTTGGGGAGGACATATTAGGTAGGGTGGGGGTGGGGTGGCTCATTGTCCTAGTGCGCCTAGTTTATCGTCTGTATCTCGGCAACTATAAGATTTAGAGAAACGCAGTTGGTCTCAAATTGTTCATTTTTGAATTTTCTACAAATCAAATCATATTAAATACTGTAATTCGAATATTTCTTACACAATTTGTCAAGGAAGTTGAAAAACGTAGTAATCTAGGGCTAGAAATAGGTATCAGAGCGTTTTGCCGCAGGTACCTATATTTGTATACACACGCCACCGTTCACCAACTGTGAAGGAATGAGTATCAATGATGGGTGAACGATCTTCAGAATGTTAGAAATGAACATAGATGAACCCCAGATCCATAGGCCAACATTGAGTTTTTATTATTACCAATCCCAGACAGGGGGGTCCTAATTTTGACAGATATTCGCATCGACAATATATTGTAGTTATTGAATCGAAAACCTCTGTAAGATCTTAACATTCAACTTCTTTCTCATCAAAAGAGACCCTAACTAATATTGTAAATGATAAGATGGGCCAGCTTTTTTCCTTTGGGGTTGGATCATCAAGATCTTAAATATCTTGTTATAGTCATCTATATGTATTTTTGTAACAATACAAAATCTACAAAAATGGTAGGCAGGAACAGTTAGTTGGTGATGCATGTTGCAGTTTACCAACTAGTCATTTATTAGGTCGTGGATGATGGGCAGGACCCACAACTCACATCATCAAATCGGAAATCAATAAAGCTAACAAAGGAGTGTGACACCTTCTTTATACGAGGTCTTTCCGGAAAGTTCGTATAAAAGTGAAATAAAAATTCTTTTACATTCAATAATGTACTTAAATCAATGTACTCTCCTTCAATGCTCTCCACCAGACACAATGCACTCGCGCCATCGCCGTTTCCACTGCTTGAAGGCTCATTGGGAGACTTCTGTTTCCAGGTTCTTCAGCAGCCTCGCCGTTGCTGATTGATTGCCTTCAATTCATCCAAATGCCGCCCCCAACGCTCCAGTTCGTCAAAGGAACTGAAGGAAGTCGCAAGGTGCCAAATCTGGTGAATGTGGGGGGATTCAGTCACTAATGCTGCTGCTGGCCGAAATTTGGCGACCAGCTTCCTACCAGTCCTTACAGCATGCCACCCTCCTTACGACAGTTGGTGAAGAGAAGGTTGGGTTCAAAAATTCGAGCAACACTTGAACGTTCTCCAAGAGCTGC
The DNA here is from genome assembly GCA_030762985.1 of Adelphocoris suturalis. Classification (NCBI taxonomy): domain Eukaryota; kingdom Metazoa; phylum Arthropoda; class Insecta; order Hemiptera; family Miridae; genus Adelphocoris; species Adelphocoris suturalis. Next base: position 9,448,990 of record CM061051.1, on the reverse strand, counting down.
TGGGCTCAGTCTGAACATTCTGTAGGTTGTCTAGAGAGGAAAAACCGGTCGGCTGCCCCATTCCCTAGCCTTCAGGCTCTAACAGAAAATATTTATACGAACTTTCCGGACAGACCTCGTATATTTATGCAGAATCTACAGATATTGGGAATTCCCTCCCTCGGATATCCAGTGTCGAGGGGATCCCGAACTACTGAATCTAGAAGACTGTAGAACGTACGTTCGAGATCACGATAATGGTGATTTAGGCACACACAATTTTTTTATAGCGGGAACTGTGACGGTTTACCGTACCTTTTACTTTTATTTGTGTTTTTATGTTGTAATATACAGTTATATTTGTACTTTACATTGTCTATTCATTATTGCTCTTCCTAGTAACCCTCATGTTGGTTTCACTCGTTCTGGGCTTGTGTTCCTTCGGAGATAAATGACATCTGGACCAGCTCATTTCATCTAGTAGTACGCCAGTTATCAGTCCAAACTTTGGTATCAAGGGCCTTCTTACACTCTCACAGTTTGTGCATCAATTTCACTGCAATTGGATTATCAATGGCCACTGCGCTCGTAAAACTGAGTCAGATGCGAAATTTATTTTGCCAAATTTGATGGATTCTTGAAGTGTATACCGTGTTGGCTCCTAAAAAGTCTCGTGTAAGTTTTATTGTATTCGAACTGTTAGTAGGGTATACGCACAATTACATTTTATTAAATACCTATTTCCCACATTCCTATGGCAATTCGCTTAAGTCGGACGGCACGTGAATGGTAGTCCCCAGGTGACTGCTTATTGTCCAATTAATTAAAATTACTTTTACCGTGATGAGATGTTATTTATCAGTTGCTAACAAATATGCAGATTGCGGACGTCATGGTGAGTGCCAATCATACCTTTTTCATTTAGGACTCTCCGTGACCACCCCACCCTCTCACCCATGCTACGATATGTAAGTTAATTTCGCCCAGCCAACATGGCAGGCACTTTATTGATAAAAAAAAAAAAAAAAAAAAAGACAGAAAGAATCATTTTGTTCGAAATGCTATAGTAATAGCCACATGAAGACAATGTCGTATAAACATGCAAGAAAACCCTATTGTTGCAGTATGTTAATTCGAACTAGAGAGGGTTTGTTCACCCTGTGTTTGAAATTACTTATGCTCAATCGACTTTATGTACTGATGCGCAACGGCTAAGTTAGGGTTTGCCGTTTGCCTCGTTCTATGTCAAATCTGATTAATCAAAACACCGACTTGGATTGGAACTTCTGACTCTCTGTCATAACAGAGGTGATGAATTGGAACAGTGCCCTAGTCATTCAACCAACAAGGGCTAAGCGGTTCATCCCACGGATGATCAACTCCCCGACTCTCTCTCATTGATGACAGGCCATATAAATGAGTAATTATGGATAAGCCTATCTATTTGTACCAATAAAAATCAAATTATATGCTTCATGTAAAAAAAATGAATTCATTAGACCTTCTGACTCTCCAATTTCTATTGGCACTGCACCTTATTAAATGAGCGTAAACATTAAAGGAATGTTATGTATGATAACGGAATCAAGATGTGTCTAATAGACAAATGTAATCCAATAAGATAATATCTTCATATATATACATATATATATATATATATATATATATATATATATATTATATATATATATATATACATATATATATATATATATAATATATATATATACATATATATATGGTTGACTCATGAAATGATTAGAACTTATTTTAGATAGGAAAAAAGAGCTGTCTGACTTCACCCCAACCCTCGTGGTAAGGTCGGACGACCTTTGATCTTGAATACATGGGAGGCAACGCCCCCCCAGAATTTTTTAGGGGTTGTATTTGATAGAGGAGATCTTAAAGATACTATACTGAGGTTGGCAGGATTCTAGTATAATTTTTAATAAATGATATCATGAAAAAAAAATCATTTTCCGTATACCTTCACCCCACTTTACGGTACGTGAATCTTACTGTGTTCGGAAAAAAAAAAAAAAACTCTGTGTTGCTCTGGCAAGTGACGGAGTTATCGAGTGTGGTAAAAATTACCTTCGGAAACGACTGATCAAGTGCAACAGCTCCTCCCGAATTTACCAACAGAATCTGTTGTGGTAATGGACAACGCGAAACACCGTTGTGTGCAAAGCAACAAACGACTTAACTATTCGACTTTTGAGGCAGATGTAGTTTCGTGATTGGTGCGAAATAATGAATATTTAGACGGAAAGTTAACCAAAGCCGAGCTCCTACTTTTGAGAAAAATTCGTCGGTCGAAAAGACATACAAGGTGGATGAAATCATCAGAGACGCAGGCCATCATCCCATTCAAAGATCATTTAAGTCGAGGCGAAAATAGACAGTTCCATCATTGATGTACGGGGAGCTTCTGAATCTGAAAGTAGTTCCGAGGAGGAGTCGGATTTTTCTGATTAGGTAATTAATGGTGTTTTATATGGTGATTATATCTCATTGGTGTTTAAATTTAGCTCATAAATATGCGACAAATAAAATTATTTCTATTGTTTGTACACTTTGTTTCCAATCTTGACTTTTATACCTTACCTACCTGATTTTAAAACCTTTTAAAACTTTTATGAACAGCAGAATTGATCTATGGTAGGTACCTATGGATTTTATTACAGTATCATTTTATTTATTTATTTTTAACGATGAAAAAATAGTTTTCACGACAGTTGCTGTTTTCTATTTAAACTAGTAAGTAAGTAGGTACCAACGGCTTTTGTAACCGTATCGTTTTTCAATTTGTTGGTTGTTTTGGGAGAGTAATGGTCGCCGATTGGATTGGTAAGTATCTGAAAGTAAGTAAGTAAATTAGTAAATATAGGTTCAAGTTCCAAAATACGTTTATTTACTTGAAAAAACAACATGACACGGAGTTTCAGCTCCGAGACCGATACATTTTAATATTATCATATAAACAATCATTATTATTATTACTTATTTTATGTTATTATATATGTGTATTCATTAATGTGACTAATCATAAATTTCCTGTTTTCTACAAACTTATCATTTTACTTAACTAAAATTTTCTGATTTCTTCATACTAATCATAATTCTTGTGATTATAAATCATTCTGGCAAAAATTACACGTGATATCCAATTATTATAATATAAATTTATTTATTTTTTTACTAATTTTAAATTCTTATTCAAAATATACAGGAACGAAACTCTATAAGTAATTTACAGCTAGGTATACATATTTTTTTTCATGATTCTTTGTCCTTGTTTATCAGGTATTCAGAGCAGCCATTATCTCAATTAATATCACCAATACTATTATCATAAGCCCATCAATTTAGGTTCTTTCATACTACTTAGTTAGGTTAATAGTACAATAATTGTTAATAGTAAATTATTAATCAATTGTAGATAAGTTCCTTCACTCGCCTGGTTTTATAATATCTTCAGTAGGTGAACTGTTTTCAGATAGTCTCTTCATCAGTGTAGCAGCCATAAAATAGCATAAGTTGTTGGGAATTGTTGTTCTCTCTAGATTTCCAAATAACTCCTCCAAGGTTTCTCGTGTGACATTCGTTTATTAGTTAAGATAGGTTATTCGAGGGACGTCAGATTCTCCAATAAAAAATGAAAGAGATTGTAATCTGTCGCCATTGTACATCGAATACACGGTTTCAATGTTTCCCACGAAATGTTACGGCCATTACTTTGAAAGTAAATTTGTTCACGGCTTTGGGTTCGCAATTGACACAGGAGACGTTTCTTCCATAACGGAAGAATTCGTTTCAAGTAGGAATTCGAAGAGGGGAACCTTGAATATTATTACTATTGGTGGGTGTAGTGGATTTATATAGGTTTGACTTGACGTTGGTAAACCAAGTCGGACATTTATATCCCGGTTATGCGGGTCGGTTTCTAGGCCACCCCCGCGAGGAATGCGGGCGGAGCCGCCAAGGTCAACTGATTTCGCGGGCCGGAAGGGTGGATAGTCCGTGTCGCAGCCGCGCGGAGCGCTAGGCTCGTGTACCGAGTGCTGGGTTCGATCAGTTTCGTACTGAGCCGTTTTGTAATATTCCGGCCTTAGATTTACATCTGAAAGGGGAATATACTGAGCTTGGTTGAGGTACTGAAAAGTATCCTCTGCTTTTTGTGCATTTGGAGTGTATTTGACACTCGGATCGACCGTGTAAGCCTGCGTCGGATATCGTGGGTAATCGGACAGCTTGGTCGAATCGAAAAGATCGGCTTCAGAGCGAGTCTGAAAGGTTTGCTCGATCTTTTGTGTAGGTGAGTCTTGTTCGACAGTTTCTCGAACGAATACGTCAGGCGAGAAGGCGATCCGGACGTGTGGGTCGCGCCTTGCGCTGATGGTTGGTTCAGCGGACTCACCGTGTGGCCGGTAGGGCGCACTACGTTGGTCACTCGGCCCGGTCTTGCCGCCTTCCTCCTTCCCCCGCAAGGGGAAGTAAGAAGGCTGACGTTCCATCGAAATTGATCGAGTTTTTGGCTCGTTTCGATGCCTCTACGTGTGAAAAATAGAGGGTTTTGGAAGTGGACTCGCTTGCCGGAGCGTCTTTCCAATGCTCAGACGGCAGGGTCCTACCTCGCAGTCTTGAAAAAGACTTCCGTAGACGGTAAATTAGAGCGTAGGAGCTGAGTAATTTACCGGCGCGCCCCAGCGGTCGACTACGAGCTGAAGGCTATGTAGTCCGGGTGACACGGCTCGGAAACGTCCCTCGGGCGTACTGTCTAAAGAGAATATCGATAGAAGTACCGGGTGGCGTCCTACCAGGAGATCTACGTTGGACAATGAGCAGGATGAATAATCACTGGACTCGTAGATGCCAATGCGAAATCTGTGAGGAGAGAAGGTCTGGCTTGTAGAAAGCAGTGGGAAGCCGTTCTTGAGATGAACTCGCAATGCAGAAGGTTCGTCAGCGTAGAGCGTGTAGAATTCTTCGTACTTCGGAGGTGTCGTCGTCGAGAGCGGAGAGTGGAATGAAATGCCAGGCTCTGAACGAGGTATTTATAACAAAAAGTGGTGTCCACTTTATGGTTAGTATGCAAATTAGTTTCGTCAACTAATTTGGTACGATCAAACTAGCTTCGGATTGGCTCGCTCAATTTCGTAAATTCGACTGTGCAATCTCATTGGTTCGCACAGTGTTTTCCCAGTATCTGGGCATACGATAGCTGAGTTGGTTTTTCGAGGTGGTTTCCCTGCGTCCGTTGCTTTGACGGGGTCCCCGGGGGTGGCTGAACGACCTTGAGTTTTCCTAAGGCGACTTGTTTCGAACTTTTCGTCGCATCTATCTCGCCCAGTAAATGTTTGGGGAGGTCGCCTTGCGTGTTTTCGTTCAAGGCGACCTGTCTCGAGATGTTTGTCGCATCTCTCTCGCCCAGTAAATGTTTGGGGAGGTCGCCTTGCGTGATCTCGTTCAAGGCGACCTGTCTCGAGATGTTTGTCGCATCTCTCTCGCCCAGTAAATGTTTGGGGAGGTCGCCTTGCGTGTTAATCTTTAATATTTCACTTTTGGGAGAGAATTTAGTATTTTCTCTCCGGTGAAATATTTTGTTTGACGGAGTTGTACTTCGACGTCTTGAAAATATTTTTGTGGTGTGCCTACCTCTTTTTGGTAGCCCTGAAAAGGGCTGTTGAAAAGAGGTGGTGGATTTCACCACAGTGGGTATAGACTTTTTCAACGTCTCTTCATGTTTTGTTGAATTAAGCTTTCACGGAAGGAAAAATCAAGTGAAATACTATTACAAGTAGAAGTCTGATTTTTCTGAATGAATTATTTATTAATTGATATTGATTTTTGAATAATTCAATTTGTCGTACATTATATATCATTTATCTGATAAATAATATATTGTGTGAAAAATATAATTATTGCCAATTCCTTTGGAGGTACCATGATTTTGTTTTCAAATATTGACTTTACCTGCCTACGACTCATTTTCCATTTCGTTGCTATCTTGAATGGAAAACGGTCGCCGATTGGACTGATAAATCCTGAAAGTACGAGTAATTAGGTACCTTACCTATAGGCATTTTGAAAAATCGGGATGAATGGAAGGAAAACTAAGTGAAATACGATTACGGGAGAAACTCTTGCCACAGGACAGGGGAAAACGAAAAAAAAAAAAAAAAGTCCAGTCATGCAGCATGACCCCATGAGCGAATTTTTGAAGAAATCTTCGATTATTTCGATTTTTGACTGATTTTTCAACTTTGAAATTTTTGAAAACTTGATACATATTCTTATAGGAAATTTTACGCTGATTCCGAATGAACCACATGTTAGTATGCTGAAAAAATTATTTCGCACAACAAATCGCAAGAAACAGGCTATTTTGAAATTTGTGACTACATTTTTGAAAATTTCAACCCGAAGATGTAATTCGATCATGCTGGCCAACGAACTTGAACTTTCGTTTTGTGTCCTTAACATTTTAAAATTTGTTTGAAGTTTCTAGCACAATTCTACGGACAGTTATCGTCTGGAATGACACACACATATATACATAAATATATACATACATACATATATACATACATACATACATACATATATATATATATATATATTTTTTTTTTTTTTTTTTTTTTTTGAAAACCTCCCCTCAAAGACGGAGGGGGCACGCCATTAAAATGAAAAATAAACAAATAAAATAAAAAAGTGGGGAGGACGCCCAGGTTTACCCGACGCCGGCTCTAGGGATAAGGGAAGTTGCAGGACGAGGAGGAAGAATGGGATGAAAGGAAGTGCCCCTATAGAATGACCACCAGTTCAAGTAAGAACCCCTCAGGACGCGGGTGGTGATACCACGGAGCACTCCTGCCGAGATGCCCAACTCGAGTAACTCCGTGGCGCTTTTCCCGCACCACACCCCGCGCCATGACACGGTCGCGGCAATGACCTTGATGTTATTAGGTGCCACTCCTTTTAGCTCAGATATCGCTTGGCGCAGATCATTTCTATCATATTTACTTTTCTTGGCCCGCCAGGTCTGCTCCATGTCCACGCTGCCACTGACAACCTGGACATCCAGGATTATGGCAGACCCATCGGGCTTGATCGCAACGATATCTGGCTTCTTGCCCCGGTCACTCGGCATGTGATATAGTCTCTCCCTTTCGACATCCCAACCGCTAGATGACAAAGCACCTGCTATCTGCTTGGCAACCGCATCGTGACGTAAAATGCGGCCACCGTGAGTACGAGGACACTGCTGCACCACATGATAGAGATTCTCATTTTTACCCCGACAGGCACGGCAAAGGGTGTCTACTGTCCCGCGACTACTCCTCGAACACCTCACCGAGGTGGCTAACGTAGCCACCCGGACGGCGTGAAAATGGCGATAGTCGCGGGCCCCAATGCCCTCTGAAGCCCATTCCACCCACTGGGTAGAAATGGGGGATTCAGAGCACTGTCGGAGTTCTTTTCCATCTACTGACTCATGCAGTGCAGCAGCGAACTCAGCAGATGAGCTGGGTTTTGGAGCAGTTGGTGTTGCTCGATCGCACCACAACAACTGCTGCCGGACAAAGTCCAGGTCAGCAGCCGTGCGGGCGACCTCCCAGCTCGAGCCCCTAAGGGCAAGCAGGCGCTGGCGGCGTAAAGATGGGATGCTGGCAGAAAGAGAGACAATACCGAGCCCACCGGCCTTGACCGGTGCGTGGATGTAAGCACTTGGGACACCAGGTGGAAAGCCTAGCCAAGAGCGCACAGCAGAGCGAACTTCACGATCTAATTCAAGCAGCCTCCCCGCAGTAAGCCTGCCAAAGACTAACCCATAGGTTAGCTTTGGCAGTAAGTACGTGCGAAGGAGGCGCAGCTTCTGCTGTGGCTTCAATGGAGCCTTGGTGACACGAGCTAATGCTCCACCAAGGTCCACACGGCTTGCGGCTATAGTGGCCACACCCATGAAGTCGACCCCAAGGTACCGCCAGACCTCCAACACGGATCGGGCGGGGATGGGTGTCTGTCCTAAGACAAAGCACTCCTCATCCACCACCTTCACCTTATGTTGGCGGCCCGACGGGACCAAGGAGACCGACCCACACTTAGAAGGGTTGACCACTAGACCACACCTGGCTAGCTGCTCAGCAAAGGCATTGAGGGCGACCTGCAAGCCCTCGCGGGTTTCTGCGAGTAGGATGACATCATCGGCAAAAGCCAATGCACCTACTCGCACCCCAGGGGCGAGATCAAACCCTATTTCATCTGGCAGCTTACCCAAGGCTGTATCCACGACCAGGTTGAAGAGGAGTGGCGACAGAGGATCCCCCTGGCGTACCCCACGCCCAATGACAACATCCCCCGACATCTCGCCTCCTGCCTCAAGGACCGTCACGCCTTCGTGGTACAGACAGGCAACATACTCAATTAAACGAGCAGGGGCCCCGACACCACGAAGACAATCGGTCAGGGCAAAGTGGCTAACTGTGTCAAAGGCCTTAGCGACGTCCAGAGCGGCAAGATGGAGCTGCCGTTTCTTGATGCGGGCCAGCGAAATGACAGTTTGGAGAACTGTTAGGTTCTCCGCTGTGCCATCCGCTGGCCGAAATGCTCTCTGGACGTCACCTATGACACCAGCCACTTGGAAGCGAGATGCCAGAATCTTTTGAAAGTGGCGGAAAACTACCGATGATATTGAAATCGGACGGTAGTCTCCAGGCCCACTTCCTCCTTTCTTTGGGATGAAGATGGTTCGGGCACGGGTCAACGCTTTCGGGGGCCTTCCCGATAGAAGTAACAGGTTGAGGATAAGCAGCTTGACACTTTTTGGGGCTTTATTCCAGCGTCGGGCAGAAATACCATCAGGTCCAGCAGACGTGGAGTTCTTGACACGGCACTTATGTGCCTCGTCATGAAGCACCGGCGTGCACATTATGCCACGTAAGGAATCCCTGGTGGAAGCTGGGGGTACCACCGGCACACCAGGGTTGTGGCTGGGAGCACTCAAAAGTGGCTCCCAAAATTCCACAAACTCCTGGAGTGGGGGCAAAACTTGTTCATCCCCAGCTCCCTCCAGTACCTCCGTAGCTACACGAGCCGGATGCTTCCTCCACAACTTCTGGACCCGCTGGTATTCCCGCCTCCTTGCTTGCTTAGCTGCTTTGCGACCTCCACGGGGCACCGACACAGGAGGATGTCCTCCCTGATGCCCCGCCACGGTCGCATCCCCAACCTGTGGGAAGATCCTCTGTACATAGGCCGCGACCTCGTCTTCCAAGCCAACAGGCCTCTCAACAGCCCGCCTCGCCAGTTCCTGCAGGTAGGCACTCTCATAACCATCAATACGGCCTACCTGCTCCCCGAGCCTCAACACTTCGGTCTTCAAATCCTCAAGAAGACCGGAGGTCCCGGGGGAGGATTGCTGAACGGCAGGCTGTTGTCCCACGCCTGTCGGAGATGCGGGGGAGGCCCCACTGCTATTTGCCAGGATTGCATCCTGGACAAGCTGCTTATAGTGGGGCCTCAGGCGAAGAGATTGGATGGCAGAAAGCGTGCGCATGGGAAAACGTGCTTGAAGGAATACATTAATATTTCGTACCCCATTACGCACAGCCTCTGCCTCCTCTGCTGCCATTCGCCGCAAATCCTCAGAAGCATACCTGGGCCGCTCTCGCTCTATGTCAATTGCAGCGTTGGCCTGTACAGGATGCTTCTGCCAGACGTGGGCACTGAGGCCACGCTTGGAACTGAAGGCTCTCTCACAGTGGGCACACTGATGGACATCTCCAGGGGCATTGGAAGAGGAAGAAGGATAGGAAGAAGAGGAGGAAGAAGAGGGAGAGGAAGACCGACGCCCCTGCCTGGGGCGCCCCCGAGCGCCTCCCCTAGAACCCCGCGTGCCAATGGGCATGCGGGGGTTATGAGGCTCTCTTGAATTATCTGCCATAACGGGGGAGACGGTTAATAAGGAACGGGAGACCCATTGACATGAGCCTCCCCCCTAAGCGCCAGAGGGTCATTCTGCCACCCTCTGGTAAACCAGAGGGTGCCCAGGTTGCACGACGGGGACGTATGACCATGACTTGGGTAGGGATATGGAGGAGCTCCGAAGAGATAAAAACACCTCCGGTTACCCTACCCCAGCAATACCCTACATACATACATACATACATACATACATACATACATAAAACAATGCGTTAAACTTCAGAATATGATTCAGAATAGCCTGAAACGGATTTCTGCATAACATTTTTTCAAAAATTCACATTCTACAAATTTTGAGGCGAGAGCAATAGCTTAATTTTCTTCAAAAATTCGCTAAAACAGGGAATTTTAAGTTACAAATTAGTTTCATATTCTCCACCAGAATGCAGGGTAGGAGGGCAATATTGTAGGGGCCGCACTATAGTAAGGAGAGACTGTCTCCGCTCTCTGCATTCAGGATGCCATAACTACAACTGTCCTCAGAACTCAGTTCTACGCTTGTTTTTAGCTCGTTTCATATTTCGCTTCACTCTCCATATTTCTTTCGATAAGTCGTTACACATCCTCAACAGCTTTTTCCTTAGTTTCTTTTACGGTAAGACCGTCCTCCGACTTTCTTCTTATATTTACCCATCGCTGTAACTTCACAAAAACCTCAAAATTTCCGGAAGAACACATGAAATTCGTTTGTCACAATCTCACCCGCTCATCGCTATCAGAAAAAATGATAAGAATGAGAGGTTACTACTTTGGCGGGTGAGATTGTAACACGCTGTCACAATCTCACACAGCAGATTTCTCTTTTTTATTCATTCTATCATAGAAACTAAGCAAATCAAGATATAGTTACGTCCCTTTGCACGAATGGTGAAATCCTTCAAAAAGTAAAGTAGGTTCTGTACAACCGGGATCAAGAGTGGTTAGCCGAATCTCGTTTTAGTACGATTTATCCATCCCTGGCATATGGCGGGAACTTCTCTCGGAGCTATTAAGAGGAAAACATGCCGTTGAACCACAGGAAACTAATAACGCAGTTGCGGTTATCTGGGAAGTACTGCACATCCGTCTCCATTCACGGTTATTATCGTTATAGATTCAAACCTCTGGAGCCATGTTCCATACGCAAACTAGATTTGCCGGAAGATCTTTTCCACATTATGGTGATCTGTCCCATCTACGATTCGGCAAGAAGCCAATATTTGCCTAGTTTGAACGACGTTACGGACCAAAACAACCACGAGGCACTGCTCACTGGTATAGACGCGAACAAGGCAAGAAATTTATTCAAATTCTTCAGAGATTTGCAGCTTGAGAGCGATCTGCTTCTTCGATTGAAAGCGTAGTGCGTTATTTATGTAATGGTCAGGTGTGTCAAGATGTCAGACTTTTATCAATCTATTGCCTAAAATAAAATACTTATTTATAAACGGGTACCTATTACTAATTGTAATTAGAATTGTGCGAATCTCTTTTGGTTTATTATTTTCAACAATAATCCTATGTGATCGTATAGCAACAAATTTTTATAACCCCCCTCAAACTTTGTCATTTTACGTTTCAAAGTGCGTAGAATCCAAATTTGCAATGTCCGTCCGCCGTCCGCCGTTCGCCGTCCGGGCCATAAAAGGCCTTAGAATTGACTTAAAAAATCCGTTCTTTCGCACATAGACTCCACTTGGGGTCTAGTTGGTCCTAACTTCTCACCAGCTCGATCCCTCCACACCCATGGGTGCTATAAGCCAAAAATAGGTGAAAAAGTGTCTTTTTCGAGACTTTGAGTGTTAGACTGATGTACGTGCGCGCGCCTGGCACGCTTAGTGGAATTATGAGAACATTGGCAGAGGGTCATGAGTGGGGAGGGGGAGGAGGCGCGGCGCCTTGTAGGGGCATAGCGGCACGTCACCAGGGGCGTAGCAGAACGGCGCCAGGGGCGTAGGATAACGGATATATATTACTTTTACTCGTTGTATAATTTGACTTGAAACATTTCTTTCTTTTATATATGCTCTTTTCTGCACTACTGTTTTTTTTTTTTCTAATATGGAATCAAGAATAGTTCTACAAAAGTTTGATAAATCAAAAGATTGATATACTTGATTTCGTCATTCCAACTACATTTCCAATGAGAAACGCCCCAAAAAGAGAAATTTAGTAGGTACCTAAATGCAAACGATGAAATAGTGGTAAGAATTTTAAATTTTACATACATCCTTTATTACCAATCTCCCAAAAATGCAGAATTCAAAGATATTATTACCAATAATAATCCTTTGTGACCGTATAGCAAAAAAAAAAGAAAAAAAAAAGTATAACCCCCGCCTCAAACTTTGTCATTTTACGTTTCAAGGTGCGTAGAATCCAAAATCTGCCAAGTCCGTCCACCTTTCGCTGTCCGGTCCATAAAAGGCATTTGAATTTACTTTAAAACCCATTCTTTCGCACATAGACGTCATTTGGGGTATAGTTGGTCCTAACTTGTCGCCAGCCCGGTCGCCCTACACCCACGGGTGCTACGGGTCAAAAAAAGTGTTTTTCGATCTTTTGTTCCATAATTTTGGACGCAGAATCGACTGGGTTGGGATAAGTTGTGGCAACTCGAAATAGGACACGCCGAAGAGTCTGGACGGGCCTTATGACCTACGCAAGCCAACTAAAACTACGATCATACTCAATTGAAAAAATAATAAACCTTTGTGAAATAATTTGCAGCGTTTTTGTTTGTATCGTCGTCTCTTTTATTGACTCTTTTTGTTTGTTTAGTTCACTATTTTATTCTCTAGCATAAACATCTATAGTAATGTTTTCGGCCATACAAAATATGCATACATTTATAGTTGAGCTATGATAATAATAACATAAATGTAATTAATCAACATGCAATCTTAAGATGTCGAACTATATTTACAATATCTTCTATTTAACCGAAGAATCTCGGTCTGTAAAAATATAAACTATAAGTGAATGTACCAAAATGCAATTTCGGTGCCAGTACACCCATATATATTTAGAGTCATTCGATTCACAAACACATCAATTCTCTATCTATGTATCCATCTATCTAGTTTTACTAACATTTATCTTAAATTGTTTCAGGAGTTGTCAACACTTCACAGAGCAATACACTGGAGAAATGTGGAGCTAATTGAAATTAATAATAGTAATCAACTTATTCAGAATATTCGTTTACATGGAGTTTTCAATTTGTTCCCTCAAAAATAGTCTGCTGAAATCGAATTAGCAGCAATTATTTACTACTTATGTTTTTGATTTGCTCCGTGATTTCGTAGAGTAAAGATTGAGTTTTTGTTTTTGTTTTTTCATATTGCACCCTACTTCATGATCTTCAAGTCCTCCAATTTTTTGACGTACCTATACTCTAATAATCTCAATCGCCCAAACAGTAATATTAGGAAAATCACACACTAATTCAGAAAATAATTGTTTGGACTTGCCTGATAGCAACGGCTGTGACTCCCGTGCCATCACCTAAGTGATGGATAGAGCTTGAATATAGGGGGGAAGGGAGGGGGGTTATAATGTATGTATTATAGCAATGACGTGTGTATCTGAGCTAAGGGAGTGGTGGAAAATAACATCAAAGTCATGGCCGCGACCGTATTATGTTTTGGAGTGAGGTATAGGAAATTTGCCGTGGAGTTACTGGCGTTGGGCATCTCGGCAGGAGTGCTTTGTGGTATCACTATTCGTGTCGTTCGGAGCTCTTTATTTAACTGGTGGACATCCTAAAGGAAAATTTCCCTTCATCTCACTCTCTCTCTTTCTCTCTCCCCTCTTCCCCCTCTCTCCCCCTCCCTCCCTCCCTTTCTCTCTCCCTCCCTCCTCCTCCTCATGCAAGTTGGTAAAACGAAAAAAAAAGTCAGCCAAGTTGGGTAGGCAGTATAGCTTCCTCACACATTGCAACTTGGACGTATAGCATTAGTTGAAGAACAAAGTCGATATTTATCATAGGAAATTAACGTATGCGCTTGCGCACAGACTGCTATTTTTACAACGGCAATGAAATGTTTAGGGAAACGACTAGGACTTCAACTACAGCATCCTTGGAAATTTCATAAAAATCGGTCCATTAATATCGGAGTTTTGTCTGTGTCGATCAATTTTAGAATCGTACCAAAACGATTTCGAACGAAATCGAACCAATAAATGATAAGAAATCGACGTTATAGTAAATTAAAATTGGCTCATGCGCACAGACTACTATTTATGTGACGGAAATGAAAGTTATTGGGAATCGTCTAGAAGCTACAAAGCACAATCCCTGAAAATGTCATCATATTCGTTCTATTAGACTCGGAGTTTTGCCTGTGTCAATAGATATTAGTTTAGCGCATGCGCAATGATTATTGCTCTACCGATCGCGATATAATTTATAGGGCACTTTTCTAGAACATATACCCAAACGGACGAATCGGACGAAATCTGACGAACAGATGATAAGAAATCGACGTAATGAGAAATTCACAGGCTACTGTTAATTCGACGGCATGGAAAATTATAGGGAACCTCTAAGAGCTAACCCGCACAATCCCTGAGAATTTCATCGGAATCGGACTGAAACTTGGTATAGTTTTGGGCGTGACAAGGATTTACCACAGACATACAGTCAGACAGACAAGCACGGGACCAAAATTGATCAGCAAGCTCTGAAACGCAAAAAGCGAGTTCAAATTTTGATTTCGGAGGGCAAAAATTTGTTCGGTTTCAATCACGAACCCAAAGTTCCCCTACCTTCAGTAGTGAGGAAGCAAAATGTTTCTACGATTCAAAAAGTCATTTTTTTTGTTGTTTAATATTTTGATTCTAAAACGTCAAGGAGGCTTGGAAGTTCCTACATGACATCATAAATTTGATTATGAAGTGATGAGAATATACATAGCTTCCGAAGTACTAGTTACAAATTACGTTTAATTTATGATGGTAGCCATTTTTACTCAAGAATTGTGAGGTGAGGGTAGAAGGTAGTCGGCGGAGTTGTTTATTTGCCAATCTTTGTAATTTGTATTACTAGTTTTGCCGTCATGGGCATCAGGTTTAATTGGGCGGTTCATGTAGCACCACTTCACAATTGTTGGGTCTGGGCACATTCCCTCATCAGCCTCCCTATTAAATATATCATCTGATTTTAGCGAATTTTTAGAAAACCCTTATTCAAATAAAAGCTTTACAAAAATGTCTTCAAAGAAATCCCTTTTGATACATTCTGAAATGAATAATAGAGTTTAACGCTTGTTTAAAGATGCATATATGTACATATGTTTAATTCCAGACGATAGCACTCTCGTTAGGATTTGGATAAAATTCCGTTCTTGCGCCAAAAAAAAATCAAGCTTTCCAAAGGAAAGAATGAGTTTTTTAACCAACTCTATTTGAGCTCATTAAATTGGTCTAATTTCAAAAAATTAATAAAAGTTACGAAAAACTTCTAAAAATAGTTAAATTTGTATTATTAGTAGACTTTATGTCAAAAGAAGTTTATCAAGGATGAACTGGAACATTAAAAAATTTATTCACAAAATCATGGAGCGAAATGTACTTGAATTTCATTAATATTTTCTGAAAAATCTATCAATAAAACTGAAAAACTAAACATCGAAAATCTGTTTTGAATCGTAGAAATGATTTAGAACGAGTTTATTTGCCAAAAAATTGGTATAACAATTTCGTTGCACTTAAAGTGCTCACATTTCAAAAGAGAGTGACAAAATAATACGGTAATCTACGAAAATTTGCTCATACGTTCAAGCTGCATTACAGGAACTTTTTCTACATGATATACACCTATTTGTTGGTGTTGAGCTTCGTGTAATATATCTTGGATTTTTGAAAATTTGTTAATTCATGTCGACGACGTTCTCAATCACTTTTCAATCGCTTATAAAATTTAAATGAAAGTTCTGAATCTGGTAAACGTTTGAAGGCATCTGAATTTTTTAAAACTTGAATTTGTATGGTTTTCAAAGAGGGATATAAGTCACATGAATCTTGTTCAATTTGGTGAAATCTGAAGATGATTTAGCTGGAAGGCTATACTTTATGCCCTATACAGGGTGTTAGCAGTTTTGGTTACTAACCTCCTAGTAATGGATACTAACCTCCAACTAATTTTCAACAAAAAGTGCCCCTTAGACTTTTTGACTTTTTTTAAAGGCTTTATTTTCGAGTTATTCATGATTTGAGATTTTTTTTCTCTAGTTTTCAACATTACATCACAAAATTGGCTATAACTCCCTTCCACATTGAATAAATACAATTTGAGGATACCGTCAGAAAGGGCGTTAAATTTCAATTTCGATAGGCTACCCAACGTGTGAAAATATGTCAATTTGGAAATCACAAATTCACACCAAACTGAAAAAATTGTCGAAACTTGAAAATCTTGTATTTTTTAAAGCGCAGAACGGCATACAATAATCCCCTGAATTCCCGCGCAAGTAAAGAAAAAAACCTTGGCTCGAATCTCACCTTTCCAAAGGTATAATCACTTTTTATTTTACATTGTAAATTGAACGAGAAAAGTATGTTTGCATGTTGAAAAACATGGTTTTTTCTATAAAATTGAGGGTTTTCGTAAAAAATTACCCTTAAAAAAAAAAAAAAAAAGATTTTGGCCGGTTTTTTAAACGTATTTTTCAAGCTGAATCGAATGGCAACACTTGCAGATCTCCCCAGCTCCGTTATAACAGAGTTTCGCACTTTAACTAACTAGTTTCACCCTCAAAAACACTTCAAATTGAGCACAAAAAATGAACTGAAAAATTAGTGAGTTAAAGTGTAGATTTATATTTTTTAGCAGACTTTTTGTCAAAAGAGTTTATCAACTATAAACTAGAACATACAAAATGTATTCACAAATGTATGCTGAAAAATGTACTTAAATTTCAGTTATATTTGCCGAAAAATAGATAAAAATTTATTTGAATCGCAGAATATTATTTAGAACGAATTTTTTGCCTTAAAATTGGTGGTTAACAATTTATTTTCACTCAAAGTCTTCAATTTTCATAACAATGTAACGTAACATAGTACGATAATTTACGAAAATTCGATTATACGATCATGTTGCATGACTGGCATTTTTTAGATACCCACTATGGTAGACGATCAGTAGATGCCCACCAAGAGTATCTTTACATTAAGTCACCCGCCGATTTTGAAGAAATGGTAGACCACCCTGTCAGACTAAAAAGTTTAGGTGGGCAAGAAATGACTGCAGTGGGGACTGATGGGAAGCGAATAGGAAAACAGTGTTGGGCATAATCTTATCGTCGAATACGAATAAGATTGTAATCGCGATAATTATTCGTTGATTCTGAGACAACTGCGATTATATTCGTATTTGTGTAATCGTATTCGTCTGTCGGCGATTACACGAATAGAACCCATAAAAGTTCCAGTCATGCAGCATGATCGTATGAGCGAATTTTCATAAATGGTCGTATTACATTTATGTTAAATTCTGTTGAAATTTGAGCACTTTGGGGACAAATAAAAATTTTATTATACATTAAATATTTTGTATAATTTATTATACAAACTAACTTTTTGTCAATAATATTCCAATGAACAAATGATTTTGTGGATTTTTACAATTTTTTCAAGTGTTCCTATCGATTTTTAGCTTATTTTAATGAAATTTAAGTACATTTTTCAGTAAAATTTTGTGCTTAAATTTTTAAATGTCCTAGTTCATGTTCGATTAATTTTTATCGAGTAGCATTCTGCTAAAAAATAGAAATTTGTTAATTTTTAGCGGTTTTTTGCCTTTTTTAGTGATTTTTTAAGTACATTTTTTGAAATTTGACCAACTTAATGTGCTCAAAAAGTGTTGTCCAACAAACTCATCCTTTCTTTTGAAATGCTTGATTTTTTGGCAAAAGAACGAAGTTTTTATCTCAATTCTATCGAGAGTTATCGTCTGGAATGAAACATACATATATATACTTATATATACATATAAAAAAGCGTTAAAATCCAGGAATCATTTCAGAATGCCTCAAAACTGATTTCGATGAAGAAAATTTTTGAAAATTTTTATTTTAAAATTTTTGGAGCCATTGCAATAGCTTTATTTTCTAAAAAAGTCCAGTCATGCAGCATGACCCCATGAGCGAATTTTTGAAGAAATCTTCGACATTTCAGTCGCTATTGATCGTGTAGAGAAATTTTAGTTTATGATTTTGATAGACAAATGTGGAATCAAATTATTAAAAATAATTAGGAGGTACTCATACTTTATTATTATTAAACTAATCTTATAGATTTAAAGACAATCTGAATTTGGACAATGTTTCATGCAAATATTACCGATTTTGACAACTAACGAACGGCATTATTTCGATTTTTGACTGATTTTTCAACTTTGAAATTTTTGAAACCTTGATACATATTCTTATAGGAAATTGTACGCTGATTCCGAATATACCACATGTTAGTATGCTGAAAAAATTATTTCGCACAACAAATCGAAAAAAAAGGCTGTTTGGAAATTTTTGACTACATTTTTGAAAATTTCAACCCGAAGATGTAATCCGATCATGCTGGCCAACAAACTTGAACTTTCGTTTTGTGTCCTTAACATTTTAAAATTTGTTTGAAGTTTCTAGCACAATTCTACGGACAGTTATCGTCTGGAATGACACATACATACATACATATATACTAGGGTGGTTCAAAAAAAAAAAAAAAAGTTCTGAGATTTCTGGTCCCCATTGTGTTTTTGCTTCCTCGGTATGTCAGGATGACCCTCCTAAATTTTTAGCAAAAAATATTAATCCTGACCACTTTACCTGGGTCGATTTTTGCCAGTTATCGACCGCTATCGTAAACCAACCTCTAAATTGGTGCCGAGGTGATGATTTGAAGGACGGATTTCAATTTTTTTGGGTTTATTTATAGGTTTTTGCATGCGCTGAACACGATGAACTTATTTATTTTACGCTCCGTCCACTAGTTATCCCGTAAACTGGCAGAGGGCGCCGCTTGAAGATAAGTAAAAATCGAAAATTTCACCGAAAATGCTGTCGCCTGGTTAAGAATTGTACTAGAAACATGCTATTATGGTCGGATAATATGCTTTGGCATGTTCTGAACATGATCCCGTTTTTTACTATACTTTTCCGCCGACGATTGCTCCGTTTATTGGCCATAAACCTCAAATTAATTGTAGGGTAATAGACAAATTCACCCAAATTTCACCGGAAACTATGTCGCGTTGATAATTTAAGGTCCCGAAATACCTTGTGTCGATAAAATTTAGTATTTTCCAGGATACTCGGTACAAAGCCGTTGGTTTTGGCAAGGACTTGAACCGGCATTGTACTTATTTGCCAAATATAGCGGCAAAATGGAGAAAATAGCTTCATTTCCCCATTTTTCTGTAAAATTACTTAGTTTTTATCGGTTTTCCGGGGTCAAATTCGTAGTTCTGAATTTTATGAACTGTGATTGGATCGTTTGAGCGTAGGGTTAGCTATTGTCAGCGGTACCGTTCACGTGTAGAAGCTTTTACAATGGTATTGGGTCTTTAAGCGAATAAGTACAATGCCGGTTCAAATCCTTGCCAAATTACCAACGGCTTTGTACCGAGTATCCTGGAAAATACCAAATTTTATCGATTTTTTAGTATTTTGGGACCTTAAATTATCAACGCGACATAATTTCCGGTGAAATTAGGGTGAATTTGTCTATTACCCTACAATTAATTTGAGGTTTATGGCCAATAAACGGAGCAATCATCGGCGGAAAAGTATAGTAAAAAACGGGATCATGTTCAGAACATGCCAAAGCATATTCTCCGACCATAATAGCATGTTTCTAGTACAATTCTTAACCAAGACACAGCATTTTCGGTGAAATTTTCGATTTTTACTTATCTTTAAGCAGTTCCCTCTGCCAGTTTACGGGATAACTAGTGAACGGAGCGTAAAATAAAGAAGTTCATCGTGTTCAGCGCATGCAAAAACACATAAATTGACCTCAAAAAATTGAAATCCGTCCTTAAAATTATCACCTCGGCACCAATTTAAAGGTTGGTTTACGATAGCGGTCGATAACTGATGAAAATCGACCCAGGTAAAGTGGTTAGGGTTAATATTTTTTGCTAATAATTTAGGAGGGTCATCCTGACATACCGAGGAAGCAAAAACGCAATGGGGACAAGAAATCCCAGAACCTTTTTTTTTTTGAACCACCCTAATATATACATACATATATACATACATACATATATACATACATACATAAAAAAAATGCGTTAAACTTCAGAATATAATTCAGAATAGCCTGAAACGGATTTCTGCATAAAGTTTTTTCAAAAATTCACATTCTACAAATTTTGAGGCGAGAGCAATAGCTTAATTTTCTTCAAAAATTCGCTAAAAATTCTCTAAAATGCGTCACGGTCATCAATTTCAATAGGGCGTCTCTCCTATAATATGCGAAGCCTTGCTAATATTACCTAGCTTCAGAGGGACGTCCTATTGAAATAGATTTGAGACAAACAGGCTGGGCTCTAATCGTTGAATTCGCTTTAAGGACGTCCTCCGCCTTTAAAGGGAGTTAAAAAAAAAAAAAAAAGTTTGTGCCGTGTTCCCGCAAAACTTTGTTACAAGCTTAATTTCCCCAATTATCAATTGATGTTGATGAAATCGTTAGGGAATATGCGGATTAGTGCGTAGATGGTCCCCTATCAGTTTCAATGTTTCCAAATCAACATTTTACTACTTCACTGTGCGCATGCCTAGACGTAAATTGCATCAAGCATGATTTTCTCAGCACCAGTGGTCCGGTCTCGCGCGCAAATGTGAAATCCTCGTAACAAGCTTAATTACCCGAGTTTTCAAATGTTTTTGATGAAATTTCCGGACAGTGTGCAGGTTAGGCAGTACATGGTCCCCTACCAATTCGTTCTCAAATAATTACCCCATTCTGCGCACACGGAAATGTACATAATTTTCTTGTTTTATGATTGACCGATTTTGACGTTTTACTTAACGTCTTGATTTACTATTTTCCGAATTGGAATTTTTTGGATCACCTGAAATATTTCAATGATCTACACATTCACGTTACGGATACGAGGAAGCTATGTGCCATAGCCATAATGGGAGACATTTTTCTACATACCACTATGTAAAAATTCATTTAATGTGAAATGGGTAACTTACGAAAAGAACGCAACTTGGAGGGTCTGTTCTGGATGGATCAAACGCCGTTGTATGTTTTAAATGGGAATGTCATAGGGGAAAATGGGGTAATATCGCCACAAGCATATTTGTCTGTCACAGCCCGGGTTTGCACTTAGGAGCTTCAAATGTTGAAACAAATTATAAAAACACATCTCCAGTGGTGAATTACAACGTTTTTGCTGGTTGTGTAGCAACTTTATATTAGTAAACAACAATTATTTACGAAACCCTTGTAAATGGCGGTATTACCCCAGATAGCTGGGGAAACACCGCCATGGGGTAAGGGTTATATCGCCATATTAAAACCAGAGGGAAATGATTAGTCTCATCAAAACATCGGAGTAACGTTTCAATGAATTTCAAAAACTCTTCCTAGGTAGCTTCTCACAATATTGGGAACTTAGTTGACAAGATAATAATTCACTGAAGGTTGACAAACAATTTCCACATCAGAATAGTAAAATTGGAACACAATAAATATTGGTAAAATAATGTTGGTTCTTCACAGGAACTGAATTATTAACTCGTTAAAAAAAAAGAAATATTATATAGCATTCCATGTTCCCGGCTTTTGAAGTTTTAAATTTTTGCTCTTCTTCAGGTCGCAGCAAAATTCACAAGACTAACTTCCATTGTCAAAATCAAAACGGGAGCATGAAAAATGGCATCTTACAACGATTATGTTAATATAGGAAGGAAGTTAGGTAGATAGGTACTGCACAATTATTCGGTAGATAGGTGGGGTAAATATCTAATACATCACGATTAGGTAAATATAGAGGTGCTTATTGAGATAATACCAATGTATGACGATCTCGACCACTTCCAATTAAACTATGTTTTGGGGGTTTGGGTCGATAAACTATTTTTTGGGTCGATGGGTCCAACAAAAACATAGCTAATTGAGATAAGCTATCACAATATAATTCGTCTTTTATATATTAATTTATATTGTAAGTACTCATAATCAATAGAAATAGGTGATTATTACAACAGAAAACTTTGAAAAAAATCCAACAAGACTGAGGAATGGAGCATTGGGGCAATACCGCCATCGAGGAATTACCCTGAATTTGGAATTACGCCCCAGTAAACTTTTCGAGATAAAAAATCATTAAAAACTACAGTTATCGTAAAAAAAAAAAAAAAAAAAAAAAAAAAAAAAAAAAAAAAAAAAAAAAAAAAAAAAAAAAAAAAAAAAAAAAAAAACATGAAGTAATGGGTGGAAAATAAAGACAAATGATTTTTCTACGTCGTCATACTCAACAATTTACATAAACGTATGAAAAACTGTTACTTACCACGAAAATTCGACAACAGTAAAACTGTTGCCAAAAACAGTAAACGCCAAGCTTCAAAAACTGTGAACTCGCTTATCTTTGATAAAACAAGTTAATGACCCCAAACCAACTTATCTATTACTGCTGATCTAAAGATGACTATATTTGGCTATGAGATTTGTCACTCAGATAGTTAAATAATTACGTATATGGGGTGGCGGTATTCCCCGACTTGGCGGAATTACCCCATTCTCCCCTATCAATTTTTATCTTCAACAGCTCACGTTCTCGTAACGAATCATCAATGTCATCAATGTTGAAGGAAGTAACATAGTTTCATGATTGCCATCTTTATGGTGCACTATATATGAATTTCTGAACAACTTCTTACCAAATAATATTTACCAATGAGATTGTTTTATCTGGTTTGATGTGTTTCGTCTACGGATTCTTCCCAACATAATTAGTGGGTACTATGTGTAATAGAACTGCGATCGTCCCCTCCAGTTTGTGGGTCAAGTCAACAGGGTCGGTCGAGCTAAAGATACCGATAGTGGCCGATAATCGCCTTGAATGGGGCTGGACCACCAGTAGAGGAGTAGATATCAGTAGTGTCTTTTCCACTCTTCAGACGGTACCTTCGGTTTTCAACTGACTGGAGTTCGGTTTTGGAAACAGAAATGTTACTACGCGGGGCGCTCGTACTGCACCTCATCCTTGCCAGCTCTTCAGTGATCCAGGGTGAGTGTCCGTCAAACTATGTAATTCTCTCAACAGTCGTCCCGACACTCGAGTGATCCAGTCAACGCGGATTCAACTCGATGTTGTCGTTGTTCCAATTGATTCAATTTTTTGATTGTAGTCGTTGGTTGTCCTTTCAACTAGGGAATCAGATGATACTAGTGACATCATCGTATCACGTCATCCGCTTAGAAGTGACCTTCCGCATGTTCGACTCTGCAAATTGCACCTCGATAAACCAGAGCAGTTTCGTTGAGTTATGATTACTTACATGCATTTTTTTCACTAATCCCACTAAATAGTTGAAATGCATATTATCTTGGTACATACCCACCATAATATTTATTGTCGGCTAGGTTTGATGTACTGTTTAAAGTAAAGCAGTAGTTGGTAAAATATTTTGGACCGATACCACGTAGGTAGGTACGAATTGGAAAAAACCCCAGTCATGCAGCATGATCGTATGAGCGAATTTTCTTAACTGACGCTGTATATTTATGTTAAATTGTTTTAAAATGTGAGCATTTTGAATGTAATGAAATTGTTAAATATAAAGCTTTACGACACAAAAGTTATTCTAAATAATAGCATGCTATTAAAAGAACGATTTCTGGTCTTTAGCTTTTTGCAGTTGCTAATGATTTTTTAGACCAAATTAATGAAATTTAAGTAGGTACATTTTTAAGCAAAATTAAAAATATAAATTTTATAATTTTGAGTGTTTTTTTCCCCCAAATTTTAGTGATTTTTATAAGCAAATGTTTTGAAATTTGACCAATTTGTGCTCTAAAAGTGCTGCCCAACAAACTCATCCTTTCGTTTTAAATGCTTGATTTTTCGAAGGAGGAACAGATTTTTCATCTTTATATATATATATATATATATATATATATATATATATATATATATATATATATATATATGAAAAAGCGCAAACTTCAGCAATCGTTTCAGAATGTCTCAAAACTGAAAATTAGCTAAAACTTACTTCTTCAGTTTGGCGAGTTTTAAGCCACAACAACAACGTAGCTAAATTAAAAACGTTACGTTTCATTGATTGTTGCACAAGCGAAATCTCACTTGATCATTGGTATATCTCGACCGACTCAAGTCTCTTCTTAGGTTTTCAGAGTTTGTTGAACAACGGTACCCGAATCCCATGATTCGATAGTGATCATGGAAAGAATCCTGTTAAAATTTGCTGAAAATGAAGGAACATCCGATAATCTATATAAAATCTTCGTGTTAGGGTTATTGCTGATTCGAAGCTCATCCGAACAAATTTTTAATTCAATGTCGTATGATAATTATATTTACATTTTTTAGTGGAGCAATAATTATCCCAAAAGAAGAGTAGGTATCGAGAAAGATAAAATTATGTTCTTGAGTGGAAAGATAGAACCTTTAACAAAACTGTACCTAAGACAGTCAGAAAAGGAAACACAACTTACATCAGCGAGTAAATATTTATTCTTGCAGATGAATAGATGAACAGATGAATTTGTTTATAATGTCGTTGGGGAAATTTCACCATACCAATCTTCTACTAGAAATCTTACTTTTGAGGGAAAAACAAATGTTGGCTATCTTAACAGTTCTTAGTATATATGTTTACCAAGCGTCATGATTCATTAAAGTAAAGTAAACCGACGTTATGCATGGGTATGTGTGGCGTAACTTATTTTGGTAACTAAGAAGGTCAATGATTAGTTTATTGAATACATTTCAGCCTGTTTTCTGATTCCTACTTCACAAGATGTTGAAGGAAGGGTTGAATATGAAGTAGGTAGGTAATTAAAACTTGTATTACACCAACTGTATTTAAAAGAAGTAATTAAAATGTAAGGAAAGCATGATACGTAAAACAGTTTGAAAAAATAAAAACATACAATTTCTCTCATTTTCGATATAATCTAAACTATTAGGTACCTATATAAAAATCTAATGGTGTCTATGTTTGTGTTACTCAATGACGTAAAAACTACTGGACCCATTGAGCTGAAATCGTACATGGACATTCATAGGGTCCCTGCTTAAAGCAAAGACAATATTACAATCCTCTTGACTTACTCCTTCATAACTCGGCTTTCCGGGTAAGAACGTGAACAACTTTTGTTATTAAGGAAAAAGCCGACATTCCACTTACGTCAAATTAGGATGGGGCGGATCAAGAACTTTCGATAACAAATTCGACGATACCAAAACGATTTTGTTCAAAAACTGATTATTCAAAACGCCTTATTAACTGCAGCAATGTTGGTCGGGAATAGTTTTAACGTAACTGAGGTTATAATGAGTCAGTGATATTGAGGGGACATTTAGTTGAAAAATTAATTAGGTACAACTTGAAACTTGATTGCTGAAATTTGATTTGGAGCCTTTTGGTGACTGCTGGGTAGAAATTACCTGGTACCTGGTAAAAATGACCCACATCTTAGACCGGCTGGTCTAAATAGAAATCTTGATTTTTTGGGGATAACCATGGAATCATGATTTCAACGCCCTTCATCTTCCCGGCAGTCCATTTTTTGGAGGAAGGGTAGCGGACTGAAGATCCGCTGTCTTTCGCTATGGTCATCCAGTCGTAAAAACTGTTTACCGACTTTAGCACAAACATGGCTAAAATTCCCTGTTTTTTATTTCACCCCCCCCCCCCCCACGTTATCTGACCAGAAGATTGTTTTTGTTTTGGGCGATTTAAGATTTGCTGTATAAGTAGTTATGAGTACAGGTGCCGATTCCGTAACAGCCCCGAATTCCCTCAGTCTCGTCCTAAAAATAGAAGAAGCTTCACCGATATCGTCGATATGAATCCCGAAGTTGATACAAGTCAGTTGTCTGCTACAATACATTTGGAATGTGGGCAAAGTTAACTTAACCCGAATGAATGGAATCTTATTTTCCACTTGTTTTATTATTAGTTCGTTCCCGTGAAAAAACATCAATCGGGGGATCATGGAGGAAGCATAGTAACGCAGGTAACGATGTGCATCAGAATGGGCACTCAGATTTGTTCGGTTTGAAATTGATAAACGAACCGCACGGAGCTCTACTATCGCTCAGAAACTTCATGAGCAGTTGTCTTATGGCACATAATGTCCGAATCCGTTAAAAAACGTATTTAAAAAAAAAAAAAAATGGCACTTTGGTTGTTTTGCATATATGGCAGTCTTCAATTGTTCATACGATTTCTAGAAAGTACCAATGTAATAGGTTTTCACATGGTCGTAGAAGTGCGAAGGACATAAGATAAGTTACAAACAACACATAAGATAAGTTAGCTATACATAAATCCGCATTAACAGCTTTCCTAATCTTAAACAGAACACTAATTAATAAGTATAAATCAACACTGTAATCATGTTTTCTCAATAGTTTTCTGATATCATTCTAAATATTTAGTATTCGTTAGTATCAGGATACGATATCCAATCTAAATTAGAAACTAATAATAATACATCCAACTATAAGCTAGGAAGATAAGGTAAAAGACAAGAAGGTTATGTAGGTGAATGAAAGGAAACTAAACTAAAAGTAAATTACCACATCGTAATGTTTATTTTTTTAAGATAAGAAATTATTGCAATTATTGCAATACATATCCTTGTATGAATATACTTAATAAACTTTTTTCTTCTTCTTCTTTCTTCTTCATTGTATAATGTTAAATTGCTTTCAAATTTGAGCTTGTTGAGTGCAAGAAAACTGTTAACTATTGATTTGATGGCAAAAAATTTGGTATTCAAAATGAGGTTTTGGATTTTAGCTTTTTTTTCAGTTTTCATCGGTTTTTCAAAAGCAAATTTTAATGACATTTAAGTACATTTTTCAGCAAGATTTTGTACATAAATTTTTGAATGTTCTATTTTATAGTTGATATAGGTACTTTATTTGAGCAATAATCTGCTAAAAAATATAAATTTAACGATTTTAAGCCGTTTTTAGCAATTTTTAGTTTATATATATTATAAATAAATAAATAAATAAATAAATAGATGAATAAATAAATAAATAAATAAATATATATATATATATATATATATATATATATATATATATATATATATTCATATATATATATATATACATATACATATGAGGATTCGTTTCTGAATGCCTCAACACAGATTTCAATGAAGATAATTTTCAAAAATTTTAATTTTAAAATTTTCCAAACTAATGCAATAGTTCATTTTCTACGAAATCTCGCTAAAAAGATGTATCAATTGTTGCAAGGGAATAGCGACAAAATCTTCACCACTCATGCACTCACGATGAATTTATTCACCAGTAATGCGTGAACCTAAGTAAGTAGGTAGAAGGTGAAGTTATTACATTGCGTTCCGATGTATGTCACACTAGTGATAATATTATTCACAATTCTAATGGTAATGTCATTATTGGATACAACAAGAATGTAATAGCTAAAACTAAGTTTCTTCTTTAAGCTTGAAGGACTACCTTGAAGAATCCCTCTAATGTATAATCAGATCAAATAGAGCAAATTCGACGGTGAGCATGAGAGAACCAGGTAATGAAAACTCAGCCCTTCGGGCCTCGCCCCCCTGGATCCCCCCGGATGTTATTACTTTGAGCCTGACTTCTAAAATGTAAAAGACATGGAATCATGTTTTAGCTCCTCGCTCTCACTTTATTATAGAAATGATCACGACGATTGAGCTCTTGTGAGATGATGATCTCCTAATAGAAACTCGCGAGTAAACATTCACTTTATTATAGAAAGAGGCTAAAGAGGCTAAAGAGGATACATACGAAATTACAGCTTCCTATAGTGTAAAGTATAGAAATTACCTATTAAAATGATTTAACCACCGCTTCACAAATCAAACCGTTCTCGCAATATTCGGATCACCTGCTATGAATCACATAATCGAAACACCAGCTCAATGAAATCATCAGAAATTAACAAGCGGTTGCAATCATGTTCACAATATCAACAATTGAGAATGATCACCTGTGTGTAAACAATTATTCATATAACCATGCTCATAACTCAGCTTGTTGGCCACGCACTTCGCAGTAGTTAATATAGTATGGTTGGATAAATCGAGAGCTTTCGAACGAATGGTCAACGAATTTTGTGGGATGAAAAACGACGAAGTATCATATCCCTAGCAACGACTCGGTTGTAAGCGGAAATCATCATAATTATTGGCGCTACTTTCATCTCACTTTATAGTCTCACTATTCGGCGGGGGATCCATCGCTAAAACATGATTCCATGTTAACATTCCGTGCTTATAGGTAGGAATAGGTTATTCTGTTAACATATTGGTAAGTAATGCATGTATTTCAGGGACGTCCCTATGAATGGTATGTTTGTAATATTGGTGAGAATTCAGTAAGAGAAAAAACAAAACTATTATGATTTCTCGGAATTACCCCCCCCCCCCTCTCATTTACCTTCTCCACCATCAGTACATTTCAAACTCCCATGGTTTCATAAGAGGTCTAAAATCTGGATCGAAAAAATAATGTAAACTGTCACGGAAACCAGATGAATATAATAATAATACATTCTAATATGTTATAATAGTTATATAGAATATAGTAATAATATTATTTATCACTATTAACCCCTCCATTCACCCCCTTCTATCATGAAATTTGAAACTCCTGATATGTATTTTCCAGAACTAGACCAAATTCACGTTTGAAAAAAAAAGTAAAATAAATTAATAAATGAAATAAATCACGAAAAACTGACGAGAACAGTTAAATATCACGATTTATCAGTATTTCTCCTTCCATTCACCCCCTCCCATGTAGCCCCCCATGAAAAAAAGAGTTTTTACGCCATTACTTCGTCCATTTCTCCTCTTCCATCATGAAATTCAAAATTTCCGTTGTTTAATGCACAACTAGACTCAGGCATACAAATAAAATTTAAGATGTAAATACATTTTTGGGGATTTCTGGTATTTAAGCTTTTTGCGAATTTTTGAAGAAAATTAAGCTATTGCTCTCGCCTCAAAATTCGTAGAATGTGAATTTTTGAAAACATTTTATGCAGAAATCCGTTTCAGGCTATTCCGAATCATATTCTGAAGTTTAACGCATTTTTTAATGTATGTATGTATGTATATATGTATGTATATATGTATGTATGTATATATGTATGTGTCATTCCAGACGATAACTGTCCGTAGAATTGTGCTAGAAACTTCAAACAAATTTTAAAATGTTAAGGACACAAAACGAAAGTTCAAGTTCGTTGGCCAGCATAATCGGATTACATCTTCGGGTTGAAATTCTCAAAAATGTAGTAAAAAATTTCACAATAGCCTGTTTTTTGCGATTTGTCGTGCGAAATAATTTTTTCAGCATACTAACATATGATATATTCGGAATCAGCGTAAAATTTCCTATAAGAATATGTATCAAGTTTTCAAAACTTTCAAAGTTGAAAAATCAGTCAAAAATCGAAATAATGCCGTTCGCTAGTTGTAAAAATCGGTAATATTTGCATGAAACATTGTCCAATTTCAGATTGAAATACTCTTATGGAAGTATCCCTGTATAACCAATCCTAGAACCATGCTGCTTAAAACGTAGGTAGTAGGTGCTTGTTAAAAAAAAAAAAAAAAAAAAAAATGTAATCACAACTGATGAGTTTACTCTTCAAAAATTCGCTCAAGGGGTCATGCTGCATGACTGGACTTTTTAGTTTACTCACAAGACCAGAGAAGTAAATGCAAAGTTTTTATATCGGCCTAGAAATTATTTGTACTTAATGTCCTTCAAATGTAATTAGCAGAATCGCACCAAATATCATCTCTCAACCATTCATGTGAAGCTCCTTTTCCGGTCGTGATATCCAAGGTTAGGAACAGCAATGATTTTTATCCGTTAGAGAACGCCATCAGATTGCTCGTTCTATTCAGTTGGACGGAAGGAAGTTAGTTGGATCGATTAATCCTTATCAAGTTTCCGGGAACTTACTCTCAATTGCAATTCACCTTAAAAATTATAAAAAAAATCTATTGATGGGAAACTGACGGTGTTTACCTTGTGTGTTCTGTTGAATGGCTGAACGCTGCCAGGACTTACAACTTCGTATATCGATTTCTGCCGCATCATAATTTATACCGCATGATATATTTAAAGATATGAAATCGTGTTGCACAACATCTAAAATGTTTGACTGGCATAGAGCACAGAACCTCATAAGAGCAGCACTGAACCTTACTGTAACACGTATGCGACAATTGGTTGATTTGAAGAACATGAATTTTCCGTTATGAAAGTCATTATTGACCTAATTGCGGCAAGTTGAAAGTACACTCAAAACACAACCATGACCTTGTGCTAGTGGACCACCCTTCACTATTTGTGAATTTTTGTAGAAAATGGAGTTATTGCAATGGCAAAGGAAAATTTTAAAATCAACATTTTTTAAAAATATCAAAATTGAAATCCGTTTTGTGGCATTCTGAAACGAATACTGAAGTTTGCGTTTTTTCATATGTACCTACCTATATAAATATATGTGTGTGTGTCATTCCAGACGATAACTCTCTCGAGGGTTGAGATATAAATCCCGTTCTTGCGCTTTTTGAGCCCATTAAATTGGTCAGATTTCACAAAATGTTCAAAAAAAAAAAAAAAAAAAAAAAATCACTAAAAATGGGTACAGACGGCCAAAAATGGTTAAATGTATCATTTTCAGCAGAGTTTCAGTCAAAACAAAATTATCAACGATTAACTAGGAAATAAAAAAATTGTTGCACAAAATTATGCTGAAAAAGTCCAGTCATGCAGCATGACCCCATGAGCGAATTTTTGAAGAATATTACCGATTTTTATAATTATTATTATTACAGGCATTATTTCGATTTTTGACTGATTTTTCAAGTTTGAAATTTTTGAAAACTTGATACATATTCTTATAGGAAATTTTACGCTGATTCCGAATATACCACATGTTAGTATGCTGAAAAAATTATTTCGCACGACAAATCGCAAAAAACAGGCTATTTTGAAATTTTTGACTACATTTTTGAAAATTTCAACCCGAAGATGTAATCCGATCAAGCTGGCCAACGAACTTGAACTTTCGTTTTGTGCCCTTAACATTTTAAAATTGGTTTGAAGTTTCTAGCACAATTCTACGGACAGTTATCGTCTGGAATGACACATACATACATACATACATACATATATACATACATACATATATACATACATACATATATACATACATAAAAAAATGCGTTAAACTTCAGAATATGATTCAGAATAGCCTGAAACGGATTTCTGCATAATTTTTTTTCAAAAATTCACATTCTACAAATTTTAGGCGAGAGCAATAGCTTAATTTTCTTCAAAAATTCGCTAAAACGTCAAAAAATGCTGAAAAATCTATAATCACTAAAATTAGAAAAAAAATTAAAAATCCAAATTTTTTTTGAATCACCTACTTTTATTTAGTACGATTTTTTTTTGCCATAGAATTAATTGGTTTTTCACTACTTCTTTCTATCGAAATTGCTCAAATTTCAATACAATTTAACATGTTATGAGACAATAGGTAATTTCAGTAAATTCGCTCATTCGCGAATCTGTTGTTTTGTCCTCTAGAGCTGAATTAGTCTGGTTCATTAGTGCTTTGTACGTTCATTGTCTATCCGTGATTTTATCACAGTGGAAATCTCGTCTACTCGCGCGTCGCGCTGATGACACGCTGAGCCCCATTAGTACTTGTTTATGAACTTGGAATATTAGATGTGTAATTCAGGAAGAGTTTAGTGGCATAGGCCGAGTCATGATCGTCGAGAATCTCTCCTTGTACACGATGCCCTTGTTGATGACAGGAGTGCATAAGAAGAAATCCGAACAAAAGGTGTGGTATAGCAAAGTGTAGAAGAAGGACAGGGAGTGAGGTCTATTGCAACCGTTACGTGAATAGTTATTTATTAACACGCATATCAATGATCAATAAGTATGTTCATAGCATGCTTTCATTTGTTCGGATATCTGTGACTCTCAAGATTGAATTGAAAAGTTTCGTTCATGCAGTTATGCAGCATGATCGTATGACCGAATTTTCGTAGATTATCGTATCATATGAAGAGTGAAATATGCATAAGGTCCTAAGCGAAATGTTTCCCAAAAATGCGTTTTCAATGGATTCAGGTCCATCATACCAAGAATATTGCTCAAATGCAAATTTTCAACTATAAAATGGAACATTAAAAATTTTATGTACGAATTTATGCTGAAACATATTCTTAAAACTCATTAAAATTTGCTAAAAAATCGATAAAAACTTCAAAAAAGCTAAAAATTCCAAACCTATGTTTGAATAGGAGATTATTATTTAGAATGTGTTGTTTGCGATAAAATCAATCGTAAAAAAATGCTTGCCCAAGGAGTTTCAGAGCGATAGTGCTGCTCCAACTAGAAGAAAAAATTCCAGTCATACAGCATGACCCCATGAGCGAATTTTTGAAGAAATCTTCGACATTTCAGTCGCTATTGATCGTGTAGAGAAATTTTAGTTTATGATTTTGATAGACCAACATGGAATCAAATTATTAAAAATAATTAGGAGGTACTCATACTTTATTATTATTAAACTAATCTTGTAGATTTAAAGACAAATGTAGGTGAATATTCATAGATTTCGATGGAGGGAGGCCTTGAGATTAACGTTACTGACGGCCGAGCGGAGCGAGGCCTTGGGTCTGCGTGCTAGTACGTACATAAATAGAACTTCTTCATAATTTCTTGGCTGATATTTTCTAAGCCACAATCAGTATTAAAGCTACATCAAGTCCTAAAACAGTTGAGCGTTAAACATTAAAGAGAGCGACCGAGAGAATCGGATGACGGAATATTTCACAAAGTAAACTCATCAGTTGTAATTACATTTTTTTTAAACAAGCACGTACTACCTACGTTTTAAACAGCATGGTTCTAGGATTGGTTATACAGGGATACTTCCATAAGAGTAGTTCAATCTGAATTTGGACAATGTTTCATGCAAATATTACCGATTTTTACAACTAGCGAACGGCATTATTTCGATTTTTGACTGATTTTTCAACTTAAAAATTTTTAAAAACATGATACATATTCTTATAGGAGATTTTACGCTGATTCCGAATATACCACATGTTAGTATGCTGAATAAATTATTTCGCACAACAAATCGCAAAAAACAGGCTATTTTGAAATTTTTGACTAAATTTTTGAAAATTTCAACCCGAAGATGTGATCCGATCATGCTGGCCAACGAACTTGAACTTTCGTTTTGTGTCCTTAACATTTTAAATTTTGTTTGGAGTTTCTAGCACAATTCTACGTACAGTTATCGTCTGGCATGACCCATACATACATACATACATACATACATACATTAAAAAAATGCGTTAAACTTCAGAATATGATTCAGAATAGCCTGAAACGGATTTCTGCATAAATGTTTTTCAAAAATTCACATTCTACAAATTTTGAGGCGAGAGGAATAGCTTAATTTTCTTCAAAAATTCGCTAATATTTCCAACCAAACAGCCCTAAGTGCCAGAGTAGTTGCACCCCTAGAGGTAGCCATTTTTCAGTCGTGGTTCTTTTCCTTACTATCCTTACTAATAAGGAGATGGGCCTTAAACTATTCTTCCGAGCCTTTTTGAAACTTTGAAGGGTATTCAGTACGCCCTCATCTGGCAATGCTGCCCTCAGGCTATGTTTGTTTATGCCGCATTAATCTTAGTGTGACCAGAGTTTGTTCAGTTTTCTCTTATTTTCTGTGCGTTTCCCATCCGTTTTAACGAGGAAAATTAGTGAGCCGGAGATTCCAGATGATATAGCAAGGAAAAACGCTGCAAATTATTTCACAAAGGTTTATTATTTTTTCAATTGCGTATGATCGTAGTTTTAGTTGGCTTGCGTACGTCATAAGGCCCGTCCAGACTCCTCGGCGTGTCCTATTTCGAGTTGCCACAACCTATACCTACTTCTGTAATTATATACGCATGTTTATATTTCTCGATTTGAGCTCCTATCTATTCAAATAGTTATTGCCTTAATAATATCATTATCTAAGTACGAACGAAAAGTCGAGAGGATATGTTATTAAATATGCGTAGGAAAAGCATTGGTATTAACACACAAATATGACCTAGAAAAAAACATATATTCATGCCTCGAAGGAACGCCGTGCCCACCTCATGAAAAAAACACCCTTGTGGGTATAACACGTAAAATAATAAATATCCATTCTCCTACACCCCTCTGCTACGCCCCTGGTCACCCAGGACTCCACAAGGTGCCGCGGCGCCTCCTCTCACTCCCCCCCCCGCTCCCCCCCCCCAAAAAAAAAACTTGACCCCCCTGCCAAGCGTGCCAGGCGTGCGTGCGTGCGTAAGTCTAACACTCAAAGCCTTGAAAAATACACTTTTTCGCCCGTTTTTGGCCCATAGCATCTATGCGAGTAAAGCGATCGGGATGGTTAAACGTTAGGACCAACTAGATCCCAAATGGAGTCTATGTGCGAAAGAACGGGTTTTTTAAGTCAATTCTTAGGCCTTTTATGGTCCGGATGGCGGACGGCGAACGGCGGACGGACATTTCAAATTTGGATTCTACGCACCTTGAAACATAAAGTGACAACGTTTGAGGGGGGGGGGGGGGGGGGGGGGGGGGGGGGTTTATACAATCTTTTTTGCTACACGATCACATAGGCTTATTATTGGAAATAATGAACCAAAAAAAGTTTTGAGGGGCAACAAGCGAGTGGACTCAGATGTAACTCTGGCCAACCGGACATCGAGAACATGATCCCAATCAACCATTTTTTGGAAACATCGTTGCAGAGATGAAGAAAGAAAATCGAGAGCATGATTTTGATGAAACTGATGTTCTTCCGTTAATTTGTATATTTTGAAATAAATATCATCCTTAATTTTCAGAAATATTGATTGTTTTGCTCATAAAACCTTCAATCATGAACTCCATTGCACAAGGGTTTTGATGCATCGAGAACAGGTGCAACTAGATTGGCACTTAGGCTGTTTTGGTTGGGATTACTCATTTTTCTAGTTATAAAACAAAAATGAAATATTTTCTAGGTTTGATGAGGTTTAGAGCGACTCAAAGTAAATTGTGAATGAAGAAAGATCATTTTAAATTTTTTTGTGAGAGAGTAGTGCTGTTTTACATCGCTCCTGAACAATTTTGGCAGCTGGCACTTGTGCCCTTTTGCATATTACACTCGTCGTATTATGTTATGCTGTTTTGAAATTTGAGCACCCTGAGTGTAAAAAATTCGTTAACTACCAGTTTTATGTAAAAGAAAACTAGTACGAAATTGAGATCTATAGATCTATAGAACCAGTCATGCTGCATGATCGTATGAGCGAATTTTCGTAGATTATCGTATTATATTATTTTGTATTGAAATTTATGCAGTTTGAGTGTAATGGGATTGTTAACTACAAATTTCGTGGCAAATAAACTCGTTCTAAATCACATTCTACGATTCAAAACAAATGATGGATGTTCAGAAATTTTTCAGTTTTTAATTGATTTTTCAGCAAATATTAATAAAATTTAAGTACATTTTTCACCATAATTTTGTGAATAATTTTTTTAATGTTCTAGTATATTGTTGATAAAATTTTTTGACTAAAATTCTGATAAAAATATAAATTTAACGATTTTTGACTGTAGTAATTTTTAGTGATTTTTTTAGCACATTTTTAAAAATTTGACCAATTTAATGTGCTCAAAAAGTGTTGGCTAACGAACTCATCCTTTCGTTTGGAATGCTTGATTTTTTGGCGCAAGAAGGGAATTTTTATCTCAATCCTAAGGAGAGTTATCGTCTGGAGTGACATATATACTCATATATATATATATATATATATATATATATATATATATATATATGTACATTTACATATGAACTTTAGAATTCGTTTCAGAATGCCTCAAAACGGATTTTTACGAAGAAATTTTTCCAAAATTTTTATTTAAAAATTTTTGGATGCAAAGGCTATTGCTGCATTTATGGAAATTCGCTGAAATTAGAGCTGATTATACTTGTGATTTCCTAGGAATAGGTTTTAGAAGAGATATCGTAATGTTGTCGCAACAATCAAATGTGCTCAAACGTTGTTCTGAATATTTCATTATTTTATCTCGACATTGATGATGGTAGTTTATTAATAAGAATACGAGTAGCTGTAATGGTAGTGGTTGCATTACTTTATCAAATAATGGCCGAGGTGAAGAGGTGAGGTAGGTGAACAATGATAAAACAAGAGGATTATTTATTCAGTTAGCTGAACGTGACTGTTGACCATAACGTTCAAACAGTGAAAGTTGCATGGATTGTAATCGGCGTTCCTCCCATCAATAACCATAAAACTGGCTCTCATTGGTTTGGGTCCTTATTATTGGAGGTTACACTGTATGGAGACGTATAAGATAACCGTAGGATGTTATTTTATTAATTTTATTGTTTCATTATTTAATTGTCCTTCTTCTGCAGTACTATCAGAAAAAAGATTTTTTGATCACGAAGAATATAGAACAACTTCTCGGCAGCTACGAGTAGGTATTATACAGGGTGTCCCATTAGTTATTCTCCCCCTCTTAAAATCATTATTTTTTGTGGAGGGCAATTGAAAAATTCTTTTCGATTCTTCATGATTTTTCTCAATGAACTAAAATATATAAATAAACGTCCGATACTTCTCTCATCCGCCTTCCTTAAGGCCCTCCCTTCACCGGCCCTTTTCAATTGTGCAACCGTGCGCAATCAACACCAACTGTTTTTTCCAATGAAACCCCCTTTTTTTTTATTGTAGACTTGGAATCTATGTAAAATTTCATGACACGTAGGACACCCTGTAGGTATCCAAGATGGGTCGATAGGGTGTCCTATCTAAACGGGCCCATCTGGAAATTACAGCCTTACGGTGCGAGCTATCGAAAAATTGGACTGGACCTTTTTTATAGTATTTCAACTCAGCTTCACGATGCAGAAGTCCGATTTTTATTTTTCCATGTTTTAGGGTCTCAAATCATTGATTGAAACTGACGGTTTCCTCTTCACCCCCCCCCCCTTTTTTTTTGCTTTTTTCGATTTTAGGTTGAATTTGGAACAGAAAATGCCTCCATGAAATTTTCTTTTTGGGGCTTTGTTTCTGAGTTATTCCACTTTTTGCGGAAGTAAGATTTTTATTTTTCCATGTCTCAAATCATTGATTGAAACTTACGGTTTCCTCTTGACCCCCCTTTTTTATTGCTTTTTCCGATTCTAGGTTGAATTTGGAACAGAAAAGGCCTCCATGAAATTTTCTTTTTGGAGCTTCGTTTCTGAGTTATCAGAACCAACAATCACCCTCAGGGGGATGACATTACACTTGAACCGCTTACGATTTAAAAAAAGTTTTCCAAATCGTCGTTTGAAAAAAAAAAAAAAAAAAAAAAAAAAAAAAAAAAAAAAAAACCCTCAAACTTTTCAGTACTATTACTCATTTATTAGAAGAACGTATGAGACGCCGTATTCTGGACTAATGTAAGGTTCTTTAAATAATAAAGATCATAGTGTAGACTGAACACTTTTTATCAAGAAGCTGTTGTTTTCTTGACCATTGAATACAGTTTGCAGGAGAAGGAGCAGAGGCTGCAGAAGGAGCAGGTGGCATTTTCGATTTATCACAACACAACTGACTGGACGTCTCCTTGTGGTACATTTTTTAAACTGTATTCTGAACAGTGATTCTGTGTGTACTGAACAGTTTGAGGGTTTTTTTTTTTTTTTTTCAAACGACGATTTGGAAAACTTTTTAAAATCGTAAGCGGTTCAAGTGTAATGTCATCCCCCTGATGGTGATTGTTGATTATGGACGCTGGGGTCTGATGATATATAGTTTAATGCTGATTTCAATAGTGTGGTGAACATCTCAAAAATTGAAGATAAAAATAGTATGTAAGAAAGTGTTGGTAATGTCTGAAAGAAATCGGCGATTTTCTGTATTTCGCAAAAAGTGGGATAACTCAGAAACGAAGCCCCAAAAAGAAAATTTCAATGAGGCCTTTTCTGTTCCAAATTCAACCTAGAATCGGAAAAAGCAATAAAAAAAGGGGGGTCAAGAGGAAACCGTAAGTTTCAATCAATGATTTGAGATATGGAAAAATAAAAATCGGACTTCCGCATCGTAAAGCTGAGTTGAAATACTATAAAAAAGGTCCAGTTCAATTTTTCGATAGCTCGCACCGTAAGGCTGTAATTTCCCGATGGGCCCGTTTAGATGGGAAACCCTGTATATATATGCAAGATTGCAGATATGCAAGATGGATAATCAAGTAAAATTTGGATATATCTTCAGTTGAGGCCACATCGACGTTGTAAACGACCATCAATGAGCCTTTAAGATTACCAGGGGTATGCATGGCGTTTAGTACCTGCCGTGGCTGTTCTAGTGTCAGATGCTCCGAGATATAAGATGGATCTAATTTTGAAGGACGGTGGGCCTCTCATTATTATGCGTATTGGTGCAAGCACACACGCATATAAGTATACAAGAAAAAAGTCCAGTCATGCAGCATGACCCCATGAGCGAATTTTTGAAGAAATCATCGATATTTCAGTCGCTATTGATCGTGTAGAGAAATTTTAGTTTATGATTTTGATAGACAAACATGGAATCAAATTATTAAACAAGCACCTACTACCTACGTTTTAAACAGCATGGTTCTAGGATTGGTTATACAGGGATACTTCCATAAGAGTAGTTCAATCTGAATTTGGGCAATGTTTCATGCAAATATTATTGATTTTTACAACTAGCGAACGGCATTATTTCGATTTTTGACTGATTTTTCAACTTTGAAATTTTTGAAAACTTGATACATATTCTTATAGGCAATTTTACGCTGATTCCGAATATACCACATGTTAGTATGCTGAAAAAATTATTTCGCACAACAAATCGCAAAAAACAGGCTATTTTGAAATTTTTGACTACATTTTTGAACATTTCAACCCGAAGATGTAATCCGATCATGCTGGCCAACGAACTTGAACTTTCGTTTTGTGTCCTTAACATTTTAAAATTTGTTTGAAGTTTCTAGCACAATTCTACGGACAGTTATCGTCTGGAATGACACATACATACATACATACATACATACATACATACATATATACATATATACATACATACATAAAAAAATGCGTTAAACTTTAGAATATGATTCAGAATAGCCTGAAACGGATTTCTGCATAAAATTTTTTCAAAAATTCACATTCTACAAATTTTGAGGAGAGAGCAATAGCTTAATTTTCTTCAAAA
Organism: Adelphocoris suturalis; assembly: GCA_030762985.1. Lineage (NCBI taxonomy): Eukaryota > Metazoa > Arthropoda > Insecta > Hemiptera > Miridae > Adelphocoris > Adelphocoris suturalis. The sequence goes on along the minus strand of CM061051.1, from coordinate 9,409,468 downwards.
ATTCGCTAAAATTAATGTTTTGTTTAGGTTTTGGCTTATAGCTTGAAAAATATGCACTCTTGGAAACAACCACTCCTATCAAAATTAAAGGTATTTAAATTTACTCCAAGTTTGTACCGTTTGATTTTTTTGTCAGTCCATTATCTACGGAGTAATCGCAAATTGAAATTTTACGTAGATTTTACGTAGCGGCCTAGTTATATATACTCACCCACAACCCAAACAAAACTAGTTCTACAAAAAATCAGTTCTTAGTTGGTACCCATCACAGAATAACCCCCTCCCCTCCCAGTCACTACCAACACTCAATATTATCATCATAATATACTGGGTGATTCCCTCAAAATTAAAAAAAAAAAAATTGGGTGAAACTATACTGAAATTGGAGAAAGAATGTCAACCGCTTTTGTCGATCTCAATCCTTTGCCGAGATATGGTTTTATCTGCGAGTATTGCAATACGATTCAGCGTGAAAAAATACGTGGAAACTGATCTTTACGAGGATAATCTTTCAAGAAAACCTTCGAGTTCATTGATCAAACCACGGTTTTCAACATTAAAACATAACTTTCACCCCTATTTTGCAAATCAAAAGTAAAATTTACTTTATCTTTGAAGAAAGTTTCAAACAGAGGAGTTTTCGTGAAATTTTCCGGGTTCTAAGATCAATTTAAAGGGGAGAAACGTAGGATTTCTCATAAAAAATGTGGTTTCTTCGCAGAAATTTCAAAATCATACCTATATCGACAACGAATTGAGATAGGAATGTGCGGTTGGTGGCATTTTACTCCATTTTCAGCCTAGTCGATGCTATTCTTTATTTAAAGCTACGAGGAAATGTTTTTAAAATTTAATGAATGTGATTATCATAGTGATTGTTGTGATGAAATTTCTTATTCTCTACAATATATATATTCATATTTATTGAGGTTAAGGGTTATCAAATGAGATACGAGATTCAATCACTTGGAAGTTTGTATACCAATTTCTTCCAATGACGCTCCAAGGAAGAGATAAAGAGGGAGGATGAAAACCGGAAGTTAAAGAAGAACGCTGTCTAATTCTACGAAATAAAGAATTACAATGTTAGATTGATTTCAACAGATAAGTCATCATCAGTAACAATCAATCACTGAACATACGACAGAAAGGACACAGCTTATCTAGTTCACCATGTGAGGGGAATTGAATCCCGTGAGTCAAGAGAAAGGAAAGGGCCAGGAGGGACAACCAATTAAGTGCATACAAGGTGAAGGATTATAGCTAACCAGATGAAGGGACGGAATTACTCTCGACTAACGGGATTCTATCTCCCCCCTCACCTGTGACTATCTAAACTGTGACACGAGTCTCTCCGCTAATCGCCAGCCAGTCATTCTACCACCCTTTATTCACCTAGAGGGTGCCCGGGTTGTACGACGGGGACGTATGACCATGACTTGGGTAGGGATATGAGAGAGCTCCGAAGAGATAAAAACACCGATAATTGCCCTACCCCAGCGATCCCCCCCCACATACACACTGTACATGTATGTACAGCAGGTCCCGCATATAGTGATCACGGATGTAAGAATCATTCGCTCGCTTATAGTGATCAAAACCTCTGGGACGGAATCACTCCTATCTAAATACACAGGGAAATACCCGCTTGTTGTGATCAAAGCCCCGATAGTAGTGATCTCAACTGACGGATGTTGGGGTATAAAGTGCAGGTTTTATCTCTCATATTGCAAATCTTCTTTATCTCGTTTACCTATCATCCGAATCCCCTCGCCTTTTCTTAGTCAGTAGTCACTGATCTGTCATCTGGTTATCACGTGTGCGATAAAATTAGTGCGTCAACCTAACGTTCATTTTCACGTCGTGTTATGAGCGTTTCAGAAAAGTGTGAGATGTTGAAAGCGTTATGACAAGTTGCCCAAAAAAATGAGTCAACGTGAGGTAGCTGCGTCATTCGAAGAGCAGTAGTTCACTATGGCAGCTTATTCAATTTATTCTACAGTTTCGAGGAATCAGGAAGGATATGATGAGAGATAATATCTATGAAACAAACCAAAATAGACGATTATTTCAATAAAAAATGATCAAATGGGTCAGGAGCAAATTGTGATACATACATACATATATTATGATTAATTATACGTTTTCTTTGAAAACATTCGTTTCCTGCCTTTTTTTTAACCACCCGTATGTAAGAATCACCCGCTCATAATGATCAAAACCACCTTGACGGATGCGATCACTATATGTGGGACATATATATATATATATATATTGTTCCTGAAAAAACGCTAACTTCAAGAATCTTTTCAAAATGCCTCAAAGCGAATTTCAATGAAGAAAATTATCCAGAATTTCAATTTTATAAAATTTATGGAGCCATTGGAATAGCTTCATTTTCACGAAAACTCACTAAAAATTATACAACGCAGATTATGCCAATGAAATTAAATAAATAAAACCACAGTTCCAGTGTACCTTCCTTCAGCACCAATTGCCTGGTGTAAATTGGAGTCAACTGTATTTATGTATACCTGTGTCATTGCTGACGATAACTCTCCTCAGTAATGAGAGGGAAAAAACCGTTTTATCGCCAAAAATCAATTATTCCATAAGAATACGGACGTTGAACAGCACTTTTTGAGCTCTTGCAAAAGGTTAAATTTCAAAAATGTGCTACAAAAATCACTAAAAATTGGGAAAACGGCTAAAAAGTTGTTAAATTTTGATGTTGAAGCGGCATATCGCTCAAATTATATTCATCAACTATAAATCAAATCTTTCAAAAATGTATGCGAAAAATTATGGTGAAAAATGTACTTAGATTTCATCAATGTATTAAAAAATCGATTAAGACTGCAAAAAGCCAAAATCGCTTTTCGTGACACAGACTATTATTTTGAATACACTTTTAGCCATAAAATCGATGGTACCAATTTCATTGCACATAATTATCCCACTTCAGACACCATGTTAGAATTGTGTTAACTATAGAAGATAAAATAGGTATTCGTAAATTAATCCATATAATTCAAAAGTCTGTTAGAACAAAACATATTATATGACTAAAAGTGGCGAAATCTGCGGATGTGTCCCTGCAGGGAGGTGGGATGAGGAGATTAAACACTTCAATCCTTCCTTCCCCTGTAAGGGAGCGTCTTTATTAAGTGAACCGGTTTCGGCCCGTTAGCACGGACCCTCTTCAGCACAAAACAACAACCCCACTCAGAAAGCTCCGAGCACCCTAGGATAAGTAAAAAAAAAACAGGCATAAACGTCAACTGGTTACCAGCTTTCTGAGTGGGGTTGTTGTTTTGTGCTGAAGAGGGTCCGTGCTAACGGGCCGAAACCGGTTCACTTAATAAAGACGCTCTCTTACAGGGGAAGGAAGGATTGAAGTGTTTAATCTCCTCATCCCACCTCCCTGCAGGGACACATCCGCAGATTTCGCCACTTTTAGTCATATCATTTTTGTATTCTGCGTAAATTAGGTATATAGTAATTAAAACATATTATGTCATTTCACGCAAACGGCCAAACTTTTTTTTTCGATATTTTTTAAAAGTCCTGATTTTCTAGTATGCTGTACCCATTGGTAATATAAGCTAGGAGCCAAATTTTCAGACCCCTTCTTCGCCCAGCCTTTTCTCTACAACTGTCCGAAATTTAGGGGTGTGCGCCAAACACTAACTTTTGTTTTAATTGCTCAACCGTTATTGTGCCCAAAAAAATAAGTAAGGTGGCCAATTCTTATGGTAAATCGTCTGCTCTTTCTGGTAGTCATGCCTAAATTTACGAAAAACTTGAGCTTCCTCATGAAAACTCAAAATAAAAATCATATTATACATTAAATCATACCTACCCGTATGTAGAATACGAGGTTAAGAGGAAGTAATGGGCCGACAAACGGTTTGTCGCCAGTGGTACTTAATGTACGGCCTGAACTCCCAAAAAAACGTAAGCTTCCCCATAAAAACTCCACATTTCATCAAATTCGCATTTTTTGAAAAACAATTTTTTGATCTTAAATCATACCTACTAGTATCTAGAATACGAGAGTAAGAGGAAGTAATGGGCCGACAAACGGTTTGTCGCCAGTGGTACTTAATGTACGGCCTGTACTCCCAAAAAACGTAAGCTTCCTCATGAAAACTCAAAATAAAAACTTCTTTTTCACATTCATCAGTTTCGCATTTTTTGAAGAAAAAAAAAATTTTTTAATCTTAAATGATACCTATCAGTATGTAGAATACGAGGATAAGAGGACATAATGGGCCAACAAACCGTTTGACGCCAGCGGTACTTAATGTACGGCCTGTACTGCCTAAATAAAATAAAAATTGAGTTTTCATTATAAAGTCCCCAGTTTATCAAATTTGCTTAGAACTAACTTCACATTTGACGGCACATCAGATAGGTGCAAATTTTATCATGAAAATTCAATTTTTCTTTTATTTTGGAAGTACTGGCCGTACATTAAGTACCGCTGGCGTCACACCGTTTGTCGGTCCATTACGTCCTCTTAACCTCGTATTCTACATACTGATAGGTATGATTTAGGATCAAAAAAATTTTATCCAAAAAATGCGAAATTGATCAAATGTGCAAAAGAAGTTTTATTTTGAGTTTTCATGGGGAAGCTTACGTTTTTGGGACCACTGGCGACAAACCGTTTGTCGGCCCATTCGTCCTCTTAACCGGTTATTCTACATACTAGTAGGTATGATTTAAGATCAAAAATTTTTTTCTTCAAAAAATGCAAAATTGATGAAATGTGGAGTTTTTATGGGGAAGCTTACGTTTTTTGGGAGTTCAGGACGTACATTAAGTACCACTGGCAACAAACCGTTTGTCGGCCCATTACGTCCTCTTAACCTCGTATTCTACATACTGGTAGATATGATTTAAGATCAAAAATTTTTTTTTCTTCAAAAAATGCGAAATTGATGAAATGTGAAAAAGAAATTTTTATTTTGAGTTTTCATGAGGAAGCTTACGTTTTTTGTAAATTTAGACATGACCACCAGAAAGAGCAGACGATTTACCATAAGAATTGGCCACCTTACTTATTTTTTTGGGCACAATAACGGTTGAGCAATTAAAACAAAAGTTAGTTTTTGGCGCATACCCCTAAACTTCGGCCAGTTGTAGAGAAAAGGCTGGGCGAAGAAAGGGTCTGAAAATTTGGCTCCTAGCTTGTATTACCAATGGGTACAGCATACTAGAAAATCAGGACTTTTAAACAATATCGAAAAAAAAAGTTTGGCCGTTCGCGTGAAATGACCCATATGTCATGTAATTGCAAAACTACTGATAAGAATTTTCGAACAATGTTTATATCCAGGTGGCTAGCAACCTTCTTATCTGCTTCAATGCTTCAACTTTTACACAAATTCCTCAAGTTTCAAAACAATCTTACGTAAATATAATACGACAATTAACGAAAATTAGCTCATACAGTCATTCTACATGACTGAAACTTTTCAGCCTACCATCTGCAATTCGGTAAGTCCTCCTGCAGGCAGTTAACTGATTGTGCACTTTGCAAACAAAGTGGTTCTGTTATCATTTGGAGTAGTCGGTCGTCACTAGCAAGTCGAGTACAGGGGGCAGGCACTTTCGATGTAGAGACATCATCATCAGGACGTCGAAAAAGTACTGAAGTCAGTCACTTTATATAAAGGGGTTAGTTAGAGGGAAAGGGAGGGGAGGTGGAATGTAGGGGTGGGGTGAAGGTTTCGGAGTTTATTGGTGGTGAGGAAGGAGGAGAAAGGAGTCACTAACCCTTCTATATAAGTGAGAAACCTACTGACTGACTTAAGTACTGTTTGACGACCTAATGATGTCTACATCGAAATTGCTCGCTCCCGGTACTCGACTTGCTAGTGACGACGGACTCCTCCGAAAGGTACGTAAATGATAATTTTACTATAACTGTTAGCAAACATAATCCATTAGATTCAAAACCAAAGTGCTTCTGCATAATATTGATTTTTTAATAAAATTTTAGAGCCATCCCATCAGCTCGGATGTCTTCAATAATTCGCTTACGATTATTTTGTTATTTGTTACAGCAAATGATTCGACGGATGAGAATGCTGTAGATAGTTCGACGTTAGCAGATGTAATTTCGACAAATACAGAATCAGCCACGACGGAACAGCAAATCACTGAGACTGGTGCAACTGAACCAATTACCACTGAAGTTTTATCGACTCCATCTACTTCGACAACAGCTGAGCAAGAAGGTAATACGAGGGGGGACTCAAAAATAACGAGACTTTTGTTATAACTGTTTAATTACTCAATATTTTTACTCCAAACTTCTATCCCCTTCAAAGTACTCCCCATTAGACTGGATGCACTTGTCCAGCCGTTTCTACCACTGTTCAAAACAATTTTTAAATTCACTCACATTGATGCTCTTCAATCCCTCCAGCGATTTTTTTTTACCTCTTCCACAGTCCCAAAACGTTTTCCTTTCAGGTCCCTTTTCAGTCTGGGGAACAGAAAAAAGTCACACGGAGCCAGGTCGAGTGAATAGGGAGGGTGGACGATCGGGGTCATTCCATTTCTGGTCAAAAATTGCTTCACAGAGAGGGCGGTGTGAGCTGGTGCATTGTCGTGGTGAAAGAACCAGTCGCCACTGCGCCAAAGATCCGCTCTTTTTTTTCTGATGCTCTCCCTCAACCTCTTCAAAACTGCCAAGTATAAATGTTGGTTGACAGTTTGACCAGGAGGAACAAACTCTGTGTGCACCACACCTCTGACATCAAAAAAACAAATGAGCATCGTCTTGATGTTTGATTTCACTTGACGCGCTTTTTTTGGACGAGGTGACAAAGGGGTCTTCCATTGGCTTGATTGCTGCTTGGTTTCGGGATCATACCCATAACACCACGACTCATCACCTGTGATGACCTTGGAAAGAAAATCGGGGTCCTCTTCAATCTGATTTTTCAACTCATGGCAGGCTTCAAGACGTGCGTTGATCGTCAGACAGCAGACGTGGAACCAGTTTGGCTGCAACTCTTGTCATGCCCAAATCCTCTGTCAAAATCCTCTGAACCGTACTCCATGACAAGGTAGTCATGTCAGACAGCTGATCAATTGTCCTACGACGATCTTCACGGATCAGAGTGTTGATTTTTTCAACATTGTCGTCAGTCCTTGCGGTTGAAGGGCGCCCTGGTCGAGGTTGGTCTTCAATTGACATTTCACCTTTTTTGAAACGGGAAAACCACTCAAAAACCCGAGCCCTACTCAAGGCATCATCCTTGTAGGCAATTTGAAGCATTTCAAGTGTTTCGACGGCTGATTTCCCAAGCAGAAAGCAAAACTTTACCGCCCCGCGTTGTTCTCGGGCGTCCGCCATCACGTTTTCGCCAAAAGGGAAAAACACGTTTCACTGTAAAAATCGCTACGGTCGAACTAGTGCACTCACAGCGGGCTACCTTCGCATACTGACTCAGGAATGGTTGCCCTACACTTGCTTCTCCGTAGAGCCCACATCGAGGGATCCCCCACTCTTCTTTTCTGCCATCGAATACTCTCGATACTATCGATCCAGCCTCCCAACACATCGATGCAGTCAGAAGTTCTGAAAAGGGAGGGGATAGAATCGGTTCCCTCCTCCGCCGCGCAGCGGCGCTAGTCTCCCAATTTTATCTCCCTCCTACTGAATAGTGAAGTATTGTGATTGTCTCCATGTACGATAGTTGAAGTGTAGCTCAATTGATATGATAACGGTTTCGTGAGACTAACGTCGTGGGTTCAAAACTGGCTAACGTGTATTTTTTTTTGCTCGTAAAACTCTCGAAATGTACTTCTAAAACGTCATTCTGACCTGCATGTACAACTGATTTGAATATTCACTAAGGGATTGACTACTTGATGTTATGTAGTTTTAAGATGCGAGCTTGTGAGCATCCAGATCACCAAACTATACACATAATTCTGATCTACATGCCCAACTAATCTGCATTTTTACTAAGTGATTGACTACTTGATGTTATGTCTTTTTGAGATGCGAGCTTGCGAGCATCCAGACCACCAAACTATACACATCATTCTGATCTACATGCCCAACTAATCTGCATTTTTACTAAGGGATTGACTACTTGATGTTATGTCTTCTTGAGATGCGAGCTTGCGAGCATCCAGACCACCAAACAATACACATCATTCTGATCTACATGCCCAACTAATCTGCATTTTCACTAAGGGATTGACTACTTGATGTTATGTCTTCTTGAGATGCGAGCTTGCGAGCATCCAGACCACCAAACAATACACATCATTCTGATCTACATGCCCAACTTTTATTTTCTAAAAATATTAGCAGAGTTTTAGTCAAAACGAAATTGCCAACGATCATCTAGGACATAAAAAAATGGTTAATGGAATGGTAAAAAATGAAAACGTACTTAAATTTAATTAATGTTTGCTGAAAAATCTATAGAAACTGCAACAAATATTTTTGAATTGCCGAATTTTATTCAGTTTGTTGCTGGTTTTAACAATCTCTTTGTACTCAAATTCCGATATAATTTAACATATCACAATACAATAGGTAATTTGAGGAAATTCGTTCATACAATCATGCTGCCTGACTGGAACTTTTTCAATTTTGGCGCTCAGAAGGTCGTTTTATTTCAAAATCAAATCGATGTGTTGGGAGGCTGGATCGATAGTATCGAGAGTATTCGATGGCAGAAAAGAAGAGTGGGGGATCCCTCGATGTGGGCTCTACGGAGAAGCAAGTGTTGCCCTACGATCCCCCACCCCAGACGCCCCTCTCTTTCAACTTCCAGCCCCGTGACAGAGGTAGTCTCGTTACTTCTGGGTCCCCCCTCGTAAAATTAGATACACATTGGTTTATTACACCGTCCCGAATGGATCACTCATCAATATTTATTTATGGCAACATTGCTGTGGTAGATAGTTATACGATTTTCATGAAACTTTATGGGCTATATATATATATATATATATATATATATTCGGGAGGTTGAATGACCAGTCTAGTCTTGAGTTTTTTAGTTGTTTATTCACGACGTTTCAACCCAGGAGCTGGGTCCTATTCATGTGAATGCTAGAAATGAATCAGTATTTTGTAATTGGTAGGTAATAACTAGTTCTATATACATATTATAAGGATGAAATGATGTATGTGGAACTAGTTATTACCTACCAATTAGAAAATACTGATTCCTTGCCAATTTCTTTCTAGCATTCACATGAATAGGACCCAGCTCCTGGGTTGAAACGTCGTGAATGAACGACTAAAAAACTCAAGACTAGACTGGTCATTCAACCTCCCGAATATATACCATTTCCAAGTCAAATTGAGAATTTTCCAAACCAAATTGAGAATTTTCCAAACCAATTTGAGATTTTTCCAAACCAATTTGAGAATTTTCCAAAACAATTTGAGAATCTAGAAGAAAAAAAAGAAGAATGCTTTCTCAAAAATCAAGCTTTACGTGAGAAACGTTCTTAGTGAGTCACCGCAGGATATCGTTTTGACTGAAGTGATAGCTCGAAGCATCCCCACCATTTCATCAGCTGATTGCAAAAATTAGATGATGGACATGTTCGTGCAATTAACGAACGCAGCAGCTGGGAACCCTCCACATTGAATTTTCGTGATACCTAATTTTTCTCAAAAATATGAAAATTTCCTATTTTAAATTTTTGATTTACTTTGAAAAATTGTCACTTTGGTTTGGATGATCCCCTTCTCCTTTCTTTTGTGGAACATTCTTAGTTAGGAAAATTCTCAAATTGGTTTGGAAAAATCTCAAATTGGTTTGGAAAAATCTCAAATTGTTTTGGAAAATTCTCAATTTTTTTTGAAAATTCTCAATTCGCTCTGGAAAATTCTCAATTTGACTTGGAAATGCTATAGATATATATCACTAGTCAACCAAATACCAAATTTTATATATATATGTATATATATTTCGACTGGAAACTTTTCGTTCAATGCGATGTTGAAATCAATACCTACAAATCTATAAAAAGAGTTTTTATCTATCTTTTAATGAAAACATGTTTCTTAGGCCCTTTTTTCAAGGTTTCAGACGCCTATCACTATGCATCACGGTGGCTTTTATTTAATTTCATTAAATTAAAATATACTTACGTACATTAAAACTTCATGTTTGAATGTAGAATCCAAATACTCCTCTCACACTTTTTTTGGTACTAACGCCATCTTTATTTAATTTTTTGCTGTATCTTGGTGGAACATTTTATTGAAACGATTTATTTATGTTTTTACTATTTCGATTTCTTCCTGCATTTGTTCCCTTATAAAACTCATGCATATCAGTATAATTCTGAAACAGGAACTAATAAAACTATATATATATATATATAGGTATATGTGTGTGTGTGTGTGTGTCATTGCCGACGATAGCTCTCCTTAGGATTGAGGTAAAAATCCCGTTCTTGCGCCAAAAATCAAGCTTTCCCAATCAAAGGATGAGTTCATTAGCCACCACGTTTTGAGCAAATTAAATTGTTCAAATTCCAAAAAATGTGCTAAAAAATCACTGATATGAACAACTACTTAGATTTCATTAATCCTTGCTAAAAAATCTAAAAAACTGCAAAAAAATCAAAATGTCATAAATCTTTTTTTGAATCGCAGATTTTTATTTCATATGAATTTATTATGATATTACCATAAAATTGGTTTTTTAACAATTCCGGTGCACTCAAATTCCAATACAACTCACCTTTATTATAAGACGATAGGTAATATTTTAAAATCGCTCATACGATCATGCTGCATGACTGGAATTTTTGAAATTTTTAGAAAGGAATTAAAATCATATATTTCATTATACTTGATGGAAGAATTTGTAGCCCCTCAGAAAGACGGGAAGACGGACTAATCTTTTAGAGTGTTCGTTCAGTTTTTGACTGGATCTACTGACGACAAGACTCGACTATGAGATTGAAGAATTCGAGCAACCAGAAAAAGAATCCGTAATAAAACCTTATGTGTATGTGTGTATGTAAGTTTGAGAAAATCATTTAGAAAATCATATTTTTTTTTTTAATTTTTGGGGCCCATCTCCAATTTCTTATCGATTTCCGTTTGCAACCTGTTGCAACCTCGTTTTAAACGGAGAAGAAATTAAATTTATCATTACCCGAAGTCTGAAACTGTTTGGTTATAATAATAGTATTTTGAAATGATACCACAAAGTACGAATGTATTTCATTGAATGACCTTGTACTTATCCAAAGATGATACCCAGCGGGAAGATTCGACTACGGCTGTTCCGAAGGTGGAAGATAATGAGCTTCAAATCGCAACCACCAAGAATCCCTCAACTTTGAAAGTTCCACCTCTTCCCACAGTCCCTAAGAAGAACTCTGGTTCCATCAATAGTTTCCAAGATATTCTTAAAAAGGTCGACGATCTTGCCTCTGGCGCCATACTCGGTAACTTCGAAAAAGAGGATGCCCCTAATTCACCTCCTGAACCATCAGAGGTAAGCATCTCGATTGATTGGCGATTCACTGTTTTAGCGAATTTTTGAAGAAAATTAAGCTATTGCTCTCGCCTCAAAATTTGTAGAATGTGAATTTTTGAAAAAAATTTATGCAGAAATCCGTTTCAGGATATTCTGAATCATATTCTGAAGTTTAACGCATTTTTTAATGTATGTATGTATGTATGTATAAATGTATGTATATATGTATGTATGTATAATATATGTATGTGTCATTCCAGACGATAACTGTCCGTAGAATTGTGCTAGAAACTTCAAAAAAATTTTAAAATGTTAAGGACACAAAACGAAAGTTTAAGTTCGTTGGCCAGCATGATCGGATTACATCTTCGGGTTGAAATTTTCAAAAATGTAGTCAAAAATTTCAAAATAGCCTGTTTTTTTGCGATTTGTTGTGCGAAATAATTTTTTCAGCATACTAACATGTGGTATATTCGGAATCAGCGTAAAATTTCCTATAGGAATATGTATCTAGTTTTCAAAAATTTTAAAGTTGAAAAATCAGTCAAAAATCGGAATAATGCCGTTCGCTAGTTGTAAAAATCGGTAATATTTGCATGAAACATTGTCCAAATTCAGATTGAACTACTCTTATGGAAGTATCCCTGTATAACCAATCCTAGAACCATGCCGTTTAAAACGTAGGTAGTAGGTGTTTGTTAAAAAAGAAAAAAAAAAAAAAAAAAAAAATGCTATCACAATTGATGAGTTTACTCTGTGAAATATTCCGTTCTCCGATTCTCTCGGTCGCTCTCTTTAATGTTTTACGCTCAACTGTTTCAGGACATGATGTAGCTTTAATACTGACTGCGGCTTAGAAAATATCAGCCATGAAATTATGGAGAAGTTCTATTTACGTACGTACTAGCACGCAGACCCAAGGCCTCGCTCCCCTCGGCCGTCAGTAACGTTAATCTCAAGGCCTCCCTCCGTCGAAATCTATGAATATTTACCTATATTTGTCTTTAAATCTACAAGATTAGTTTAATAATAATAAAGTATGAGTACCTCCTAATTATTTGTAATAATATGATTCCATGTTTGTCTATCAAAATCATAAACTAAAATTTCTCTACACGATCAATAACGACTGAAATGTCGAAGATTTCTTCAAAAATTTGCTCATGGGGTCATGCTGCATGACTGCACTTTTTACATATTTTATTGTTTTTTTAACTGGGAGACCTCGTTGAAAGCTAACTGAAATGATTCCATTCAATGGAGAGCCATAATTGTTTTATTTATTTATTTGAAGCAACAAAGGTGCCTAATATAAATTTAAATAATATAGGTTCCATTTTTATGGTTGCGTAAAAACGAAAATTCAAACTGCTAAGTGATTTTGAGGGGATTCAGGCCATTGGGTTGGGATAAATAAGGTGATCTAGAAATCTGCATGCGCATACTCTCAGATGGTCACAAACCGTACAGGGTAACTCTAAACGCCAACTCGAAAAATACCACAACATTCAATCAGATTGGGCGCAATAGGTTTGGAGTTTCCTCTCTAACTGCGCGTGGGCAGTAGCCTTAGTTGATCATATTGCAATGGGATTTATGGATAATCCATGGATACTCTTTGAGGCCAACGTTCAACTACCCTTAAATTTTAGCGAGTTTGGTCTCAAGACTAGATAGTTTTTGGAGTCCACAGCGGTACAAAGGCGACGAAACTTGGTGAGACCGTATACAGCATAATCCTATATATCCTAGAAATGTTATCTGGATCGGACTGTAATTTAATAGAGTTAGCCCATGACAATGATTCACCCTGGTCGCCAACAGAGACACATACGGCCTGATAGAAAAACAGATAGACAGATACATACCCTAAACCTAAATTGTTCATAAAGTTGGGGAGAGCAAAATGCAAGTACATAGACATTTCGATTTAGAATGAATTAAACAAAACATTTTGCAACCTCCTGCATTAATATTTTGCATTCAGATTACAGTTATTATTGCAGATTCCATTAAGTTAGTTAGTTAAGTGGTCCAATATTCGACTCGGAACATGGGGGGGTAGGCTGGCTATGACGTGAATTGACCCTTCACATACCCATTATGGATTGAGTCAAATTCGATATCAGCGGCACCCCCTGTGTTAGCCCGCTCGCTGAGAAGCAGAAGTTCTGAATGCTGATCATATAAATCCTCCTCCAGTAAGGGCATCCGTTTTCATCCATTGAGGAACCATTTCAGAATAGCCAGCTTCCATAAAATCCGTTGCAATTACGACACCACTAGCCTTGGCCAATACTGGTTACGTAACTTACTTTTATCTGAAAAAATCGGATGTTGGCCAGCATTGCTGCTGATGACAGTAGCGCATCTAGAGGTTTGGTCGGTAACCTCGTAGTTTTAACTTAAAGTGGATCTCAAGCCACACTAGCTATCCCTTACGCCATTCATAGCTATCCAACAGGTTTCGCCCGTATTGTGATGGACACACCTGAACCACATCCCAAAGGGACTATGCTGGGGCACATGTGCTGCAGTCACTGCTGTTGAGTATGTTAACTCACATAAATGATTGGTTCCAGCGTCATAATGACCTCTCGACAGCTTTTTGTTGGCCAGGAATCTGAATGGAAAGGTCAAGATTTCTCCATTGCCGTAGTGTTGCTGATGGGTTCTTTATACATGCCGTCCTAGTTTTAACGTCACGCTATATTTTTTGTATTATTTATTAATTTTGGAAAATGCCTTAAAACAAACTAAGTCTGAGATTTAATTTTTCACTTTTGTAGAGCTACGGTGATTTGTTGATAGAGGAAAACTTCTTTATTTACAGGAAGACAAGACAAAGTTGAGTAACCAGATCCGAGCGGCTTTAAAGTACTACAAAGATTACAGGAAAGTGGCTGTTCCAGGGGCGGATATTCCAGATCCGTTTCCAGTCCCCAATTTCTCCAAGAAAATGGGAGGAACTCCCTTCTCATTTTACAACACCTCCATGCACGGGATGTCCAATTATGAAATCGTCCACATCAACACTAATCTCGAGAAGATGCAGGTCAGTATAATGTTATATTACCGTGTATTTTCTTGACTTTAACTATTTCCAATCACTTATTATATCTGCGTGGTGCATCATAGAGGCAAAAATATCAAAAAATATCACCGATCCACCCTATTAATCTATATTTTACTGAATGGATTTATTTAGGATGTATGTATACAGCCATATCCTTTCAATTCTTGTGTTGTGAGTGTGGCGAGCATCCAGATCACTAAATTATACCGATGACGTGAATCTACACTGCTGTGAAAATTAAAGGATCACTGTCGAAAAAACTCAGTTTCGCATTCATGGTGTCCGGATTTCACTGGGCCAAATTTTAACTTTTCATAGACATAAAAAAAAAAGTTAACAACAAATCCAAGCTCAATAGAGTGGTCCAGTCCGAAGTAAACCAAGAATACATTTTGTGTAAAAATAAATTTTCGCGTCTTCAAACAAATGGTCGCCCATCTGGTCTCTTTCAAGGGTTTACAAAAATTTCATAAACCATTGAAAAGCTGAGTTCATCCTGAATTATTTTAAAAAACCTTTAAAAATGGTTCATTATATTGTCTCATTTCAATTCGTGCTCTCGAACTTGAATCGTTTGAGGAGAGTCCATTTTTATTATTTTTTTAAAAAGGTTTTATTGAAGACAGTTGCACTCCTACCTACCAATTTTCAGGCCTCCAGTTCAGCTGAACACAAAATCCCAATAATTCAGCATCATTCTAAGAGTCGGAGAGCTTGTTGATGTCGGATAAATCTGGCATGCAGAGTTACGTGGAGGGAGCTTGGTGTGGGACACTCATAATGGCATCAAAGCGCCGTCCTCCAACCCGGACATTTTACTTTTCTCCTCGTTCCTCCAATTCTCAAGGAAACCGCCCTCGCCACGGCAATTTGGGTCTTCACTCGCACCCAACGGGTAAACTGTGATATCGGCTTTGCCCATTTTTCTGAAAGTACCTCCGCCATCCTCTTGAGAAAGCAGACGTACTCTCTGTGCAAGGATCCATCGCATGCAACAACGAGGGGTGTGAATGAACCTCTGAGATCTTCTGCAGCCGCATCACACTTTTGGTGTTTAACATTCGCTGCATTTTGTGATATGGAAGACCAGGTCATGGACTCGTAAGAGGAGGCGTCTGCGTTTACTATGCGGGTATCAAAATACGCCGACCTCTCTTGGTTCCATACTTTGTGTATCCGTATATCAGCTACCGATTTCGGGGTTCCGTCTTCGTTTTCTTGCATGACCGGTTCAAGACCAACTAAATTTCAGGCCAGGCATGCCATTTTTGCGCACTGCTCTCGCATCTGGTCATGCCCCCGTTTGACCAGCCCGCCTTTTTTACGATTCAGTGCATGACAGAGGTTCATTCATCCGCCGCACCCATCACAGTGGCCCGGCAATCCCCTTGGCTCTTTCCCGTATCTAACGTTCAATCCATTGCGGAATTGAGATGGGGAGAGGTTCAGGTCATCCCTATGTAATGGCACCACTGTGAGCCACCGTGATGAGTTGCTTGCTACAATGCTTTCGACGCCCTTCTTTGGGTTGCTAGCAATAATAATAATAATAATAATAATAATAATAATAATAATAATAATAATTCTTTATTGCCATAAACATCGTCAATTAAAACAATAGAGCAAACGTCAATTTAAAAAATAAGTAGATAAATGTCTGAGGGGAGTAGGACAAGGGTGCGGAGTGTGGAAGAAAAGGGGGGAGGCACAAAGCTCCCGAGTGTAGCCGGCCGGGGCCAGAGCGCCCCGACCGGCCCGGACCCACCCACCATGGCGGCTCCCGGGGCTACCTGCCCATTTCTGAACAGGCAGCCCTAAAAAGTGACAAAGGTCACTCTGATTCGGAAAAAACGCCAAGGGGGCCGCCCCCAGGCCGGCCGGAACACCCAAGCCACGCACCAGCATTAACACACTCATACCACAGTCACACAAATAAATAACATTCACTCCAAAACAACATACCCTTAAACCTAATATCACAGACACATAACAGTAAATAACAACAAGTCAGCATAGAGTACTATCATAAAAAATTCCTCTGCTGCAAGATAAATCTCTATGCTAAGATGATAAAAATATTACATAAATAACTTTTTATAAAATAATAATAATAACATAGCTGATAAATAGATAATGCTGTTTGATGACATAAAAACAATAAAAAGTTAACAGAAAAGGACATCAAACAGAATAGACTGTTCATCTTAAATTGAAAAATTCACTGACCGAATAGAGTTCCTTGTCAATTAAAAATTTCTTTAAAGAGTTTTGAAACAAATGAAGTGCGGAGTTAATCGGTAGAACATATTTTTGAATGTAGAGGAAAAAATGATTTATAACTACTATGACAATGTAGTGGGTGCTCTTTTTGAAAAATTCTAGACGATGGTGGGGGATGCGCAGAAGGATGTGGTTGGATCTGGTATGATGCTCATGGTTCAAGGTGTCGTCTTTAAACGAATCTCGATGCTTCAGGTAGAAAATTACTGCTTCCAAAATTAAAATCGATGGTAGAGTCAAAAGACCCTCAGACCTGAAGCGACCTCTGCAGGATGAGTTGGGTGGCAAGCCCAAAACAATCCGAACCGCACGCTTCTGGATAACAAAAATTGGCTCAAGGTTGGCTTGTGACGCCCATGAGAGAATACCGAATTTGGCGCGTGAAACAAACAATCCATGATAGGTCATGAGTGACACCTTCTTAGATGTGATTGGGCGTATTTTGCGAAGGCAGAAGCACACTGAACTGAGTTTCTTCCTGAGCTCTTTTGCATGTTGTTTAAAGCTGAGAGTTGAGTCAAGAATGGTGCCCAGGAATTTGGTGCTGAGAGCTGTAATTATAGGAGCGTTGCCCAGCAGGATGGTCGTGGGGGAGACAGATGGGGCCCGAGCACTGAAAAGAATTACATTTGTCTTGCTATCGTTTAGCAGAAGATGGTTGTTAAGCGCCCACTGCTTAAGCAGGATGAACTTCTCTTGAACAAGACGAATGCATTCCTGCTCAGAAACTGCAGACACAATGAAGTTCGTGTCATCTGCAAAGTTAATGACTTGTGTGTTTTTATCAAGCAACACTTCAGGTAGGTCATTAACCATTATGAGAAATAGAATGGGTGCAATCAGGCTGCCCTGGGGAACTGATCTCGTGAGGTACTTACTAGTAGACAGATGAGGTCCAGATTTTCCCATAATTTGCACAGACCATGGCCGCTGGGTGAGGTAGGACTTCCGATAAGTCACCTTTTTTTGGAATAGGCGTAACAAGACCATGCTTCAAAAGGTCGGGAAAACAGCCTGTACTGAAGGAGGTATTGAAAATGTCACATAGCACAGGAGCGATTGTTCCTATGACATTTTTGAAAATAGCAGCGGGTACTCCATCAGGGCTACCAGTAGTGTTTTTTAGCTTGTGGCAAGTCTCTATAATTTCATTGGCCGATACTGGGGCAAGGAAAAAGCTGGTGGATCGGCACTGCAAGGCAGCTGCTGCCTTGTGAAGCTCGGGGAATCCATGATGGGTAATGGAAGAGCTGTACTTTCCAAAATGGTCCGAGAAAAGCTCGGCCAAGGTCGAAGGATCAGTTATCAACGAGCCATTGTGCATTAATTTCGGAGGTACAATTGTGCATTAATTTCGGTGATAAATATGAAATATCATATTTATATTTGATTTGATTTTTTTTTTGATATTTTTTATTTATATATTTGAATTATTTGCGTGTTCACGTGTTGGATTGTGTATTTACTACTTAAAATGTCTACTCCCCCACACCGCACAGAGCCTGTCTCTTGGTGTTGGGGTAATTCCATACATCCTCCACTTAGATTATTGAAGGCACTTATTTTTTACACGCCACAATGTTCGTTCTTGTTTATTTTGTCTTACGCTGGAATAAAGCTTTCATTCATTCATTCATTCATTCATTCATATTTGGGTGATTCGATCCCTTCGTGCTACCACCTCGGCCGCATTGAGCACTCTCTCTTCCGTGTGAACTTCGCTTATTCTCTCTTCATGGTGGTTTATATCGAAGTTGCTAAAATGTCACATAGCACAGGAGCGATTGTTCCTATGACATTTTTGAAAATAGCAGCGGGTACTCCATCAGGGCTACCAGTAGTGTTTTTTAGCTTGTGGCAAGTCTCTATAATTTCATTGGCCGATACTGGGGCAAGGAAAAAGCTGGTGGATCGGCACTGCAAGGCAGCTGCTGCCTTGTGAAGCTCGGGGAATCCATGATGGGTAATGGAAGAGCTGTACTTTCCAAAATGGTCCGAGAAAAGCTCGGCCAAGGTCGAAGGATCAGTTATCAACGAGCCATTGTGCATTAATTTCGGAGGTACAATTGTGCATTAATTTCGGTGATAAATATGAAATATCATATTTATATTTGATTTGATTTTTTTTTTGATATTTTTTATTTATATATTTGAATTATTTGCGTGTTCACGTGTTGGATTGTGTATTTACTACTTAAAATGTCTACTCCCCCACACCGCACAGAGCCTGTCTCTTGGTGTTGGGGTAATTCCATACATCCTCCACTTAGATTATTGAAGGCACTTATTTTTTACACGCCACAATGTTCGTTCTTGTTTATTTTGTCTTACGCTGGAATAAAGCTTTCATTCATTCATTCATTCATTCATTCATATTTGGGTGATTCGATCCCTTCGTGCTACCACCTCGGCCGCATTGAGCACTCTCTCTTCCGTGTGAACTTCGCTTATTCTCTCTTCATGGTGGTTTATATCGAAGTTGCTACCAGCTAGTAGTACCCAAGGCTCTCTCTGAGGATTTGAAATTTATTGGGACAGATTTAACGGGGTCCTCCAACGCCAGGCCTCCAGACTTCAGTGGCAACTCTAATAATTCTGCTTCCAGATCACTCACTGGTTCCCCAAGAACAGCAGGGACAAAAATGTGGCGAATAGCATTTCGCAGTGGTTCGTATTCACCATCACATCCACGACCCTCCGGGTGAGTTGTTTTACACTGGTGAAATTTCTCCTCGCATTTTACGTTTCAGACTATTCTGAACCACTCTCTTTCCTTGTCTTTCTCTCTCATTCTCTGTGCATGTCCGCAAATCCTTGTAACAAACTTAATTTCCTCAATATTCAACCCGTTCTTATGAAATTTTCATGGTATGTGCGGGTTAGGGTGAAGATGGTCCTCTATGAATGTCGTTGCTCCCAAATCAATTCTTCACTCGGCGCTTGCGTAAACGTATATTCCATCAACCATCATTTTCTCATGCTCCCGTTGTCCGACCTCGCTGAAATTTGGGAGATAGGTGGAAGAGGTTAAATTGAGCATTCCCTAGCAATTTCAACATAATCCTATCATTGATAATATGTGTGCGGGTTAGGTTGCAAATCGTCCACTATAAATTCCATACTTCTCAAATCACCACTCCATTTTGTCATGCAAAAACGTAAATACCTTCAAGCATCACTTTTGTACGCCCTAGTCATCCGATCCCGCTCAAATTTGGTGCATAGTTGGAGGACAATGATTTAATTATTCCATGTTAATTTCAACCTGATTCCATCATTATTAGCTCCTGCGCATGCGCAAAAGTGTACTCCGAGAACAAGGTTTAATTTTCATCAGATTTTGATTACATTTTCTGGGAATTTGTGGGTTAGGCTATAAATTGTACCCTACCAATTTCATTTTTCTCAAATCATCGGTCCATTCTGCGCATGTGCTAACGTAAATTACTTCAAGCATCATTTTCCCGTTTTTTCAAACATCGTTACTGTGAAGCGTAAAATTGCGGGGTCTTGGAATTGTAAATGTGTGAACACCCTTCTCGGAGGCACGATGCGCCATGTTCTGATCACATATTGCATACGGGGTTTAATAATTATAGACCGATGAACTGCGTAGAAGGGCTATCTAACACAGAAATAATAAACCATTTTGCAATAATTTGCAGCGTTTTTGATTAGGTATCTATTCGAAAGTTTGCCAAAATCTTGGCTAACTCAGTATTTATGGATTATGACATGATTCAGAAGAAAAAGAAGCGTATATATAATAAAATTATATAGTTAATTAGATATTAACTAATATTGACGGGTATGAAAGTATAGAAAAATATGAATGAATGCTGGGTGTGTGAGTGTGTTTGAGTATGTGTGTTGTACAGGGTGCGGCAGCATAACTTCCTTTTTTTAAAACTTAATAAAACGCATTGTATGAATCAGAAAATTTTTATTCGTTTTTTATAATATAGGCACATACATAAAGTTTTGTTTTACCAATTTTGAAGATCAAATCAGGTAGGTGACGTCCCCCATTCTCCATACACTGAGTAAACCGATTTCTGGCGTTTGTCATGACTCCAGCCAGTATAGCAGGCGTTATGTTGGCAATTTCTTCCTGGATGTTGTTCTTCAAATCTTGTAGGGTCCTTGGACGGTTCACATAAACACGAGATTTCAAAAAACCCCATAGAAAAAGTTGGACTTAGGGGACATTTGGTTCCAACAAGACGGTGCAACGGCACACACTTCAAGAGCATCGATGGCTGTTTTGAGGGAACACTTCCCGATTTGACCCTTTGTGACATTTTTCTATGGGGTTTTTTGAAATCTCGTGTTTATGTGAACCGTCCAAGGACCCTACAAGATTTGAAGAACAACATCCAGGAAGAAATTGCCAACATAACGCCTGCTATACTGGCTGGAGTCATGACAAACGCCAGAAATCGGTTTACTCAGTGTATGGAGAGTGGGGGACGTCACCTACCTGATTTGATCTTCAAAACTGGGTAAAACAAAACTTTATGTATGTGCCTATATTATAAAAAACGAATAAATATTTTCTGATTCATACAATGCGTTTTATTAAGTTTTAAAAAAAGGAAGTTATGCTGCCGCACCCTGTGCAATAAGAATTCCTGTAGGAAAAATGTATCTGCGTGTATTTAATAATTAAGTAACCTGAATTATTAAATAATATTGAGGTAACAAATCGATATTTCACTTACCTCACTGTATTCACGGATCGAAATTGTTTCCAAATAGAATGATGTGGTGGATGATCGTAATAATTACCAAACGTGCTGCTCAGTGAACAACTCAGAAGCAAGTAGGGGACGCAGGAACAGGCTCCTGTGATAGCATTTCGTCCCTGGCTGTATGGGATCAGTTATGCAAGTAAAATTATTGCAAATCGTAAAGGGGTCATGAAAGCGTGTTTTGGTAAAAACATTAGATTTGAAGATTTTCCAATCATTATGAGGGGTTCCTCAGGATTATGAGGATTCCTCTTCGTCTCTGAGTACTAAAATTAAACTTTTTAACCTCCGGTACCATAATTCTGAAGAAGCACAAGACGACAAAACCACAACAGCAACGAAACGACTTACATGTTTTTAAAGCTGAAAATTCTAAACGTTCCGAGGGGCGGGAAATCAATCAAATTGGAGGGTCCTATTGAGCTGTTAGTGCTCCTTGTTTTTTTTTCTGTATGGAAAATTTGAAAAATTGAATATTTCACTTAAATTGTTGTTTCGCTTAACTGTTTCCAAATAGAATTACGAAGTGAATGATTGTTCAAACGTCCTGCTCCGTAAAAAAACTTGAAAGCAAGTGAAGGTCGAGCCGACTCGCAGTCTAAAATCGGGTTACACCCTCGCGTTGTTGCGGGATTCGAATGTCACACCTTTTTCTCGGAGGTATTTCGCATCTTTCCCTTCTGGATATCGTCGTTGAATTATTACGTGGATATTGTCGACAAGCTCTAGATGGTTTCTGAACCCCTGATACTTCTCTACCTATTTTTCTTGCAATGAAATGATGGCCCATCCCCGAAAATTAACTTGGGAGATTCAACGTTATCGTATTTGTAATCACCTAATCGATAGCTTTAAATTGAGCCCAAACTCGGCTTTGCTACGTTAAACCAATTGCCTAATGTTTGGTCCACTCCCGAAAAACCATTTCAAGTTTTTAATTTTATTTAATTCGTCGTCTCCCAATCAATAGTTTTAAAATGAACCCAAACTCGAAGGTTCGACGTTGAGTCAATTGCCCAATTTATGGTCCACCCCCCCTGAACATATAATTTGGGGTATTTATTTTATCTTATTTGTACTCATCTAATCAATAGCTTTAAAATGAGTCCAAACTTGAAGATACTACGTTAACTCAATTGCCTAATTGAGGACCCACCCCCAAAAATAATAACTTGGGGTGTATATTGTATTGTATTCATTATCTCTCAATCAATAACTTTTGAATGAGTACAAATTATGGTGAGTAATTTGAGCCCCAAACCTGAAGATACTACGTTAACTCAATTGCCTAATTGTTGACCCACCCCCAAAAATAATAATTTGGGGTGAATATTGTATGCATTATCTCTCAATCAATATCTTTTGAATGAGTACAAACTCGAAGGTTCTACGTTGAAGCAATTGCCTAAATGTCGGCCCACCCCCAAAAATAATCATTTGGGGTGTTTATTTTATAATATTTGTACTCATCTAATCAATAGCTTCAAAATGAGCCCAAACTCGAAGGTTCTACGTTGAGTTTATTGCCCAATTTTTGGCCCACCCCCAAAAACTAATTTGGAGATATGACCCACCCCTATCCTTAATCTGATGTGATGTCAGAAATGGGAGGTTACTGATTAGTAGGTTCAAAGGAAGATTTGATTTTAAAATTTGGAGGGAACGGTAGGTGCCAGATGTGAACAAACATTTGATGGGGAGGAGAGGATACTGACAGGTGGAAAAGAAAAAAAAAAAAAGGGAACAGCCACTGGAGGAGGAGGTGGTTTGAAAAAAAGTCCAGTCATGCAGCATGACCCCATGAGCGAATTTTTGAAGAAATCTTCGACGTTTCAGTCGCTATTGATCGTGTAGAGAAATTTTAGTTTATGATTTTGATAGACAAACATGGAATCAAATTCTATCTACAGCATGGTTCTAGCCTCAAACAGCATGGTTCTAGGATTGGTTATACAGGTATACTTCCATAAGAGTAGTTCAATCTGAATTTGGACAATGTTTCATGCAAATATTACCGATTTTTACAACTAGCGAACGGCATTATTTCGATTTTTGACTGATTTTTCAACTTTGAAATGTTTGAAAACTTGATACATATTCTTATAGGAAATTTTACGCTGATTCCGAATATACCACATGTTAGTATGCTGAAAAAATTATTTCGCACAACAAATCGCAAAAAACAGGCTATTTTGACATTTTTGACTACATTTTTGAAAATTTCAACCCGAAGATGTAATCCGATCATGCTGGCCAACGAACTTGAACTTTCGTTTTGTGTCCTTAACATTTTAAAATTTGTTTGAAGTTTCTAGCACAATTCTACGGACAGTTATCGTCTGGAATGACACATATATACATACATACATACATACATACATACATACATACATACATATATACATACATACATACATACATAAAAAAATGCGTTAAACTTCAGAATATGATTCAGAATACCCTAAAACGGATTTCTGCATAAAAATTTTTCAGAAATTCACATTCTACAAATTTTGAGGCGAGAGCAATAGCTTAATTTTCTTCAAAAATTCGCTAAAAGGCGGGAACTAAAACAGCTGATGGATGAGTCTAGGAGGCCATGGCTGTGACGTCAGAGGGGGGCTGTAACGTCACATGCCTCTTATCAGTCAGCTGGTGATAACCTGATTTACAGTCTTAACTAAGATTTCTAAAGGTGGGAGTAAAATAAGGCGGTAACTCAATTTTGAATTTTGAGCGGGAAACCCCCACTACCTTCCATAACCTGACAACACTGATCTAGAAGGCTGTGATATGACGTCACACGTGACGTCATTCAATATGGCCAACCTATTACCAACTGATTTTAGGTTACCTGAAAGGTTAATTTGAAAAAAAGCGGGAATTTCAAATTTAGGCGGGGAAAAAACAGGTGGCTACACTGATCTAGAAGGCTGTGGAATGTGACGTCAGAGGGGAGGGGTGTCAATAAGCTGATTGACCGTTACTTTTAGGTCTGAATGGAGGAGGGGGAGGGGGTTAAGGCGGGAACTCAATTTTGAATTTGAGCGGGAAACCACCATTTCTATAATACTGGCAACACTGATCTTGAAGGCTGCGGAAAGTGACGTCAGCATGACGTCAGACGTAACGTCACCAAGATGGCCGACCTCTTATCAGTCAGCTGATGATAGGCAGAACATTCATTTTTACACTACTTGGGTGTATGCCTATCCCTTGCTAAGGGATTTTTGAAAAGCCACGTATCGTACTTGTGGCCTCTTTTGGGTTGCTTCAGCTAATTTTTCGACGTTTTGAACCCAACTTTGGACTTTTAGCGAATTTTCTTAGAAAATAAAGCTATTGCAATGGCTCCAAAAATTTTAAAATAAAAATTTTCAAAAATTTTCTTAATCGAAATCTGTTTTGAGGCATTCTGAAATGATTCCAGGATTTTAACGCTTTTTTATATGTTTATATATATATGTATATATACATATGTATGTGTCATTCCAGACGATAACTCTCGATAGCATTGAGATAAAAACTTCGTTCTTTCGCTTATTGAGATAAAAACTTCAATTTCGCTTATTTGGTGATCAATTATGTTCAATACTAATTGCATGTGATTTAAAGCGTCTTTGAGAACGGCTGCTGAAGATTCGATTGAATTAAATACTTGGTTCATTGAATCTAATTTTTCTTTTAATTGTTTGTTGTTGAAATTTAATTTTTCAATTGTTTTATTATATTCCATGATAATTTGTTCCACGAGGGTATATTGGTTTTTAATTTGGTTTTCCATCGAAACATCTTTTTGTTTAAGATTTTTAATTATTTTTTCGTATCGCACTCTATCTTCTTCGTCTAAATTTCCAGTAATTGCTTTAACTATTGAACCTAATCCATTGATTAAACCTCTTTTCCGTCTGTTAGTGTTCTCTAGTAGTTTAGGGCAAAGGTTTCTGAATTTTGTCAGTACTCTGTCATAGGTATGGGCAAATACGGATAAGTATTCGTCTACTTTGTCTTCTAGTCGTTTATACCTATTGGCATATTTAGTACAATTGGTGTAACTACGGTCAAGGTTCGTTAGTTGCTTGTATAACGTCTTGAGTTCATAGCTGTGGACTAAGGTATGTTCTGAGTTTTCGACGAAGGCTCCCTCGAGTTGGATCGGTAAAATACCACCGGTTCCTTGGAGGTTTTTAATTTCGGCCGCCCAGCTGGCAGCTGTTAAGATCCTGGAAAAATATTACTGAGGTTCATCTTCTAGTCTCCCAAGTAAGATTTCTCCTATCATGGTTTCTCTAATTTTTGGTATTTCCATTACGGATGATAGTTTTTTTTTCTATTGTTAAATTTTTAGCGTATTGGCAAAGGTATACTCCACAGTCATCATTGTTAGTTTGGATTGGAATATCCTTTACATTGATTAGTTCCCATTTTAATGGCTCTGATGATTTTACTTTTTGTTTGAATTCTTCATTCAGGTATTGTTTAATTAAGTTCATTATAGGAGTTCCATTTTTCAATAATGAATCATAGTATTCTATTCTTTTTAATTTAGGTCTCACTACAATGAGTCGCCAATGACTATTTTCAAATATTGGGAAGAGTACTATATCTTTTTCGAAAATATTTAATCTTTTCGCATAAGTTTTAACTCTTTCATATCCTCCTGCTTTGAGAGATATGTATAGGAAGGTGTCAAATGTGTGTATTTTAGGTGCATCTGATAGATTATTATTTCTGTCATTTATTAGCTTTAGGTAGAAGTTAATTATCATGTCATTTAACCAGCTTTTTCCTTTAAGGGTCAATAGGTCTTGTCTACGTATAGTCATATTAAATTGTTTCGCTACTATTTCTAGCGGGTCTTTGTCTTCTCTAACGGCTTCGTCTATGTTTGTCGACTGTTTTTCCGTTATTGTTTTTCGGGGTCTTTTGACGTTTGAAGGATGAATTTTAGTTTTCTGGTTATGATGTCTTCTATCTATTTCAATAGTTCCTGTCTTTTCATTTTTATCAGTTACCTTTTCCTTGTTATATTTTACTTTAGTTTTGTCTTGAATTTGCCTAGTTTTAACGTAAATTTCTTCCGGTAATTCTGGAATGTTTTCTCTAGTTTTATTTTTCGATTCTATAGTTGTTTCCTTTTTATTTTGTGATTTATTGAGGATGATTTCATACAACGTTTTGACTCTTTGTTTATGTTCAGTTGTGTAATTGTTTATCATTCTTTCCTCGAACTCTAGTTCTATTGGAGGGTTATTGTTAATATGGCCATTAATTATTTCAAATGGTGTCATTTTAGTTGTTTGATGTATGTATTGTATTATTATACGCTAATATAGCAAATTTCATTTTTGTTTGAATCGAATCTGTTTTATAATTTTTATCATTACTTAGAAGTCTTAAGTGTTCGATTAAGGTGGAATGAAATCTTTCAATCGGCGAATTCGAATTTGGGCTTTGTGTACTAGTAAAGTGAATAGTAACCTTGTGAAGGGTTAGGAGTTCTTTTAATAATTCACTATTAAATTCTGCTCCATTGTCACATACCACTTGTTCCATTAAACCATGGTGGTTTATGAAATCTAACAATTTATCGCAGGTTTCGACACTAGAGGCAGAGTTTACTGGGTAAGCTGAAGCGAATTTTGAAAATTTATCGATTATTGTAAGGAATTTTTGTCCTTCAACTGTAAACTTATCTATATGTATGATTTCGAAGGGTTTCTTCGGTGTAGGGGTTAGATTAAACTTTGGTTTCAACGGGTGGCGATCATATTTGCATTTAAGGCAAAGTTCACATTGGTTGATGTAGTTTTGAATAGTTGTTTTTAGGTTAGGCCAGAAATAATGTCTTTTAATTTCTTCGTACGTTTCGTCTATCCCTCGGTGATTATTCACTCCTTTGTGGTAGTGATTGAGGATTTCAATCTGTTGATCTCTGTCTTCAACGTCTAATAGTATTTTGTTGTGTTTATTCAAATTTAATTTTCCGTTTTTGAAATACATCGTCAGCGTTGTTGCAAAGATCGGGTAAATGTCCGTTTCGAAATAGATTCCGTATGATTTATTGGGAGTTATATATTCTTTAACGAAATTTATTATATGAGTTTCTAGATTTGTTTCCGGAAAAGTTACATTTATTCTGTTCTTTCAACGAATATAACCATTCTAGGGGTTTGTGGTCAGTTCTGATTTCAAACTTTCTACCATAGAGGTAACTACGGAAATGTTTGGTTGCCCAGACTATACCAAGTAGTTCTCTCTCTATTGTACTTAGTTTGGTTTCTGTTTGATTGAGCGTTCTTGAGGCGTATGCCACAGGAAGGTCTGAGTTGCCGTAAGGTTGGCTTAAACAAGCTCCGAGTGCAACTCCACTCGCATCAGTTGTTAAAATAAATGGCTTATCCCATTGTGGATATTTCAGTATGGGGTCGTTTATCAGAACGTTTTTGCATAGTTCAAAACTCCTTTTGTATTCGGGGTCATTTATGTCAATTTTGGCTCCTTTTTTCAAACATTTTGTTAGGGGTTTTGTGAGTTTAGCTAAATCTCGAATAAACTTTCGGTAGTATCCTAACAGTCCTAAGAAGGCTTTGATTTCCTTATTAGTTTTTGGGATAGGATATTGTTTAATGGCTTTTATTTTTTCCGGGTTAGGTTTAATTCCTTCTGGGGTAATGATATGCCCTAAGTAAGCTATTTCTTTTTTCAAAAATTCAGATTTATCTAGTTGTATTTTTAGATTAGCTTGTCTTAGTCTTGTTAATACTTTTCTTAGTTTGTCAATATGTTCTTGTAGGCTTGAACTAAAAATTATGATGTCATCCATAAATACTGCGCATGTTTCGCCTTGAAGTCCGCGTAATACGGTATCCATCATTTTTGCAAAGGTAGGGGGTGCATTTTTTAATCCAAATGGCATTTTTCGGAACTCGTATCTACCTTGATTTACAGTAAATGCTGTTTTTGCCATACTATTAGGGTCTAATTCAATTTGGTGGAATCCTGAGTAAAGATCGATTGTTGAGAAATAACAAGAGTTTCCTAGATTGTTTAATACGTCTTCGATTAGTGGAAGTTCGTATTTTTCGTCCACTGTTTTTTGATTCAAATTTCTAAAATCAACAACTATTCGGAATTTTTGTTTCCCACTAGCATCTAACTTTTTTGGTACTATCCAAATTGGACTGTTCCAAGGTGAATCAGATTCTTGAATTATTTTTTGAGCTAACATTTTATTGATTTGAGTTTCCACTTCTTTTTTGTATATTTCAGGGTATCTGTAGGGTCTAGTATATACTGGTACCTCGTCAGTTGTATTTATTAAGTGTTTAGTGGTTACTGTCGTACTAAGTTCCTCTCCTTCATTATAAATTAAGTCAGAGAACTCTTTTAGTAAGTTAGTAAGTTTTTCTTTTTCTTCGTTGTTAAGGTGTTCAGTCCTTATTAAACTTTCATTGAGTTTGGGCTTTAATTTTTTTATTTTTTGCATTGATATATTGTGATAGTTAGAATTTTGATCGGTTATTGTTTTTTCGTCAATTTTTTCAGCTTTTAATTTAATGGGATTAATTTTTATTTGTTTATCATTATTATTATTCACCATCAAATAAGCTTCATGATTTTTCACTTGAACAATACAGTTCGGAATCTCAACTTTATTATGTTCTTTATGTTGAATTAACGCAGGACCGTTAGTTATGTTGGGGACCTTTATTTTTACTTGATGAATTTTTCGGGGTTCTAAAGTCATCGTTTGAGGTGTGTCACAATCATGATAATACAATGGTATTGATCGTTGTTCTAGTACAAATAAATTTTTATCAAATAGACATCGGGCACCGACTTTTCTGGCCAAGTCCGTACCAATTAACATATCAAAATCTTTATGGAAATTGAATACATGAAATTCGTTATTGTGATTATTCTTACATTTAAGTATCTTAGACAGTGGAAGTATTACACATTGTTTACCCTTTGTTTCTCCATGAGGAGTTACTACTTTAAAATTTGATTTTCTTTTATATTCCTTGAAAAGATTATCAGCTATAATTTCCTTTACAAAGCTACGGGTACTTCCAGTGTCGATCATAATTCTTAAATTATGCTTATCCGATACGATGTAAGGCAACGAATTTCCGACTGTTACGTTAAGGTAGAAAACTCGTCCTCCTCCTCGTCTCCTAAAAAAGGACTCTCATCAATTGAGTCGATTTCCATGTTAGGATCGTTTTCGGGGGGATCATTGCCTTCCATCATATTCATTGGATATGTGGTGGTAGTAGTTCTAGCACTCATTGGTGTTGGGTGCTGTTTGTTATTGTTATTAGGCGATTGTGCCTGTTGCGGAGGTTTTGGTTTAAAATTACTCTGTTGTATTACTTGTTTTCCTTGCTGTATAAACTGTTTCTTTTGAAACTGGTTTGATTGGTGCTTTGAGTTCTGTTGCGAGCTGTTCTTATTTTTATCGAAACCTTGTTGACCGGAGGGTCCACTAAAGTGTTTCTTCTGATTATTATGATCAGAATTATTTTTACTGGGGTTATTCCTATAAGAAGGAATAAATTGAAAGTCATTAATAAGGATACTCGCAGCAGCACCCATGCTTGTTGGATTTTTGGTTCGCATTAATGAACCAAGGGGTTCGTTTAGCCCTTTTAATAGGCACCTAAGTCCTAGTTTTTTAACGAAAGGAACGACAGCGTTCGGATCTAGCTCTTGTCTAACTTGAACATATGCTATCGCAAGGTTTAATTGTTTGTTAACTTTCTCATAGAATTTGAAAGCGTCTTCATGGGAATTTTGCTTAAAACCGCACAGTTCTTGTACTAATGTCCAAACATCTCTTTTATCCGAGAAATTGTCCAAAAGCGCTGCTCTTAGGTCAACCCATGTTCCTACTTCATGAGAACATAATGTTTCGGCCGCTGGCCCTTTAATTTTAGACAAGATGCAATTCAAAAGATATTCATTCTGGAAATCGTTAGGATCATTTGCATTGATGAATTTGTTTAATAATTTGTCGCTAATGGTTATAAACCTATCAAGCAATTCAGGTTCACCTGAGAATTCAGGGACCATGGAGAGGTACTCCTTCTTAAATTGTGGAGGTTGTGCTTGTTGTTGCTGCATGGTTGTCGAGATATCGTTAAGTTCTGTTAATAATTGAGATAAATCGAATGATGAAATTGGACTTACAGGACCAAGGTCAGCATCTGCTTGGCTGCATCCAGGTTGTGCCACTTTCGTCCTTGTAGTTTCTCGTGACTGCTCGCTCGTTGCCGTCTTCTTCAGGTTTTCGGCTCCCTCAATGGGTCGATTCCGACGATTCCTGAAGTAGAGACTGGAAGTTGTAGGTGTCTACCCAAATTGCCGTAGATACGACGCTGGACCTCACGATGAGTCGATTCCAGTGGGTAGTCCTCTCTTGACTGCGCCAAAGATCTCACGAATGTGGGAGCTTAAGTTTTTAAAAAACTTTATTTGAAAATTACAAAAGTAATAGATTGAGTAAACTACGAAATGACGTGTGGGCTTGAGTAGTGTCGAGACGAGAGTGACGGGTCTGGAAGAGAAGGGGTTATATATACCCTTCGTATCCGGCTGCAGGAAAGCTGAGTCTGCTTTATTTCTCTGAGGCAATAGTTTTTGTGTCGACTCGGCGGTTCCCAGAGTCTGGACGTGACGATATACTGCTGAGGTGTCAGGTTGAGGGTCTGTCATCTGAGATAATTTATATACATATGTATGTGTCATTCCAGACGATAACTCTCGATAGCATTGAGATAAAAACTTCGTTCTTTCGCCAAAAAATCAAGCATTTCAAAAGAAAGGATGAGTTCGTTGGACAACACTTTTTGAGCACATTAAATTGGTCAAATTTCAAAAAATGTACTTAAAAAATCACTAAAAAAGGCAAAAAACCGCTAAACATTAACTAATTTCTATTTTTTAGCAGAATGCTACTCGAAAAAAATTAATCGAACATGAACTAGGACATTTAAAAATTTAAGCACAAAATTGTACTGAAAAATGTACTTAAATTTCATTAAAATAAGCTAAAAATCGATAGGAACACTTGAAAAATTTGTTAAAATCCACAAAATCGTTTGTTCATTGGAATATTACTGACAAAAAGTTAGATTGCTATATAATGTATAATAAAATTTTTATTTGTCCCCAAAGTGCTCAAATTTCAACAGAATTTAACATAAATGTAATACGACCATTTATGAAAATTCGCTCATACGATCATGCTGCATGACTGGAACTTTTTTCTCAACAAAGTCGTGTTTCAATTTTAGGTTGTCAGACTGAAATAGTAAACTATCTTGAATGGTAGTAACTTTTACAAAAGGAAGCTAAATATATACGTATGGTTTTCCAGTTGATACTCTCTGGATTTGATCCATACTACATACTCCATACTACATTTCGTCCACATTTAACTTTCTTATTTTCAAATGAGCTTGTTATAAAGTGTTGTATCTTTTGAATTTGTATTCGTTTCCCGCTCCCGCCATACTAAGGTTTCGTCTGTTACCGCTAGGTGTTATCAACACTCACTGATCATTTCCTTTTAAATATAGTAAGCAGTGCTTTTTTCACCGTACAACGTGTCTTTTCTCTACCCGGGTTTTCCACAAGTATTTCATTATTTCTTTAATATAATATATATCCCAGAGGATATAACAGTGGCGACGAGTTTTTTACGATCCCGTGAAGTGCGATTTCGACAACACGGCTTCGAGTTTTTACCGTTTTACGACTGTGATTCGATCGAGTACGAATCAAGTATGCCTGCTCTTCCGCCACCCACAATATTCCAGATGGGTAAGGGATCCTGGAAAATTTTCCACAAACGAATGGTAAATACATTCATCACGTATTCCGTGACAGATATTAAAATAAAAAAGGCATATTTAATTGCGTCGCTGGGGGATGAGGTCTATCATTTACTGTGCAGTCTCTGTGTTCCGCTGGAACCAGACGACGAATCGTTCACATTCGACGAACTGACAAAGCTATTAAACGAACATTTCCGACCTGCTAAACCGAAATTTGCGGCCAGGCAACTATTTTATAATGCCCAACAAGAGGATGGCGAAGATATCACCACTTTTTCGGCACGAGTTCGCTCATTAGCCAGCGAGTTTTCATTTGGAACCGAACTTAACATTCTAATTCGCGATATTTTCGTAATGGGACATAAAAATAAATCAATAAAAGATAGATTGTTCAAGGAAGACCCATCCAAAACAAAGTTTAACCTTGCAAAAGCTATGGAAATAGCTGTTTCTAAAGAAGTTTCCGCTAAACAACACAACTTCAATGAAGTGGCGGTGAAAACAGAACGCGACGATTTGTCGTTTATGCGAGGTAAGCAAAACAGATATCGACCAGAAACGTCAAAAATATTTCCATTGTGGTTGGAAATCACATGAATCACGTGATTGCAAATTCAAAAACGCCAAGTGCGATCGCTGTTTAGCAATCGGACACATTGCTAGCTCCCCTGCATGCCCACAGCGAGGAAAATTTAAAGTAAAATCCCAGAAGAACAAGCTTCATAGTGCAAAGAAACCGCACAAACACCAATTTTTAACTCATGAGGACCATCACGGTATTGCTAGTGATGACGACAGGGACATAGAACTGCAAGATCCTTTTTTCGTCTACTGTCTCAGCCAAACAAACACGATGACGACGTTAACAAGCCCGATCCGTTTTTCATCAACTTAAACGTAGCTAGTCATACTGATAGTTACGAAATCGACACTGGTTCGATGCATAATGTTTTTTCAATGGATTTTTATCAAAAACGTTTTCACAATTTCTCACTTTCCAAAACTAATATGATACTACATGACTATGTTGGAAACAAAATCAACCCATATGGGAAGGTGACTTTGCCTGTTGCACATACTAATTATAACGGCAATATGGATTTTTATGTAATTGCTGGGGGAGGGCCCCCCCATGATCGGTAGGGAAGGGTTGGTTCTTCTCAAAGATGGTTCCTGGCTACGTGGAATTTTAGCCTACCAGGAGGCGGTGAAACTTCCAGAAGCCCCTCCAGATGTTTCGGAGATTTTACAGGAATTTCCTAAAATCTTTTCGGAAGATAAAGGTACTTACCCCCATGAGAAAATTTATTTGAAATTGAAGAAAGGTTCTCAGCCCGTCTTTTTGAAAGCACGCACATTACCAATCGCTCTCAAAGATAAGGTGGAAGAAGAGATATCAAGATTGGTCAAAGCTAAAATTTTAGAACCTGTTGAACACAGTGCTTGGGGAACACCAATTGTTCCAGTGTTAAAACCCAACGGAAAAATTCGCATCTGTGGAGATTTTAGGCTAACACTAAACCCCCAGTTGGAATCTACTGGTCATAGTTTACCAAGGGTAGACCACCTATGCGCCAATTTTGGTGGTGCTACTGTGTTTTCACGGATTGATCTCGTGGATGCCTACCAACAATTACCTTTATCCGAATCATCAAAAGCCTTGACTACCATTAATACTCACTTGGGATTGTTCCGTTATACTCGATTATGTTTTGGTATTGCGTCTGCGCCTCATTCTTTCCAAAAAGTCATGACGTCACTACTTCGTGGCTTGAAGGGTATTGGGTCTCAGACGACATTTATATCGCAGGCCGTACCAGAAGGGAACATAATGAGCGACTACGTGAAGTCTTGAAAATTTTAGATGCAGCGAACTTGAGGGCTAAAAGAAAAAAATGCGTTTTTGCTCAAACTTCCATCCAATACCTGGGGCATAGATTTGATAAGGATGGATGTCACATGACTGACGACCACATCAAAAGTATTGTCGACGCTCCTCCTCCGACGAATACAGCGACATTAAAATCATTTCTGGGTATGATAACCTTTTATATAAAATTCATCAAAAATGCAGCGGACGTTCTCCAACCCCTCTATGCGTTACTAAAAAAGGACACCAAATGGATTTGGTCCCAACGTTGTCAAAGATCCTTTAAACAAATCAAGAAAATCCTTACGTCAAAGCCAATTCTCACTCATTTTGACCCGCAACGACCCTTATGTTTGACAGTTGATGCTTCATCAATAGCTGTCGGCGCGGTCTTGGCTCATAAATTTGGAAATTGCACCAAGCCGATCGCGTTTGCCTCGCAGGTACTTTCAGATGCACAAAGAAAATTCCCTTCAATTGAGAGAGAAGCATATGCCATCTACTATGGTATCATGAAATTCAAAGATTTCCTTTTTGGTAGATCTTTTGAATTGGTGACTGACCATCGTCCTCTCCTCTACATTTTTGGTGACAAGAAGGGTTTGCCCATTTACGCAGCCAACAGAGTTCAACGATGGGCCTATTTGATATCAAATTTTGACTACACAATCAAGTGCGTCCGATCTGAAAATAATTGCGCTGACTATTTGTCAAGAATAGAGTGGAATTTTAAGAGCACCACGGCAGACTCATTCGAAAACGTTTCCTACTTGAATTACATTAATGAATCTTGCCCTTTCCGAATAGATTGGCGAGGAATTCAGAAGGAAACGCGTAAGGACCCAGAACTTTCACGATTAGTTTCTCTGCTACTGAATGGGGGACACATTCCAAATGAAGAACCATTCACTCCATTCAAAAGAAGAGAACATGAGTTATCTGTTGACAAAGGATGTGTAATGTGGGGCTACCGCATCATAATTCCAAAAAATTTTCGATCATCCATTCTCAGAAAACTTCATGAAAACCACTTTGGGGTAACTAAGATGAAGTCATACGCCCGTTCGTTCTTTTGGTGGCCATCAATGGATGTCGAAATAGAAAAATTTGCTTCTGACTGTTCAATTTGTAGACAATTTAGAAGTGCGCCCCCAAAATCGATTTTACGACCTTGGCCAACTCCAAAAACAGTCTGGACCGGGCTTCATATTGATTTTTTGGGACCCGTGAAAAATAGATATTATTGTTTCGTCGTGCAAGATTCCACATCGAAATGGATCGAAAATTTTTTCGTCACAGCACAGACAGCCGAAGTTGCCATTGAAAAATTGCGAGAAACTTTTGCTCGATTTGGACTACCCCGTGCCATCTCAACTGATGGAGCAAAATGCTTCACAGGAAGTGAATTTAAGGATTTTCTCAAATCATATGGAATCCTACACCTATGTGGACCACCCTTCCATCCACAATCAAATGGATGCGCGGAAAGTGCAGTTAAAATTGCCAAATCTTGCATAAAAAAGGCATTGACAGATAAAAACTGCAATCTCTCACTTCAGGCAACAGTGAACAATTACCTATTCCAATACCGCAACACCATCCATGCAACGATCGGCGAAACCCCTGCAAACATGCTTCTCAAAAAGAAACCATTTACTTCTTTTGATTTGCTATTGCCTTCAACGGAAGAACTCGTTATGAAGAAGCAATTTTCTATGACGCAGCAGGGAGGACGTCGAAATTTGAAGCTCAGCCCTGAAGATGAAGTATGGGTAAAGGACTATCGGAGCGATCATCCTACTTGGGCAAAAGGGAAGGTTATTAACGTTTTGGGAAATCAAACGTTTCTCGTCAAAACGCCAGACGAAAAACTTTGGCGACGGCATTCGGACCAAATTTGGCCAGCTACGCCTAAAAAGCAAGATTTTGAAACTGAGCAAGATGTAGCTCCACCTGAACCTGTGCCTCTCACTCCGCAAGCAAGACCACCTCCAAATGATGTACCTGTACCTCCGCTCAACCCAACAGCGTCCGAGACCAACAACACATCACAAGATAAAACGCCTCAAAGACCCAAGAGACTGATTAAAAAACCACTTCGTTATCGAGAGGAATTTTAATATACAGGAAGACTGAACGTCTACATGACTCCTGATTTTAAATATCAGAATTCCTGAATTCAAGAGACTGATTATTTTTTGAAGTATGTACAATGAAGTTGTTTTGGAATATTTATTATATTGAAATGCAATCGTTTTTTTTTTTTGTTGCTATCTAGGATAAGGACATTCCAATTTATATTCTATATTTTATGCTATACTCTCTTTTATACTACATATCCTGGAACTGAGGTTTAGTCGAGAATTTTATTTCATTTCATTGTTCATGTACTTATACTGTAAATGCTAAATTCTTTTCGGCGGAGAGATGTTGTATCTTTTGAATTTGTATTCGTTTCCCGCTCCCGCCATACTAAGGTTTCGTCTGTTACCGCTAGGTGTTATCAACACTCACTGATCATTTCCTTTTTAAATATAGTAAGCAGTGCTTTTTTCACCGTACAACGTGTCTTTTCTCTACCCGGTTTTTCCACAAGTATTTCATTATTTCTTTAATATAATATATATCCCAGAGGATATAACATAAAGGAAAAGATTGTTCTCACTCACGGCCTATCACCCCATTGATCAGTCTGTTCACCCAATCAAAGATTGGAACAACTTGGAAGGATAACTTGCTCATCTTTATTGCTCAACTCATGATTTTGCCCTTTTTGAATACATTGAATAGTTAGCTCCAGAGGGTATTTTGACAAACATAGAAATCAAAACATATTGTATTATAAGGATGAGGCTCTATCTGGCAGACAATATTATTATTTCCAGTCGTCATTGCATCTACCTATGGAGAGATATGATATTAATCATACGTATATACATCATACATACCATGTAGCTTGGTAACGTCTCAGTCATCATTCTTTTATTTGAAGACGCAGCTGCCAAATGTAGTCCGTTGACAGTAATTTATTTAGGTAATATCGCCTCGAAGTGTTAATTGTAATTGTTCAATTGCCCTACCGGCTTATCACGTCATTTAGTTTCTGAGGTTATATCCGTACAAATGCTGTAGATAGTTCTTTTAGAATATGAATACCGATGAAATACTTAAAGGTGTAAAAGCGTACAAATTATTTTGAAAATTTAGCACGTTCTTTGGGCACAAAAAGTGCTGTTCTTCGATATTTGATATGCTTTCTTTGGACATTATTGATTTTTTGACAAAACGAACAATTTATTCATAATATCGTACATATTATCATCTAAGATACAAATGGCAGAGATAGTATATCGTCTGAAAGGAGATGAGTTAGTGAGTTTTTTTTTTTTTTTTTTTTTTTTTTTTTTTTTTTTTTTTTTTTTTTTTTTTTTTTTTTTTTTTTTGTTATCCAAAGCGGGTCGTTATGTTCCACGAGTACCTTATAGGAGTTCCTACTGCCTGGAGATATGTACCTACATGTGTCGCAATCCTACGGCTCATTGCATATTTTTTCAACATTTTCACATCCGTCTATCGTTCAGCGTCTCATTGTATTTATGGTTTACTAGAAGATTTAGGTATAACTAAAATTCTTATATGAGATCGTATTGATTGTTACCTGTAATTTTCAGGAGACAAGGTCCAACTCTATTAATATTTTACTGATACTACGAATTCCCATGCCATGTGGTTGCGTTTTTGTATTTCCTGTTTCATACTGAACAGCAATCAATTTGTTGAACAAATTATTATCATGTGGGGTTTTACTCTTCTGTGTTCTCTAGGTGTATGTTGAGGTGTTTATGCCGAGGTTGGAGGTGCTAGGAAATTATACAGCGAAGTCGTGGTTCAAAAAAGCAGGCGGTCCATTCAATGTTACTATCATGGACGTAACGGCCAGTGGAGCAGCTGCCTTATCACGGGATGAAGAAGGTAGGTGTATTATTTTGTGGTGATACCAGCTATTTCGTTCTTAGATAATAAAAGTAATTACTCCCAATAATCTATCTCTGATAATGGGTTGTGAGTGGAAAAGTATTGAAATGACAAATCCATTAAAATTCAAAAACATCATTGGCCGGGCGCTTCGTTTGTCTTGAGTGAATCCTTTCCAAACTTCCAAACTCCATGTTCTCTTCCTTGGCAAGAAATCAAATGTTGTACCTAGCTGATATAAATATATATATATATGCAGGTGTCCCCCCTCCCCCCCTCTAAAACCGTAATTTCTGGGGTAAAAAATTATTTTTTTTGAATCTGCATGTTTCTTTCTGAAGATTTCAAATATGACCACATTGCGCATTACGCAGGTGCGCAATCATGCGAAATTGACATCTACTTCGTTATTTTAAATGAGAACCCCCATTTTTTATTGCAGATTTGAATTCTACGTGGAAATTCATGAATAAATAACCCATCACTCGATTTCTTAAGTGCGCGCAAACGGGCGCAATTCCACTCTAAAAGTGCGCAATTCCGCTGTAAAAGTGCAATTAATGTGAAATAGGTACTGAGTTTTTGAAGATATTCAATTGCCACATGTAATACATGATTTTGGGGTATTTTTTCTTGCTGAACCTCGTAATGATGTTCATCTATTGATATTTGTAACACCTATTTGGGAAAACACCCAAAAATTAACCAGAATTGCACTTGGTCGAGAATTTTAGAATAAATTCAAACACACATCGGAGATTATGTTTAGCGAATTTTCGTAGAAAATTGAAAAGGGTCGAAAATTTTTAAATAAAAATGTTTGATAATTTTCTTCATTGAAATCCGTTTTGAGGTATATATATATATATTATATATATATATTATACAATGTTTATATATTATATATATACATATATATATAGGTATATATATATATATATATATATATATATATATAGCTATATAGACACAGACTTACGGCGTCGTTATAAGGTGAGGCGCAGGATTACGGCGTCACCTCCCAGTGCTACAAAACGATGCCACAATCCTGTAATTCACTTTACGAACAGGCTTACGGCACCACTTTTCTTGAAGGCGAGGTATAACCAAAACCAATGAAGGGGCTCAAGTGAGTAACGTGAAATGCAGGATTGTGGCACACATACCGTGTTTTTTCTCTCTCTCTCTTTTTTTTCTTTCTTTTCAGCCGCACCTCAACCAGAAGGGTCATTAGCATCAGAGCTATCCTCCTGTCGTGGGGCTCACCATGGGTTATGTTTTGAAATTGAAAGATTGGTACAAACGATTATTTTAGAGCCACACCTCCGGGGTGGAGACAAACCTTCCTCTGGGTTGGGGATTCAAATGAAATATGTCCATCGGTTCCAGATGGTTGAAGAATGATCGGAATTCAGAAAAAAAGTTTTTCACTAGTACAATTTGTGATGAATTCATTTTTCATTGTCCCGAGGACCTGGGCTGTCAGGGAGGGGGCAAATGTGAAGATTGTTATATTTCAGCTTTTTGAAATCGGACAAAAAGTTTTTCACAAGTAAATTTCGCGATGAGTTCATTTTTCATGGTCCCCAGGATCTGGGCGGTCAGGGAGGGGGTAAATGTGAAGATTGTTATATTTCAGCTTTTAAAAATCGGAAAAAAAGGTTTTCACTAGTAAAATTCTTGATGAATTAATTTTTCATGGTCCCGAGGACCTGGGCTGTCCGGGAGGGGCACATGTGAAGATTGTTATATATCAGCTTTTTAACATCGGAAAAAACGTTTTTCACTAGTAAAATTCGTGAGGATTCATTTTTCATGGTCCCGAGGACCTGGGCTGTCAGGGAGGGGGTAAATGTGAAGATTGTTATATTTCAGCTTTTTAAAATCGGAAAAAAGTTTTTCAATAGTAAAATTTGCGATGAATTCATTTTTCATGGTCCCGAGGACCTGGGCTGTCAGGGAGGAGGTAAATGTGAAGATTGTTATATTTCAGCTTTTTGAAATCGGACAAAAAGTTTTTCACAAGTAAATTTCGCGATGAGTTCATTTTTCATGGTCCCCAGGATCTGGGCGGTCAGGGAGGGGGTAAATGTGAAGATTGTTATATTTCAGCTTTTAAAAATCGGAAAAAAAGGTTTTCACTAGTAAAATTCTTGATGAATTAATTTTTCATGGTCCCGAGGACCTGGGCTGTCCGGGAGGGGCACATGTGAAGATTGTTATATATCAGCTTTTTAACATCGGAAAAAACGTTTTTCACTAGTAAAATTCGTGAGGATTCATTTTTCATGGTCCCGAGGACCTGGGCTGTCAGGGAGGGGGTAAATGTGAAGATTGTTATATTTCAGCTTTTTAAAATCGGAAAAAAGTTTTTCAATAGTAAAATTTGCGATGAATTCATTTTTCATGGTCCCGAGGACGTGGGCTGTCAGGGAGGAGGTAAATGTGAAGATTGTTATATTTCAGCTTCAACCCACTGATTGACCCCTGTATGGTGATGAAAATGCACTAGAAATATTCAATAATATATGCAGATAACCTACCTAAAAGGTGAAAATTAAAAATAAATTTACAAAACTGCATTTGCCAAAAAAGCCGAGCGGGCACTTACTGGAACCACCTGGGCTTCATTCTGAAGAAACTTTTTGTTTTAAAAATGTATTTTTTATCTTAAATTCGCAATTTCTCCATTAAAACACACAGGAAATTCGACGAAAATGCTTTCCAGTATGTAATTTGAGTGGCTGAATCCGATTTTGAAATCCGTTTTGCGCTAAGACACTTCGTTCACGGGATATACAAAATTTCATGAATTTCATTAAAATCTCCCCAAACGCCCTTGGAAATTGTCCAAAATTCACCAAAATTAGTACCCTTGTATTTTTCGATGCGATGAGTCCAAATTTGAAGTCCATTTTGCTCTCACAAGCTGCGTTCGCTAGATTCCACAATTTCATGAAAATTCGAAAAATAATTCTTTACGCCATTTCTACAGAGTCTTTGAAGGGTACATACAAAATTTGGAGGTCCCAGCTTACATAGGTGCTTCGGAATAGTATAAAAAATAATCCGACCATTTTGTATGAGACCTCTCTACAGCCCCTGGAATTTGAATAAAATTCATCAAAATGTGTTCTCGTAGGTAAATTATGTTTTTGAATCCGAATTTGAAATCCGTTTTTTTCTACGACGTTTAGTTCTTCAGATATATTAAATTTCATGAATTTCATGAAAAACTCCCAAAATTCAACTTGGAAATTGTTCAAAATTCATCAACTTGTGTTACATTATGGAAATCAGGGCACTGAATCCGAATTTGTAATCTGTTTTGCTCAAGGACGCTCCTTTTACCGCATTTCTGAAATTTCATGAAAATCCCCAAAATGCCCCCGGAAATTGTTTTAAATTCATCAGAATGTGTTCTTGTAGGTAAATTGAGGCGCTGAATCTGAATTTGGAACTTGTTTTGTTCTACGCCGTTCCATTCACCGGCAAGTGACAAAAACCACAATTTCATGAAATTTCCCAAATTTCCTTCATATTATATTTCTTTGGTCGATTTGACATGGGAAAAACAAAATTTTATATCTCCATCACAAGCAGGTGCTCCATAAGCAACAACAAAAATTATCAAACATTTCAGGTCTTCCCCCAACCCCACCCACTGATTGACCCCTGTATGGTGATGAAAATGCACTAGAAATGTTCAATAATATATGCAGAAAAGCTACCTAAAAGGTGAAAATTAAAAAGAAATTTACGAAACTGCATTTGCCAAGAAAGCCGAGCGGGCACTTACTGGAACCACCTGGGCTTCATTCTGAAGAAACTTTTTGTTTTAAAAATGTATTTTTTATCTTAAATTCGCAATTTCTCCATTAAAACACACAGGAAATTCGACGAAAATGCTTTCTAGTATGTATTTTGAGTCGCTGAATCCGATTTTGAAATCCGTTTTGCGCTAAGACACTTCGTTCACGGGATATACAAAATTTCATGAATTTCATTAAAATCTCCCCAAAACGCCCTTGGAAATTGTCCAAAATTCACCAAAATAAGTACCCTTGTATTTTTCGATGCGATGAGTCCAAATTTGAAGTCCATTTTGCTCTCACAAGCTGCGTTCGCTAGATTCCACAATTTCATGAAAATTCGAAAAATAATTCTTTACGCCATTTCTACAGAGTCTTTGAAGGGTACATACAAAATTTGGAGGTCCCAGCTTACATAGGTGCTTCGGAATAGTATAAAAAATAATCCGACCATTTTGTATGAGTTCATTTTTCATGGTCCCCAGGATCTGGGCGGTCAGGGAGGGGGTAAATGTGAAGATTGTTATATTTCAGCTTTTAAAAATCGGAAAAAAAGGTTTTCACTAGTAAAATTCTTGATGAATTAATTTTTCATGGTCCCGAGGACCTGGGCTGTCCGGGAGGGGCACATGTGAAGATTGTTATATATCAGCTTTTTAACATCGGAAAAAACGTTTTTCACTAGTAAAATTCGTGAGGATTCATTTTTCATGGTCCCGAGGACCTGGGCTGTCAGGGAGGGGGTAAATGTGAAGATTGTTATATTTCAGCTTTTTAAAATCGGAAAAAAGTTTTTCAATAGTAAAATTTGCGATGAATTCATTTTTCATGGTCCCGAGGACCTGGGCTGTCAGGGAGGAGGTAAATGTGAAGATTGTTATATTTCAGCTTTTTGAAATCGGACAAAAAGTTTTTCACAAGTAAATTTCGCGATGAGTTCATTTTTCATGGTCCCCAGGATCTGGGCGGTCAGGGAGGGGGTAAATGTGAAGTTGTTATATTTCAGCTTTTAAAAATCGGAAAAAAAGGTTTTCACTAGTAAAATTCTTGATGAATTAATTTTTCATGGTCCCGAGGACCTGGGCTGTCCGGGAGGGGCACATGTGAAGATTGTTATATATCAGCTTTTTAACATCGGAAAAAACGTTTTTCACTAGTAAAATTCGTGAGGATTCATTTTTCATGGTCCCGAGGACCTGGGCTGTCAGGGAGGGGGTAAATGTGAAGATTGTTATATTTCAGCTTTTTAAAATCGGAAAAAAGTTTTTCAATAGTAAAATTTGCGATGAATTCATTTTTCATGGTCCCGAGGACGTGGGCTGTCAGGGAGGAGGTAAATGTGAAGATTGTTATATTTCAGCTTCAACCCACTGATTGACCCCTGTATGGTGATGAAAATGCACTAGAAATATTCAATAATATATGCAGATAACCTACCTAAAAGGTGAAAATTAAAAATAAATTTACAAAACTGCATTTGCCAAAAAAGCCGAGCGGGCACTTACTGGAACCACCTGGGCTTCATTCTGAAGAAACTTTTTGTTTTAAAAATGTATTTTTTATCTTAAATTCGCAATTTCTCCATTAAAACACACAGGAAATTCGACGAAAATGCTTTCTAGTATGTATTTTGAGTCGCTGAATCCGATTTTGAAATCCGTTTTGCGCTAAGACACTTCGTTCACGGGATATACAAAATTTCATGAATTTCATTAAAATCTCCCCAAACGCCCTTGGAAATCGTCTAAAATTCACCAAAATTAGTATCCTT
The DNA here is from genome assembly GCA_030762985.1 of Adelphocoris suturalis. Classification (NCBI taxonomy): domain Eukaryota; kingdom Metazoa; phylum Arthropoda; class Insecta; order Hemiptera; family Miridae; genus Adelphocoris; species Adelphocoris suturalis. Next base: position 9,365,597 of record CM061051.1, on the reverse strand, counting down.
ATATTTTTCGAGGCTCGATCTTCTATCCGTTGCCACATTAAAATTTGATCGAGAGCACTTCGTACGTCAGCGAGAAAATTGCGTTTCTGGATCAGTAGAACGCGATGGTGCCGTCAAAATTGCCGAAATATGATGTCTTGCTTGATAAATCAGCGACAGTAGGCGGGAAACGACAAAAAAAAAAAAAAGTGTTCTCCGCTATGTTTTTTCCTGCCATAGACACAGTAAATGTTTGACGGTCTTCGTTCGGGTTGGTCTTAAAATGTTCGTTGCAGTTCCAATTTGGTCACATGCGAGTTTAGATACATGAAATATTCTCTTCCGATTGTAGTGAACAAAAATGTAGACAAGCTACATTTTGAGCTAGCGCGCTCTTCCTATTCCGTCGAATGTTATGTAGGTCTGAAGTTTGACTTCGAACCTGTCTCTTGATTTAAAAGACACATCCAACAGAAAAATAGACGGTAAAAACGATAGCCCTTCTACGCAGATGAAATAATGGCATATCTTTATTAAACCTAATAAACTTTTTGTGGTTCCACATAGTTTTATAAGATTTAATTTGTTTGAAAGTAATTTCCTACTGAAAAAAACGTTTGCCAAGTTGGGTGGGCAGTATAACTTCCTCACATATTGTAACATGTACGAATAGAAAGGGAAAGGGATAGCCCTTCTACGCAGATTAAATTATGGCCTACCTTTACAAAAATAGACGAAGAAAACAAATACGAGCAAACATCTGACAGTTCTGTTAGTAAATGATCTTATAACTAAAATTTTGGTGGTTCCACATGAGGTGCCGCATTTGACAGTCATTTCCAACAGAAAAAAAAAGTCTGCCAAGTTGGGTGGGAGGTATAACTTCCTCACATAGAGAACGCACCGAATTTTATACAGCAGTCTGCAGTAAAAATAGTACTGATATGTTCTTAAAACTAAACTTTTTTCAGTTCCACATAATCTTTCGTGGCCTCTCTTGAAAAACATAGCTGGAGGTGACGGGTGTGAAAGTAATTTCAAAAACAAAAAAAGTCTGTCATGTTGGGTGGGCAGTTTTGTAGCATAATACTAAAATGTTCGTGGTTCCACGTGATCTCTATGGCCTTCTTCGCAGATAAATGGCCTATCATAATTAAACCTAATAAAATTTTCGTGGAACCACATAGAAAACGCAGCACTTATTACACAGCAATTTATTATTTTTGTTTTGCCCCTTTTATAAACTTTATTTACGTATTTTGTTTTCATTATTTTAACATGGATATGTTTTTGGGCTGGGGTTCATTCTAAAATTTGCGTAACGACACCAAAATTTGTGACGACCTGGCATTTTAGATTATTATTAACTCGAAAAGTGAAGGCTAGGAAAATCGTAGTCGTCGGGTTTCATAGTAGGAAAATCGTTCGCCACTTCTTGGAATGCTCCCATTTTATTACAACATCTCATGACCTCTAGGACATTGTAGTGTCAAGGAATGCTGATTTATTACTCCAAGTTATAAACTAATATTGTTTTGTAACCATAATGGAATAATCTTGTGAAAAGAAGGCCCTACATGGTTGATATACAATTGAGTAGTAGGTACCTACTGGTAAGCAGTAGGTACTAGACATATCCATGATCTTTTGTTTTTCCCATCAAGGGAGAAATTATGGATATGTTATGAGGATATTTTTTATTTCATTCCCTTGGGATTGTCTATAGAAAGGGATTGTAAGCAATTTTCAAATGTTCCACCCCCACCTGAACCATGGGCTGTTGGTCTCGATGGTATGGGTACTAACTATATCCAATCGCATCTATGCATCCCACAGAGAGCGAGCGAAGCGAGCAACATTCCCCACACATTTCAAATCACCCTTAGTGATACACCGTTTCCAATGATTCTACATGTCCCACTCAACAGTAAAGACCATGGGATCTATACAGCCATACCGAGCGAGTGACGCTAAAACATATCTCTTGGCTTATGATACGTCGATATTGGTTTCTGGTTAGTCCTGGAACGAAGGTATACACTAAAGCTCATGACGCTCTGGATTCATTGAATAACTGGTTTTTGGACCTCACGCTAAATGCAAACAAAACTAAATACATTTAAGTAGGGAGTAAAAATTAAATCGTAGAAAATATGAGTCATAATATGATATTAGTTTAGAAAAATCCGTTTGAAAAATTAGTTTATCCATCATGGATAACTGTTTAGAAAAATCGTGTTGTACATGTGCGACTTTGGAGAGAGCATTTACCTATCGTTATCTGGGTGTACATATTGATAATAAGTTAACGTGGTAATCACATTTAGACATTATACATGAAAAACTAAGGAGATTTTCGTTTTTGTTTTCTAATGTGAGGAATGTATTCAGGAATGATAAGCTTAGTCTTTCATATATTATTCTTTGGTACAATCAGTCTTACAATTAAACCGTTAAATATAATTCAAAGGTCCATTATGAAAATAATAATGAGAAAGCCACACCGATATCCGAACATCCAACTTTATGAAGAATTTAGAATACTATTTACCCCTCGTCAGTTATTTGTAAAATCACTTCTATCAGTGTTCCATCGGAATTCAGGCATGATAAGAATGCTTGTGACCATGATTATGAAACAAGATTTAGATGGGAGGGAAATGTAGTTAACCCAAAGCCATCTATGACGCTAACCACGAGGAGCCCATCCTTTATTTTGTATATTTTGTACCGGTCTATCGACGGAAATTTGAGATCTCCGCAACTTCACTCCCGCGCTGCCTATGAAAAAATAATATAATAAAGGTGGGTCAAGCTTGGACACAGCAAACGTGAAGCTGTATTCAGTAGTACCTACACTGGATAAATTTAATCAGTATTAATTATTATCTATGTACATGATGATAGAGATTCATTTTAAAAGTATCTTAATTTTTGTAATTCTCCCATGTATAAGATGTGAATAGTTACGAAACTCAGCTCGGAACGAAGCTTGCTTGATACTTATGGGCTATTGCCTTTCATCTAGCATTAGGTATATTGAGATATATTCCTTGTAATTAATTGAAAGTGATCTTTGTAAAAATTCAATAAAATAAATAAATAAATAGAAATAAATGTCATTCGAAAATTTAATTTTTGTCACTCTTATTACCAAATTACTAAACAAATTTAAATAAATATATAAACTGAAATAAATATAACAAATTGAAATGAATATGATCATGCAATATTGTTTTCCATGATTTATCGTGAAAATAGGAACTGGAAATATAGGGATCCTTGATAAATTTTGAACTACCTACTTTTTTAAACAGCTCGAAAGGGATTCTGTAGAACATACCTACCTCAATCTTTGCTTGAAAATATGACAATTCAAGGTACATGCCCATAGGCGGGTAACTGAGAATAACAAATTAATCACAATGGGCCAGCAAATTGGGGCGTAATATTCCACAGGTACCTACTTACTTCTACTATAAAAACTTGGTAATATCACTACCGAATTTAGATTATTCAAAAGCTCAAAAAATAGTATTTTTGTTACAAAATAACAAAATATATATAGTTTTTTTTTTTTTTTTTTTTTTTCAAAAATATAGAATGATACTATGAATTATATATGTCTGGCAACCCTAGGCTTAGGAGGCGCAGAGCCGATGTAATCTACTTCCTTCATTGTCCAAGGTATATGAGTATATATATAGGCAGCTTACAGGCACTGCCCTCTGTTTTTCCAGTCATCCGCGTGGAGCGCATGTGTGTCAAATTTTTCGAGTCTGTCTACTAAGACCGAGAGCTTGTTGTTGTCTCCAAGATTAATGCTTGCTGGGTGGATAGCAGAAGTTATTTCAACTTTTAGCGTTGTGATTATGACTGATGGGGTTAAATTCCCCGTGATGTAGCGCATTTTATTTAGAGCGAGTAAAGGTTTTTGGAATCCGATTGTTGTGTCATCAAGAAGTGTTTTGGGATTTTTCTACTAAGGTAAATGGCTCTCTCGGCCGAATTGCAATTCTGATTTGGAATAAGCACTAGGTACTTGAAACGTAGCACAAACAGTATATTGAGCAAAATAATTGTTTTCTCAAGTTGCAAAAACGGAAGTGCATTATTCAAGGAACAATACCAGAACATTTGAGACGCGGCTTAAAAAAAAAAAAAAGAAAGAAAAAAAAAAAAAAAAAAAACTCGGCTCTTCGGACCTTGCCAGGGGACCAGCCCACTCTGGACCCCATAATGGTTACTGTTTAGACCCTTCGTCTAAAATTCAAGAAACATGGAAGATACTTTAGCCGTGATTTTAAAAATGGACATTACTTTCCACTCTGTTGGGATGTTAGGAAAGTAAAAATGGACATTACTTCCACTCTGTTGGGATGTTGGGAAAGTAAAAATGGATATTACTTTCCAATCTATTGGGATGTTGGGTAAGTAAAAGTGGACATTACTTTCCAATCTGTTGGGATGTTGGAAAAGTAAAAATGCACAATACTTTACACTCTGTTGGGATGTTGGGAAAGTAAAGGTGGACATAAGTTTCCACTCTGTCGGGATGTTGGCAAAGTAAAAATAGACATTACTTTCCACTCTGTTCGGATATTGGGAAAGTAAAAGTAGACAATACTTTCCACTCTGTTGAGATGTTGGGAAAGTAAAAATGGACAATACTTTCCAATCTATTGGGATGTTGGGTAAGTAAAAGTGGACATTACTTTCCAATCTGTTGGGATGTTGGAAAAGTAAAAATGGACATTACTTTCCACTCTGTTGGGATGTTGGGAAAGTAAAAATGGACATTACTTTCCACTCTGTCAGGATGGCGGGAAAGTAAAAATGGACAATACTTTCCACTCTGTTGGGATGTTGGGAAAGTAAAGGTGGACATAAGTTTCCACTCTGTTGGGATGTTGGGAAAGTAAAAATGGACATTACTTTCCACTCTGTTGGGATGTTGGGAAAGTAAAAGTGGACAATACTTTCCACTCTGTTGAGATGTTGGGAAAGTAAAAATGGACAATACTTTCCACTCTGTTGGGATGTTGGGAAAGTAAAAAATCCCGAGCTACTTTCGTTCCACGGTTTCGTCAACGTTATCTGGTATCTTGAACCGATTGTTTTTTTTTTTTGTTTTTTTTTTCTGGCTACACGAGGGACGATCATGTTGATTTAGATGAATACGAAAGCCCAAGACAAAGAGGGACAACGTTGACGCCGCAATCCTGTAATCTGTGTTATATATAAAAAGACGGATGTTACAGAAGCGGTATTACGGCACCTGTGCCCTAATACTGGATCTGGTCACCTGTGCCGTAAGACTGTAAAAGTAAATATATATATATATATATATATATATATATATATATATATATATATATATATATATATATATATATATATATATATATATATATATATATATATATATATAATTTAGTTTATTTAATTAATTTATTTATATTTATTTATCAATAATATTTAATGATCATGATTTATTGTCCATGGCATTTGACATAACCCAAGTGGGATTAATGTTTCATGTGTTTAGATCAAAATTAATTTACACTGAAAGCAAAACAAATGGATGAAAAACCTCCATGCTCTTTTTGACTGTCAAATAGGTAAATATTTTTGTGCCCCACTCCTTTTTCAGACCACCGGCCGCCACTGGTTACGACTTGCTTTATTTTTGTGTGATGAGTTCGGACGACGAAGGAATGAAACCGAGTTTCGTTAGCCGATCGAACCATGCGGTAAGAAGTAGTGAGAGTGATGAAGATGCTGAAAATGAGGAGATTCCTTCCACTACCCGACGACGTCGAGGACAATACGGTAGTTACACTATAAAACAAAGAAAAATGTTTCTTAGAATGTACGAAGAAGGACATACTACTAAACATGCGGCTTCTATAATCGGCATCAAAGAGAGTACGGCTTACATGTTGTTGAAAAAGTATAAGGAAAACGAAAATGAGCTTGTTTGCCGAAGCAGAGAAGGAAAACGGTGTGAAAAGCTTACCACCGAGGTTTTGGAAGCGATTGAGGCTGCAGTGGAAGAAAATCCTGGCAGGACTCTGAAGGAGATAAAACGTGTTCTTTTCGAGAAAAACATTGACTTGGCCGTGAGTACCGTTGACAAAGGTTTGCGTCTTTTGAAATTAACCTTGAAATTAGCTAACAAAGAGCTGGATCGGATGAATTCTGTAAAAACGAACGAGAGAAGAAAAATTCAGGCAGCGGAATTCAGAACATGGGCGCCAGAAAACCGTGAAACTATGGCATTCATTGACGAATTTGCACCTTCGAAGAAGTCATGCGAGATCCAGGAGGAATACCACGTGCTGTTTCCACAGTACCAACGGTAAGAGGAAGAAATGTTTCCCTCGTCCTAGCCGTAAACACTCGAGGTGTTGTTCATTATAAGATAATATTACGAGGCAACTGCAATGGAGAGACGTTTCAGGAATTTATCGCAGAGCTGCACGAAAAAGTGGCGAACCCAACTATCACGTGCCTGATAATGGATAACGCAGCGATTCACCGAGCTGGAAAAGTTACCAGTAAGATGATCGAATTGGGGTTTAACGTGAAATATCTGCCCCCCTACTCACCCAACTTGAATCCAGTGGAGCACTGCTTTTCAAACATCAAGTTGTCAGCAAGACAAATCCTCAGTGAGCCCCAAACAAACCACGACCTGTGTGACACGATAACCCGAAGCGTTGCAACTGTCACCACATCGGACTGCACAAATTATGTTATGAGAATGATGATAGACCTGACAGCCGCTGCTGCAGGGAGAGACTTACTTCATTTGTTCATTATTTTCCGTTCACTATGTTCATTCTTACTTGTTGAATGTTACGTTTCACTCGCTAATTTGTTGTTATTGCTTTCCTAGAATTAAATCATGTATTTCCGTCAACCTCCAATTAGAAATGGAAAACCTCCAATTTGAAATGTGAAACCTCCAATTTGAAATGTAAAACCTCCAAATTGATGTGTAAAACCTCCAAATCGATGTGTAAAACAATCCAAATTGATGTGTAAAACCTCCAATTTGAAATGGAAAACCTCCAATTTGACGCGAAAATGCTATATAAAAAAAAGTTCCCGTCACGCAGCACGATGTGTTATAATATGTGATTTTTTTAAAGGTTTAAGCCGCATCTCAACCAGAAGGGTCATTAGCGGCATTGAACAAGGTGTCCAAAGGGACACTGGAAGTGGCACGATTCTAAGGGGAGCCATGTTGCCATCGTTGAATAAAAAGGAGCACCATCATGGACTCCACATGCAACTCGGAGGGAAAAAAGTGAGGGGTACAGTGATGACCACTGTTTAGCCCCCAAAGTGGATTTAAAAAACCCCAAAAATAAAGTAATACAACTAAGACTAGATGTAAAATAGGCTAATAACTAAATACATGCTACTATACACAATCAGCAAAGTGAAATAAAACTACGACTAGATGAATACAAATATATCACAGATCAGATATCACAGTTCGTAGTAGAGCTCAGCGGCTCTCAGGTACAACTACAAGGATCGGACCTTGTCTGGTCCGGATAAGACGTCAACCCACTGAGGGGGCCGATGCTGGACTCGGAGGTCCATGAGGTATAGGCAGTCCTCCAGAAAGTGGCGGATGGACAGATCACCCCCACACCGCCCACACACAACATCTCGAGAATATGTAAATTGTACTGAAATTTGAGCAGTATGAGTAGACAAAAAAAAGCCCATGAGCGAATTTTTGAAGAAATCTTTGACATTTCAGTCGCTATTGATCGTGTAGAGAAATTTTAGTTTATGATTTTGATAGACAAACATGGAATCAAATTATTAAAAATAATTAGAAGGTACTCTTACTTCCATAAGAGTAGTTAAATCTGAAGTTGGACAATGTTTCATGCAAATATTACCGATTTTTACAACTAGCGAACGGCATTATTTCGATTTTTGACTGATTTTTCAACTTTGAAATTTTTGAAAACTTAATGCATATTCTTATAGTAAATTTTACGCTGATTCCGAATATACCACATGTTAGTATGATGAAAAAAATATTTCGCACAACAAATCGCAAAAAACAGGCTATTTTGAAATTTTTGACTACATTTGACTACATGTGTCCTTAACATTTTAAAATTTGTTTGAAGTTTCTAGCACAATTCTACGGACAGTTATCGTCTGGAATGACACATACATATATACATACATAGGTATATACATGCATACATACATACATTAAAAAATGCGTTAAACTTCAGAATATGATTCAGAATAGTCTGAAATGGATTTGTGCATAAAATTTTTCAAAAATTCACATTCTATAAATTTTGAGGTGAGAGCAATAGCTTTTTCAAAAATTCGCTAAAAGAAAAACCCGATTTAATATCAAAATAATTCATACTATTTAAAATTTGGCAATTCAAAGAAGATTTTGGATTTTTAGAGTTTTTGCAGTTTTATAGATTTTCCCGTAAATATTAATAGAATTCAGGTAAGTTTTTTGGCATGATTTTGTGCAAAAATTTGATAATGTCCCCTATAATCGTTGATAATTTTGTTTCGACTAAAATTCTGCTAAAAATTATAAACGTAACAATTTTTTGCCGTTGTCAGCCATTTTTAGTGATTTTTCAGTACATTTTCTTTTTACATTTGTCCAATTTATCGTGCTCAAAATGTGCTGGCCCACGAACTCATTCAGAACCCAGTACTCCATCAACATCAATTGAAATTCCCGAATATACATGGGAAATTAATTAATGATAGGGTTTGCATAGCTAGGGGTGTGGTGGAATTACTTATCAAAATGACTCTTAAATTAAAGATTTTTTCAACGTTGCAAACACTATTCAAGAAGCCTGGAATTCGCTTTTGTAGAGGTTGACACTGGTTTGTAGAAAATAGTTGGTTTGGTCTCTCCACAAAAACGGAAATCTCGATCAAGTATAGATGAGTCTTTATCAGTAGCCACTCATCAACAAATGAAAATTCTTGAGGACTTCAATACCGATATCAATTCTGAATTATTTATCCAAAATCAGTTTAAATGATTGTTGGTGAAGCAACAATTCACATACCTATATGAGAGCTTATCATACTGTAGAATCAATTTCGCCTAATAATAAGAAGATGGTGAATAAATATGGATAGGTTGCTGTTTCGAGACCTTCGAAGCGTAATTTTATATTTATGTACATTGTTCCTTGAATTTGAAACAGCCAAAAGAAAAAAATCTAGTCAAAGATGAGAGTGAATTGAGTGAAAAAGCAGAATTAAATAAACAAATACATTTTGTTTCTTTGAGTTAAGGTTCAATATTTCCGATTCTAGTGATAATTTTTTTTCAACATGTGACAGCACTATCAAAGGGTACCTATGTCAATTTTCTGAACTAAATCTCTTATACTAAATCTTGCAAATGCGACAAGAACCCAGACCTGATAAATTTCGTTACCAGCCCAGGGATTGAACCCGATTGGCTAAAGAAATGTGGCTTAAATGACAATGAATGACTTTGGAATCAACTATACGACATAAAGTGATAGTATTCCAAGTAATTATATAACATTCAGTGTTATATTCTTATTATAGCGAGATATGTTTAAATATTTTTAGCCAGGGAAGGATTGAGAGAGGGCCACATGGCCCTATCCTATTTTGTTTGGAACTGATTAACACTTGGAGCTGGTCCACGATCTATTTTCAGCTTTCCAAACTAAAAATTCAGGTTTACTAATGGGAGAACAACTGAAATGTAATAAAAAGCCGCGGTCCACCCATTTCAGCCTAAATGGAATATGGGGAAAACAAAATTTGCACTTCCCACTCTGATTTATCAGCATCGAAATAAACAAACCACGCGAAGAGAGACGGTGAGGGAGGGAGAGAGTAAAGGATGGATGAAGAGAGGGAGTTAGGGTGGGAGGGAGAGAGGGAGATTGAGATTGAGAGAGAGAGAGAGAGAGAGAGAGAGAGAGAGAGAGAGAGAGAGAGAGAGAGAGAGAGAGAGAGAGAGAGAGAAAATGTCTATTTATCCACCAGGGAGCCAACATGGAAATGGCCGAATACAATCCACTTGTCGAGCATATATGAATAACATGAAGAATGAGACGATGAGTTATATAAACTCTGAGATGCAGGTAATTAAGAATGATCTAGCTGAATTAAAAGTTTATCTCAGTAAATATTCCGTCTAGATTAATTTATGAACATGGCACGAAGTTCTCACGGATGTCCACAACGTTGGCGGGTCTAGGGGGTGAATGTTGAAACTTTTAACGGTAATTGCTTAGCTCCAATGCAAAATGTTGAAAATCGCTTAACTTAAGATAAACGATATTGGGTAGTTACAAAGAGAAACGATTGTTGAAATCTCCGATGACCCGAGAACAGATGATAAGAAAGGGATGGTGCTTGTTAATTCCGAAGGAATTGCTTCTGATTTCTCTGTTGAGCTACAAATTACCTTTAAAGGACTACTAATTTCAGAACCGGCCCAAATCAAAACACTAACTACCAGTGGCGTAGTTTGAGGAGGGGCAAGGTGGGCAGAGCCCCTCCATAAATTATAGCGGATGCAGAATTTTGTTGTATGGATATAACCAAATTAATAATTTTACGCTTCTAACTCCAGTATCTACCTAACACCTTCAATTAAAGAATGTAATTAGTAAAACACAACTACTATGATTATTATACGATTCTGGTTGCCTAGCGACTTGAGACGCTCTTAGAAATGAAGACATTTTTATTAGGTTCGTTTCTGTAAGGGCAAAATAGCGTGGATATTGTTCAGCCCCACGGAGACTAGTAAAATCACTTGTCCAGGAAACGGAAATGTGGATACTACAAACTGAAATCAAATCGTTCCCCACTACCTTCTGGGGCGAGCCCATATGCGATTTTTCCCTAGAAAAATATCCATTGTTCAGTATCCACCAATTCCCCCATGAACTTCCCCTACTTTTCACTGCCTACTTGATCAAGCGTGGTTGTTCGTTTCGAAACAGTTTCCCGCTGTATTATACCATTAATTTACGAATAAAACCCCAGTTAAAATGAAGCAAGAATACAATAAATAGAAGCCTGCAGTGGTGATTGAAATAGTTTAATAGAAAAAATTAAAATAATCCAGTGTAGCAGTATTTCTATTCTAACCTAACATATTGCTGGTTTGAGTTTGTTTACTTTTTTTATGTTTCTTGATCTCGGTTCCATGCCCTGTATTTTATTTCGCGTAGATAGGTACCTACTTATATAATGACAATATGTGTGATATTGTCCAGAAAAAGTTATTTTCACGCGGAAGTAACAATTGAGGATAAACCTGTAAGACAGCAAGTCCACATAAGTATATGAATTTGCATGCAGTAAATCTAGAATAATAGTATAATAAACCAAGTGCTCCTCAGTTTAACGGTAGGTACCTATTCGTATTTATCGTAGTTTTTCACGTTCTGATTAGTTATTTGGATAATATTTTTTCTAAGTAGTATTATGCTTTAATAATCCATAGGTAGGTTTATGAATATGAAAACGTCCGTGATTTCACATCATTACAAAAGTCCATTGAGTACCTACCTACTTATATGAACGTTAGACAGTTTATTAACAGTCTTCGTATACTCAGCAACAAGCACTAGAAATGAATACTAAAACTAAAAAATAAAATGAAATCCTCGACTGTTGCCCCTCCATAAGAAATGACTCAGCTACGCCACTGCTAACTACCCTGGAATTATTTTAGTTGACTTTTTGAGGAAGATCAGCCAATCCGCGCCTTAGCATTTTTGGATGCCGTGGATGAGAATATGTTTGTCGACAATGGACTGATATGTAATTGAGGCATGTAAATGGAAAAGGTTCTAAATGCCAATATTATTTTTTTCCAGGAGCAACAAAAAACTTTATATTTTCGCAACAATTAATTTGTATTAAACCAAAAGTTAATAGTACAGACCAAAAAGTTATTCGAAATGTCACTATGAAAAAATAAAGTCAAAAATTCGGCTGGAAATATGAGTATCATGGAAAACGCTGAATGTTCATATACTGAAAAAAGGGACAAGGGTCTAAGTGCCAGCTGGAGTTTATTAAAAAGGGTCTAAGTGCCATGTGGAGTTTCCTAAAAAGGGTCTAATTGCAACGCACAATGTGTGGCATTTTTACAACATGGAGCTGGCATTTAGACCCTTCCCTAGGTTACGGCCGCGGGCGCATTGATCTCAGCGCCATCTTTACTAGCTTCCAGCAACTAAACTACTGTAGGTAGGCACTTAGAACCTTTCGTAGGTTATTGGCGATGGCATGTTGACCATTTTCCGGGGAAAAAACGTGTTTTCAATTTTTTGGCATTTAGAACCTTTTCCATTTACATGCCTCAATTATTGCAAGCTCCTTGGCTGCCAAGGAATTTTAAAAGAAGTATGGATATAGTTTTTAATGGACGCAATAAGGAGATACAATCGAGAAAAGTCGAGGGAAAAAATACGCCCCCTTCATTGATACAGTCTTTAGAAACGCAACGGCAATTAAAAATGACAGAAACTCCCAAAATCATTTCAAGGAATTTTGTAGAAAATTAAGCTATTCCAATGGATTTAAAAAAAAAAAATAAAATAATAATAATAAATAAATAAAATAAAATAAAATTCTCGAAAATTTTCTTCAAAGGAAATCTGTTTTTAGGTATTCTGAAACGATTCCTGAAGCCCAATCCAAAATCTTTGTTAGAATAGCTAGCAGATTATTATTTAAAGTTTTTTTTTCTATGAAATTGATATAGTTAACCATTTTTTGCTTTCAAATTACTCGATTCCAAAGCAGTTTAGCATTAATATAGAACGATAATTACTGGAATTGGCTCATTCGATCATGACTCATGACTGGAACTGTTTTTTACGAAGAAGCCAGTTTGTGTCGTTTAAATTTGCAAATCTGCTGTCGTGATATTTATTATAACCAAGTTCTTACGTTTTTAATGTGGTTTTGTCATGGTATTCGTGCCTGAATCTTTGGCAAATCTATTCAGTTGTATAATTTCTGCAGCCTGCCGGAGTAATGACGCTGTTGGTAAGCATCATTATACTTCTCAAACAGAAGAATTAGAAGATTGAGTCGACTCGAGGTTGAGTTTTGTTGGAGGTGGGTATTTTCTTATTTTCAGTGAACTGCTTCTTATTTTCGAAGGTAGGTAGTTGTTTTCTGAATTTGATACAAGATTTAATAAAATCATCTCTGTTTTTCTTTGCCTACTACGAAAGTTGCAGATTCGGTGACCAACTTGATTTTACGCGTGACATGGCATTGAAATCCCTTCAGTTTCAATGCCTATGATTACAATTGATTCCAACTCAGCCGCAGTAAAACTGCTCGTGATTGGAGGTTCGGTGTACCTATTCCAAGATATCATATCAAAATATTCTTCTGCTTCCCGATTCCGAATGGGAATGTTGAGCTTGCGAATATTAAGAGTATTTAACTGTTCCACCATTTCGATGGGCAGCGAGAATTCGTTCATCGCCCAGTTATCTTACATCCTGTCTCTTGTCAGCAATCATGGCAAGCACCACATTTTCAAGATGGGCGAAAAAGGCATTTCTTTGTACGACTTTGTGAAGAAAATGTTTATACTTTTCGGGTACATTCGAGATTTTTCTCGTTATGCCGTGCAAATATCATGCCCGGTTTGACTGTAAGCTGTCATAACAAATTCTGCCAAACCCCTCGAAGGCTCGATTGGGACATCCAATGACGCATACAGAGTACACGGTTGTCAGCCGTCTGCTGTGAGCCATTTTTCCTAAGTTTTTGTTTGCCAAATCATGTGAAAAAAAGCCCTTAAACTAACAGCTTCACAAATTAAATATATGGATTGTCGGTCTTCACTGAGGTCAGATAAATTTTCAGTGATTTTTAACGGTATCATTTCAATTTATTTCAATAGAGACACATAGGTACATTTGATGATAGTACAAAAGTAGAAGTAGGCTACTCGCCTTGCTTACTTTTCCAACGGTAGGCTTGGTCCGTGCTGTTGGTTAAGGTCTAGGCGACTGGTGGCAGTATTCTTTTTTATTTCTTCAAAAATTCGCTAAAACATGATTAGACAATAGGTACAAGCTGTTTACCCGACTTTCTCACCAATATTACATGACCTCACATCAAATCTCGTTATTTCGAGACCAGTCGTATTATGAATGTTCATTAGACATGAGTTCTGTTGCAGTCAAAATATCGAGATCTGTGTGAGTTTCATACAGAGGGGAAAACGAGGAAAAAATTCAATTTCCCAAATATGAAATTTTTTAAAATTTGCTATTTCTTTCTTATAGTAAATTAGTTAGTTGTAGAACCCAAAAAAATTAATATAAATTTGGAGGCTAACGACCAAAGTTGAAATTTAGTGGACATGCGTAAAACCATGAGTCGTTTTCAAATCTTTCGTTGACACTCAAATTGAATTTTTTAATGTGATTCTTCCATTTATGTGTGATGGAATTATACCCAAAAGGGTATAATTACATTGATCGGGCGGAAGAAAGGGATTCAGAAGTATTTTGAAGAGAAAACGCCCAATTGCGGCGGTTATTTTTAGTCTTCATTCATAGTCTAGAATCGGCGATGTTGGGCGGTTATTTTTGGTTGATAGTACACAGTATGAGGTGCGGAACCTTCCGCAAAGAACGTGTCCGAAACCGATCGAATTCGGCTTCTAGAGCTATTTGAAGCGGGAAGGCCACAGTTGAAAACCGCTTAATAATGATCTACTCTAAATCGCCAAAAATGGAAAAATTTGGCCAAAAATAGAAAACAATTTTCTCATAAAATTGCATTTCTACGCAGAATAATGTATTTAGAACATACTACCACCTAGAACACAATAAATTTTTATCACACCAGTTTACAAAATTTCGCAAGTTTTTGTGCATAGTTTGCATTTGTGTATATTTGAAAAAGAAATTATATAATTATCTAATTTTTGGTCCAAACATTTTGATGTGCGTAGAATTCAGAATTTATGAGAAAATTTGTAACTTTTGCCATTTTTAACACATTTTTTGAAGTTTTTTGTCTTTTTTTCTTATTAAAATTCGCGCATATGGTCATGTTGCATGACTGGAATTTTCTAAAACCTTGTTCTTCTCATTTCTTATGTATTTTTTTTCGTGAATTCAATGAAACCATTCCCAAGGCAATATGACGCACCATTCTACGCACCTTGAAACGGAAAGTGACAAAGTTTGAGAAAATAAATTTTTGTTTTCCTATACGATTACAAAGGCTTATTATTGGGAATAATAAAGCAAAACGCAAAATTTCGTACCACTGGAATGCTCCATCCAAACGCGATTCTGATTCGTCTCCGTTGGGAATTTCTGGAGTCAGTCTCCTAAAAAGCAGTGGTTGGTATCCGATGGATTTTATAACTAGCCACTGCAGAATCCGAGATTCCGAAGTTATTTTAACTCAAAAAGCGCAGGAAACAGGTAACAATTTTCTTATAATATATTTTAGTCAAGTTTCATAACTACAAGGTATTTTTATAATTGTATCTCCCATCGCTTCAATGATAACAACCTACGACACCATCTAGGTACATTGGTCATTCCAAATTGTAATAAGCCGTTGGCTATTTCATAACACTATTTTACAACTGTAGGCTCTCGCCTCAAAATTTGTAGAATGTCAGAATTTTTGAAAAAAATTTATGCAAAAATCCGTTTTAGGCTGTTCTGAATCATATTCTGAAGTTTAACGCATTTTTTTATGTATGTATGTATGTATATATGTATGTAGGCATGTATGTATGTATGTGTCATTCTAGACGATAACTGTCCATAGAATTGTGCTAGAAACTTCAAACAAATTTTAAAATGTTAAGGACACAAAACGAAAGTTCAAGTTGTTGGCCAGCATGATCGGATTACATCTTCGGGTTGAAATTTGGAAAAAAGTAGTCAAAAATTTCAAAATAGCCTGTTTTTTGCGATTAGTTGTGCGAAATAATTTTTTCAGCATACTAACATGTGGTATATTCGGAATCAGCGTAAAATTTCCTATAAGAATACGTATCAAGTTTTCAAAAATGTCAAAGTTGAAAAATCAGTCAAAAATCGAAATAATGCCGTTCGCTAGTTGTAAAAATCGGTAATATGGGATAGGTATGTACATCAATAACCAATATGTTCTATATTGGATATAATTATCAAATAGTAGAGTGAAGAAATAACATGAAGCAGTTAAAATTCAAGAATTTACCTAATCGAATCGTTGATAAATCAACAATAATTGGGATTTAATGCTAGTATTAAATATTTTCAATTTCTTTCTTGTTGCTACGGAAAAGCCAAGTGACACTTCCTCATAATTTAGGCTGTCAATAGATGCACAGAAACTACAGTTTGTCTGTCAATTTCTTGTTGCAGGATACTAGATTCGAATGCAACTTACTTTATATCACTCGTAATATAAAGCCTCATCATCGATTGGCTGTGGAAATACGTTTCTTTCATATGACGTCGGTATGTTATTTTATTTTATGTCAAGATTTGATGATTTTATGATAGGATACTGTTACGATTTCAACTGCCTTCAATACTGACCACATTGGACATCGAAATCCATGAATATTTACCTAAATTTGTCTTTTAATCTACAAGATTAGTTTAATAATAATAAAGTATGAGTACCTCCTAATTATTTTTAATAATTTGATTCCATGTTTGTCTATCAAAATCATAAACTAAAATTTCTCTACACGATCAATAGCGACTGAAATGTCGAAGATTTCTTCAAAAATTCGCTCATGGGGTCATGCTGCATTACTGGACTTTTCTGTTTATGAATCCTGATGAGTGTGCATTTTTGGAGTGCCCACTCAGTGCGCCCTCACGTCGCCCTCAAATTACGTCTATGAATCGCACTGAATGCATTCCGTTTTTTACAAGCTGTTTCTTCAGTGGTAATTTAAAAGAAAACGAAGTGCAGTTCAGACTTTTCTTACTCAATGTACAGCAGTTTGAGTTTCTAGTTCCTTTTTGAGCGTAATACCTACATTGGTCAAATTTAAAAAAAAAAATGAGTTGAAGAAATAACTAAACATGACAATAAACGGATAAGAACCATTAAATCTATATTTTTTAGCAGAATATTACCCAAAAAAAGTATATCAACGAGGAACTAGAACATTTTGATTTATGTACAAGAAATGCTGAAAATTACTAAAATTTCATGATTATATAATAGAAACCAACCTATATAAACTGAAAAAACATTTTATTAGTCTTTTGAATTCAACACAAGCTGACCCACCAACTGAAAATTAATCATCTATACTATTAATAAGAATGAAACTCCGTTTGTCTGTTTGTTTGTTTGTTTGTCGTGTCTATGCACGGCCAAACGGCTGAGTGGGCCGGATCTACGAGTGGGGGGATCTTCTTGGAATTTTCCGAAAGGGGGAGCGAGCGAATTTAAAATTTTCTAATCCCACCCGAACCATGGGCCGTAGGGCGGGAGGGGGGTCGAAGTAAGAATTAATGTGCGCTTTTTGGACTTCCCCGCTTCCCCTACCCCTCTAAACGGCCGTTGACAATTCCGGAAAAATACGGGTTTCGTAGGTTTTCCTACGAGGAAGACGACGGCGCGATCGGATCGCGAAAAAAAGTATCGGGAAATGCGTTAAAAAAATGCGAGAGTACGGACCCGTTTTCTCGAAAAGTCCGCCGAAAAACTTGGTTTTTTCCGATTAAAATATACCCCATAAAGGTACGTTTTTCGGAACGGTTTTCGCGGGCGAAATACAGCTTTGGGTCCGCCGAATCTTAATCCGAAATCCGATATCGAAAAAAGTGACGAGAACTCGGTCAAATTGCGAGCAGAAGCTAGCAAAGCGATTAAAATGATTCTGCCGTGGACGAGAGAAGGCTCAAGAATTGACGTGAAGGGTTCGATGTCACAACATTGCGAGGCGAGCAGGTATGCCTACATAGGTACCTACCTTGCGAGCGAAGCGAGAGCCATTTCAAATAATAAATACGGACTTTGTCCTACACATATACAGGTATACCTTGCGAGCGAAGCGAGCAACATCCCCGAATAAACTTTTCGTGGTTCCACGTAGTTTCTACGATTTAATTTGTTTGTAAGAATTCCCAACTGAAAAAAACGTCTGCCAAGTTGGGTGGGCAGTATAACTTCCTCAAGCGAGCGAAGCGAGCAGCATCCCCTACAGAAGTTAAGCCTACCCTTAGAGATCTACCGTTTGCGAGCGAAGCGAGCAGCATCCCCTACAGAAGTTAAACCTACCCTTAGAGATCTACCGTTTGCGAGCGAACCGAGCAACATCCCCTAAATGCCATACTTTGCGAGCGAAGCGAGCAACATTTTCTACATGCCAGACTTTGCGAGCGAAGCGAGCAACATATCCTACATGCCAGACTTTGCGAGCGAAGCGAGCAATATTCCCTACATGCCACACGTTGCGAGCGAAGCGAGCAACTTAATGGGGGGTCCGGGGGGCTTGCCCCCCGGCTGGACGTGGAGGCGAGCGTAGCGAGCCGGAGCGGCTAGTATAAAATAAATCTCAAACCTACGCTTCGCAGCTCCAATTATAGGTGACAAAAGTTATAACAATCTGAATTCCTTTGGAATTATATCAGCTGATACGATCGTCATAGTTGATTAGGTAATTTTTACAATGTTTCACGTTGCGATAAATCCCATGTTGATTTTTTTCCCTGTTAAAGCTCTTCCTTAAAGAGGAGAGCAAACCTATGAAGTTACAGCTACCTGGGTGGTTTCTTTTGATTCTTTGGAATCATACCTATGAATTATTATAAAGCTCCGTACATAGTAAACCTGTATTAGATAGCCCGCAGAACACTGGTAAAAAAAAAAAAAAATAATAATAATAAAAAAAATAAAAAAAAAAAAAAAAATAATAAAAAAATAAAAATAATAATAATAATAATAACAAATAAATAAATACAAAAATTACCTACCAAACTGAGTCTAAGGTGCATCATCGAAATATAACTGGATGATGTCACCTACGAAATCCGCCGTACTCTCTCCAACCCAACGAGGACGGTGAATAGTAATGTCTCATCCTCGTTTGATTCGTCCTCAAAAACCGATGCTCTAATCAATCCTCTGTTGCTCATTTTCGTGCATGTAGGAAAAGCAAAGAAATAGCTAGAAAAATCCAGCAAAGCAGATGGAAAAACGTAGCAAAAAAGGATATTGGTCATGTAAAAAAAATGGCGAAAAGAGCTACCTACCTAATAATAATTTATTGTTGATTTAGCGCATTTGATCATTAATTTATCTGAACAGGAGATAGTGACACCGAATATCGTTGTTTAACAGCTTAGATGATCGGTTTAATGAGTAAACTTACGTTGATTAAAAACTTGGGTTAAACCGGCCCCTTAGTTATAAGGGTTTCCATCATCATGTCTTAATTGTAGTACAGTGAAATCAATCTAAGACCAGCAAATAGGGTAGTAAATGGCAGAGGGTTGGCGTAGGTACGACAAAAAATTCAAAAATTTTCAAAATTTCATATTTTATTGGATGGAAATCGAACCTTCAACAGACCTTTGAATAAACGGATCCTTAACCAAAAAGTAAATACAGAGTACTTATGTCATCATCCATATCATTCATCATTTTAAATTTCATTTTTTTCCAAAATGATTTGTAATCAGTTTTTGGTTCTTAATTTTTGGATTTGGCATGAATTTGACCGATAAGATGAACTGAGATAAACCTACAAAGTTCGCCTTGGATGGGTACCGCGGCAAGCCGGGGAATGATGAACAGAGTCCGGAGTCCGGGAACAGAGTGTCCGGCATAGAGGGCCTGGAGTACACTAAAATAAACGAAATATTTGGCATTTAAGAAATCCTAAAGTAGGTCGCATATACAGCATGTTTTGAAACTTCACAGCTGCAATAATGGGGGTTCCATGCCCGACATTGGAAAGAGTGGCCCCTGCAAGGTACTTGGGCGTCATTGTGGATGAAAATCTTAGATTGGAGGAGCACGTTCTGTCTCTCGCTAAAAAAGTAATGACCATGGCTTACGTATACTACAGTGTCAGGAATAGTCTCAGCTATGATTCTATTTTAATTGTATACAAATCGATGACACAGTGTATATTGAGCTTTGGCATAGTTGTGTGGGGTGGAGCCTTCCCATCACTGTTGCGTCCGTTGGTTACAGCTCAAAAGACGATCTTACAAATTATAGTTAAAAAACTTAAAAGGTTTCCGACAACTGATTTATTTTCGATGACTAAGATTTTCTCTGTTGGCCAATTATATGTCTCGTCTGCTCTATTGTTTATCCGGATTCGTTCAATTACGGACTCATGTCCAATTATTGTGCATATTCTTTTCGCCCTACTACGCAAAATATTATACCTACTCCTCATTAAAAAGAACAGCACGCCACATTTTTTATAGTAGGTATGCCGCTATTACTGCGAAAAGCACCCTCTACTTTAAGCAACCATACTAATTATAAAAGATCAGCATGTAAAAAAATTGTTTTTAGGTGGCTTAATTCTCAGGGACATTTCATTTGTGAAAACATTTTTAAAAATATTTATATGGAGGAATCTTTGGAGTCGATGATCCAAGTTTTTTTACTGTTATAAGTTGGATGTGGTATTTCGCTCTTTTTCTTTTTTTTGTGCGCAATCTATAGGAAGGTTACTTTTTAGTCCGTAAGAAGTTACAAGTTCGCAACGCATATCCATGTAAAAATCGGGAGTTAACTCCCCCAAACAGCACGGAACAATGTTCTACGGTGTGGGATAATTCTAGTCCATTAAGTGAATCTGATCATTTAATTACTATTTTACACTTATTTTGAAGCGAAGCTTTTATACGGACGCCCCTCCTCCCCCGCTAGGAACGCTCGCCGCTCGGGGAGTCTCCCCGTGAAAATCGTCATGGCCAAAGCGTCAGTCCATAATCCGAACTGTCCCGAACAATCCCGATTCTACCCGAGGCCTCCCCGGTCTTTCTTTCTCTACTCTACTACGCCAATCATCACTTTCATAGAATATAACAATGAGAATAAGGCCCTCTACACACGAAGATACTAGTTAGTAACGCAACCAGTTGGTAACTCGAGTTCCTAACCAGTTACAGGCGCGGTGCCCACTGGAGCGATACGATATGCGATGCAACACGAGCAACCTTTTATCGTCCGATGCAACTTTTATCCCCGCAACACTCCAGTGCACACTGTAGCGATACGATAGCCGATAAAATAAGCAACGGAGCAGTTTATTCCATCAGTCGCAGTCATGAGCTCCTCAGAGGAGAACGTTGTTCTTGCTTATCATTACTTGCAACGGAGGAAACGGAAATCTAGAAAGTACTGGGTACACCCATATAATGTTGACAATATTAAACACAGTTCGGCAGTGGTTTCCCGCGAACTCTCTCAACATGAACGCTATTTTCTTCCACGCAATACTTGTCAAATCGGTCCTGGAGTAACATTTCAATGAATAATTCCATAAGCACGGGTTTTGCTCGATCAATTTCACAAAGGAAATAGAGGATTGAATGTCCTCTTGCTGACCCGACATGATTTATCGGACGTTCTGAACGATACTGCGACTTGAGCGACCCGGCAGCTTTGTCCCCTCGACCGACGCGACACCTATAATTATCGTTGTAGTATCGCTATCGCGCTAGTGAGCGCTAGTTTAGTTGCTTCCATTACGTTTGCACCACTATGAGCGATCTGTGTCGAATCAAGATCGCGTTGCTTATTGGATCACCTGTCGCATCGCATATCGTATCGCTCCAGTGGGCACCGCGCCACAGACTGATTGGTGACTTGGCTCCACACACGAGGCTACTCATCACTAACCGAAATCTCTGATGTTCAGTAGGATCATGGACATCGTAGGAGAAACGTCGGATAGTTCAAGTGGAGACGAAACCATAATATTGTATAATTATATAAGAAGGAGGAGAATAAGACAAATCAGAAGTTGTTGGATACACCCATACCTTGAGAAGAATTTTCAAAATAGGTTGTTTGTCGCTTCAAAAGAGATAAACTTATCTGATGCGAAATTCCTGGCATTCTACAGAATGAGTAAACAAAGTTATTTGGAACTTGTTAAATTGGTTTCCCCTGTTTCGCGGAAGGAAAACACGAACATGAGGGAGTCCGTGGAAGCTGAGGAACGGCTTTTGATCACGCTCAGATAAAATAAATAATAAATAGTAAATAGTAATAGTAATAGTAATAAGTAAATATATTTCACAACTGACAAATATCCAGGAAGGTTGAAATTGTATAAAATCGGATGTTTTTCGACTTCTCCCACTAACAACAGGTTGATTTGTTGGTCACCCATGGCTCGAGTTAGTAACTGGAATCACAGGTGACTGGACATGCGAGTCAACAGGGAACTAGTTAGTAACTGGTTTCTAACCAGTTACTAACCAGTTGCGCCGTGTGCGGTTCCCCATTGAATTACATAGGAAGTGACTCAAAGTAAACTGGTTAGTAATTCGCGTCACTAACCAGTTATTAACTGGTAGCTTCGTGTGTAGACGGCCTAATGGTGCAGAAATTACTGAATGTACTTCTGATCTTGATGAACATGCAAATAATTAAGCTTTGTAAATGATTTGGAACTTGTATGTTATATATTGTATGTGAGAACTTGTATGCAATAAAACTGATTTTGCAAAAATTGAAGAATGCAAACTATTAAAAGTATATGAAATTAATTCCAATTAGAAGAGATTGTTTATGAGTATGAAAATACTCATAATTCTATTCTACGCTTTATGATATAAAGCTTCGCTTCCTTCGGGCGTCCCTAGATGGCCCCATTTATTTTTTTTCTTCTATAATGATTGCCACAAATGTATTCTCGTAATGTTGGTGGAACAAATTTCATTTTCATGTCTTTTCATTTCTTCAAATCCTTATTCGTACGCCGGGACGGCGGGAAAACAGTCCGCATACAGGGGTGTTCGTCTTAGAGGGGGTCCGTCAATGAGGGGTTTCGCTGTATGTTATTTGTGGGGTTTTTATCCGCTAAGGGTTGAACAGTGAGTACAGAATGGATTCTTTCTATTCCCTCTGGGGTTGAACAGTGGTCATCGCTGTACCCCTCGTGGCAGAAACGCCTCTTGTGGCTTTCTCTGCGCAATGTTGTTATTATTGCCCCCCCCCCCCCCCCTCTGATTTGCCAGAGGAGTCCATGATGACATTCCATTTGGTGACGGAGAGCTATATGGTCACCCTTAGAATCATGCCACATACAGTGCCCCCTTTGACGCCTTGTTCAATGCCTCTAATAAAGAGGGAATTAAATTATTAATTTTTTTTTTTTTTTTTAAATCAGTTATTTCTTACTTGAAAAATCCGAAAAGTTACCAATCGACTGCTTGTCTATATCAGCTGTTCCCAATTTTTTTTGTTGGTGGCTTACCACTTTATCTGATATGTTATTTTCATGTAACACTAGCATAGAAATAATGTCCGAATTGGCCACATTATTGTGTTTGAGAATATTAGGAAACACAGTAGAATGTTGCCCACAAAACATCCAGTACCTACTATCAGTCAGTGTTTTTTTAAATTATTTTCTGCATTTGAATTTGTACTTCATTTATTCAGGCTCTTTTCAATTCATCATTGGGTTCAAATCAACACCAAACACTCCTTTTTATTGGAAAGTATTGTCGAAGTTCAATATTAAATTCTTCTTCCAACATATCTCATTTTCAATTTAAAAGTAAGGTTATTATAAAAACCAAAATAAATATTAGGTCTACGAAAGAAAATAAAGGTGGAAAAAAAAACTGTATTTCAAAACTGTATATGAAAGAAATTACAATATTTTACTAATGTGAGTTAATGGGAAGGATGAGCTTGTAGCGTTTTGCATAAGCTTACAATGACTCGTTTCATAGCGCCATCGTGCTACTATGCATGGCCTCTCTTAGTGGTACGCGGAACACAGTTTGGGAACCGCTGGTCTATATCACAGATTAACATGCGGGCAAAACAACTAATGATGTCCCAAATATAGGACCCGCCCTCGGAATTCGCTCGTCGGTTCGAATAACACATTGATCCCCAAAATATTTCATGAAATGAGTGAAGGAAGGGGGCAGAAATCGTAGTGATGATAAAATTGTTTCGTGTAAGACAAACAAGTTGATGCGCAAGCGCAATGTCTCATTACCGGCTGGACAAAAAAGCGTAGGCATAGCTGTAAGAAATAGAAGTTGCTCACTTTTATGCTAGCGAGGTTTTACGTTAATGTGCGATCCTCATCAGAAACCCTCATGTTAGGTGAGGATGCCCGAAAATAGCAGTAATCCGACAACCCGACAATTTGTAGGATCGTTTCAGCTGGAAGACTGATGAATGTGAAGTAGACGATCATCCCGATAACTCCCGCATACAAGAGCGTAAAGAACACGATCAACGCGGCTTTGCAGGGCGTCATGATGGACCAGTGGGGCACGCAGGGACTACATTTGACGTTGGAGAGACCATGTTCGTCGGGATTGAGCGAGATACTGAAGTTTAGACCTGGAGGGAAGGGGCCTGGCTGGCTCCGTTGTTTTTAACGATCGCTTCCTCAAGGCATGCGATCTATTCCGCTGCTGATGAGATAAACATCGGTGACTCAGAAGGAGTACAAGGGGTGGTGGCTGGCTATTCAGACCTCCCTCCCACCTTGGAAGCTTACCAAAACCATCGCTGCAGTGTTTGCCCTTTCCTATCCTTTGTTCTATATAAACAGGCCAAGGGATAAGGTTTTGAGGCGCGCCCGATTCATAGAGGGGCTTTCACAAATGTTTCTGCTTTATTTCAAAAGTCAATTGGATAACAACAACCCTGCCACATCACCTAGCAACCCCTCCCTTACCTAGCTTCTCGTCCTTTATTGGGGACGTGGGAAATAAGTACATGACGAATTTCAACAATCCAAATTAGATTCAGAAGTTGGTGTACAGTTACGTATTGTTTAATCAACTGCCATGTTGTAAGACTCGTGATGTCATTTAAATCTTCATATACGAGACGTCATCTAAGTCTCCCTAAATTATGAGGTGATAATAATTACTTCAATATTTACGTACCTAGGTATTAATGGTTGGCATTACTTAAATAAATCCTAAAAATAATACATGTTAGGCGAAACATATATAGGTACGATGGTAAACCACGGGTGAGAAGCATGAAATTCCATTGTTCTTCAACGTTAACCCCAGTGCTGAGCTTATTTTTTCATTTATTCATCTTGTTTGGTTTGATTAATTTTCATAGGGTTTACAATAAAAAAAATAATAATAATAAATAAAAAAAAAAAAGTTTTTACAAGAGTAAACTTCCTTTTATTAGACCGTCAAGACCATTATTTACATCTAAATTTTACATTTTTATATTATATTTGCGAACCTCAAAAGTAGTTGTAGTTGTTGGATGTGCAATTTAAAAAATCTGATATATCAATTTAAAAAAACACACATTAAAACTTTAATGTGCGAGGCAACTGGCATGAATACTATTTGGCCCGGCGCAAATAGAAACCCAGGCTAGTGAGGTGACGCAGGGGGAGTCACAGTGATTTTTTTGTGAATCACGGATAACAAAGAGACCGCCAAAATAGAACCGCGACGAGACTCATCACAGGCTCGAGTCATGAAGTCCGCAGCCTGGAGTCACGCACTCCGCGTGAAAATACTACCACAAATAAGGATTTGGTGAGGGGAGTGGAAGGGGGGGGGGAACTCGTGGGAAACCCCATATATATATATATATATATATATATATATATATATATATAAATATATATATATATATATATATATATATATATATATGTGTGTGTGTGTGTGTGTGTGTGTGTGTGTGTGTGTGTGTGTGTGTTTTGTAATGCTGGAGTGTTTTTGTCTCTTAGGAGCTCCTACATATCCATACCCAAGTCAAGGTCATACGTCCCCGTCGTGCACTTTCTGGGTGAACAGAGGGTGGCAGAATGACCGGCTGGCGATTAGGGGGGAGGCTCTTGTCAACGAGTCTCCTGTCCCTTTTAATGTCTCCCTGTTATGGAAGTTAACGAAACCGAGCCTCATAACCTCTGCCGGCCCATTGGCATGTGGGGTTCTAGGGGAGGTGCTCGGGGGCGCTCCAGGCAGGGGCGTCGGCTATTCTTTTCCTCTTCTTCATTTTCATCTTCCTATCCCTCCTCCTCTTCCACTGCCGCAGCGAATGCCCACCAGTGTGCCCACTGTGAGAGATCCTTCAGCTCCAAGCGTGGCCTCAGTACCCACGTCTGGCAGAAGCATCCTGTTCAGGCCAATGCTGCAATAGATATAGAGCGAGAGCGGCCCATGTATGCTTTTGAGGATTTGCGGTGAATGGCAGCAGACGAGGCAGAGGCTGTGCGTAATGGGGTACGAAAAATTAATGTTTTCTTGCAACCACGTTTTCCCATGCACACTCTTTCTGCCATTCCATCTCTTCACCTGAAGCCCCACTATCTGTGCTGGAGGTTTAGTGGTACCTTGGAGTTGACTTCATGGGTGTGGCTACCATTGCTACAAGCCGTATGGACCTTGGTGGAGCACTTGTTCATATCACCAAGGCTCCATTGAAGCCACAGCAGAAGCTGTGTCTCCTCTGTACGTACTTACTGCCAAAGCTAACTTATGGGCTGGTATTTGGTAGGCTTACTGCGGGGAGGCTGCTTGAGTTAGATCCTGCTTGAGTCTGCTGTGCGCTTTTGGCTAGGCTTCCCACCTGGTGTCCCAAGTGCCTATATTCACCCACCTGTCAAGGCTGATAGGGTCCATATTGTCTCTCTCTCACCCTACATTCCATCTTTACACCACCAGTGCCTGCTTACCCTTAGGGGCTGTCGAGGAGGGACCTGGACTTTGTCAGGCAGCAGTTGTTGTGGTGTGACCAAGCAACACCAACTGCTTCAAAACCCAGCTCATCTGCTTCAAAACCCAGCTCATCTGCTGAGTTTGCTGCTGCGCTGCATGAATCAGTAGATGGTAAAGAACTCCGACAGTGCTCTGAATCCCCCATTTCTTCCCAGTGGTGTTCAAGGAGTAGTCGCGGGACAGTTGACACCCTCTGCCGTGCCTGTCAGGGTAAAAGTGAGAATCTGTATGATGTGGTGCAGCAGTGCCATCGCACTCATGGTGGCCTCATTCTACTTCACGATGCGGTTGCCAAACAGATAACACGTGCTTTGTCATCCAGTGGTTGGGATGTCAAAAGGGAGAGACTATATCACATGCTGGGGCAAGAAGTCGGTTATCGTTGCCGTCAAGCCCAATGGGTCTGCCATAATCCTGGATGTCCTAGTTGTCAGTGGTAGCATAGACATGGAGCAGACATGTTATGGCACGGGGAAGTGGTGCGGGAAAAGCACCACGGAGTTACTCGAGTTGGGCATCTTGGCAGGAGTACTCTGTGGTACCCCCCGCGTCCTTAGGAGTTCTTACTTGAACTGGTGGTCATTTTATAGGGGCACTTCCTTTCATCCCATACTTCCTTCTTATCTTGCAACTTCCCTTATCCCTAGAGCCGGCGTTAGGTAAACCTGGGCGTCCTCCCCACTTTTTTATTTTATTTGTTTATTTTTAAATTTAATGGTGTGCCCCCTCCGTTTTTTAGGGGAGTTCTGTAAAAAAAAAAGTGTGTGTGAGTGTGTGTTGTGTTCTTTTTAATTCTCCTTAGGATTGAGATAAAAATTTCGATTTTGCGCCAAAAATCAAGCTTTCCAAATGAAAGGATGAGTTCGTTGAGTAGCATTTTTTGTCACATTCAATTGGTCACATATCAAAAAATGTGCTAATCACTATAAATGGTTAGAATCGGCAAATAATTGTTATAACGGCAAAAATTGTTAAATTGTCTTTTTTTTTTTGAGCAGAATTTTGGTCAAATGAAGTTTATCACTGATGATATTTATACCATGGATTATTCACGTGTATATTTATCCACATGTATGTTCATGTTTTGTTAGCTTGCGTCACGGATAAACGTTTTGGGGAGTAGGTTGATGTGGTTATAGTAGAGGAAAATCATGCACACCATCAATAGTGTTCGAGAATAATAATTATGTAATGTAATATCCGAATAAAATTAAAAACCAACTCTCCATTTATACCATTATTTCAGGAGTTCAAACATAATTTTTAACTCACTTTCCTTATTTCCCAAACGGGAGTTGGGTAAGAATCTAGAAGGGTAAAGACGGGAGGTCTAACCGCAATTGCCCCCGTTCCAGGAGAAGGACTAACACATGGTCCAGCAAATGAAGGGGACAGCATCCCCGTTACACTTGACAGCCTGGAAGACGGATGGTCAGCTCTAACCATGACGTACTGCTCTATATTAAAACTAAATATATTTACCAACCGACAAATTGGCCTCGGGGGAAGGGGTGTGTGAGATTGACTTGACCTGATGACAGCACCTCCAACCTCCTTGTCGAGCAGGTTCTTGGGACCCAAGTTTGAATACTCAAATGTAAACCTGAGTTGATGATCTATTTAATTCTTTAGTACTGTTGATTGATTATTGTATTTTATTGTGTATTGTTTCATTTCTATGTTGTTGGGTTGCTGACTTGTTTCATGAATCATGAGTTATTAACGCGGAACTGATGAGGTGATTTTCTCTTTTTTATGCGTTCACACTTGCATTAAGCACACGTCTTGTCATGTATTTTGTAGTAGGTTCTGAATGGGAGTGTACAAAATACAATACAAAAGAGCAATTGATTTTGGATTTGTCTGGTTTCAGATGAGGACAGATAGGTACCTACATTTCTAAAAATAAAGAAAAAACTGTTCTAGTCTCTCTATAAACAACAAGAACCTACCTTTTTTCAATTATAAAGTCACCTCAGAAAGAAATTAAAAGAAATGTATTGGTATAAAAAAGAATAAATGAACATAAGATGTTGCTTTGCAGTCAATATATTGCAGGCTCTAGGCAAAGCTCATGCTGTCACCTAGAAAAAAAAAGAAAAAACTGCATACCTCATAATATTTAACAAAAGTTTCAGTCATGCAGCATGATTGAATGAGCGAATTTTCATTATTCATCATATTGTATTTTTTCCATTCTTTGAAATTTAGGCACTTGGAGAACGCAGAAATTTTTGAATACCAATTTTATGTCTGTCAATTTCCCTGTATGTAATATTCTGCAAATCAAAAAAGATTATGTTGTTATGTAATATACTTATATGTAATACTGAATGCATTATGTTGGTATGTAATATATTGTATTTAATATACTTGTATATAATATTACTCATGTTGGTATGTATAATATTACTTGTTCGTAATATTCTACAATTATTCATAAACCCTCAAAATTGGTTGGCTTACGTTTCAAGATCCGTTGAATCCAAAAATCGTACTTTAAAAAAAAAAAAAAAAAAAAAAAAAAAAAAAAAAAAAAAAAAAAAAAAAAAAAACCGTATATTTACCGCGCCGTGCGCCGTCTGAAGCTTTTCACTGTAACTACTGGACCAAACTTTATGTAATTTGGCTCAAATCATACATCGGCCGAGGATGTGCCAGTAACATCGGCATCACATATATGATCATCCCTAAAGGGTAATGTCGGGCAATAAAGGCCAATAAAGGGAATGTACGAGCCCCGAAATGTACGTCGGATAGTGATATTTTAGGACCTTTAGCGTTAATTCACTACCACCCCTTTAATTGGTTTCCAATAATTCACTACAGCTTGATTTATGTTCTATTGTTCTAAAAACTGTTCCCCAATCATTTTTACGTCCATTGTGGTAAAATAGATCAGAATGCTGTGTATAGTTTGGTGGTCCGGATTCTCGCAAGTTCGCATCTAAAAAATACATTACATTAGTATAAGTCAATACTAATAAAAATTCAGTATAAGTCAATTCCTTAGTGAAACTTCAGATTAGATGGACATGTAGGTCAGAATGATGTGTATAGTTTGGTGTTATGGATTCTCGCAAGCTCGCATCTCAAATGTACATAACTTTAAGTAGTCAATCCCTTAGTAAAAATACAAATTAGTTGGACATACAGGTCAGAATGAATGAATGGTAGTGAATTAACGGAAAAGGTCAAGATTTTGTTATACAAGCGTTCGTAGCTCAGTGGATAGAGTGTCTGGCTGAAAGCGATGCCACGGGTCATGCAACTACCATCCCAGCGGAGACAAATGGGTCATTCTCATTTCATTTGCCGCTTTCATGTCCCTGACAACGAATTCTCACAATTCTTGACCAAAACTAGCGATTTTGGGGGAAAAAAGGGTAGTATAAGTTGGGAGATCAACGATGAAATAATTTGACTGCCCAAAATCCCCTTTAACCAATACACAGTGATGACGAATGAAACCTGAAATCCTGGAAACTCATGAGTGTTACTGTCCCCTCCTACCTAACACTTCAGTAGAAGTTAGGTAGTTACGAAACAATGACAATCTAGAACTGGCCAGGGTTACTAGCTGCAGTAGGTTGGTTCCTCTTTATTTAGAGTGAAAGATTAGTTTTTCAGTCAGTCCCCCATATCTCTTCTCAATGGGACCACAGGAGTGTTACCATTTTTGCGATCAAGAAGACCTATTGAAAATGGCGGGAAACAGTCAGATTTGAAGGTTATATTGTCCAGTTGAAGATGTGAGACTGCAGTGGAGTGCTTGGAGTTGCAGCAGTTTTTACAGTGAAAGAAGCCTAAAAACATGAGGAGTATTTTTATTTTCAATCATGAGTGTTACACTAATTACGAGTGTTGTTAGTGCTTAAACAAAATAATCCGATATCAAGAACCATACTGCTTGGTGACAGGTTTCAAACAGTAGCCATCCCCGAGTTTTGCCACTTCATCATCCTGTTTGACGGCATTTTTACTGGAAATTCTCATGAGTGTTACCTCTCAGGAGTGTGACCGAGGATGGGTAAAAAATATATAAAATACAACATCAATGAAAAACTCACTGTTCATCTATGGAACACACATCGGACATGTACAATGAGTAGTATTTGCCGATCTAACCTCATTTTTGAGCACTTTCATATTTCACGTCACTGAGGTTCTCAAACGACCCAAAGCGGCAAATGAAATGAGAATGACCCTAACACTTTTTTTTTCACTTCTTTCTTCCAAGCCATTTCAATGCCTTTTTTAAATTTATTTATTATTTTTGGTTAATTTATTTATTTTCTTTTGGTAGGTGACATTATCCAGTTATATTTTGATGATACATAATAAATTCAGTTTGATAAGTGATTTTTTAGGAACCTGTGTTCTGCATAGAAGGCGATCTAATACAGGAAAAATAAACCTTTGTGTAATAATTTGCAGCACTTCAGCGAGTTTTCGTAAAGAATGAAGCTATTGCAATAGCTTCAAAAAGTATAAACTGGAAAGAAGAAAAGTTGCCACTTATCAGAGGTGAAATATATTGAGGGATATATCCTCATTTAAACATTAACCAGATCTGTCACTTTTGATAATATCCAATTTTTCAAGTACATTCAACATACCTCCCTTTGGACAAAACTGGAAAAATTCTGTAAACTATCTATCTGTCAAATCAAAATTGTAAATATGATTGAATTCCTTAAGATGTTTTGCAAATGTAGACCTACCCTTTTTTTCTTTGAAATCCTCCTGATGCTCGTCTATTTTTTCCCTGAATTTCCTACCAGTTTGACCGCAATATTCGTAGCCGCAAGAAGATTTTAGTTTATAAACCCCATTTTTATCCTGAACATCGATTTTGTCTTTAACGGAACCTTGTAATGTTCCAAGACTATTTATACTTTTAAAACCCACTTTGTAACCCCTCGATGATAGAATTTTGCCGATTTTATCAGAAATTTTCCCATAATAAGGTATATTTATCAATTGTTTTTCTTCTAATGTTACATCTTCCCTAACCAGATTGGAAACTTTATCTCTACTCTTTTTCCTAAGAACCGTATCCCATATGGTATCAACGAGATCTCCTCCATAGCCATTACTAGCTGCTATGCTTTTGATAATGGATTTTTCTTTTGATAAATTTCATTCACTCATTGGAATAGATAGAGCTCGGTTGTTCATACTATGGAAAGCTGCATGCTCATGGACTAAAGGGTGATTTAAAGTACTATGGATCGTTATATCGCTATATGTATATTCTCTATAAATTGAAAAATCATACTTCTCGTTTACCAAAGAGATGGACAGATCAAGAAAATTTACTTAATTCCTGCCGAATTCGACGGTGAATATCATAAAGGGATCTAATTTATTGGTTTTTCCATGAAAATACCTAATTTAGTTGTCTTTCTGTGCCCTTCCATAGAATGATGATATCGTCGACATATCTATACCAATAGAGAAGATTATTTGTGTTGCAAGTTGTAAATATTTGTTGCTCAAGATAATCCATGGATATATCTGCAAGCAGTGACTGTGACTATATAAGCTGTGTCCTTTCTAATGTGTGCTCAGTTATCGTTACCCCGATTTTGTAAATTCCATTATTCTGAAAAAAAAAGGAAGTCGCTATGGGATATCAGTGTTAGGGACATGATAGAAACTTGTGAATCGTCTACGGTTGAATTCATGGACGATGAGAACGACGAGAATTTCCAAAACGGAGGAATAATTAGGCTCATTCGTTCTAAAATTCAAGGTAGTGCTTCGGATTTACTTGATAATTACGTTCTTGATGATTTTACAGCCATAAAATAACCTCTCTTTGAAACCTACTCCAACGAAAGGTACTCAAATCGTGTCGTGAAATTACTTGATTAAGGCACAAAGACAATGAAAACCCCTCCAATTTTGTATTGATACCTTGTTGATCTATATGCAGTACTGTGCTGGTCCTTCGTGAAGTTATATCATAACACCGAGGTCATCCTCTGCGGATGTAATCTAAACGGGGCTTGTTCCCATCACACCAGCCCCATTACAATTACCTAGACCTTGCCTTATGAACTCGATTACTGTACTTACCACCGAGAACCGTTTGGAAATAAACTCCGTGCGAGACAACTCAAAAGGTTAGGAAAATGCCCTCTGCATTATTACGAACAATTACCATATACCCCGATTCCGAAAATTTAAATTTGACAGAAATTCCAATAATAATAAACTGGCTAATAAAACTGAACTAAATATGCGAATCACACGAACCTGTTCAAACATATAAAGACCGTATCCTTACCAAAATCAAAGCCAACCAGCGCCTAAGAAATTTACCCTAAATAAAATTAGTACATTCCAAGTCACAAGAACTCCCCAGTCCCAAATCCAAAATGAAAAGACAAGACGTCCGGCTTTTCAAGACCAAGACCAATGTCTTGGCAGACCGCCAATCTAATCTAAATCTGAATGATGGTGATAATCTGGAGGAAGACTGTACAGAAAACGTGGATCCCTGAAGAGAATACCCTGTGGAATTTCCCTGACGCGGACAGTGGGACGAAATGCGATTCTGGCTGGACATAAT
Source organism: Adelphocoris suturalis (assembly GCA_030762985.1). NCBI lineage: Eukaryota > Metazoa > Arthropoda > Insecta > Hemiptera > Miridae > Adelphocoris > Adelphocoris suturalis. The sequence goes on along the minus strand of CM061051.1, from coordinate 9,332,063 downwards.
ATTTTATTGGCTATTCTTATACGAAATTTTACGCTGATTCCGAATATACCATATGTTCCTATACCTAAAATAGCTCTTTAATGGATATTTCTTGAAAAAACCTCGAAAAAACACGTTTTTTGAAATATTTTCCCATTTTTCATCCTTAAGATGTACTGGAAACGTTTTTTGATCTATGGAAAAGTTATAGAGAATTAAATTCTGCGTCGATTCGTCACCAAGGAGAGTAAAACTTTTGGTAAAATAAGGAAGTTATCGAATTTCAAAGTTTTCCAAGACTGGAAAATACCATTTATTGCCGTATTAGAGGTGAAACTTGATATTCAATCGACTTTCACTAAGAAGAAAAGTTGTAAATCATCAAATTCTGCAGCGATTTACCACCAATTTTTTCGAAAAACACCTATAATTAAGAGAGTTATGATATTTCAAAGTTTTTGACAACTCCTATTTTCCACTTTTTCACTACGCTGATTCCCAGGAACCTATCATCACCTTTAATAAATTAAATCATGTATTGTAAATCGTTCATATACCTAGTAGGTCATTCGTAATTCTAAGGTTCCTCATACATTGAAGGAGAGGTTTTTCCACCCAAAAAATCTGTTTATCGTACGTTAACTGTTGGGCTAGGCCAGACTTCACAGTGCTAGGTATTCCTTGCTCTCGAAATCGATTTCACTTTCAAGATGCAATAAATTTACGGTAGGGTTCCTATGACTTTGAAGCAATTATTCCAGAGTTTTGGCACACTTTCACAACGTTGACGAGGGTATCGTGATTACTTGCAAATATTTGCAGCTGGAATTGGTTTCACGGTGTACCATAATAGTTGTTTAACGCATATATGAAGGAATGGTGAGGTGATGATAGGTTCCTGGGAATCAGCGTAGTGAAAAAGTGGAAAATAGGAGTTGTCAACAACTTTGAAACATCATAACTCTCTTAATTATTGGTGTTTTTCGGAAAAATTGGTAGTCAATCGCTGCAGAATTTGATGGTTTACAACTTTTCTCCTTTGTGAAAGTCGATTGAATATCTTGTTTCACCTCTAATACGGAAATAAATGGTATTTTCCATAAATCAAAAAACGTTTCCAGTACATCTTATTCCAGTACATCATTGTAAAATGGGAAAATATTTCAAAAAACGTGTTTTTTCGTGGTTTTTTCAAGAAATATCCATTAAAGAGCCATTTTAGGTATAGGAACATATGGTATATTCGGAATCAGCGTAAAATTTCCTATAAGAATAGCCAATAAAATATTTTTTTCCAGCCAGACTCGCATTTCGTCCCACTGTGCACCGGCCGCAGCCGCGTCAGGGAAATTCCACCTTAATGCACTTAGAAATTTTCGACCATTCCTTGCTATATATAGTGTTCCGAAAATTAAAAATCAGGTATCTGTTAGATACCGGGAGAACTTCCAGTTTCGTCTACCCAAGTATCATAAATGATTATTTCCCCGAAAAAATATTCCCGACAGATTTCAAGTTAGTACGATTCATGGAGTGCCACATGGGAACAGTTGTGCTAGGATCCCATGTGGAGAATTTTTCAAAATGAGAAATTTAATTACCTATTTGTTTTAGGATCCATAAATTTCATTACAGATTTGGAACATTGCTAGGCGGCTTTGTTTTACTTGGCGCAAAAAGATTGACGAAAACAAATTGCTCATAACAGGAAAAGCTAAATGTTTAGGAAAACTTCATTTTAATTCATTAATTTATTTTCAAATTTTTTAAATTTACAAACTTCTTATCACTAACTCTTATGACTAGCTATGTACTAAACTAAAATTATACAAATAACCTTAAACTATAACTAATTAAAGGTGAACTACTTACAAACTAAATGTTTTATTAAATTTCTTTCTTATTAAAATCAATCACTTACCTTTCATTCAACAATCTGTTTTCACCCGCTTAAATACATCTATTATTAATTTTTAGGTCTGTCTCTGACAGGTAAGATAATGGGGTAATCTGTGAAGTGAAGTTAAAGTGTGGATATTGAGGATCCAGGGGGCAACTGCAACCTAGCCCTGTGCCAGGGCCTTATCTGTTGATCAGTTTATCTTCAGTGAAGCTCCCAAATTCATTCACCCACTTCATTTATCATCACTGGGTCAGGATTTGTGGAGAGAGACCAGTAACAACTTGACCTCCCAAGGTGTCTGAATCTCCTCCCCAATATCTGAATTGTTATTTCCTTCCAGTGATGTAAACCTAGTGGCCACTTGTGTAACCTGATATTGGACTGATCCTTTATTGAAGGTTTCCTCCAGGAGAATACTAGAGAGTAGATTTGGCTACCTTATTTATTATATCTAGGAATCTGGTGAGTGGCTGCTTAACTACCTAAATTCTGTTCTACTACCACTCTGGAGTCAGGTTGATGGTGGAGCCAAAATTACAGCAAGGCATCTGCCACATTATTATGAATTTCAGGAGGCATTCCATAGTTTTCGTTGCATATGTTGTTAAGGTGTGTCAGTTCATACTTCTGGACCCCCGGGATCGAGCCTTTCAACATAATTATCCTCTGGTACGTTCATCCAACTGATGCCATAATCAGTATCAGTTAACCACTCTTACATATGGTTTATCTCCGGCTCCATTTCTTGCTCTAAGCGTCATGGAACAGCTCTGTCGAGATGAGGGTCACAACTTTCCACATGCAGTAAAAGCTGTACAACATGATATGTACATTGATGATGTGGCTACTGGGGCTGCCTCGATTGAGGATTCCCTCGAACTTCAGCAGCAGTTGATAGGCCTTCTCGAGAAGGGAGGATTCTCCTTGAGTAAATGGTCAAGCAACCAACTGAGCTTGCTCAATTCGGTTAACACTATCAATGATCAGCCAATTGATCTATCATCCAAGGAAGTACACTGCCTCGAGATCTTGGGACTTCAGTGGGATCCGGTGCGGGATTGTTTTTCGTATCACATGCAGGTCCCAAAACTCGTCTTCACAAAAAGATCAATTCTTTCAGCACTGGCTAAAATATATGACCCTTTAAATTTTATATCGGCTGTGGAGGTGAGCGCCAAAAGTATAATCTAAGACCTTTGGAAGGCTGGACTTGAATGGGATCAACCCATTCCTTCATCAGTTGAGGGCAGATGTCTACCTATCAATAGAGCTATTAAGCTCGCTTGAAATCATAACAATTTTTTGTATATTTTTCCTTCACCCACACGTTTTAAGATGATTTTGATATTTAATTGAAGCGCTGAGTTACGTAGATGTAAAAAATATATATATATATATATATATATATATATATATATATATATATATATATATAAATTAATGCCTGAACAGGATAAAAACTCCATGTAACTCAGTAAATATAAAAAGATCAAAGTTATATTACACACTAATACACAATATGTATCATGAAATATGTAGCATATTTCGCCTTTATTTTGTACTTGTTGAAGAACCATAATCATCGCGAACAACTAACGTGCACTCTCTTCAAATTAGTTACTGCTTCTTCACTGAATTACTATCCCGTTTTTGGACCAAACGTAAGAAGTAGTATTTTGATTCGCTGCGAAGTCGAAAGGGTTGTTTCCCTCTAGCTTGATTTAACACGGAAATTGATAGAAACTAACATAACATTAATACCTAATAGGAAAAAAAAACTACAAACAAAAACAGTAAAAATGCAGTAGCTGTACTCAATTATTCTTGGGTAACTCTCAAGTAATAGAAATCGCTAATAGAAAGTAAAAACGAGCGGCTGGCGAGAACGTGAAAGTGACAATAAGCGATTTGCGTAATAGGTACCTCGATATCCGTTATTAGTGTCGATGCAACTCGACAAAAATGCCGATGATTTCTGCTATTTTCTAAATAGGTACCTAACTTATATCGATAAGACGACTAATGCGAATGTGAATAAATAGTAGACAGGTTGGCTTTCTTTTGCTAATTGGACATTTCCATTATCCTAGTCTCCAGCAAAGAACACACGAAGAACAGCGTTACACTACGATCTTGACGTGTGTTTGTATTGGATGTTTTAGAACACTGTCTACCAAATAAATAAAAAACCAAAATTCTAAATTTATTGTATTTTGGTTTATTATTTCCAATAATAAGCCTATGTGATCGTGTAGCAAAAAATTTTTATAACCCCCCCTCAAACTTTGTCACTTTACGTTTCAAGGTGCGTAGAATCCAAATTTGAAATGTCCGTCCGCCGTCTGCCGTTCGCCGTTCGCCGTCCGCCGTCCGGGCCATAAAAGGCCTACGAATTGACTTAAAAAACCCGTTCTTTCGCACATAGATTCCATTTGGGGTCTAGTTGGTACTAACGTTTAACCATCCCGATCGCTTTACTCGCATAGATGCTATGGGACAAAAACGGCCGAAAAAGCGTCTTTTTTAAGGCTTTGTGTGGTAGACTTACGCACGCACGCACGCCTGGCACGCTTGGCAGGGGGTCACGGTGGGTGGTGAGGGGGGGTGAGCGGGGGGTGGAGTGAGAGGAGGTGCCGCGGCACCTTGTGGTGGGTACGGCGTTCCTTCGAGGCATGAATATATGTTTTTTTCTAGGTCTTATTTGTGTGTTAATACCAATGCTTTTCCTACGCATATTTAATAACATATCCTCTCGACTTTTCGTACGTACTTTGATGATAATATTATTAAGGCAATAACTATTTGAATAGATAGGAGCTCAAATCGAGAAATATAAACATGCGTATATAATTATAGAAGTATAGGTTGTGGCAACTGGAAATAGGACACACCGAGGAGTCTGGACGGGCCTTATGACGTACGCAAGCTAACTAAAACTACGATTCTACTCAATTGAAAAAATAATAAACCTTTGTGAAATAATTTGCAGCGTTTTTCTTACTCAAGTCAGTCAGTCAGTTTGTCACTTTATATAGTGACGGGGAAAGTTAGGAGAGGTGGTGATGAAGGGCAGGGCGGGGGGAAGGTAAGAATTGATAGGTCTTGGTGATCTCCCCGTCACTCACCCTTCTATATAAAGTAGCAGACTGGCTGACTGAATGCAGTACTGTACTACAGTACAGTACTGTACGTCAGTACCAAGCATCAACGGCTTGGTGATGATATCTTTGCATCAAAACCTCGTTCGTTCGCAACCCCATTGCGTCGCCGAATTTCATGATTCTAAGCGATGTGTTGATAGACATATCCATGATTTTATTCATGTAAATCAAACGTAGTTGTGCTCGGGCTGCTGAAGGTGCATCTAATCAGATTGTGCTAAAACACTTCAAACAAGGAACCTTTTTTCCTTAAATATTGCCGACAGTTTGTACTGAAAAGCGAATTAAGCACGTCCTATTATCATTGTACTAATTACAATGTTATCAATCATGCTGATTAATTTCCAATAGGCGGAAACGAATTTCTGAATATATTTTCTGATGAAATGTTTCTCAAAAAGCATAAATATTGCGTATCCTGCTTATAAAAAGTAATTTTATTGATTCAATTTATTAATATTTAATTTATACGCTGTTTTATATATATATATATATATTTTAATGAAGATGTTCAAAACCAAGTACCTTGAAATTTTTTACTGTGATCTCAAAGCGAATTGAAGCTACTCGTTCTTAAATCCAAAACAAAATAATTATAAACGCCAATACTCACTTTATGAATGACACTGCTACTAAATTCAACCAATAATACAACCATTTGAAAGCACAATATACAATTTATTATTATTATCATTATTTATATACTATATAGTTTATTAGTATTTTCAATTGTGAAGGAGAATGGAGGTCTTCAAAAAAATTATCTCGAAAAATTTCATTACGGCCAAGGTATCGAATTCTCCGAGGACCTCCACAATGGGAATATTTTCGTGGCACAGTAAAATTACATCAATAAGATTCAGGAACTTTTTGTACGGACAGCTCAAAACACGTAAAAACGACTCTCAAAATAGGAGAGATACTGAGAAAGCCTGCGGAAAGAAATCTTATTGATATGAACAAGCATCCCCGGCAAAGCCAAATGAAAAATACAGGGGAAACTCGATTTCCCCTTTATTCGGGGGGCTAACTCGATTTTTTGTCAAAACTGAGTTGGGAATCGTACCTTATGTATTGGGGGTAGCCAAACACGGTGGTGGTCAAAACAGGGAATAAACGAGTCTAAATACTTCAAAGCAGCGGGTGAGTATTTCGTATACAGCGAAAGAACGGGCTTATGGGAGCGGTCCAGTGAAAGAACGGGCCAACTTGGAGCTGCCACTTCCCCCTTCCTTGTTAGTTCATTATCCAGACCTTGAATCACAGCAGGTTAGCTGTTCCTAAAATGTTGAAATCAAACAATAAAACACTTGAAAAATAATACAAAATCTCTGTATTCAAATTCACAATATTTGACAATATTTTTAGAACGTATTTTCACGGAAACTTTTTTAAGAATGCCCATCACATGTTTTATTCACATGTCTGCAACATGGAAACAAACATGCAATGGGGTTTTTACAATACTTCCCCTCAAGCTTGGGGTTTGGTATACAATCTCAGGCTTGTCATTATCTTAAGGTGTCGAGGGCCTGGAAGTGACTTCGTCAGGACGTCTGCCGTCATTTTTTCGGTTGGGATGTAATTCAAAATTATTTTTCCATCAGCCAATGCTCCGCGGATAAAATGGTAACGGATATCGATATGTTTTGTCCGTGGATGGTGCACGGGATTTCGGGCAAGTTCTTGTGCTCCGTGGTTGTCGTTCATCAGTACAACAGGTGCTTCTTTTTCTGTGTACTGGAGTTCCTTTACCAATTTCCCCAGACAGATGGCTTCCTTTGTAGCTTCGGTTGTTACCATATATTCATTCTGTGCTACTTAGTGCGACTGTCTTCTACTTCCTAGATCCCCAACTGACTGAACCACCAGCTACCTTGAAAACGTATCCCGTATACGATCTTCTATCTTCTATACAAGACCCCCAGTCAGCGTCGACAAAACCAATCAAATCTGATTCTCCGTGTTTAGAGAACGTCAGACCCAAATCTTGAGTTCCTTTGAGATATTTGAGAACTCGTTTCGCGGCCAACCAGTGCTCTTTGTAGTAATTAGAATTGAATTGGCTCAGCATGCTGATTGTATGCGTGATGTCAGGTCGAGTACATGTGGATAAATACATGAGTGATCCGATCAAGTTTTGATATGGATAGAGCTTCATCGCTTCTTCATCCTCCACTTCAGGTCTTCGTAGTTTTACGTTTTGGTCCGCTGGAGTGCCGACAGGTTTCGCATCTTCCATTCCGAACCGTCGTAAAACTTGGAAGCGGAAACGGTGGAAGCGTGCTGGGCCCATAACCTCTTAAAATGTTGAAATCAAACAATAAAACACTTGAAAAATAATACAATATCTCTATATTCAAATTCACAATATTTGACAATATTTTTAGAACTTATTTTCACGGAAACTTTTTTTAAGAATGCCCATCACATGTTTTATTCACATGTCTGCAACATGGAAACAAACATGCAATGGGGTTTCTACCATAGCTGTTTCACATTTCACATTCTTCCGCTTTTCCGATCTGTTGCTGTCTCTATTCAATATTCATCGTTTGGTCCTGTGTTATACATTAATTTTTTGGCCTGAACAAAATCAGATATTTTGATTGGGCGGGTTTTCTTGACACAAAGTATATTCCTAAAGCTCCAATGAAGACAAGGCGGCTTAGAGAAGTAAAATTTCATGTTGATTACACCATTGGCTAATTTACTATCGTAAGAGCTATAATGCAGAATTTACGAGCAAGTTTGTGACGCCAAATCCGCAAAAAAAAAAAAAAAAGAAAAAAAAAATCGGGCTCTGAAGTCACTTTGTCCATCAGAATTTTACTTCCCATCAAGTTCCTACACGAGAAAAAGTCCAGTCATGCAGCATGACCCCATGAGCGAATTTTTGAAGAAATCTTCGACATTTCAGTCGCTATTGATCGTGTAGAGAAATTTTAGTTTATGATTTTGATAGACAAACATGGAATCAAATTATTAAAAATAATTAGGAGGTACTCTTACTTCCATAAGAGTAGTTCAATCTGAATTTGGACAATGTTTCATGCAAATATTACCGATTTTTACAACTAGCGAACGGCATTATTTCGATTTTTGACTGATTTTTCAACTTTGAAATTTTTGAAAACTTGATATATATTCTTATAGGAAATTTTACGCTGATTCCGAATATACCACATGTTAGTATGCTGAAAAAATTATTTCGCACAACAAATCGCAAAAAACAGGCTATTTTGAAATTTTTTACTACATTTTTGAACATTTCAACCCAAAGATGTAATCCGATCATGCTGGCCAACAAACTTGAACTTTCGTTTTGTGTCCTTAACATTTTAAAATTTGTTTGAAGTTTCCAGCATGATTCTACGGACAGTTATCGTTGGAATGACACATACATACATATATACATAAAAAAACGGAAGTTAGTGAAAAACGTTGTCTATTTCCACGAAAAATAAAGAGTTACAATGTTAAATCGATTTCGACGGGTAGGCCATCATCAGTAACAAACAATAACGTTATTGTTTGTTACTGATGATGGCCTAACCGTCGAAATCGATTTAACATTGTAACTCTTTATTTTTCGTTGAAAGAGACAACGTTTTTCACTAACTTCCGTTTTGAAATGGGTTTCCACAACTTCGTCGCGAGTGATTTAGTTCATATATACATACATACATATATACATACACACATTAAAAAATGCGTTAAACTTCAGAATATGGTTCAGAATAGTCTGAAACGGATTTCTGCATAAATTTTTTTTCAAAAATTCACATTCTACAAAATTTGAGGCGAGAGCAATAGCTTAATTTTCTTCAAAAATTCGCTAAAAAGTCGATCTCTTCCAAAAAATCCAGGGATATGATTTATTCAAAAATATTCTGTTCTGAGAAAGCCAGGAAGTATTTCAAGAAATTAACCCACAAGTGAGGAAATCACTCGCTGTCAAGGGAGTTATCCCGTTCTTTCGCTGGTTTTGTGATGTTCGACTTTTTTCCCCGTTATATTTCAATGCAATTAATTTCGTGAGGTAATTTGGCATTTTTACTAATTTTACCTGTACGTTGACATTATAATTTAAAAATTTCAGATTTTGGATCGCACTGTATATTTTTTATTGAGTTTTTCGCATTCAAATTCGTTTTTCTCAAAACTAGGAAAAACCATGATAGCCCGTTCTTCGTCTGTACTTTTCAAATAAAAGTAACTAGCGGTATCGAATCATTGAAATATTGCCAACGCAGTCAATTAAGCCAATTCAAAACTAATTTCACGGTTGAACGCTGCGGCAACTTGTTAAGATTTTATCAGACTACATGAAAGGCACTCAAAATCAAGGAGTATTTTCCCAGAAGACTAGGAATCCACTTGACGAATATGCTGATGCCAATTGAGAGTGTTGCGTTGCAGAAAGAAGATCATACGTGGGATATTTCTTCGAGTTAGGAGGAAAGAGCCACAGTGTCTTCCGAAGAAAATGAAATAAATATTATTATCTGCCATATTAGCCTTGATTGTAAATTAACAAGTATATCCAACAGTAAATTAGGAGGTGTTTTATGAAGGCTTCTTTCGTATTATCTCTTTATTTACTCATTCCCGACGTTTTGCCATGATTAGACATCGAAACATCAACGGATCTGAGTACAACGATCAGGTAATCAATATCTGAACTATCACCACAAAATTGTTAAAGGAGGTGAAAAGGTTTTTAATATCAGAAAAAAATGACATAAAGGTATTAAATAATAACTTCTTTTGTCCATTTGAAAAATGAAACAATTTCAAAAAGTTGAAAATTTACTATTGGTGCCAATAACTTTGTAGGAGGGAGTTGTGACACTGTTAGGATGAACACTGGAAAGTTGAGGCAACACTGGTTGGTGGTTGGTGAGCTTATAGTAATTGAAAATTTAGTTCAAACTGTTTCAAGTATATTTGTGCAAATATATTATTATAATATTATATTATAATATTATATTATTCTAGTCGAAATAGTACTTTATAAAATTCCTTCTTTTTTTTTCACTTTTCTTACTTAACCCGAAGGGTGAAGGGAAAGTCTCGCAATCACCCTTAAAATCAATTTCTGAAACTCGTGCTAGGATGGGTAATTTGTTCAACCCGAACCCATATCTATACGTATCATGAAAAAGTATGTAGGTATGTGTGTGTCTGTATGCATTTACGTAACTCGTGTACAGGATTGCGACCTTACGGTACAACATATAAAAATTCCAATATCGGGGTTGGGTTTGTATACTCAAGAGTTAGCTACTGTAGAATAATCAGCTTAAAATGATCATTTTTAGGGGGTTAAAAAAAATTAGAATATGTGAAAAAACGTCGTTTTCAGCTGTTTTTTTTTTTCTTTTCTCCAAAATGGCTCAAGGGATTTTGATGAAATTCACAGGAGTTACTGTTAATGTGAGTACAAATGATATTGGATACCCCTTATGCTTGGGAAAATGCTCGAAGGGAGGTAATTAGCAAAATACTTCCAAAAATAGTATTTTCCTTCAATATGGTTCGAAGGATATTGATGAAATCCACAGGAGTTACATTTGTTATGGATACAAATGATATTCGATACCCGTAATGGCCAGGTCCAGGCCCTAAGGACAGTGATAAGCTAAATAATAATAAAAAATATAAAAAACACATAATTTTTATCAATTTCTTAGAATGAAAAAAATAGCATTAATTAGCATAAAACTTCCCAAAATAGGTGAAAAACGTAGTTTCCATCGAAATGGCTCCAGAGATTCTTCAATAGATGAAAATTATACCCATTTCACATATATGTCCATAAAAATACTGTATATTCCTAACAAGATGAGAAATACCAAAAAATGGCCACAAAGGGGAGGTTCACAAACGATTTCATATAGAAGTACTTACCTGTGTTAACTATCTCATTTTTGCTGACTTTTAAAAAAGCTTTCAAGTATGATGAATGATATCAAGACAGCACAAGTTGTGTAGATAACAAAGTTCAAGTCAATATTTCGCTGATAAATAAGCATGGCCACCACAGCATTTAATTTATACATTAATATATCTCTTCGGTTCGTATAGGTGTGCGTTCAGATAAGGTCTAGCTATACTCATGTATTGTGGAAGACTTTGGGTTGGTCGGAAAGCAGTAACCACTTACCGCAGCAAGCATTTGAAATGAAGGATAACGAGTTTTTGTGTGACAAAATCGAATAACAACCCCATTCTTCTAAGATGTGATCCATCATGATAGCATCCATGTAAAATGAATACAAGTAAGGACATTAGTATGAAGCGTCGCACCAGTTTTAAAAAAATGATTTTTGCAGTTCTTTTAAACAATTTTTTATCATGGCTTCTTTTTTGTTGTAGTGAAGGCTTGTGATGTTTTTTGATAATGTGATAATTAAAGAAGTGTTGTTGTTGCTGTCGTGTACGAAGTAAGGTAAAATTCATATGTTTCATAGTACTACTAGGATAATTTTCCTAGAACCAAAAAATATTTGGCACTAACGGTTTGTTTTAAAATTACAAGAATCCCCTTTTTTCCTATTTGATTACTGTAGTCGTGAATGATACTCATCCTGAACCGTTTGACGTCGATTGTCTAATTTTCCGAATGTCTGTGAGTATATTAATTTAGAATTTGGCAGCTTCTGAGATGTTTTGACTTTGTGGTGATAGTTCAGATATTGATTACCTGTTGATGCCCCTGATGATGCAATGTCTCATCATTGCGAAACGTCGGAAATGAGTAAATAAAGAGATGATACAAAAGCAGCCTTCATAAAACATCAACTAATTTCCTAGTGGACTTGTTAAAAAATAAATGATAAAATTGAGAGTATTGTACCGTTTTGAGAGTACTACAGTACTGAGATTATAGTACTGTAGGATGTAAAATGGTATATTTACTTGGGCTTTAGGAGTTGATTCAAACTCGAAGGGGAGTATTGAAATGCGAATTGAAGCGATTCCTATCATAACTGCATTAATTACTTTGTTGCCATTAATGTAGATTAGTTCCCAACAGTTGGTACCGAATACATAAAAATGCATTGTCGCTCAAGATTCTCACTACAGCGTATTCTGCATTCAAATAAAATAACCATTTGTTTATAGTATCTGAATCCATAACACCATGGGAATCCGAAAACCGTCGATATCATAAGTGTTATCAGATTATTTGGGTAAAACCGAAAGTTGAAATATTTTGCTGATACCTGAATAGAGATGAGTATATTCCACAATCATTTTAAGATATTATGATGATATCATTCTATGCTTATGTTTGATAAGCAAGGAAAATTGCGGCTATGATCCAGCGGGACTTGACAAAATTTATTTATAAGGGCAATCTGGAACCAAATGTCTCTTTAATGTACAAACATTTGAGTTAATTCATTAAAAATTAACAATGGCATACCTTAATCGTTTCATATGGTGTTTTAGTGGTTATAAAACTTATAATATACAAAAAGTTAACTTCAAGTTTGTTAACCTTGTTGTTCGTTCTATCTTTATTGTTTGTTGCGTAACGTTCAAGCGAAGTGTTGTGTTCGAGCTTCAAACACAGTTCGTTCTCGTTGATTGATGTCTAAGAGTGGATACTACCCCATCCGATTCAAGTGAAGCAAAAATGTGGTGGGTAGAAATCAAACAAAAGTGATTATGCCAAGGGCCCCTGAGATGACCGGAGCTCACCTAGTTCTCCGTGGTGGGTCGAGAGTTTAGGCACAAACTCGGCAATTCAAACATGATCCTGAAAAGCAAAGAGGTTACAAGCAGGAGAAGTTGGACACAAGTCAAATGGTTTCATCCCCTTTGATGCAGCTATTCATCCCAGTCCACCCGTAAACGGAGCGGAGTTGGGAGGATTTTCAACTCCGGCGGTTCTCTAAGCAAGTCGGCTCGATTTCCAGCACGTGAGCTTGGACAGGATTCCGCCAGCTGCGAATCCAAGTCGTAGATCTCAAGATTCCATCATTCCCTCAGAGAGAACTGTCCCATCTGTTATGATGAATTCATCGATAGCCTAACTGCCATTAATTATTTTTCAGAAACCCTACATTTTATTTCAACATGCACGTTTTCGCTTTGATCAGAATATCATTTGGCGTTTTTTCCCGATGGTCCGATCAAACTAAAAATAAACTAAAATATGACTCAAAACCATCGGAGAGCATTCAACAGCATCAATACTCACCAATGGATGAAGTTCTCGTATTCATGTATTGAAGGGCCGGGAGTTGTAGACTTGTTCTTCTTCACTCCTACCAGGGGTGTTAATAGTCAAGAAAAGTCATTGGTAACCACTGTTGTGATTTAGCTCAGACGGTCTATCTTGAACATGGGATTCGAATGAGTGAAAAAGCGTTAATTTAACTAGTCTAATAAAATCCCTATCTTTCTTTGACAAGGAAGGAAAGTGATGCAGATTCCTACATAGTACCTAATGGAACCTTTGGTTGAGTAGAAGATACAACCCAATAATGAAACCCTTGGTTTAATAGGGAAGTACAACCTGCTAATGAAATCGTCGATTGATTGAGCAGGTGGTACGACATAATACCCTAGTGAAACTGTTGGTTGAAACTTTGGCCCAGTAATTGGACCGTCGGTCATGGAGGAGAATGTACCCTCTCATGTTGGGGTAACAGGTGGTGTTCATGTGAACCACCTTGGTGGCTAGCAGACGACTTTTAGGGACGGACTCGGTTTTTCATGGTTTATTCGATCAATCTACACATCTTGAAATAACAGCAGTCGGTACACCACAATAAGCTGGTTGTATGTCATATAAATAAGCATGCAATACTTATAAGGACCTACTTAAAAGTAATAAACCGCATGTAGGTATATGTTATTTCATGAATAAACCTCCATTCATTCACTGAAGCAATTAAATGAATATATGATATAAATAGATCACGAATACCAGTGTCATCCATCCCTATTGAACTGGATCTACTTATGAATCGTTACTAGCGATATAGATGGCACAAGTTGCGTGAGAATTAAGGACCCTCAGTAACTTGTAGCACACATGGCAAAGTGTAGGTATTTCAGCGTTACCTTTCTAGTTCAAACGTTGCAGAGGTCTCAGACCAAGAAACTAAGGTTGGTACTTCTCATTACCACTATCAAGTATTCATACACTAAACCTTTAAGTTTGGTATTTAGGCGCTACCACTAAATTTGTTGTATTCGTAACGTTATTCTCGTATTAAGAATTAGTGATACGCCTTAGGATAACTTAGGAATTCCTCTAGCAAGTTCTTCACAGTATTGCTTAAAAGCTGGTTAGATTATAATGATCCTAGGTTCATTCTTGAGGCACATTTTCAATACTTAAAACCCCGTCAAAAAACCATAAATGGTCACCAAGTGCTGCCCCTGAAATGGGATATGAGCAAGGGAAACCATTCCTATGCAAAGAAAACCTATTGTTTCACCTACATGTACCTAAACAGACCTCAACTGAAACGAAGGTGCAATATCACCCTAGTTTTGAAGTGCCTGATGAAGAGTTCAGCAAAATTAGACTCGAAATGCATAGCAAGACAGGAGAAAACAGGAGTAATTCCAACACTCAACAAGACCACCAAGGCTTAAGGAACCTCCAAGCTGGTACCTACCTAGACAATTTTTTACATATGCCCTTCTCTGAGTTTCGAGGGTCAAAGGGCACTTTCGCCCTTATTCGTTAGTCGTAGAGGTCTGCAAGTGTCACCATTCGATTCAGCGTGAAAAATTACGTAGAATTCGACATTTAAATCATAAAGTTGTGGGAGATCGTTTTTTCCTGAAATCCATCGATTTTCGTTAAAAATACCACGTTTTTTCGCATTCAAAAGCCGTTTTTTCTCCTTGTTGTTACTTTTATCAATTTTTTGGCTATACCGTTAGAAAGCTGATAAGACTTTGAAGTTTTTACTGTACTTGCAAACGACTGTTCATTTGTTTTATGGAGGGAGGAATCAGATTGAAAAAACCCAAATTTTTAGAATTTGACAAAGTTTGTACTTTGACCTCTTTTTTCGGTATCTTAAATCTCTTGAATAATTATGATTTGGCATTAAAAAGATAGGAAATTTAACGTTCCTTCCAACGGTATCATCAGGTTTGAGAATACTCAAAGAATGATGGGGTCACAGCCATTTTTAGGAGATAAGGTCGAAAACACGAAAAAAATCTTGGATCGTCAATAACTCGAAAACGAAGCCTCTAAAAAATAACACTTTAGGAGACACTTTTTGTTGCAATATTACTTGTACAATTGATCCCTGAAGTCTTGTATACTTAAGTTGAGACATCCTGTATTTTATAACCTTGTCTGGATTGAATTTTGTTTAATGCAAAAATCCGACCCGCAGCATACTGTTCAGTGATTTTTGAAGTAATCTACAGAGGAAATCTTCACAACATTATTTATGTTGTTACTTACTTCGTTTCATCTGAGGTGCTGCTGACGGCCTATCATGGTTTGTTCGTCTCGGTGATGACATATGGACTGATTGCATGGTGTGCCTTTGCTGCGGTGAATCGAATCTTTCGACTACAGAAACGGGCAGTAAGAATACTAGCAGGTGTTCACCACCAAACGCACGCCAAGCCCTTGTTCGAAGGAACAAGGCTCCCCATACCTCCCCGTTTTGTATTCGATCTGATGTATCGTTGCTACTTACGATATATTCATGTTATATACTCATGACCTTAAAACAAACTCATGGGGAAACGAGCTGTCTTCCGAGAAGGGGTGATGTTCACAACCACGGTACTCGCCAAAGAATGAACTTGGACATCCCGCGCCTAAAATTGGCGGCATCGCAGAAGAGACACAAGTACCTAGGAATCAAATTCTTCAATTATATCCCCCGAAACGTTCAAAACCTGCATCCTCGGGCTTTCTCTACAGTCGTGAAGAAGCAGCTCCTTTTGCATACCCTCTTTATGGCCTTCACGATTTTTTCGATCTCAACTTTGCCACAAGTTAGATATATACATATATGTGGTTACATTTTATCTCCTTCTTGATATTAGTTTAGTAATTTATTGTTCTATCTATCTTATTTTTATTGTGTATATTTTGTTTATTATGTTGACTATTTGCTATGTGCAGTAATATTGTGTGACGGCAATAAAATCTGATTTGATTTGATTTACTCATTTGCAATCGGATATTGACTAAATTCGGAATCCCTTACCATCATAGTCTTAGATTGACTAGGTCGTTCCGACCACGATTTTTGGTCGATTAATGCCTCTTCTTAGCGAAAACTACCGTTACCCTCCGTATCTCCGTTGCCTGTCGAGAAAGTTAAAAACTGTGCATGCTACTACGGGTAATGTCGTAATGAGAAGCTAATGGGTGTCATCATTGTATCGCTTATAAAAACCGCAGTCCACCCCTAAGCCCCTTCAGTATACCGTGTGATTGTGAATGTGAGGTGCTATGGAACTTCGAACCACAGGTGTGCAACATTTTCCTTCTACCATTACTTTACTCTTACAGGTCCTAATGAGGATCATTGACTCTAGCTTTTACGTCAAAATTGTTTCAGAAGAATATTGAAAATTTCAGAATAAAATATCAGAAAAACGTAAACGTAAATTCATGCGTTTCAATGGCTTGGATTTGTAGTAGATAAGTTGAATAAATTAATATGAAGGAAGATCAACCTCTGAAAATTCACATGGCTCGAGGCTCTTCCAACTTCGAAATCGAATCGCTAAATATTACTTTCTCATGTATATATTTATGACAATATATATTCAGGGTGTCCCAAAAGTAACCCCCCTCCCCTCCCCCCCAAACTTTTTTCCAAAATTTTTGAGGTATCGAATTGAAATTTGGACAGAGGTAGAAAAAAAAAGTTTAGGGGTACCCAATGAGGGAGAGTATAGCGTATTCGGAACATGTTTTTCCCCGAGTGTCTCTTCATTTTGAAGATTTTGTAGCGCTGAAAACGATTGTGAAGCAAGGATTGCGATATGTTATTCCGTTCTCAGAGTAAAGTTGATGAACAACAAAGATGCGCCATTATTTCTAAAGATAGGTATTTTAAATAAAAATCGGGATTCTTCATGGTTCATCAGCTCTACTCTGAGAACGGAATAATATATCGTAATTCTGGCTTCACCAACCCTCTTCAGCGCTAAAAAAATCTACAGAATGAGGTGCCACTCAGAAATAAATGAAAAACGAACATTTCCAAGTACCCAATACCCCCCTCCGTTTGTGGTAGCCCAAAGACTTTTGGATTTTATTTTATTTATTTTTTTTATTATAATTTTTTTTTCAAATATTATTATTGTTATTTTTTTGTGTGGGTGTTTAAAACTTAGTATCAGGCACTCCAAAAACGATCTCCATGTTTCACTTCGATATCTCAAAAATTGGAGAAACAGTTGGAAGGGAGGGGAGGGGGTATGACGTTTGGAACATCTTGTGTCTATAGTTTTTTTTTTCTTTTTTTAAATTATAATAATAATAATATAACTTTATTGCATAAGATAAATGCATTACAAGATGGGTTCCACTTAAATTGGTGTACATATATAGCATGAAACTTGATTTGGAGGTGAAGCCCATTGGCCTCCCATTACACTATAGCCTGTGTCTATAGTGTAATGGATTAAACGACCATACAATAGCCAAATCCACAGAAACACCATTAAGAGACAAAGGAAATAGAAAATTACATCACAAACACAGTTAATAATTTGGCTAAGTCCCTTTTTCAAGTCTGGAAATGACAAATTAGCATTTTTAAAAAGTTTTGCGTTGTCAAGAAATGTTGCTAAAACCATGGGGTTATTGTTCTGGGAACCTATGTTACAGTGGTTGGACAAATTTTCATCTTTCGAAATTGAGTCCTGGTGGTTCGTAGACTCTCAGGACATAGCTATGAGCTTTCCCGGACTTCAACAACTTCGAATAATTCTCATAAAGATTCATTTTCGGAGGACCTTAATCTCATAGACTCGACAAATGAAGGGTTATGACAAATGACAAGACGCCTTACTGGGAGATTCTCGTCATGTAGTGCCTGTGGTTGTTGACAATCAATATACATAAAACTATAAGCCTACATAAACCAATCGAATTTTTCTCTGGATTGAAATGCAAAATCTATTCCTTGAAACTGAAAATGCCTTCAATAAATTCGTAAGGGGACTGCATTAATGATTTTCCATTAAAATATTTCAAAACAATCCGACTAGTTCACAAAACGATTGACCTTTTCATTTTATCGAGGTATTATTGACAATTTTCGAAAGGCTAATTAATTTTTATGAGGCAGAAATACTGTTCGTACTGGATTTGTCAACTTAAACCAGATAGTAGATAATTATAAATACTTGCATTTTTTAATTCGTTATTTTCTCCCGCAGATATTTCTTGACCCGTTTCTACTTGACCGTGGTACTTGATTTTTCACTTGAGCTGCCCGCACGGAACTAATCCACACATGAACATTATACTAGCTTAACTTTAAAATAAATATTGAAACAGACAAACAAAAAAGTTAAATGAAAATTAAACAAGTGAAATTAAAAAAAAAAAATTAATATTAAACAAAAATATTTATAAGTAATAAATACATTCAGGGACGTCCCAATATATGGGGTGTTTTTTATTTCGGTGAGAATAGCGAATAGATCGTGATTTTACTGAATGTACCCTCTCCATTATAACCAAATATGAATGTGCTGGGAAGAACTAACCCCTCTCATCTCTCCACCAGACTCACAAACATAACAACACTTCTAAAAATAGGTTGATAATATCTCGTTATATCGATATCCCCCCCCCCCCCCCACACACGCTCACAGAGACCAATTACTTCGAGCAACGTAGTAAAGTAGCCAACAAATTGAGAATCATCTAAATCGGTTGAGAATAGTAACAGTTCATTTCTCCCATCTATCACTCCTCTTCACAAAAACTCCTCATCAAAATAAAATCCCTACATTTCTAGCACACCTAAACCAAAAGATAAAAGACATAACATCAAGTAGTCAATCCCTTAGTAAAATTTGATTTTTTATTCTACGCATCTTGAAACGTAAACCAGAACTCGTAAACGAGTTCCACTATCCGCCTTACAAGCAGATACAATGTTACATGGATATGTCTTTGATTGGGGATTTCATAACGGTTGTCCTCGAGTTGTCCTCGACTGTTGTCAAGAGGATGAAAATGTTTCCTATGGAGTGGAGTAAATGATGCTATTGTTTTACGTTAAGAATATTGTAACCGGCTTATTAAAATGATTTATAGTCCAATCAACTTAGTTTTGGAATGTAGCCAGGTACGTAAGGAGGGGGAAATTGGTAGCTTGAGATGTGAACATTTATCACATAAATCAAGCGCTTTCCAACGAGTGGCGAACGATTTTTGTGCGATGAAAACTGCGGAAGTTCCATTCCCCTAGCAACGGCTGGGTTGTACGTGAAAAACACTGAAATTGTGACACAAATTTTGCATCACGGAAATTTTTGGTTGACCCCCCAGAGCAAAGATATATCCATGTCAAAATAAAATCCATTGGAAAAACGAAAAAATCACGATTTATCGGAATTACCCTTTCTATTTACCCCCACCTGTAGTTGGTAGGAACATTCCAAGGTTTGAAGAATAACTGGATTGAAATCTGGATCGGAGAAAAGAATCGGACACGGAAATCAGATGGGAATAGTGATAAGATGGCGATTTATAGCAATTACCCCCTCCATTCACCCCTTTCCATAGTGACATTTTAAACTCCTGATATATGTTCTCGATCAAATTCGAAATTGAATAAAAAAGAATCACGAAACTCAGTCGAGAATTGTAACTTGGTCACCGCTCGAATAATTCATCACCAATCAGAACCGGAAACCCACAATTCTCATGGTTCGTTGCACGAATTTTTCACGGATTCGGTCTTACAATAGTCTGAAACGGGTGGAAATGGAAATTGGAACTCTCACTAAAATAGGAATGAGAAATAAGTACTTTGAGTATAGAGACCATAGGTATTTGCAGATAGCCTATTGATCGATTTTCAAAGGATACTCTTGTAAATCAGAGGATATACAAAGGATAGTGAGATGATTTTATTGAGTGGCTATTTTAGAAATTGGCTTACTCTTTAGTGGAAGGATTTGCTACTGACCTCAAAGACGATTCCGTGGAGCTTGGCATTAGGACGTGAGACCCATCTGAATCCTTTTCGTCCCTCATGCAGAGCGGAATCCTATTTGTTGAGTGGTCTTAGACCCTGTAATACCCCACTGTATTTATCGATACGAATCCATCTCATTTGGAACCATCCCCCGATGAATAGAAAAGTTGATTTGTGCCCAGTGACTCGTTACATACGCAATGTCCCCCAATGATCTCAAGATAAATCAAATTCCCTTGATAAATATTAACGATAATATAATCATAACGGGTAGATGACTGAGGGGGAAAAAACACCTTTGATATATTAGTGCACATAGAGATTTTCGAAATTTCTCTAAATTCCAACTACAACTAAAATATCAACACTCTGACTATAAAAACTCTCAGTTTTTCTCAGGACTTATAATTAATGACGCGATTTCACGTATTCTTCTCTCCTATATATATTGGAAATAGCTACAAGAGTTTTAAAATCAAAATTTTCATCATTGAAATCCATTTTGAGACATTTTGAAGCGAATCCTAGAGTTTAACTTTATATATATATATATATATATATATATATATATATATATATATATATATATATATATATATATAGTATATATATATATATATATATATATATAACTCTTAATACGAAAAAAAAAAAAACAACAAAGAACTCACGTCTGAACGTTTCGATCCGATCTTCTTCGGCAGATATATATATATATATATATATATACTCGGCGCTTCGCGCCTCGCCGGCCTTTTGTACTGCGTAGAAAACGAGGATAATTTCCTATGCAATTTATTAATTGCATATTATCAATGCTAGCGACGATTAATTAATTATTTATTTATTTAATTAATTAACACATTTTAATTACATAAAAAAATGGATATACAAAAATTTGGATATAAAAAAATTTTCAAGCCTGGCTTGGGATTCGAACCCACGATGCACATGAACGTGCTGCTTGGAGGTGCTAGATTTTGTCACGGACGTTACAAAAAAAAAAAATTGTTGGGGGTCGGCCTAAGAATTGCATAGCAATTAATATATATAAAGTTAAACTCTAGGATTCGCTTCAAAATGTCTCAAAAAGGATTTCATTGATGAAAATTTTGGTTATATATATATATATATATATATATATATATATATATATATATATATATATATATATATATATATATATATATCCAAATGAAAGGATGAGTTCCTTGACCAGCATTTTTTGATCCCATTAAATTTCTCAAATTTCAAACAGATGTGCTCCAAAAATCACTACAACTGCTTCAAAACGGCTAAAAATCGTTAAATTCGTATTATTCTGCAGAGTCTTAGTCAAAAGAAGCTTATCAACGATGAACTAGAACGATACAAAATTTATTCCCAAAAGTATGCTGAAAAATGCACCTACATTTCAAAAATATTTGCTGGAAAATTGATGAAAAATTCTAAAAAGCTAATAATGTAAAACATTTTATCAATTGTAGAATATTATTCAGAACGAGTTTCTCTGCCATAAAATTGGTAGTCAGTAATTTCTTTGCACTCAAAATGATCAAGTTTCAAAACATCTTAATATGATTTAATACGATAAATTTACAACAATTCGCTCACACGATCATGCTGCATGACTATAACTTTTAAATAGTTTTCGGATTTAGCATTGGGAAGTTTACATTCGGTATGACAAACATTCGTAAAGTTTCACTTCTCTCGGCAATCGCGGAAAGAGAACGGTTTTGGATAGTCTGTTCCTAATAGGATATTTTGCTATTCTATCTGACAATATGCTATCTTGTGTATAAATAAGCTTATCTCACAGGAATGTTTCCCTCTTCGTTCCCATGCAAGACATAATGGTCACGGACAACAACAACTTTTCGTTTAGATAAAGCAGTTGTATAATTCGTTTATCTTCCGATTTTGAAATATGTATCAGCTCCTTTGAAATGTTTCTTTTGAAGTTATAAAAACCAATTGACATTAGTTTGCATATTGAGTACTAGTGCGTTCCTATTACAGATCAGATTTCTGGCAAGAGAATAAGTAATGACAATGCCAACTTACTCTAGTAGTAGATAGTGTAGTCATAGGAACCAAACCTTTTAGTGAGTAATGTAGGGAGCTGTTTCTGCGTGTCACTACCCCCGACGAATTATAGCGGAGAATATGAATAATGTTACGGCAAAATAGAATGAGCGCTCGGTTTATTTGTTTAAAGCACGGTTGGATAAAACATTCGTCGTTAGATAATACATAGCACGGTAGAAAAAAATATCGCACGGTGAACAAAATATTGAACGTTGGATAAATATATTTAACGTCAAATAAATACATTTTACAGCTAAAAAATAGTTTCTACGGTAATTAAAAACCTTGGCCCAGAGAACGGTACGTTTCATTATTGAACCAAGAGGGCTTTTTGGCCTTAGATCGGACGTAAACACTGAATTAGCCAAGCAGTCCTACCCGGAGGGGGGTAGCCCCTTAGGTGGGCAAGGGTTATATGATAAGCTCCACGGGTCTGGTGAGTATATTACACTTTCATTTAATGCTTATAAGAAACAAATTTCTAAATGCTAACAATAAAGTTTGAGCGGAATAACTCTTGATTTTACCCACATAAAACCTAGGCTAACTTTAACATGAACATTATGCCATGTTTTAAGATTATCTTCTGTAAATATGAGATTTTTGAGCCGAATTTCAAAAACATTAGTCCATTAGTATGAAGTAGAAAACCTTTCAGCATAGCGCAGGAGTTTTAACCTACAGCAGATAGATGGATTTATCTTATTCCGTTTTAGGGAGTATCTTCATTCAATATGATATTTTTGGGCTTAATTTCGAAAATGCTAGTCTAGTAGTTCCTATAAGTGGAGAAAATGCAGGAAAAGCGTAGTCTTAAACTACCCTCCAGATTTGAGCAAGTTCGGGCCGTTAGATCGTGAGACATACCAAGTTTCTGAAAACGGAACGTTACATTTTGTTGTTTAACAACAACAGAGATGTTTAGGCATGCATACATGTTCATACTAAAAACAATCATACCTATAGAAGAACCTTCTGAGAACTATACTGTACTATCCCTGAAAACTTCATTGACACAGGACTGAGTATTAGACTATTATAGAGAGGAGTATTATACTATTTCGTCTGGGACAATGATTGACCACAGGCAGACCAAACAGCTGAACGTGGATATTTCCCCCTCCCCGTTTCATGAAACTGCCGCCCTCAAGGTTATACCTTGAGCATTATAACTGTTTATACCAAGTAACCACCCAACAGCGGCCCTTGCTGCTCTAAGTGTTGGAAGCTATAATCACCTCAACAATAACACAGGATATAAAACATCTCGAACTAAACATAAAAATAATCGAAAAATAATTAGGATACCAATGATATTAACAACAAATGTTAGCGCTGATGATGGATTTCGGACTGCTGAACATTTATCGTTTACTTATTCTTATTCATTTGTCTGAAGCTACAACTACAATGTAGATAGGTGAACGATGGTATAAAGTATACCTTTAAATGAATCACGAATTCCTATATATACAAAAATACAATTCATCTACAATCATCATGGAACCGACATTCATTTTGGCTGTTTCTGTTTCAGTCCTGTTGGGGTTGATGATTTGTGGAGCTGTGGCGGAATATCCTGCGGGCAACCCATATCCAGCTGCTGGTCCCTACCCTGCTGCCAAGTATCCTCCTGCTGGTACTCCTGATCCGGGGCCAGGTAAATATTATTTTGTCGTTTTGGCCATAAAGAAACTCTTGTTTTCAATTCAATTCAATTCAATTCAATAAGAGTTTATTTCCATAAGTACATTGCCATTTTCATTACATAGGTACATTATTCTCAATAGTACAATGGAAATTACCCATCCACTTTAAGGCACAAGCCTTGCGTTGTGGATGGGGAGTCACTTGCGATCGTATTACACTTACTCACTTCAAAAGTTTTAACTAATTAAACTTAAAAACTTATAAGCATAAAATAAATTAATTCTTTACCTGTTGGGTAATAACAAATAATAAATCAATATCGCTCACTAATAATATAATAAATCAATACATTACTAAAATCAATAAATCAATAGAAGCAGATGGACTAGATACGACTTTTCTAAATAACTTCACGTATACACACTTTCTAAATAAGATGAACATTTAACGTGCCCTTCATTAATCAGCCAAGTAAACAAAATTTTCTTATATTTGGCCCTATTAATTTTACTGGGATCTCTTAGGGCGTTCGGGGCATGTCTCAGTACTATGGGGATCTTGTATAACATGGAACTCTTGTATGCTTCCAACCTGATACGTGGTACAGGAATAACTGCTTGGGTATTAAATCTTACACAGTAAGGGATAGTCCTCGCGCAGTTAAACCAACCTACATGCTTCTGAAAGAACATCAGTATGCTCTTCATGTATAGCTGGTTGAGCGAGAAAATAGGGAGTATGGAAAACAGTTCAGACGTACTAAATCTTTGACTCTTCCTCGCAACTATTTTCAGTATGGCCTTTTGCCTTATAAACAAAGGATCGAGTAATGATCTAGACGGTCTCCCCCATGCTATTATCCCAAAAGACAGGATAGATTGTACCAAGGATCTGTAAATTGTCAATAGAGTAGATTGGCATAAGACGTTCCTTAGATTGTAGAAAATAGATGGAAATCTCCTTAGTTTCATTATTGTATATTTAATATGTTCCTCCCACCTCAAATCTTCATCTATTACTACACCCAGATACTTATACGACCTCACTCTACTCAAAACAGGACAAACACATTGTTTACTACCGTCACAGACATGCATCTGTACCGTTTGTTTCACTTCCTCTCTATCTCTTGTTTTAGATATTAGCGTGTACTTTGTTTTGTGGACATTTACTACCATATCATTTTCCGTTAACCATTTATTCAGAATGCCTAAGTCTCGATTTACGTAATCAAAAGCTTCATCCCATGAACTTACCTCACTTAATAAAGCGCAATCATCTGCAAACATATATAATTTACTCTTAAGAGGTAGATAGGCCATAGAATTAATGAAAATCAAAAATAAAGTTGAAGAAAGAGTCCCCCCTTGAACCACACCATAATCAATTGGCATCTCTTCGCTTAGCACTTTTTCTATCTCCACCACCTGTCTTCTGTTATCAAAATAGCTTTTGAACCATTCCAACTCATTACCATTTATTCCATACTCAGATAGGCTCCTCAACAACTTGCTTCGATTGATAACATCAAACGCTTTAGCCATATCGAGCCATATCACTATTCCCCTCTTTCTATTATCTAAAACAGCATTAAGATCTTTTGTAATGTTGAATAGCGCCTCATCCACCCCTGTACCCTGACGAAACCCAAATTGATTTTTAGCAAGCATAGAGCAGCCTTCTAGATAATTGTTTAATTGGAATTTAATCCATTTTTCTAGCAATTTACTGAGTATACTTAGAAGAGAGATCGGACGGTAGTTACTCAAATCATATTCTGATCCACCTTTATGTAAGGGGATGACTTTTGCTCTTTTGAAATTGTCAAGAAAACAGCATTGACGTAAACTGCGATTAATTACATGGATGATGGGAGTTTTCAATATTTCAACGTTTTCCTCAATGCACCTAAAAGTCACTTCATCTATTCCCGGAGCCGAATTTCCATTCATACTTTTAATTACTCTTTTTAGTCCTACTTCATCAATTTCATTGAATTTAAACGCCTTATTCACAGATGTGACGGGTTTTGATATTGCTGGAGTTGGAAATTTTGAGCAAGTTATACCTTTAACTGTTACCTTTGAGCTAGTTATACCTGTTAACCCATAGTTAGCGTATTAGTTATCATGGTCCTCTATACAGGGGCTCATTTAACCTGAACACTTCTTTCCCTCTGTGTCTTGAGTTAGAGAGAAAAAGTTGAATGCCCTTTTATGTTTTTACGTGAAATTCGAATACGGCGTAATATACTCCTGTGTTCATGCGCAAAATATAGACGATCCGCAAATCTCTTTTTTAGAATGATAGATCTCTTATTTTTATTGCAGATGCGGAATCTACATAACATTATAATTTAAAATGATTTTGCGATTTGTTTTACTCTGAATTACGTTGTGATGTTCATTTTTCAATATGTACGAACCAACTTGCACAAAAAAAAAAGTCCAGTCATGCAGCATGACCCCATGAGCGAATTTTTGAAGAAATCTTCGACATTTCAGTCGCTATTGATCGTGTAGAGAAATTTTAGTTTATGATTTTGATAGACAAACATGGAATCAAATTATTAAAAATAATTAGGAGGTATTCTAGGATTGGTTATACAGGGATACTTCCATAAGAGTCGTTCAATCTGAATTTGGACAATGTTTCATGCAAATATTACCGATTTTTACAACTAGCGAACGGCATTTTTTCGATTTTTGACTGATTTTTCAACATTGAAATTTTTGAAAACTTGATACATATTCTTATAAGAAATTTCACACTGATTCCGAATATACCACATGTTAGTATGCTGAAAAAATTATTTCGCACAACAAACACAAAAAACAGACTATTTTGAAATTTTTGACTACATTTTTGAAAATTTCAACCCGAAGATGTAATCCGATCATGCTGGCCAACGAACTTGTACTTTCGTTTTGTGTCCTTAACATTTTAAAATTTGTTTTAAGTTTCTAGCACAATTCTACGGACAGTTATCATGTGGAATGACACATACATACATACATACATAAACAGTCATGCAGCATGATCGTATGAGCGAATTTTCATAAACGGTCGTGTTACATTTATGTTAAATTCTGTTGAAATTTGAGCACTTTAGGGACAAATAAAAATTTTATTATACATTTTATAGCAAACTAACTTTTTGTCAGTAATATCCCAATGAACAAACGATTTTGTGGATTTTTACAATTTTTTCAAGTGTTCCTATCGATTTTTAGCTTATTTTAATGAAATTTTAGTACATTTTTCAGTACAATTTTGTGCTTAAATTTTTAAATGTCCTAGTTCATGTTCGAGTAATTTTTTTCGAGTAGCATTCTGCTAAAAAATAGAAATTTGTTAATTTTTAGCGGTTTTTTGCCTTTTTTAGTGATTTTTTAAGTACATGTTTTGAAATTTGACCAATTTAATGTGCTCAAAAAGTGTTGTCCAACGAACTCATCCTTTCTTTTGAAATGCTTGATTTTTTGGCGAAAGAACGAAGTTTTTATCTCAATTCTATCAAGTTATCGTCTGGAATGACACATACATATATATACTTATATATATATATATATATATATATATATATATATACATATATATATATATATACATATAAAAAAGCGTTAAAATCCAGGAATCATTTCAGAATGCCTCAAAACAGATTTCGATGAAGAAAATTTTTGAAAATTTTTAATCTAAAATTTTTGGAGCCATTGCAATAGCTTTATTTTCTAAGAAAATTCACTAAAAAATGCGTTAAACTTCAGAATATGATTCAGAATAGCCTGAAACGGATTTCTGCATAACATTTTTTCAAAAATTCACATTCCATAAATTTTGAGGCGAGAGCAATAGCTTAATTTTCTTCAAAAATTCGCTAAAAAAAAAAAAAAAAACCTAATTTGGTGTGGCACATAAATTCCTTGTTACCGTAACATGAATGTATAGATCATTGAAAAGTTTCAAATGACCTTGAAAAATTCCATAGCGGAAGAGAGTAAATAAAGATCGTGTGAAACGTCAAAATTGGTCAATGAGAAACGAAAAAATGATGCTTGAAGTAATTCACGTTTGCGCATGCGCAGAATGAAGTAATGATTTGAGAACAATGAAACTGATACGGGACAACTACAGCCTAACCCACACATTCCCTGAAAATTTCATCAAAATCGGATGAAAACTGTGGAAATTACGGTCGTTACTAGGACCACTCATTGGCTTATGCGGAGCAGAAATTAATTATACAACCATTTTGAGATTTATATGGGATGAACCAATTGAAGGGCTTTGGGTACAAAGGGCGAAAATGCCATAAATACCAAAAAAAGTTATCGCTGTTTCAATTTTAATTTGGTTGTCATTCTCACAATATGCGTTCTAAAGAGATAATTTTTTTAAAAATTAAATATTGCTGAAATAAGTTTTATTTGTGCGTTGGATTTGTTCATAACGATCTTCCCAAGATTAAAAAAAAAAGATTTTGATCACGATCCTAAGACAACGGCCTAAGTGCCATCTCTGTTTACCACCTGCCTAAGTGCCATACCCACCTAATTCTTCAAGTTTTCTCCAAGTGAACAGTTTTAAAAATATTGCTAATCTTTTTTCACATAGGAAGGTATCTAACGGAGTTCTTAGGGGAATTAGAAGAAAAAAGATGTTCCCACGAAAGTTTACAAGGTTACAAACGCACAGTGTTGCACCGTGGCACTTAAGCCCTTCCTACTGAAAATGCCTCATGGACTTAGGTAGTACGGAAAAACGGTGAATTTTGGACGGAGGACGTTGGTAACACTGCGACGTGGCGGTTTATTTAAAAATGATTGGTGCATAAGCCCTTTCTAGAAAAATAGCTAGTGGTATATAGGCCCAGAAAAAAATATAATATGGAAAAAGTGGATATTGGCACTTACGCCCTTTGTACCCAAAGCCTTTCAATTGTCTTATACCAACTATCATCCAAATTTGAGCGAGACCAAACGACAAGGTTGTGAGAAAATTATGCTTGGTGGAATCACGATTAGAGTATTGATTTAGGAATAGAGTATCGATTTGGAAAGAAGAAAACTGATAGGGGATTATTTACAGCTTGACCCGCACATTCCCTGGAAATTTCATCGTATTCAGAAATTCAGCTTGTCATAAAGATTCAATTTCTGACAAGCAAAAGTTCGTAGGTTTTTAAATAGCTTGTTTTCTCGATTTTTTTGCGATTCGATTTTGCTTCCGAGACTGCAAGGCAGCGGAAGCTTTGTTTTCACTTTCGAAATGAAAAAAAATTTGTTGCTCCAAAATCAAAATTTCCACTCGCATTTTGCGTTTCAGAGCCTCCTGAACAAATTTGGTTCCGTGTCTGTCTGTCTGTCTGTCCGTCCACATTTCCTTGTTACAGCCATAACTTCCACAATTTTGATCTGATATTAACCAAATTTTCAGGGATCATTCGGGTTAAGCTCTAGATGGTCCCCTATCAACTTCATCATGATCGAATCAACGGTAGCTTCTGCGCAGGCGCTAACGTGAATTCCTTGTGACGGTCATAACTCGGTCAATGTTGAACGGATTTCGGTCAGATTTTCAGGGATGATGTAGGTAAGGTCCCTTGAGGTCCCATAAGACAATCATCATAATTGCATTAGCGGTACGCTCTGCGCATGCGTGAACGAAATATTCTTGTTACGGTCCTTGCAACAGCCGTAATTTCCACAATTTTGATGCGATTCTCTTCAAATTTTTAGGGATCGTGCGGGTATAGCTCTACATGGTCCCCTATACCAAACCGCACTGTGAAGATCACGAGAAAGCTCATGTGCCATTTCCTTGGCAGTGTATTTTTTTTTTTTTTTTTTTTTTTCTCACTGGGCCGCCAAGTAACACTAGAACGGTCATGTGACTCAGCCTGGGCTTAGTAAGCTTGGGTGAGAATGTGACAGTTATTTTTAATATGTATCAAGTGCCAGGGCCAGACAATGTGAATGATTACAAGGAAATGTTCAGCTCACATCACATCATTCAGATAATGCTATGAGAAAACTTCAAGTCTCATTGGGGAGGGGGTTAACAGATTTTAGTAATTATTAAAAGTAAGAATTTATTCTTATCCTGACCTGTTAGGTGAGAATAAGAATTAGTTTTTTCATCACTGAAATGAGTCCATCCAATTGAAGAGATGACTGTCAGGCTAATAAGACTCAATCTTCAACTTGTGGAATACCTGACAAACACATCGTTCATTGTACCTTCACCCGACATAACCCTGTTAAATAAAGTGAAAATTATTCAATTTAAAAGAGCATCACATTTCCTATTCCCCTATTGCAGAACGACCAATTTTAAATCATGACCAATAAGTTAGAAATTACATTAAAATCCGGAAAATAATTTTTTTTCGAACGTTTTAAGCTTAATTTCTTCTGCATGTTTACCCCCAACTGTTGTCTATAAACCTAGTGATATAGAAACCTCAGCAACAACGGTATAACCTAGATAATTTTTACCTTTACTAATTCTTGTAAAAGTACCTACGCAAGTTTAAAAACATTGAATTTATAAGAAAAATGAAATTAAAATTTAAAATGACCTTCCATGATCTCACAAGTTTGGGGTTGGTTTCAATTTAATTTCTACATTGGCACGAATGGAGACAATTTTATTTATCGCCGACCCAGTAATTACCGAGTTTCACGTTTGGTAAATGAATAATTTTTTGTTTAATATATGTGTGCTCGGTTTTATGATTTTCTTTGGTTAAACTCTATTAATAGAGTGTTTTTGGCGACTTCAACTTAACGTCACCCGTTACCGTAGTCTTGAGGGAGCGAATGAAGATGCTAACCCTAATGGAGCCTGGGGTACCATTACCTGATGGTAATGTAAAAATATGAACTAATTTCTCCTATTTAGTTTTCAATTCGTAAACAGGGCATGGATTCAGCGCAAAGGTAGTAAGCCTCAAGTGGGGAACACCGCGGTTTAGTTGCACTTATAGGTCATTAGTCGTTACGAGCTTCATGTTTTTGAGTTTTTCATTGGGTAAACTATCAAAAAGTATGAAAAAGTATTTTTTTCTATGACAATGAACCAGGATTTTACCTGATAATCATCAGTGGAGGCAGCACTTCACCCAATGTTCACAAGAAAACTGCTGAGAGGTCAGGCAAACTAAGAACAATACTGCAAAAAAGTAGTGTCTTAAAACTGAGGTTTCTCATTTAAAATACGTCAAATAATAATAAAAATAAGGCTCTAATCGACCATATAGAGCCTGTGCGCCAAATAACGGGTTTTTTTTTTTTTGATCGATTTGAAGGGTAGTAAAGCTAGACGGTGGAGGCGGACATGGCACTTTCTGTTTCTACACGATTTGAAATGTAAAATAACTAAGTTTGAGAGGTGTTCAATAAAACTACATCATAATAATTAGTAGGTACTGATGTATGGGGAATTTGAAGAAAAACTGTTATTACTTACCTACTTCATCAGTATTCGAGTAATTTTGAGGTGACAAGTAGTGTTACATTTACAGGAAGGTTAGGCTGGTGTCGTGTGCCTTTAGGTACCCATACGGGTGACGTTGAATGAGCCATTCTAACGTATGGCGTTGCTAACGTCCCCTCAAGG
The DNA here is from genome assembly GCA_030762985.1 of Adelphocoris suturalis. Taxonomy (NCBI): domain Eukaryota; kingdom Metazoa; phylum Arthropoda; class Insecta; order Hemiptera; family Miridae; genus Adelphocoris; species Adelphocoris suturalis. The sequence continues at coordinate 9,300,477 of CM061051.1, read as the reverse complement.
TCAAGTACGCTTGGGTACGTTAGGGTGGCGTTGAGGGCACGTTAGTGGTCACTAAAAACTGTGTCATACCTAATGAGTCGGGAGATCTGAATGTTTTACCATTCGATTCGGTGTACGAAGTATATGAAAAACAAACTCAAACTCGCCTGATCATGGATGATAATTTTCTTATCAAAACCGTCGACTTCCACGGAAACGATTTCCATCTGTAAATGCTTCATGTTCAACATACATAAATACATACATTTATATATATTATGTATTTTCAAGTAATATTTTTATTATGTTGCAGGGACAGGACCCGCACCTACAGGCCCAAGTGGGGGAGCAGGCCCTGGACCTTCTGGCCCAGGGCCATCCGGTCCTGGTCCATCTGGACCGGGTCCATCCGGACCGGGCCCATTCGGACCAGGACCATCAGGCCCAGGACCGTTCGGTCCAGGACCGTTCGGTCCAGGTCCATTTCCTTGGGGCCCAGGGCCACTACCGTTTGGTCCTAGTGGGCCAGGCCCTTGGCCATTCGGTCCTTGGGGGCCGGTACCGTTTCCTCCAGGTCCCTATCCGCCATTCAGCCCACCTGGATCCGTCTGTGCAGCTCTGGAAAGACTCAGAGCTCGCGCTATTCGGATTACCAGACCTATAGTGGCCGGAAGTATTGGTGCTGGACTGCTCTGGATTGCCAAACAAATCATAATTCCGAACATTGCCGTGTTCGCAACAGCGTTCAGGAGGAGGATGGGTTTTGACGAAGATTCAGCGCTGGACAGGATGGCCTCAGAAGTCTCAAGAGCTATTTATGACGGTGCTTGCATGGAGAAAGTGGCCTGCGCCCTAGGGAAAAGTACTGCCAGAAACTACCCTTCCGCCAGCCACATTGCTAGGTATGTATCATTAAGGAAGATAACGTGCAAATCTATATTATTTATAAGAATGAAACTCCGTCTGTTTGTCTGTCTGTCGTGTCTATGCACGGCCAAACGGCTGAGTGGGGGGGTCTACGAGTGGGTGGATCTTCTTGGGATTTCCTGAAAGGGGGCGGAGCGAATTTAAAATTTTCTAATCCCAGCCGAACCATGGGCCGTAGGGCGGGAGGGGGGTCGAAGTAAGAATTAATGTGCGCTTTTTGGACTTCCCCGCTTCCTCTACCCCTCTAAACGGCCGTTGAAAATTCCGGAAAAATACCGGTTTCGTAGGTTTTTCTACGAGGAAGACAACGGCGCGATGGGATCGAGAAAAAAGTATCGGGAAATGCGTCAGAAAAATGTGAGAGTACGGACCCGTTTTCTCAAAAAGTCCGACGAAAAACTACGTTTTTTCCCATTAAAATATACCCCATAAAGGTACGTTTTTCGGAACGGTTTTTACAGGCGAAATAAAGGTTTGATCCCGACGAATCTGAATCTGAAATCGGATATTGAAAAAAGTGACGGGAAGTTGGTCAAATTGCGAGAGGAAGCGAGACGAAGCTATTAAAATGAGAAATTATATGTGCCGTGGACGCGAGAAGGCTCTAGGAAGACGTGTTTGGGGTTCGATGACTCAGGTGTTTCACAATGTTGCGAGCCAGGCCTACGCACTTACGTCTTGAAGGGACTCGATGACTCATTTCAACGGAATAAATACGGGTTTTCCCCTACACATATACAAGTATACCTTGCGAGCCAAGCGAGCAACATCCCCAAATAAACTTTTTTGTGGTTCCACGTAGTTTTATAAGATTTAATTTGTTTGTAAGAATTTCCAACAGAAAAAAACGTCTGCCAAGTTGGGTGGGCAGTATAACTTCCTCAAGCGAGCGAAGCGAGCAGCATCCCTTACAGAAGTTAAACCTACCCTTAGAGATCTACCGTTTGCAAGCAAAGCGAGCAACATTTCCTACATGCCACTCTTTGCGAGCGAAGCGAGCAATCTAACGGGGGGTCCGGGGGGCTTGCCCCCCGGCTGGACGTGGAGGCGAGCGTAGCAAGCCGGAGCGGCTAGTTTATTTATGAACAGTGAATAATGTTTTTGTTCGGTAGGCAGAACAACTAACTTAGATGGATATATGGTAAAAATCAACCTTTTGAGAAACTCCTCTAGAAAACATAAGTTTAGAACTGTACAGGTTGGTTCATGAAAGTACCCAGAACGTTGAAAAAATGGAACATTGTCGTTCGATCCCAGATGTGATCCTATTACTCGAAACTGAAACTCGGGAATTCTACCCTCCGTGACCTGAAAAATCTTGACTTCACTTCACGAAAACCTGAATTCACATGGTTTTCAATTTTTTGACTAACATTTTCCATAAGCTCGATTTTAAATGAAAATGACCAACGAATACTAAAAATTATCACCACCATTCAAGAACCGCTTTAAATCGCTTAATACGGTTTATTGAACATTTTCGGATTGCCTCATGCTGAATGATTAGTTTTTTAAATCTTATTCTGTTCCATGATCACAATCACCTCGAAGCTATACTATTTTATAAGAATGAAACACCGTCTGTTTGTCGTCGTGTCTATGCACGGCCGCCAAATGGCTGAATGACGGGAGTCTACGAGTGGTGGGTTCGTCTTGGATTTTTCCAGAATAGTGTATAACCGATTTTAAATTTTTTAAATCCCACCCGAACCATGGGCAGGACGGCGGAGGGGGGGGGGGGGGGTTAATGCGCGCTTTTTTCTCGAGCGCTCGATCTTCTATCCGCTGTCACATTAAAATTTGATCGAGAGCACTTTGTATGTCAGCGACAAAGTTACGTTTCAGGACGAGTCGAAGACGATGGTGCCGTCACTATCGCTGAAAAATGCTGCCTTCCCGAGAGAAAGAACGAAAGAGAAGGAATCAGAGAAAGAACTTGGGAAATGACGAAAAAAATGCGTTCCCCGCTATGGTTTTTTTCCGCCTTAATCGAGTAAATTTCGCAGGTTTTTGCTCGGGTTGGTCTTAAAATGTTAGTTGGAGTTCTAATTTGATCCCATGCCAGTTTCGAGACATGGAATTCTTTTTAGCGAATTTTCTTAGAAAATAAAGCTATTGCAATGGTTCCAAAAATTTTAAAATAAAAAATTTCAAAAATTTTCTTCACCAAAATCTGTTTTGAGGCATTCTGAAATGATTCCTGGATTTTAACGCTTTTTTATATGTATATATATATATATATATGTGTCATTCCAGACGATAACTCTCGATAGAATTGAGATAAAAACTTCGTTCTTTCGCCAAAAAATCAAGCATTTTAAAAGAAAGGATGAGTTCGTTGGACAACAATTTTTGAGTACATTAAATTGGTCAAATTTCGAAAAATGTACCCAAAAAATCACCAAAAATGGCTAAAAACGGCCAAAAATCGTTAAATTTCTATTTTTTCAGAATTTTAGTCAAAATAAATTTTCATCGATTAACTAGGACATTAAAAAGTTTTGCTCAAAATTATGATGAAAAACGTACTTAACGTCATTAAAATTTGCTAAAATATCTATAAAAACTGCAACAAAATTTAAAAATCAAAAATCCCTTTTGAATCAGTGGAATTTTATTTAGAATAAGTTTTTTGCCATAAAATTGGTTTCTAACCATTTCTGTCAACTAAAATTGCTCCAATTTCAATGCAATTTAACATACTATAGTACTATAGATAGTTTATGAAAATTCGCTCATACGATCATGCTGCATGACTGGAACTTTTTCCGGTTGCAGTGAACGAAAATTTAGACGAAAACGTTGGTTTTTAGAACTTATTCCGTCGAAACGTAGTTGCTCTGATCTTTGCCATTGGAACCTCTTGACGGAAGGAACCCCTTTGTTCGAAAGACAATTCAATGGGATAGTAGACGGGGAAAAGAAGAGCCCTTCTACGCAGATAAAATAGTTGCCCATCTTTATTAAATCTAATAAACTTTTCGTGGTTTCACGTAGGTACTTTTATAAGATCTAATTTGTTTGTACGTAATTTCCAATAGAAATAAACGTCTGCCAAGTTGTGGGAAGTATAACGTCCTCACATAATGCAACGGACGTATAGAAATAGTTGAACAATTGAAATATCCTTAAAATTAAACTTCTTTTGGTCCCACGTAGAAAACGCAGCAAATTATTACATAGCAATAAAAAATGGCCTATCTTTATCATATCTAATAAACCGTCCCTCGACACCGCCAGGGGGGTGCCCCCCCTCCCTGGACCCCTCCATTATTACTGTTTTGAGCTTACAGCCAAAATGTAAAAAACATGGAACATGCAACTGTCAGCTCAGCTTCAGCCAACTAGAATGTACGGAAGATACCTTCTTGCATCGTGTGTACAAATAAATTAATGTAATGCTATCGATTTAATCCCCTCTGCTGATCTAGGGGGCTCTAGACTTGATGATTCGTTTTTAGACGTCCCAAGGGGCCTCCGTTCCCGATTTCAGCTTCATAGATTGAATAGCAAAGAAATTAGATCCACCACTACTTTCGTATCCCTTTTTCGTCTCGCCTTCCGCGTAACGGTTTTGGGCAGTTAGTCCACGACTATAGCATGTTCCATGTTAAAAATAAAAAATGGGAATCTCTAAGAAGAACTTTTGATCAGAAATGAGCTGAAAAATCGACTACTGAAGTGTTTACCACTAGGTCTGGGACACCCTGTATATCCATCATGATACTCGTTTATTCAACTGAATCTCATATCGAATGAAATAAACAGGGTGACCCAAAAATACCCCCCCCCCCCCCTAACTTTTTCCACGATTTTTGAGATATTGAAGTGAAATTGGGAGTGTTTTTGGGATGGCTGATACTAAGTTTAAACCAAATAAAAATCAGGAAAAAAATCAGAGTTTTTGGACTACTCAAAGAGGAATGAATCAGGCACTTCAAATTTTTTGCCATATTTTGAAGCTTTTTTTTTTTTTTTTTTTTTTGAAAGCTGAATTGCGATATTTTATTCCATTCTCGGATCAGAGCTGATGAAAAAAGAAGGATCGCGATTATTTCTAAAAGTGCTTGCTTTTGCAAAAAAACGTGTTTTTTCATGGTTCATTTTTTCGAAGTAGGTACCATTACCATTTAAGAAACTGCTGAACTTTTTTTCTCATTTTTAATCATATTTCATTTATACAACTAAGTATAAGGCATTCCAAAAACGCTCTCAAAGTCCATGTTAATATCTCGAAGATTGTGGACAAAAGTTGAGAGGGGGTTACTTGTGGGACACCCTGTATTGTAGATTGATTAGTTTTCGTACATTAAAATGATCTATAGATTTGTGCAATCATGCCATAAATATTAAAAAGATGCTGCATCTCTGTCACTTGACGGAAATTTCTTTTCAGTCTTGTAGAATTCACTCAGGAGTTACACCAACTGACTGTAATATATTGACTAGCCTAGTTTTCTCGCTCGTTTCGCTCGCTCGATATGGCTGTATAGATGCGATGGTGTTTTGCTGTTGAGTGGGACATGTAGAACGATTGGAAACGGTCGATCACTAAGGGTGATTTGAAATGTGTAGGGAATGATGGTCGCTTCGCTCGCTCGGGGTGGGTCTTCTCACTCTATTTGCTCGCAATGTGTGGGATGTATAGACGCGATGGGATATATAGTCCATCCCGAGTCCGTAGTAAAAACCCCATTGAAATCCGACGTGTGTAGGGGATGTTGCTCGCTTTGCTCGCTACTGGTGGGTTTTCTCGCTCGCTGGGGGTGTGATGTATCCATAGATACGATGGAATAGACAGTAATAATATTAATAATAATCTTATAAAAGGGGCAAAACAAAAAAAAAAAAAAAAAAAGCCACAGTTCCTTTGAGCCTGACGGCTAAAATTAAAAAACATGAATATGCTTTAGCCGTACACGACTCACTCCTCGTCGATTCTCTGAACCCGACCCCCCATCGGCCTCTGAACTCTGTTTATCATTCTGCCATCAATCCTAAAACATGGAATCATGTTTTAGCTCCTCGCTCTCACTTTATTATAGAAATGATCACGACCATTGAGCTCTTGTGAGATGATGATCTCCTAATAGAAACTCGCGAGTAAACATTCACTTTATTATAGAAATGATCACGACGATTGAGCTCTTGTGAGATGATGATCTCCTAATAGAAACTCGCGAGTAAACATTCACTTTATTATAGAAAGAGGCTAAAGAGGCTACATACGAAATTACAGCTTCCTATAGTGTAAAGTATAGAAATTACCTATTAAAATAATTTAACCACCGCTTCACAAATCTAACCGTTCTCGCAATATTCGGATCACCTGCTATGAATCACATAATCGAAACACCAGCTCAATGAAATCATCAGAAATTAACAAGCGGTTGCAATCATGTTCACAATATCAATAATTGAGAATGATCACCTGTGTGTAAACAATTATTCATATAACCATGCTCATAACTCAGCTTGTTGGCCACGCACTTCGCAGTAGTTAATATAGTATGGTTGGATAAATCGAGAGCTTTCGAACGAATGGTCAACGAATTTTGTGGGATGAAAAACGACGAAGTATCATATCCCTAGCAACGACTCGGTTGTAAGCGGAAATCATCACAATTATTGGCGCTACTTTCGTTGCACTCTCGTGGGACATTTTTCGGTAGTCAGGTCACGGCTAAAGCATATTCATGCTAATAAAAATAAATTAGTGTGTAATAATGTGCTGCGTTTTCTATGTGGGAATACGAAAACATTATTAGGTTTAATAAAGAGAGGCAATTCATCTACGTAGAAAGGCTATCTTAATAATCACGGGAAACGGGAAACTACGAGAAAAAAAAAAAAAATAAATAAATAAATAAAGACAAAAATTAAATGTTATAAAAGGGGCAAAACAAAAATAATAAATTGCTGTGTGATAATTTGCTGCGTTTTCTATGTATAACCACGAAAAGGTTATTAGGCTTAATAAAGATAGGCCTTAATAGAAGGGATATCCAATAAAGATTATGTGGAACCTCGAAGAATTTAGTTTTAAGAACATTTCAGTACCAACAGAACTGTCGGATGTTAATTGTTTGTACGTATTTGTTTTCCCCGTCTATTTTTCAGTTGGAAGTGTCTTTCAAACGAGAGACCTTCCGCGTTCAAGGGGTTCTAATGCAAAGTTCAGAGTACTTGAGTTTCGACGGAATAGGAAGAGCGCTAGCTCGAAAACCAACGTTGTCGTCTATATTTTCGTTCACCACAATCGGAAAACACAATTTCATGCCTCGAAACTCGAATTGGACCAAGTTGGAACTCTAACGAACATTCTATAACCAACCCGAGCAAAAACCGTGGACATTTACTAAGTCAAAGGCGGAAACAATCATAGCGGGGAATGCATTTTTTTTTCGTGATTTCCCGCATGTTTTCGCTAATTTCTCTAGGAACACATCATCTTTTGGCAATATTGACGCTATCATCGTGTTCTAGGGTCCAGAAACGTAATTTTTTTGCCGACATACGAAGTGGTCCCGATCAAATTTTAATGTGGCAGCGGATAGAATAGAAGATCGAGCGCTCGGGAAAAAAAACGTGCATTAAAAGAGAGCTTCCACCCCCCTCATTGCCCTCCAGCCTATGGTTCGGGTGGGAGTAGAAAATTTTAAAATCGCTTATGCCCCCCTTTCGGAAAAATCCAAGAAGATCCCCCACTTAATAATAATAACTATGTCATGTAAAATATATATATATATATATATATATATATATATATATATATATATATATATATATGAGCACTTATTGGTTGTTGGGCGAGCTTACTGTAATTAAGATATATTGTTCCTATACAACGAAGAAATGAAAGATCGTGTTGTTTTCTATGTACAAAAATCTGAGGTTAGGGCCCAGCTTTCTCACCAACTCATCATGCAATAAACAAATTATTTCCAAGTGTCGCTTATGTTATTTACAGAGTGATCGATCCAAAGTCGACCGGATTTTTGGAAAACTTCACTGCTGCTTTCCAGCGCTACCTGTCTGGGGACGAGTCTGACTGTCAAGCTTTAAAATGCACATCATCCTGATCAATGGCCTTGAACTCGGAATGATGTATCCAGTATTACAATATTTAAATAATTTATTGAAACACTTGTTGTTTTGTTATTTATTTATTACTATCTATGTACGTGATGTTTCTAATTGAGTTGAAACTAGAAAAAAGTTATTTATTTAATTTATTAATAGCAATTAAGGAGGGTAGATAATCATGTAATTATTGATATTCTGCTGATGTGTAGTCAATTCAGAGAGTATATAAAATAGCACATAGAACAAATTTACAATGGCAACAGTTTTTATTAGAAGCTTACAATGAACATAATTTACCTAGTGTTCTCAATATCACACAAACCGATATCACTCTAAATGAGCTCTCATGTGAACTATAATATTTATAGTGTACAATCTCAGTTTTATAAGTCACTTAGCTAATGATTATCCAATCGATGAATCTATGTCAACTGGCAGCCACCTACTCTAAACTAACGATCTATTATCCACTGTAATTTGTAACTGTAAGTAATTGTAAATACAGTTGTTGAACGTTATCGTGTTATATTCAACAATAACTCTGTTCTCGGAAGTAAATCATATTTCCCAGTACGTAAACTGGGAAATTCATTCTCAGCTTGTTTTTGTCTAAAGACCAACAATCATTGCCATCAATATTATCCACACTTCATCCGCTTCTCAAGAGTGGAAAGTTTCTAATAGAAATGATGTCATATATGGTCCAATCAATCATTTGTTCGATGATCAGAAAATTAGGAAAGAATTAATAAAAAGTTCCTGGACGATTTCTTTTAGCGAATTTTTGAAGAAAATTAAGCTATTGCTCTCGCCTCAAAATTTGTAGAATGTGAATTTTTGAAAAATATTTATGCAGAAATCCGTTTCAGGCTATTCTGAATCATATTCTGAAGTTTAACGCATTTTTTTATGTATTTATGTATATATGTATATATGTATGTATATATGTATGTATGTATGTATGTATGTGTCATTCCAGACGATAACTGTCCGTAGAATTGTGCTAGAAACTTCAAACAAATTTTAAAATGTTAAGGACACAAAACGAAAGTTCAAGTTCGTTGGCCAGCATGATCGGATTACATCTTCGGGTTGAAATTTTCAAAAATGTAGTCAAAAATTTCAAAATAGCCTGTTTTTTGCGATTTGTTGTGCGAAATAATTTTTTCAGCATACTAACATGTGGTATATTCGGAATCAGCGTAAAATTTCCTTTAAGAATATGTATCAAGTTTTCAAAAATTTCAAAGTTGAAAAATCAGTCAAAAATCGAAATAATGCCGTTCGCTAGTTGTAAAAACCGGTAATATTTGCATGAAACATTGTCCAAATTCAGATTGAACTACTCTTATGGAAGTATCCCTGTATAACCAATCCTAGAACCATGCTGTTTAAGGCTAGAACCATGCTGTAGATAGAATTTGATTCCATGTTTGTCTATCAAAATCATAAACTAAAATTTCTATACACGATCAATAGCGACTGAAATGTCGAAGATTTCTTAAAAAATTCGCTCATGAGGTCATGTTGCATGACTGGACTTTTTTGTATGGATCGAACCTATTCAATACTTAAAATTGCTTATTTTGTAACTGTCATAAAAGTTTAAGTGGACAAGAAAAAAAATTTTTTTTCTTCTTTACATTTTTTATTTTCAACGACTCAACGTTCGCAAAGGATGCACAAGGTAAAGGTACCGTAGTAGAAAGCTCAAGGATGCTATTTCATAAATGCCACACATGTTCAGTCATATTTGATTACTGTACGATACTAGTAAGGTTCCTGGGTAACCTGCTACTTTAAGAAACCTTCTTTTTGGTGAAGGTAATAAAAAATGGCTTGAATTAAGAGTTTCTTTTAGAAAAAGAGCTACTTACCAGAGCTATTTCTGTTTCAAACTTAGACACTCAGGAATCCATTGGGAGTATATGAAATACTTTAGGTAGGAGATGGATAATGAAACATCAATAACTAATTCACTAAAACATAAAAGCGGAAGACATCAGTTGAGTAATCGGTTACTGTATAATGTTTGGTTACCAATGTTGAGGGCGACTTTGAGATATTAGGATATAATGTATTGATTTTTTTCTGTTCCTTTCCACGTATTTATGCCTACAGAGAAGGTAATTGAGCTCCAAGTTTATATTTGTTGTACCAGATAATCCATGTATACGTATGTTGCGAGCTATGGAGAAAGTGGAGAGGATCTCCACTCAAACATATCTGGTTAGCCACAATCCCCCTTCCGCTTTCTATGCACGTGATTGGACGTATCCTAGCCTTTCTCTCGACGAATGTTAGGTAGGTTTAAGTTATTTATGATCAAAGTATGTTCAGTGATTTTTTGTTTCTGATAATGATCTTACTGTCAAATAAAAAGTCCAGTCATGCAGCATGACCCCATGAGCGAATTTTTGAAGATGTTTCATGCAAATGTTTCATGCAAATATTACCGATTTTTACAACTAGCGAACGGCACTATTTCGATTTTTGACTGATTTTTCAACTTTGAAATTTTTGAAAACTTGATACATATTCTTATAGGAAATTGTACGCTGATTCCGAATATACCACATGTTAGTATGCTGAAAAAATTATTTCGCACAACAAATCGCAAAAAACAGGCTATTATGAAATTTTTGACTACATTTTTGAAAATTTCAACCCGAAGATGTAATCCGATCATGCTGGCCAACGAACTTGAACTTTCGTTTTGTGTCCTTAACATTTTAAAATTTGTTTGAAGTTTCTAGCACAATTCTACGGACAGTTATCGTCTGGAATGACACATACATATATACATACATACATACATACATACATACATACATACATACATACATACATACATACATTAAAAATGCGTTAAACTTCAGAATATGATTCAGAATAGCCTGAAACGGATTTCTGCATAAAATTTTTTCAAAAATTCACATTCTACAAATTTTGAGGCGAGAGCAATAGCTTAATTTTCTTCAAAAATTCGCTAAAACGAGAGAGTTGTAACTTCTAATTACGTGGAAACGCACAACATTTTAAGAAACTCATCTCCCGTGTCTCCATCGTTGGAATGGGTTTCCGCTGCTTCTTGATTTAGTTTATAAGCCTTCCAACTAGTATGTTGCTCGCTACAAGTGATTTCTGGTATACCTACATACTTTTAACGAATTTTCGTAAAAAATGAGGTTATTGCAATGGCTTCAAAAATTTTAAAATAAACATTTTTGAAACTTTTTAAAAATTGAAATCCGTTTTGAGATATTCTGAAACGAATCCTAGAGCTTAAAATGTTTATATATATATACATAAATACTCGTTTTAGCGAATTTTTGAAGAAAATTAAGCTATTGTTCACGCCTCAAAATTTGTAGAATGTGAATTTTTGAAAAAAATGTATGCAGAAATCCGTTTCAGGCTATTCTGAATCATATTCTGAAGTTTAACGCATTTTTTTTTATGTATGTATGTATGTATGTATGTATATATATATATATATATGTATGTATATATATATATATATATATATATATATATATATATATATATATATATATATATATATATATATATATATGTATGTATGTATGTATATATGTATGTGTCATTCCAGACGATAACTGTCCGTAGTATTGTGCTAGAAACTTCAAACAAATTTTAAAATGTTAAGGACACAAAACGAAAGCTCAAGTTCGTTGGCCAGCATGATCGGATTACATCTTCGGGTTGAAGTTTTCAAAAATATAGTCAAAAATTTCAAAATAGCCTGTTTTTTGCGATTTGTTGTGCGAAATAATTTTTTCAGCATACTAACATGTGGTATATTCGGAATCAGCGTAAAATTTCCTATAAGAATATGTATCAAGTTTTTAAAAATTCCAAAGTTGAAAAATCAGTCAAAAATCGAAATAATGCCGTTCGCTAGTTGTAAAAATCGGTAATATTTGCATGAAACATCTTCAAAAATTCGCTCATGGGGTCATGCTGCATGGCTGGACTTTTTTCTTCTGGAATGCTTGATTTTTTTTTGTGCAAGAACGGAATTTTTATCTCAATCCTAAGGGGAGTTATCGTCTGGAAGGACACATACATATTACATACATACACACATAAAATTTCAATCGATTTTTCAGCAAATATTGATGAAATTCAAGTACATTTTTCACCATAATTTTGTGATTACATTTTTGAATGTTTTAGTTCATCGTCAATAAACTTCTTTCGACTACGATGCTGATAAAAATTTCAATTTACCAGTTTTTAGACGTTCTTAGTCATTTTTAGTGATTTTTTGAGCACGTTTTTTTGAAATTTGACTAATTTAATGTGCTCAAAAAGTGTTGTCCAACGATCCTTTCTTCTGAAATGCTCGATTTTTTGGCGAAAGAACGAAGTTTTTATCTCAATTCTATCGAAAGTTATCGTGTCTGGAATGACACATACATACATATATATATATATATATATATATATATATATATATATATATATATATATATATATATATATATATATATATATATATATATATATATATATAATATATATATATATATACATATAAAAAAGCGTTAAAATCCAGGAATCATTTCAGAATGCCTCAAAACAGATTTCGATGAAGAAAATTTTTGAAAATTTTAATTTTGAAATTTTTGAAGCCATTGCAATAGCTTTATTTTCTAAGAAAATTCGCTAAAAATGCGTTAAACTTCAGAATATGATTCAGAATACTTTGAAACGGATTTCTGCATAAATGTTTTTCAAAAATTCACATTCTACAAATGTTGAGGCGAGAGCAATAGCCTAATTTTCTTCAAAAATTCGCCAAAAAATGCCGAAATCCGCGGAAGGAGACTCACCCCCGCGAGTCAACTCCCACGCACCCCACATCTGCAGAATAGACTGCACGTTAGGGGTGATGAAACCACTGCCCCCGCGAATCCATCCTCAACTGGCAGCTGGTGCTCTGACAAAGTTTATGCACCAGTAAGCCTGGGGCTCCCCCCGGCCGCGGTACCATTTACTGGAGACAGCGGTCGGAGTTGAGAGAGTGAAAGTTTTAAAGCATTACCAAGGTACATTAAAAAGTGTGAAAAAACTTTCTTGTATGAAGGGTCCCCTCAACTTTCAACAACAGGAAGGGAGCAGAAGGATCAACTGGTGCCGCCACAGCTGGTGCCGCCCAGTATCACGTTTAGCCAGCTGATTTTTCCATTTCGTCTCTAATTATCAGGGAATCTTTTTTATTATTGTCGCTTCATGTTTCTGAATCATTTCCTAATACGGCATGTACACGATTTTTTGAATTATTAAAAAAATTAATTCGTAATAGGAATTTAAAAAAAAAAAAAAAAAAAAAAAAAAAAAAAAAAAAAACTATTATTTTTTCTCAAAACGTCTCATCATAGGAAAAATTCACTCTTTGATACAAACTCAAAAATACAATGAAAGATGAAGATTGATCCATGGATAGTGAAAATAAAGGTAGGGGGGAAACTGCCAGACCAGGAAACTGTCCGAAACGCCCTTCCTTGAAATTCGGGGAGATCGGGGTTTCGTTTCAAAACTCCAGGAAAACCTGTTCCTCCAAACTCCCCGAAAAGGTGGAACGACGATTCTGCCAGAAAACTTGAAACACAGATTGCGAAGAGGGAGAACTGCCCGAATCTGTACGAACTGAAAACTGTCCGAAAGTAGGGTCGTAAATCCCTTTACCAGGTTCCACCTTGGGCCTTATCAAAGAAATACGAACGTAAGTAATTAGCTCCTGAGGAACTCCCAAGTTCACTGCCAGACAACAGAAGGCCAGTAACATTATTTGGGCCCCAGTGGGACATACAAATACCTCATATTATATGTATTATGACTAGGGCACACAAGTTGCGTTGGACACACAAGGTTCCAGAAATTGAGTTTGGCGTTGGACCCACCGAATTTACCAACTATTTATATATTTTTTTTTCCCCCATCTAATCTATACCTTCGCTGATGGACTGACTATAGGATGTTAAGTTTGTTTGAGATGTGAGCGTAGCACGGGGCCCATCTGATTTTTCTTCAATCCGTGTGTCTAAGATAACTCATGTGTCTAACGTAACCGACGTCCTCAGCTCACTTTCTCTCGCCGTGTGTCTAAGATGCATCCCCCCAAAAACCTGAGGTTCTATTATTGGCACCAGATATACGCTTTTCAGTAATTTCTGTTTTCGAACCTTATGAATAGTCAGGGCCCGAATTCGGGGGAAATTTGAAGAAAAACGAACTATTTAGACGAAAACCACTAGAATATGCATTTATTCTGAAAACCGCGGTTTTATGCATTTCTATGTTCGATAAATTTAAACTCTGTTGGTCACAGAGTGGTGAAATTACCAACAAAAGGCTTCTTTCAATGTTTACTATTCAGGAAAAAAAATCAAATATGCTAGAATCCGAGCCCTAATTTTGACTATAACATAAGCCCACACCTCGTGGGCTTGTCTTGCAGGTCGGCTCCTCTATCCCTCTATAATATGACTAGGGATTCTTAGGTTTTTACCTATCTTTTCCTAGGTCCAATAATTCAAATATTCGCCGTCAATAAAGATTTATTGATAAAAATTCCATATCTCATTTTTGTAGGTATATGCAAGTTTTAGACATTCTAAATAAATATACATTGACTGTCATGGATAAGTAATTCTTAAAATAGCCAGCAATGGCTGATTGATTGACTGTCATGGATAAAAATATTCCTTCAAAATAGCCTAACATTTTCATTCATTCATTGCCCAGAGCAGACATTCGGACAGTTTTCGAAGTCGAAACGGGGATTTTCCATTCTGCCGGAATATTTTCGGACAGTTTTGCAGCTTTCTGTTTTCCGACAGATTCCTGGCCCTACTTTCGGAGACATTCACGTGAACTCCTTGAACTCCCCGAATCGGTTTTGGGGCAGAAATTCGGACAGTCTCCTGGTCTGGCAGTTTCCAAGTTCCCAAAATAATGGACGCAATCTTGTTTATCTTCCGTCTCTCTCCCACAACTGGTATCCACATTGGCTTTAAGGTGAGAGTTTCGAAGGTACCAAGTGATACTACGAAGTACTGCTACCGAGATGCCAAACTTAATTAACTCGATTGCACTTTCCCCACACCACACACCACGCCATGATACGGCCCTGTCACGACCTTGACGTTATTTGTCGCCACACCTTTCAACTCGGACATTGCATGCCGCAGGTTATTTCTGCCTAACTCATCTATCTTAGCCCGCCAGGTCTGCTCCATGTTCACGCTACCATTGAAAACCTGGACATATCCATTGTGCTTGACAGCAACAAACACACGGACTTGAGTGGACACACAAGACCTATGGGTGTTTTTCACGGATTTAGGATGAATTCGAGTAATTTTTACGGTTAATTACGATTATTTTATTCTCCGATGCGCGAGTTGTTTCATACCTCTTGGATCAATTCTAGTAGGGCGTCCCACTAATAGACGATTATATATGATCTAAATTCAGAGGGACGTCTTAAAATTATTTGTATGATCCGTAAAATACAGCTGTATTTTTTCATAATTACGGAGTGGAAAAATATGACCTTAAATACCCGTATATTCCCGTAAACGTGGTTTTTCTTACACCCAGCGTATAGTACTTACGTTCCGAGGTGCAAGTCTACCCTGATCAGATATATTACGATTCTGAGGTATGTTTCTACTCGTATTTTCTACTTCTCTATTACCTAGTAAGTGGATTGATTAGAAATGCAAACCACCAACTGAAAAATTTTGCCATCACTCGTTTAGTCATGTGTTCTACCTGAGCAAAGAAAAAGTTAATTTGTTGCAAAAGCAAATTACCTAAAGCATAAATAGTCCTGGAACTCTCTACTAGAAAATCTTTTGTGTCTCGGTGCTTCGCTTTACTAATCTTTTCAACGGTATTCTCTTTAAACTCACGACATATTTGGGCTCTTTCCCATAACGGGAGGCGTGGGGGTGATACCAATTATAACGTAAAAAGTCCAGTCATGCAGCATGACCCCATGAGCGAATTGTTGAAGAAATATTCGATTATTTCGATTTTTGACTGATTTTTCAGCTTTGAAATTTTTGAAAACTTGATACATATTCTTATAGGAAATTTTACGCTGATTCCGAATATACCACATGTTAGTATGCTGAAAAAATTATTTCGCACAACAAATCGCAAAAAACAGACTATTTTGAAATTTTTGACTACATTTTTGAAAATTTCAACCCGAAGATGTAATCCGATCATGCCAGCCAACGAACTTGAACTTTCGTTTTGTGTCCTTAACATTTTAAAATTTGTTTGAAGTTTCTAGCACAATTCTACGGACAGTTATCGTCTGGAATGACACATACATAATACGTATACATACATACATATATACACATACATATATACATACATATATACACATATACATATATACATACATACATACACATACATACATATATACATACATACATAGGGACATACATACATAAAAAAAATGCGTTAAACTTCAGAATATGATTCAGAATAGCCTGAAACGGATTTCTGCATAATTTTTTTTTTCAAAAAACCACATTCTACAAATTTTGAGGCGAGAGCAATAGCTTAATTTTCTTCAAAAATTCGCTAAGAACTTGCCCTGCCCCCATTTTTCGATCGATTGAGCTGATTTTTTTTCAATTCACTCTTCATTTTGTCATCTTTCGATTGATTGGAGAATTTTCTTGTATTCGATACTACATGGTGTTTTGCATGAGTTGGCAAAATTGGAGGTTTTATCATGTCGTCCCTTCATCCACCAGCGCATGCCCCCAGGAAATTTCCAGTATTTTTTTCAGTCATTCAATTCCCACACTTCTCACGGTAATTTAGAAACAAAATTCGATCCGATACGACAAACAGGCCGGACAGGATATGTTCCCGAAGAGTGGAAAACGTCGTTTCGAGGAAAACGCGATTGGAAAAAGTCGGCTCTCGCGCACGCGCCAAAACTCCGGCCGAAGCACTTGCTCGTTTCGTTTGGTGGAAACTTCTACTTCTCTCTCAAGAAACTATTGAAACACTGTCCGACAATGACGCAGGCTAGGACAAATAAAAATGATCAACACAAGTAGAAGAAGAATAAGATAACCTCACCTTACATTAGCTTTATTTTGATAAAGCTGACTGTAAGCTGTACGCGAGACAGTACTTCAGTAGGTTATTACGATACGCTTTCATGTTTGTAAAATTTTGAAAATATATTCATTTTGTTCAGGAAATGATGTAGTTTTAGAAAATGTATTCACCCTAAAATCGAATTTCTTGACCCCCCAACCCCCCCGCCTCAATCATTCTACGGGTGATTCGATTATTCTAATCCTGTCAACAGTATAACTATGACGTTAAATTACGACTTTTTGAGGGAATTTATAATTCAGCTAAGAATTAGGTTATAGTTATTTTGGATCTTGATTTGATGCCTTAATATGACAATATATAAACAATAATTAAGCACCATTTTAAATAATCCTATTTTCCCTATATCGAAAGGACAAGTACAGTTTTAGCTTACTTACCTGAAAATTACTTGTCTGTCTCCTGAACGTCGTAATTCTCAGTGCAGTTATGAAAACGGCTTATACTTTCGCTTCTTCAAGGCAACATTTTTAAATTCAAGTTGAAATATGAAGGCACTAATATCATGGACGCGGGAAGGAATTTGAAGTTCTTAAATTACCTTCGTTCCCCCCAGAGCCCGATCAATCCAGTCAGAGAAAGACAGGAAGAGCTGTTACACAAAATTAAACGAATTAACGATGGGCGTAACCTGCGAACCAGAGTGATAGACGCCATGAATACAGATCACTACTTACAGATCTTATAAATATTCAGACAAAATACTGAACATTTGTTCAAGGTAGATATTTCCCTAGTTTCGAGGATAAAGCAAGCGGGAAGGAGAATCACCAACTCAGGTGTAGACTATGCTGACTATATGATGATTAATATTTTCCGTTATAATACATACCATCCATATAATTTACATCGGATTCGGAAAAAATCTAATATGAAAGGTTCCGCTGAGTTCATGACTTCTTTTATAGTTTCATCACTTAGATACCGTATGAATTGAACAAGCATTGAAGGATAAACAAACGCACAACCTACAGAATGTGGTGACTTCGATCCATCCGTGAAAATGATCCGGTAGTTACTCCACTTTTTATCAACATACTCAAGGAACTGTTCTGTGACCGTCACATTGCCAACGATCGGTCGAAAATGATGCACAGCTATGGGAGTGAATAATGTATCATACACAATGGTAAATGTTGTAATTTGTTTATTCGGAAATTCTGAAGCAGGTATAGTCGCGATACACGCTTCTAGGGCAAAGCTGAAATATGCACTCGTTTCGGAAGAGTAAAACAGCATCATCAACTGTTACAGATTATCATATTTTTCCCTCGTGATCGTAAGTTATTTCTTGTAGGCTCCATTTGGGAAGTGAAATTCGTTATCACGGAGCTGCTGTTTGGTTCTTGGTAATGTCTTTGAAAATCGTTGTTTTTTCATGTTTTTCTTATTCCTTGGAGGATTCGGAATTTCAATTGAGCTGTTCCAGGCTCCATTGTAGGTATCCAATGGATGGACTCATTTTTCCCCAATTCTGAAGTGCTTGTCTTGTTCGCCATACAAAAATCTATAAGAATCTGTCGCTAACTCATTTCGAGAAAACATAACAGTTATCCCCTGTTCCCCCCTGTCTGGTAGGCTCTCACAACTTGTAGTACCTACTCAGGAAGAAGTTCAACCATGTGCACGGGGAAAATGTGAAGTTTCCCAAAAGGCTGAAGGCGACAAGCACTCTTGTAGTTTCCGAGAAGAAGCGTCTTGATTATCGTAAGAGAGCGGGTCGGAAGTGAATGTGCCTGGAATGCGGATGAGGCGGGTTAAAATAGGTAAAAGGTGAGGTGATAACATCATCGTGGGGGAACCTGCTGGCGGAATGTGGCAGCCTAACTAGCTAGGTAGTTAGGTACTTGATCGAAAGGGTATCCAGGTCTATTCCCCAAATTAAAACTGATGCCCGACTCAATACATTTCATTGATGGTTCTATATCCGAAATCCGTTTTGGGCATTCTAAAACGATTCCTGAAGTTTTCGTATTTTCATTAGTATATATATATATATGTGTGTGTGTGTGTGTGTGTGTGTGTGTGTGTGTGTGTGTGTGTGTGTGTGTGTGTGTGTGTGTGTGTGTGTGTGTGTGTGTATGTGTGTGTGTTTGTGTGTGTGTGTGTCATTCCAGACGATAAGGATTGAGATAAAAATCACGTTCTTGAGCCAAAATATCAAGCTTTCCAAACGAAAGGATGAGTTCGTTGACCAATCAAAATTCGCTCATACGATCATGCTGCACGACTGGAACTTTTTATTTTTATTGTTGCCTTATTTCAAGGCATAATATCTGTAGAATAATCAGTTACAGATAGAAACTTGGGAAAACAAATGTTGGGCTCACTGGAAATCAATAATATGAATGTGAAAACACGACTTTCGCCACTTTTATCGATTTTAAAATTGTTGTGTCGTCTCACTTCGTATCACTTGCTTGAATTAGGACTGCTAGGGTCGTCAAATAACATTCATATTAATCATTTTTCTATTTAAAAATAAATTTCAACTCTTTAATGGGGGAAATGTGGGTTAATCAAAATGAAAATTTAATTATATTTACCTATAACTTTTCCCATCTAGATGCACGAAACCCCTAAAAATGGCCAATCTTTCCTGGGTTTTTCAGCATGCCTCCAAACGAATTCTCATAAAGACAATTGTGAAACATCTTAAGCCGTTTTGCCTGAACCTCGCCAAGAATTGATGTGAACCAATTGATGCGACGTTCCATGAAAAGTTGAGCAGTTTGTCGAGTTTATAGATTGTTAGATTCTACACTTCTTATTTTACAAATCACTTTGTATTATCTGGTTGGACGACAGCTAGGAAGAGATTGGAGAGAATTAAACTACAAGTTGAACTTAATTTCCATCATTTATACACACAACAAAAAGATTAATCAATAGTAATATCACATGTACAGCCATTTGTAAATAATTATTTACATAAGTAGGGTTCTTAACAAAGTGGACATACTTTACTAATGTCATCTACCATCACAAACTGCTTGAGTGTGCCATTTTACTGATTCACGTGGTTTTAAGAAGTAGGGAGAGCTAATCTTCAAAAGTATTCCTAACTGAATAGGCACTCCCACTTACCAGCCATGTGATCAAAGTTTTGGTTTGCTGATTTTTTAGGTGTAGCGTCTTTATTGTTTATTGTTTTCCGACGTTAGAGAGTTATAGCAAGCCACAAACGGAGCCCCTGAGACCCTCACATGGATACTGTACGTTCGTTCATACCTATGAATCACTGTTTCTCTTGTTAGGAAGTTAAGGCACAGTCCTAGCGTTAGGGTTGGCAATGTTGAGATTTGTGTTCTCGACTTCGACTGTGAGAACTAAAAACAACAAATTATTATTAGCAACACGAAGTATTCGACAGAGCCAACATCAAATCAACAACAATGACGTCTGCTAGTAGCTAGTGTGTATGGTTTGTCACCTGACATGTAAATAGGCGTTTTAACATGTTTATAAAACTTTTGTTCGTCTGAAGAATTAGCTGGACTGTTTATAGTCGTTGTTTTATTTAAAAGGTTAATAAAATATTGTGAGTCCAAGACAATGACTGTTGCTCAAATCAATGTGTGAAGGTGCTTCACCAAAACCAGTGGTGCTAAGTGTAACCATTGTTCCAAAGAACTGACAACTTCAGGAATCTAATTTGAAAACTCAAAAACATCAAATACAAGATAAAATATAGGTCCCCCTCGAAAACGAAAGCAGAAGGTACTTTAGGCAGTATGGGCATGGTAAAACCTAAGCTGGCTAAATTTACCAAGGACTCCGAATTTCCAGTTTACCCAGGTCCTGATGAAGCTGATTCACCAAGCAAATTGTCAGAATTGGTTGTCAACATCAAAAATCGTGACAGGTACCGATTAAGACAACCCAGCTGCAGTAATTTCAACACGAAGTTTTAAGCCTACGACTCCCGTCAGCTGTAATCCTGTCGATTCCTCTTACACAGCCAGAGGAGGCTCATAAAAACACGCATACAGCATCCAGTCATTTGGAGAAGTGAAAAAATACTCAGGTAAGTTGATACGAGGGGTATCCCAAAAGTGAGTGTACCCAATTTTTAAAATCGCTCATGGGAAAGCGGGAAGGCTGAAACTTGGAGGGAAGCTTTGCGTGGATGTGGTGGAAGCACTGTAAAAATTGCAAACTCTTTGAGTAGCAATAAGGGCATTAACCTAATTTTATTCATGGAGACTCCCTACCGCCGATTGCGAAGTGCGCAGTGTAATTCGATTTTTGATCGGAAAAAACAGAAACTTAAAAAAAAGAAGAAGAAAAAAAGGTTTTAAAAAGGTTTCGAAAAAACTTCGACGAGCGACCTAGAACAAATAATGCTTAGGGTTGTCGCGCACAGTCTTTCTCTCCCACGATAATGCCTGACCCCCCTCTGCTCGGATCACTCAAGAATTACTGGAGTCGTTTCGTTGGGACGTTTTTGGTCACCCTCCCCATTCACCTGATCTTGCTCCAAGTGATTTTCACCTCTTTCCTCGTCTTAAAGAGCATCTAGGGAGCAAACGATTTGCTACAGAGTCGGACCTCAAACAAAAAGTGGAAAGCTGGTTTTCCAGTTTGGCGGCAGTTTGGAAGAAAACGGATTACAAAAACTTTTACCACGGTACCAAAAATGTGTAGCAACTGTTGGTGATTAGTTGGAAAAGTAGTGTGAAAGTAAGAGAGTAAACTTCGTTTTTTTTTCTTTTTTTTGCAAATTGTTTGAAGCATTTTTGATATTTTCGAAAATAGGGTAAACTTACTTTTGGGATGCCCTCGTATTATTATTAGTTTTCATAAACTTGTGTGGCTTTTTGATGATAATGATTCGTAAAACACTTATATCTGTCAAGCAGAGTCAGAGTCATTATTGATTCTATTTGATTTTATTGGTACTCAACTTTCTCCTAAAGCGTTTAAAATTCAGGTTTTCTCTTACAAATGTACCTGTTTAGTTTTGATGTAGAATGTGGAATGTGCCATTGCAAAATCACCCAAGGACTCCTGTACTTCATTTGGAAGGGCAGTATGCCCTTCTTAGTTGTTAATGATAGTGCTTATTAGCAGTTCATGGAACAAACTGTTCTTATCTACAAAGTTTACTGTAGAAACTCGGTAAAATCAATTATTTTAAAGAAATACGATGCTTTAAGCTCTGATATTAGATACGTTCTAAGTCACTGGTTTCTGCGAGCATGATAACCTCGTCAAAAGCCAATTTTATAATAACGAACCTCTTATATTAAATTCCTTAGCTGTGTAAGCCGTCCGTTTATCCTTCGATCATCTGATACCTAATCTGTCAGATCCTGGTATAAGAGTGTTAGAATCTACCCCTATACCTGTTTTAACTCCAATTTGAATAATTCGCCGTAACCTAAACACGTAGGTAGCTAAGAACTCGGACGGGATTGAGCAGGCCAAACACCACTTATCAAACTATTTATTTTCACTTTTATCCTCGAAATTTTTTTATTTAATTACGCCAATGCAATATATATTTATATCATAATAAATATCCTGTTATTTCTTGCGCCGTTATTTCTTGCGCCGTTATTTCTTGCGCCGTTATTTCTTGCGCCTTGCGCGTTATATCCTGTTATACGCTCTAAGGTTAAGTAAATGACATACCCAGAGGGGTTAGAAAGTATTGAACCAATACAAATTTATTAATTTCCATTTATTGTTTAATTAGACTTTCTCCGTATTATCTCAATAAAACAATTTCTTACTGCGTTATATAAATACCTGCAAATACCTACAAATTCGCACTGAACGACTTTTACCAGAACGCTGGGACCATTTTCTCCCACTGCCCCTTAATGAGACCGTGTCTGGGCAGGTGGGGGTTGTTTGTATCCTGAAAGGTTTCGTTGAGGTCTAAATGAACAAAAGTTGAAATTGAGTGGATTTGTGGAGACGGCGAAGCCTTTGGAGGTACCAATTGCTTGTTGACATTCAGTGTTTGCGAGGCTTCACAATCCTCGTCCAAGATTTTTCGTCTTGCGCTTTGTTGCGTTTTAGGTAGGTACCTACCAACCTAATCAAGTCAGGGTGGGTCGATGTTTTTGCCAGATGTTTCTTGATCATGGTAAGCACACTTCACTATCATCGTATCGATATTACTTTATTTTAAGTGACTTTTAATTCAATGAATAATTTCTTTTTTTTTTGTGGTCTTAGAGTGAATGAATTGATTTGGTTGGTGGAAAGTAAGCATTTGAATTACTAACTATACGCTGGTTAGAAATGCTTGAAAAATAAAACAGATCCACTTGGTGAGTGAATCTACATTAAGTAGACAATGAACCCTAAATACAACAAAAACATGATGATATCATACCATTGTAATTACAAGGAAAAACTCTTGTATCTAATCTTTTTTTCAAGGACATCCCTCTGAAGCTAGGCTTCGTCAATAGAGGGACGTACTATTGGAATTGATCCGGGGGGTGTGGGATAACCCAAGGGTGAGAAAAAAATGACGACAAACAAATCCGTTTCAGACCACTCTATGACCGAATCTGTGAAAAAAACCATGTGTGTGTGTGTGTGTGTGTGTGTGTGTGTGTGTGTGTGTGTGGGTGGGTGGGTGTGCTGGGGTAGCTCAACTGTCGGTGTTTTTATCACTTCAGAGCTCCTTCATATCCCTATCCAAGTCATGGTCGCACGTCTCCGTCGTGCAACCCAGGCACTCTCTAGGTGAATGACAGAATGGCATAGTGGCAGAATGACCCGCTGGCGATTAGGTGGGATACTCGTGTCACATCCCTTCTTAAAATGTCTCCCCCGTTATGATGTATAACAATGATGAGCTTCATAATATCCACCAGCCCATTGGCTCGCTGGGTTCGAGGAGAGGCGCTCTGGGGCACCCCAGGCATAGGCTTCAGCCATCCTTTCCTTCTTCTTTATCATCTTCATCCTATCTCTCTTCCTCTTCCACTACCGGTGAATGCCCATCAGTGTGGCCATTGTGATAGAGCCTATGGTTCCAAGCGTGGCCTCAGTGCCCACGTCTGGCAGAAGCATCTAGTCAAGGCCAACGCTGCAATAAATATAGAGCGAGAGCCTCCCAGGTATGCTTCCAAGGATTTGCGGTGAATGGGTTGCACGACGGGGACGTATGACCATGACTTGGATAGGGATATGAAGGAGGCCGAGGCTGTGCGCTATGGGGTACGTCATTTTTTGAAAGCACGATTTCCCATGCGCTCGTTTTCTGCCATTCAATCTCTTCGCCTGAGGCCCCACTACCTTAACCGTATGGTTTACGTGGAGGGCGTTCTCCTCACAGTAGAGAAGAAGGATTCTCAAAATTTTCCCCTGTTGGGGCAAAGGGACACCAGGTGGAATTAAGAGACCAATTTTTGCACGCCAGGTATATAAATATAATTGGAAAAGTTTAGCTCACACCAAGTTTTCAACTTATTAAAATAATATAATCCTTCTAGTGGTAGGCCTATAGGAAGCTTCCCTTTGATAGAAATAACACATAAATGAAATATTGTTCCGGTAAGAGGTGTAGAAGTACTGTTCTTGAGGGGGGTTGTCGTCCAGTTCTCTTGGTAGGGAGGTGATCACTCGAAGTTTGCGTAAGTTCGGTTATATCCTAAATGATATCGATATAACGATATATATGCGATCCAACCTCATTGTAGTCCTTGCAAATACCAAAGGCTCCAGGTATTGTGCTGGATGTTTTGCGATTCTTGGAGAACAAAGGAGTGCAGGTCCAGGTTGGTTTCTGCGCCGCTTGCAATCCAATTGTCTTCTTCCTGATATAAATCGGGATACTTCGGGATGCTGAGACCCGTTTTCTGAAGTGTTGACCCAGGATAACTGAGACCTGTGTTCAACAATAATCGGTTTGATGCAAAAAGGCGAAAGCTTAGCGGGAGCAGATTTACTTTGTTACAGGGCACGAGTATAGGATATAATGGCGCTTGCAGAGTCGACGACGTGGCGGCGCTGACGTCAGGGAAAAAAGTAGTCCCAAAAAAATTAAAGTAGTACCTTTTAACATGGAATCATGTTTTAGCGATGGATCCCCCGCCGAAAAGTGAGACTATAAAGTGAGATGAAAGTAGCGCCATTAATTGTGATGATTTCCGCTTACAACCGAGTCGTTGCTAGGGATATGATACTTCGTCGTTTTTCATCCCACAAAATTCGTTGACCATTCGTTCGAAAGCTCTCGATTTATCCAACCATACTATATTAACTACTGCGAAGTGCGTGGCCAACAAGCTGAGTTATGAGCATGGTTATATGAATAATTGTTTACACACAGGTGATCATTCTCAATTATTGATATTGTGAACATGATTGCAACCGCTTGTTAATTTCTGATGATTTCATTGAGCTGGTGTTTCGATTATGTGATTCATAGCAGGTGATCCAAATATTGCAAGAACGGTTTGATTTGTGAAGCGGTGGTTAAATAATTTTAATAGGTAATTTCTATACTTTACACTATAGGAAGCTGTAATTTCGTATGTAGCCTCTTTAGCCTCTTTGTATAATAAAGTGAATGTTTACTCGCGAGTTTCTATTAGGAGATCATCATCTAACGAGCTCAATCGTCGTGATCATTTCTATAATAAAGTGAGAGCGAGGAGCTAAAACATGGTTCCATGTTTTTTACATTTTAGCAGTCAGGCTCAAAGTAATAACATCCGGGGGGGAGGGGGGTCCAGGGGGGGCGAGTTTTTTTTTTTTTTTTCTAAATTATTAAACCACTTTCACTTCACTATACATTGATGGATTATAAAATTAAAATAAATAAATGCGCATTTTTCTTTATAATAAAAACAAAATAAAAATAATAAATTCCACCATGGATTTACATGTTATGGAGCTGCATGAACATTTTTCTATATATTTGTAGCTATAGGTTAGCAAACAAAGATCATCAGCTTAAAGAATTGAGATGACGTCATGAGTGTCATCTACACTCAGGCTGCGAAGTTCCTTATTGTGCAAAAACTATGAAGAGAGAAAAATATAATGGAGACAACACGTTCCCCTGTAAAACTCCCTCCGTGACACAGTATGGGTTTACAGTCCCTAAAGAGTTAAAAGACCTTAGAAGAGTCAAAAGACGAAAAGTTTTAAAAACGAATTATTATTATACAATGATTTTAGAATGTTAGAAAAATTAGCTTCGATATTCAAACTATAAAGCTTAGTCCTGAGTTTACTGTGGACCAGGCTATCAAAACCCTAGAAGAATCTAAAAGCCACAAATACCTAGGTACCTCCTATGGGCAATCGTGTGTTCATAGCAATTGAACTTTGCATCGTAAAGATGTTATCCTTACAGCTCCGACCTTTGCGAAACCCCCTTTGGTTCTCTGGGAGAAGGTGATTTGATTCAACATAGCCCGATATCCTGTTGAGCAGAATTGTTTTGAAATTTTTGAGAATGGTGTTAATCAAGGAAATGCCCCTCTAGTTACTAGGATCTGATGCATCACCTTTTTTGAAGAATAAAAAATGTTCTAATTTAAGCTAAAACACAAGGAGATTGTATCTCCACAAAGTAAGAGGCTAAAAAAAATCCGTGATAAAAGCAAGCCGGATACGCCATACCGTCCGGACCTGCTGTTTTGGTTTTCGAGGATTTCAAGACACTTAAGTTCAGATAGCACAATCTCGCCAACGAGTGATGGGTCGGAAAGTGCCACAAAATAGCATTTCATCCACAGCATCAGGTACACAACAAAGAGCATCAAGGAGTCATACAAAGCTTCTATGTTTCTATATCTAATTTTGAGATGTTGAGAGAATTTTTACGTAACCTGCATACAGCCTGCCAAAAGTCACGTGAGTCGCGTGAGTTAGCAAACGATTTCTTTTCATCTTCAAAATAATCTCTCTTTTAGCGAATTTTTGAAGAAAATTAAGCTATTGCTCTCGCCTCAAAAATTGTAGAATGTGAATTTTTAAAAAAATTTTATGCAGAAATCCGTTTCAGGCTATTCTGAATCATATTCTGAAGTTTAACGCATTTTTTTATGTATGTATGTATGTATGTATATATGTATGTATGTATGTGTCATTCCAGACGATAACTGTCCGTAGAATTGTGCTAGAAACTTCAAACAAATTTTAAAATGTTAAGGACACAAAACGAAAGTTCAAGTTCGTTGGCCAGAATGATCGGATTACATCTTCGGGTTGAAATTTTCAAAAATGTAGTCAAAAATTTCAAAATAGCCGGTTTTTTGCAATTTGTTGTGTGAAATAATTTTTTCAGCATACTAACATGTGGTATATTCGGAATCAGCGTAAAATTTCCTATAGGAATATGTATCAAGTTTTCAAAAATTTCAAAGTTGAAAAATCAGTCAAAAATCGTAATAATGCCGTTCGCTAGTTGTAAAAATCGGTAATATTTGCATGAAACATTGTCCAAATTCAGATTGAACTACTCTTATGGAAGTATCCCTGTATAACCGATCCCAGAACCATGCTGTTTGAGGCTAGAACCATGCTGTAGATGGAATTTGATTCCATGTTTGTCTATCAAAAACATAAACTAAAATTTCTCTACACGATCAACAGCGACTGAAATGTCGAAGATTTCTTCAAAAATTCGCTCATGGGGTCATGCTGCATGACTGGACTTTTTCTGTTTCAATAACAGTTACTATTTACCTTTCAATTTAAGGTACCTAATCATCTAAAAATAATTGTTCAAAACTCCGGTGCTTTGCTTTCCTATAAGCTTTCCTCGTGGCATAGCGAGCGCTCCTTCTTGCCTTGTCCAACCACAGGTGACGCTTCATTACACAGAACCCTCTTCGCCTTATAGGCGACTAGAGTTATGTGTAAAAGCATTAAAAGCCCATCACTAAAACGAATCACCCCCGCTTTTCTGGGACCCCTCTGGAGAATCAAATTATATCCTTCATAATTATCAGTACCCTCCTCAGATAACCACGTTCCTACTTCACAGATTACGTGGACATTATTATTTAAAAAAAAAATAAATAAATAAATAAAAATAAATAAATCGGTCGCTTACGGCATTTTTTCCTTCTGGTGAACCGGGTGGCAGTCCTATCTCCAAAAACCCTCCGATCGCTTAGGTCCTCAAGCCTGAAACGGTTGTCGAGAATTGCATGTTTTAACTCCATTGAACGGACCTAGTTTTATAGGTCCCTGGTGCGCCATCTTTAGAGACTTTGATAAAATCTTGCGTGCGCATTCAAATAGCGAATTTTTGAGGAAAATTAAGCTATTGCTCTCGCCTCAAAATTTGAAGAATGTGAATTTTTGAAAAAATTTTATGCAGAAATCCGTTTCAGGCTATTCTGAATCATATTCTGAAGTTTAACGCATTTTTTTATGTATGTATGTATGTATGTATATATGTATATATATGTATGTATATATGTATGTATGTATGTATGTGTCATTCCAGACGATAACTGTCCGTAGAATTGTGCTAGAAACTTCAAACAAATTTTAAAATGTTAAGGACACAAAACGAAAGTTCAAGTTCGTTGGCCAGCATGATCGGATTACATCTTCGGGTTGAAATTTTCAAAAATGTAGTCAAAAATTTCAAAATTGCCTGTTTTTTGCGATTTGTTGTGCGAAATAATTTTTTCAGCATACTAACATGTGGTATATTCGGAATCAGCGTAAAATTTCCTATAAGAATATGTATCAAGTTTTCAAAAATTTCAAAGTTGAAAAATCAGTCAAAAATCGAAATAATGCCGTTCGCTAGTTGTAAAAATCGGTAATATTTGCATGAAACATTGTCCAAATTCAGATTGAACTACTCTTATGGAAGTACCCCTGTATAACCAATTTTAGAACCATGCTGTTTAAAACGTAGGTAGTAGGTGCTTAAAAAAAAAAAAAAAAAAAAAAAAAAAATGTAATCACAACTGATAAGTTTACTCTGTGCATGTGTTAATAATTTGATTCCATGTTTGTCTATCAAAATCATAAACTAAAATTTTTCAACACGATCAATGGCGACTGAAATGTCGAAGATTTCTTCAAAAATTCGCTCATGGGGTCATGCTGCATGACTGGACTTTTTTTTAAGTGCAGACGTCTTACTGACTTTCATCGCCAAGCCAGGCTGTTGGAGCACATAATCTCGAGGATAGCGACGTAGCGTTATCTATCAATAGTGTTTATCTCCATAAGCCGAATTCCAGGGATCACGGTCGAACCCTCCAGAGAAGGTTCTAGTTCATCGTTGATAAACTTCTGTAGTCTAAGTTGTTGCTAAAAAATATAAATTCCACGATTTTTGGCGTTTCCAGTCATTTTAATTTTTTGAGCACATTTTTAGCTAATGTCCGTAGAAAATGAAGCTATTGCAATGGCTCCAAACATCTTAAAATCAGATTTTTCGAAACATTTCTTTGTTGAAGTCTGTTTTGAGGTACCTATTCTGAAACGAATCCGAGAGTTTAACGCTTTTTCACACATATACAGGGTGTCTGACGTTATATATCCGGAAAACTTCACCGACGCATTTTGCAACTAATTTCCAATCGAAAGTTCCTCCTAGAGATTTTTTTTTTTTTTTTTTTTTTTTGCTTTGTTTTTGAGTTATTCAATTTCTAAGTTTTTTCGTGTTTTTCGACCTTAAATTACAAAAATGGCCAAAACTACCTGGATTTTTAGAGTAAATACAAAATTGAGGATGTCTTTGGAAAGAACGTTAAATTTTCTTTAGGATAGGCTACCTAACATGCTAGATTATGCAGGTAACATTGTCTGGAAACAACAACCAAGAAAAAATTTTTAAGAAGGAAAACTACGTATTTTTTACTCCGCTAGACGGCGAGGACGATCCCACGGAATTCTTGTGCCTGCTATTGGAAAAAAATTCGCTATTTGTCAGCATTTGAACGGTATAGTAAATTTTACTATTACTTCGTTAATTGGGGGAGAAAAGTATATTTGTATGTTGAAAAACATGGTTGTTTCCTATGAAATCGAGGGTTTTCGTGAAAATGACCCCCCAAGAAAATGCAAGTTAGAGACCGGTTTGTACGTATTTCTTCACGCTGAATCGAATGGTCACACTCGCAGATCTCCCCAACTTCGTAATAACCGATTTTTACACTTTGACGAACTAGATCTACCATTAAATGTACATATTAAAGTCGAGAATTACAAATAAACTAAAAACTCGTGAGTTAATGTGTAAAAATCGGATATAACGGAGTTAAGAAGATCTACAAGTGTTGCCATTTGATTCAGCATGAAAAAAGTCCAGTCATACAGCATGACCCCATGAGCGAATTTTTGAAGAATATTACCGATTTTTACAACTAGCGAACGGCATTATTTCGATTTTTGACTGATTTTTCAACTTTGAAATTTTTGAAAACTTGATACATATTCTTATAGGAAATGTTACGCTGATTCCGAATATACCACATGTTAGTATGCTGAAAAAATTATTTCGCACAACAAATCGCAAAAAACAGGCTATTTTGAAATTTTTGACTACATTTTTGAAAATTTCAACCCGAAGATGTAATCCGATCATGCTGGCCAACGAACTTGAACTTTCGTTTTGTGCCCTTAACATTTTAAAATTTGTTTGAAGTTTCTAGCACAATTCTACGGACAGTTATCGTCTGGAATGACACATACATATATACATATATACATATATACATATATACATACATACATAAAAAAATGCGTTAAACTTCAGAATATGATTCAGAATAGCCTGAAACGGATTTCTGCATAAAAAGTTTTCAAAAATTCACATTCTACAAATTTTAAAGCGAGAGCAATAGCTTAATTTTCTTCAAAAATTCGCTAAAAATAAGTGGAACCCGGTCCCAAACTTGAATGTTCTTAGGTGGTCATTTTTCACGAAAACCCTCGATTTCATAGGAAAAAGTCCAGTCATGCAACATGACCCCATGAGCGAATTTTTGAAGAAATCTTCGATTATTTCGATTTTTGACTGATTTTTAAACTTTGAAATTTTTGAAAACTTGATACATAGTCTTATAGGAAATTTTACGCTGATTCCGAATATACCACATGTTAGTATGCTGAAAAAATTATTTCGCACAACAAATCGCAAAAAACAGGCTATTTTGATATTTTTGACTACATTTTTGAAAATTTCAACCCGAAGATGTAATCCGATCATGCTGGCCAATGAACTTGAACTTTCGTTTGGTGTTCCTAACATTTTAAAATTTATTTGAAGTTTCTAGCACAATTCTACGGACAGTTATCGTCTGGAATGACACATACATTCATATATACATACATTCATAAAAAAATGAATTAAACTTCAGAATATGATTCAGAATAGCCTGAAACGGACCATGTTTTAGCGAATTTTTGAAGAAAATTAAGCTATTACTCTCGCCTCAAAATTTGTAGAATGTGATTTTTTTGAAAACATTTTATGCAGAAATCCGTTTCAGGCTATTCTGAATCATATTCTGAAGTTTAACGCATTTTTTCGAAAAGTATTATAACAAATAATTTATTTCCAAATCGGATTCAACATTAAAGTCAGTTTTCAGCACAGCAAGTGCTATCCTCCAAGGATACTTTTTACTGGGTCAAGTACGAATAGGTACTGATCCTAGTGATTACAAAATATCCCAAAATGATGTCTCATATGAGATAGTTGAAAATATTTCGAAAATAGTTTTCTCTCACGATTTGCGCTCACTTAACCCTGGAATGCCCCGTGGGGTTTGTCAAACCCCAATCGCGATTTAAAGTCAGTTTATCACGTTGAATCCCGCACGTCTGGCTCTTCTCGCCCTCTTCTATATCACCCCTCACTTCTTCCCTAAAGACTTCAGCCTTTTTCCAGTTTAGTACGTTCAAGACTTCTGTGTAGTGTAGTACTTTCTTGGGCCTGGGGTTTGACAAACCCCACCGGGGAGTCAACCGCTAGTGATTTTCTCTATAGCAAGAGTTATTTTTGTGGGAGTTCCCACAGTTTTGTTTTTGGCTCATCGTTAGAAATGGCTGAAAAACGCAAGTTTTCGGATCCTGAAGACATTAGATCCATTTTGGAACAGTTGGTGGAAGAAGATGTATATTTTGGCGGAGAAAATTCAAACACGGGAGAAAATGTCGAGTTACAAGAAGTTGCCTCCGATGAAGAAGCGTCATAAGTGACAGTTTTGAAAACTAGTTCGATGTTCCTTATGTGAACATCATAGATCTTCAAAGTGTTGAGAAAGTTGATCCTATTGCTTGGTGCCAATTTTATGTTACCTTATCATTCTAGTTCTTGGGTTTTGTAAGTGGTATCAAACTAATCTCAGAAAATTGTTTTGTAGATTTTATTTATTTATTTATTTATTTTTGTTTTTAAATGAAAATACGCTAATTTTATATTGAAATTTTGTTACAATGAGGTACCTTTCTACTATTATTATTTTTCTTCAGAGCGTGAGGTTTGCCTTACTATTACTTTTTTCTTGATGAGCCTAGGTACCTACTTCATGTTTCTTTACACTCTTGATAACAGAATAAAAATAAAATTTGATTCAAGTGTAATTTATTTTCGAATTTTCTAAAATTTTTCAAAGTTGGGGTTTGACACACCCCACCGGGGAGTTAAGTGTTGGAAATTTAGCCGGGACATTCCAGTGTTGAGCTTGTTTTTATACAGCAAATAATAGAATAGTTGTTGTAGAATTTGACGGAAATTCCGAATGTGGATTACGGATGTAGGATCCTAGGATGGATTAAGGATGAAGGATCCTTAGAAGTGAAGCCATATTTCTGCGTAATGCAGATCTTTTGTGAATTCGCAATTGCTTTAAAATTATCATATTTTGATTTTGTGAAATAAAATGTGGAAAAACCGTTTGAAAATCCCCGACAATCAAAATGATTGAAATAGCAATATTTCACTGCAATAGCATAGTTTTCTGTGAAACCCTACTGGAAATGAATAAAGCTCAACAATCATGGGAAGCTCTTCTATATAATTATATTCTTATAACGAACCATACCAACCGTCCCCTTCATTACTACCAACTTAACCCTGTGTTCCGAGGCACAACTAATTTTATTGGTTGGATGCGGTAAATA
Organism: Adelphocoris suturalis; assembly: GCA_030762985.1. Lineage (NCBI taxonomy): Eukaryota > Metazoa > Arthropoda > Insecta > Hemiptera > Miridae > Adelphocoris > Adelphocoris suturalis. The sequence continues at coordinate 9,267,213 of CM061051.1, read as the reverse complement.
ACAAGAAATAATGCAGACGGCAATAGGCTGACTAGAGTGACGGGTCACAATAGATGTTCGTTAAAAAGATTACTGTAGAACGACAAAAGGTTTGTTGGCAATATCCTTCAGCCTCGGTGCCACCACAATGGGTAGAGTATGGGACTCACTCCTTCTTCTGGCCCTAGTCTTCCTCCATTTTCCCTCGAAATGAGCGACGCTCTAAGTCCGTCGACTGATATAATAAAGGCGATGAGTGACGATCCGTCGTCACAATGGATTCCTGGCGTCTACCTTCTGGTTTTCTTTCATAATGAGAAAAAATGTAATAATCGGACCGATAAGTGCTACGAGTAGGTAAGAGATTTCATTGGAACCATATGCGATTCCTATACCCGCCGCCTGAATGTTACGCCTCCCTCAGATTTTGTTGATAGAGGGATGACTAAATATTACCTAATATATTTTCTCCGAAAAATATTTGCTTGGGCCCTCACAAAAGAGAAAGAGAAAAACAAAATATATATCCACAATATACAGGGTAATTCCCTCGCAGATGCAAAAAATTTGGGTGAAACTACATCAAAAATTGAGTAAAATGCCGCCAACTGCAAATTTTTATCTCATTCCGTTCTCGAGATATGATTTTTTAAAGGTTTTTCAGGAAAACCGTGTTTTTTCCTTTTAAACTCAATTTTCTCCACTTTACATCATTCAATTTTAATTTTTGACCACATTTTCGGAATCAGCATTAAATGTACTATAAGAATAGTGTACGTGGGTTCTTAAATAAACCATCCCAAGGCCCTCACATCAGCTCAAACATTGACGATTTTGAAAAAAGAATATTTCTGAACATCTTTAAAACTTTACTACTCTTCCAAAACGAATCCTGGAAACTGGCAAATCTCATGAAAACTGCTTCGTCTGATACTCTTTCCAACGGTATAATCAAGTTTACTTTTATTTTGTTATTTAGTGGAGAAAATTATGTTTTAATGTTAAAAAATGTGGGTTTTTCAATGAAATTGTTGGTTTTCTCGAAAGACGACCCTCCATGAACCTACGAGTATGGGGTCGGTTTCTATGTATTTTTTCACGCTGTATCGAATGGTAACATTTGTAGATCTCTCCAACTCCGTTATAACCGAGTTTTACACTTAAAATCGCAAATGTTTAGTTTGTTTGTTACGATTAAATGTATGTGTGTTATGGGGTAAAACTAGTTAATTAAAGCATAAAACTCGATTATAACGTAGTTGAGAGATCTGCAAGAGTTTCCATTTGATCCAGCGAGAAAAAATACATAGAAACCGACCCCATACTCGTTGGTTCATGGAGGGTCACCTTTCGAGAAAACCAACAATTTCTTTGAAAAACCCACATTTTTTAACATTAAAACATTATTTTCTCCCCTAAATAACAGAATAAAAGTAAAATTGATAATACCGTTTGAAATCATATTAGATGAAACAGTTTTCATGAGATTTGCCAGTTTCGAGGATTCCTTTTTAAAAGAGTAGTAAAGTTTTAAAGATTTTCAGAAATATTATTTTTTCAAAATCGTCAATGTTTGAGCTGATGTGAGGGTCTTCGGATGGTACTTTTTAAGAACCCAAGTACACTATTCTTATAGGAAATTTATTGCTGATACCGAAAATGAGGTTGAAAGTTAAAATTAAATGAGGCAAAGTGGAGAAATCCGAGTTTAAAATGAAAAAACACGGTATTCCGTGAAAAACCGTTAAAAAATCATATCTCGAGTACGGATTCAGATAAAAATATGCAGTTGGCAGCATTTTAATTCATTTTTGATGTAGTTTCACCCAAATTTTTTTTTGCATCTGCGAAGGAATCACCCTGTATAAATACATACCAAAGGGAACGTATTGGGATTGTACATGGTTCTTTCCGGGGATTTTCTGGTTTCGAGTATTTGAGACGGGACTGTCAGATTGAATCACCACTTTCCCCACACATATGGGAGATTCTCACAGAGAGGGGCAGAAGTGATGTCCGGACCAGTTGCAGCGACCCAATAAGGATTTGGGAGCTGGCGAAGGTCTTAAATTGTAGTATAGGTTTTTATCTAGAACCCTTTTTTCCATTTTTAGGTTATGTTTATTCCTTTAAATAGAAAATTAACTAAATATAGTCAAATCGTCATCGACCTGTCCTGTCCCAATGCGACCTTCCCAACTTCAAGCTTTAATTAAAGGTCTTTCCACTTTTGAGTTTGGATTTTATTCAATTTTTCTACATCAGTATGATTTCTGAGATGCGTTTCTGATCGATAAAATTAATGTAGAACCGCTAGAAAAGTGTATTTGGATGGAAATATGTGTGTCCGTAGCATCGCCGTCATCGACCTGTCCAATATTGTTTTTCGAATTTTCGCGGTCACAATTGTATTTTAGCGGGTTTTTTTGCCGCTTTCTTTTTCGCGCCCTTCTCAGTTACCAGAAAAACCGTCATTCGTTTTAATTCAGTCAACTCGTGGTCGTCAGCGGGAGCAGATGTGTGCTGGATCGTGGGTTGGTCAATCACAATCGTCAGAAACCTGTCCACTTTTTCTAAGTGAGTACTTGAACTCAATTTTTTCTTATGGTATTTTTATTGTGCACCGAACGGTCTAGTTTCATGTTATATGCCGAATTTGGGAAAAAGCTTGCCACAAGGTGAAACATTTGAGAAAAACTGAAGAATCATCATCGACCTGTCCATCATCAACCTGTCCTCTCCTGAAAATTCGAGGACAGGACGATGACGAAAAGGACAGGACGATGAGGAAAAAGGCAAATCTATTATGTTTTTTGGATTTTCTAGTATGCCCGTATTCTCGCATTTAGTAATCCAATATTCTCGTATTGACCATTCAAAACACATATCTACTTAGCCGAACGTTGTGAAGGTCTACTAGGACTTATTCGAGAATTTCTGTCATTCTTCGTTTGTTGGATTCGCCCTACAGTGGTCACGTTTTTCGGTCTTTTGACTTGAAATGTTGAGGGTTAACGTTTCTTGGCAGTTATAGCAAATTTTCCTGTTATGATGCCAGGACAGGGTGGTGATGCAAATGGTGAGAATCAACGGGTCGCATCATCGCCCTGTCCTAGTGTCATCGACCTGTCCGCCTAAATTTTTAAATATTTTTTTTTCTGAATTAATAAAAGCGCTACTGTTTGGATTTGCTTCGAATTTCGATACATACGATATAGAGAGCATCTGTGATTTTTTTCAGCTCGATTCGATCACTTTTTCTTTTTTCAAAAGTCAAACTCAAAACTGACCTTTTCTGTGAGAATCACCCATATCCCCGCGTCTCATTGTAAAAAAAGTCCAGTCATGCCCCCATGAGCGAATTTTTGAAGAAATCTTCGACATTTCAGTCGCTATTGGTCGTGTAGAGAAATTTTAGTTTATGATTTTGATAGACAAACATGGAATCAAATTATTAAAAATACTTAGGAGGTACTCATACTTTATTATTATTAAACTAATCTTGTAGATTTAAAGACAAATGTAGGTAAATATTCATAGATTTCGATGTCCAATGTGGTCAGTATTGAAGGCAGTTGAAATCTTAACCGTATCCTATCATAAAATCATCAAATCTTGACATAAAATAAAATAACATACCGACTTCATACAAAAGAAACGTATTTCCACAGCCAATCGATGATGAAGCTTTATAATACGAGTGATATAAAATCAGTTGCATTCGAATCTAGTATCCTACAGCGAGAAATTGACAGACAAACTCTAGTCTCTGTGCATCTTTTGACAGCCTAAATTATGGGGAAGTGTCACTTGGCTTTTCCGTAGCAACAAGAAAGTTACTGACGGCCGAGTGGAGCGAGGCCTTGGGTCTGCGTGCTAGTACTTACAAAAATAGAACTTCTTCATAATTTCATGGCTGATATTTTCTAAGCCACAGTCAGTATTAAAGCTACATCAAGTCCTAAAACAGTTGAGCGTAAAACATTAAAGAGAGCGACCGAGAGAATCGGCGGACGGAAAATTTCACAGAGTAAACTCATCAGTTGTGATTACATTTTTTTCTTTTTAACAAGCACTTAAAACCTACGTTTTAAACAGCATGATTCTAGGATTGGTTATACAGGGATACTTCCATAAGAGTAGTTCAATCTGAATTTGGACAATGTTTCATGCAAATATTACCGATTTTTACAACTAACATTATTTCGATTTTTGACTGATTTTTCAACTTTGAAATTTTTGAAAACTTGATACATATTCTTATAGGAAATTTTACGCTGATTCCGAATATACCACATGTTAGTATGCTGAAAAAATTATTTCGCACTACAAATCGCAAAAAACAGGCTATTTTGAAATTTTTGACTACATTTTTGAAAATTTCAACCCGAAGATGTAATCCGATCATGCTGGCCAACTAACTTGAACTTTCGTTTTGTGTCCTTAACATTTTAAAATTGGTTTGAAGTTTCTAGCACAATTCTACGGACAGTTATCGTCTGTAATGACACATACATACATACATACATATATACATACATACATGAAAAAAGTTCCAGTCATGCAGCATGATCCTATGAGCAAATTTTCATAAATGGTCGTATTACATTTATGTTAAATTCTGTTGAAATTTGAGCACTTTGGGGACAAATAAAAATTTTATTATACATTTTATAGCAAACTCACTTTTTGTCAGTAATATTCCAATGGACAAACGATTTTGTGGATTTTTACAATTTTTTCAAGTGTTCCTATCGATTTTTAGTTTATTTTAATGAAATTTAAGTACATTTTTCAGTACAATTTTGTGCTTAAATTTTTAAATGTCCTAGTTTATGTTCGATCAATTTTTTTCGAGTAGCATTCTTCTAAAAAATAGAAATTTGTTAATTTTGAGCTGTTTTTTTGCCTTTTTTAGTGATTTTTTAAGTACATTTTTTGAAATTTGACCAATTTAATGTGCTCAAAAAGTGTTGTCCAACGAACTCATCCTTTCTTTTGAAATGCTTGATTTTTTGACGAAAGAACGAAGTTTTTATCTCAATTCTATCGAGAGTTATTGTCTGGAATGACACATACATATATGTACTTATATATACATATATATATATATACGTATATACATATAAAAAAGCGTTAAAATCCAGGAATCATTTCAGCATGCCTCAAAACAGATTTCGATGAAGAAAATTTTTGAAATTTTTTATTTTAACATTTTTGGAGCCATTGCAATATCTTTATTTTCTAAGAAAATTCGCTAAAATGCGTTAAACTTCAGAATATGATTCAGAATAGCCTGAAACGAATTTCTGCATTAGATGTTGTCAAAAATTCACATTCTACAAATTTTGAGGCGAGAGCAATTGCTTAATTTTCTTCAAAAACTCGCTAAAATGAAGTGTCAGCAAGAACAAAGAAGAAAGAATGCAACTGAATGTGTGTGTACGTGCGTATGTGGTGTGTGTGTGTGTGTGTGTGTGATCTATGGTGTTTGTGTGTGTGATATGTGTATGCTTCTACCCAATCTGCAACAAAACAGCCCGAAAAAAGTGAGTCCAAGAACAACAAAATACATTAGGTACAGTTCCTCATGATGACAATGCATAAATCTAGACCACTATAGCCGACCAATCTTAGACGGAATTAAGAGATAAGGGGCTATATTCGAATTACATTTCCAAAGAAAATGAAGCTATTGCAATGACTTCGAATTTTTAACGAAAATGATCAGGCCTTCAGCTTATATGTATGTGTGATATGTGGTGTGTGTGTGTGCGCGCGTGCGTGCGTGCGTGCGCGTGCGCGTGCGCGTTCGCGTGTGCTTGCGTGCGTGCGTGCGCGTGTGTGCGTGCGTGTGTGTGTGTGTGTGTGTGTGTGTGTGTGTGTGTGTGTGTGTGTGTGTGTGTGTGTGTGTGTGTTTGGTGTGTGAACGTTGGTTATCGATGATTTACAATTGCTGTGATTAATGATATCACAATTTGATATTCAACACGGATTTATTCAACCATTAAATTACAAGCATAAGTATATTTGTTTAAGCAATTCTTTTCCGATGAGTTCAGTGTAGTTAGTACATAACAGAAAATATTTATTGAAAAATTGGAGTTCTATAGCTCCGTATTATAATATGGAGTTCCATAAATTTGAGCACTGAAAGCACGCGTTGAAGCATTGAAAATAGGACTACAATGTATACTGGCGTATAAGGCTAATTTTAATATCGATAGATCTTGCACTTCTCAAAGATCAATGTGGGTAAAGTACACTAAAAAAAAAACAGTGTTTATTGATAACAATATCTATTTAATGGAAATTTACGAAACGTGTAGCATCAGTATCACACACTAAATATTCACAATTTAACACCACCACCGCTTACATTTGTCCGGATTTAGAGGAATGGTCTCGTTCCTAATGCACATGGATTTTCGTGAACATAGATTTTCGTAAAGCACAACAAAAGATTTTTGTTAGCAAAATTGTCTTCCTCAATTTTCCCTCACATATATTGTAAACCAACGTTTGAAGAGGATGAGAGTATTGGTATCATTAATTAAGAACTACATTAACATCGAATAGGAAATTTAGAAGCTGCTACTCTAAATTTATTGGCGATCTTCAGACAAGCTTGCTGTAAATGAAAGAAGGACAAAAAGATTGAGCAATCGCTTGCCGACGATATCCGTTTAAATAACCTGAATATAACGTAAAACGTACATACCTATTGTGCTATTTTAAATAAATGTGCTAAATGTGCTATTTTATAATGATTTACTTGAATATTATCAATTTCTTTATACGCATTTTCTATCGATTTTAGGATCACCAAGGTGAGAAGATAGTGCTCAAATCTGAAAATGACATCGTGCTGAGAGAGGGACCGACGGTAATATGTTGCAGAATTGAGCACCTCTCAAACCAAGATAACAATATATCAATATATTATGGTGTTGAATAAAAAAATGACTTAATTAATTTTCAACGTCTAGTTATATAATGATGATTATTCAATAACTACTCACTAACATGACTAATTAACATTGTATTCGAGTATGTGATATCTCCTAGATTATGAAAAATTGATACAACGAGTGGCGGCATAAATGAAACGTACTATGAGGTAATTTTTGACATATCTAGTATGATTTCAATGTTTTAAATAATCGAACATACGAAGAGGAACGTATTGGGATGTTACTGATATAGCATTTTCTGGTTTCGAATATTAGAGACGGGATTGTCAGTGAGTGAGAAAAAAACCATTCACCACACATGCCCCCGCGTCTCATTGTATAAATGAAGTGTCAATCATATCGTATAGTTGATTATTGATGATTTCCACTTGCTGTGATCAATGATATCACCATTTTATTGAACATATGAAGGAACTAATAAATCAAACGCATAAGTATGTATTTTTGGAAACAATTATTTTCTGATGAGTTCACAGCAGTTAGTACAAAACAGAAAATATATACTGAAAATGGAGTTCGATGACTCCGTACAGCAAGTAACGATTATCTGTATATAAATCCATGTTATCATTCATTCATTTATCGAGACCGATATTTGTTATAACTAAATACTGAATAGTTAGGTATATTTTTCAATTGAATAGAAATTTGAAAGAAAAAATCACTGCCGCTATAGCCGAACAAGTCATTGACACGTGACTGATAAATCCTGGTTCTCCACTAACGAGGAACTGGATTACAAGAGACTAAATTATTGAATGGAATAGGAAGTTGATTCAGAGAATCCAGGATATGAATCGCCTAGAATTCCAAAAACCCACAAAAGGAACCAGGCTAATTCATTTCTCCGGATTCTGCTCAAAACATACGTGAATAACTGACAGGAAACATTATCGAATTGCCGTCCAGCCTCTGAGATGCCCTAGAGGAAGCTGCATGGCAACATCACATACTGAATTCTTGTTATTGTCGTAACTACACCTCTTTTCCATTAATTTCTCTATTTACCTAGACGATCCATTCATTCCAGATTGAACACCACACAATCTACCAACTGCCAAGATGCCCAAGAGACAGTTGGTTGAGAGTGTGGTTAATTCGGGTCTCGAACGTGGAACTTCAAGGGGAAAATATAGTTTAATACTTTTCAGAACATGCAAAACTATATTTCATTGATTGCTGTGTCGATGCTTCGTGAAACAGCAACTACTCTATGTATTCTAGTTTTATAATAATGGAGTAACGTTTCAATTAATCCAACCAACATAAGCAAAAGATTTTGAACTCTTAGAGCTTGATATCAATATTTTCTTTATTAATTTGGAATCCGTTCAAGTCCGATCGTCACATCATCAAACAGCTGCCAAGATGCCCCAGAGACAGCAGCTTGAGAATATGACGATCGCCTGAAATTTGAAATTTGGAAGTTAGAGAATTAGTAACCATCCGAAATAACTTGGGAGAATGTTCCAGGAGTGATGTGATTCATAAATATTTGGCAAAGTTCTAACCGGTAGGCGATATCGCCTTATAAACTTTCTATGGTTTTTGAACTCGGCATTGTAGAAACAAGAATTAAATACGGGAGTGATGAAGTTTTAATAACAATCGCTGATTTGTAGACACGACATTCTTAAACACACTTTTGCGGTTTTCGCCTTTTAGCAGAAACTATTTGTTTCTGAAACTATTTGTTGTATTATTGTTAACATATATGTATTTTTACAATTTTTATTTTTCATTTATTTCATTTATTTATTTATTTATTTTATTTTTATTTTTTTTTTTTCATAATTTAATGACTAAATCCGTAGACAGAATGAGATAGTGGATTGAGAATGTGAAAACACAACTAAATATAAGTAAAGCAAAAACAACAAGAATTAAACAGAACGAGTGATTAAAAGCTAGAATCGTGTGTCAAGAAAAGTATGATGCATATTATCAGCTAACATCAGTTCTTCAGGTCAACATCCAGGTTCTAGGCAGGAGAATGTATTATTGATGCAAACCACTGTTGAAACAAACCTGAAAAAAAAAAAATAATAAATAAAAAATAAAAAAATCCAGAAAAAATATAATACAACCATTGTGATTCAAAGTTATTGTCTATATACATGAGTATATTTCATCTGATGCACAATGAAGAGCCATTTTATGTGCCTTGGAAATGTTATATTCGTGAGCCATTGACAGTCCAATTTAACCGGTTTTCCAACATACGAATTATGATTGTACACGACCTAAAAAGTTCAGAACAAGACATCTACCTGGCTGGTTGTGGTGGGGTAACGAACTAAAATTATCAATTTTGATTTATGATTTAACAAAAAAAGAAATGAAAAAAAAAGCTATTAATGATTCACCCGGGAGAACGTAGTCGGCAGAATAAGCTCAGTTTGAAGGGTTATTCATGATGATCCCAAATATGTGCGTCAGCCTGGCTGGTAGTGTTAGGTTACGTAAGGAATTAGAATTGAAGAAATATCAGAAAATTTTGCAAAAATTCATGCGGGAGTTCATAGTCCATAGACTAGGCTCTTTTTAAAGCTTTTCCCGTGCCTAATTCAATACTCGCATTTGCCTGGCTAATTTTGATGAATACAATTAGTAAAGTTTATTGAATGTACGCCTCTTCCTCATTGTCCCAAACATCTTGCCTTGATTTCTGTAATAGGGCTGTTCCCTGGGTGTCGTTCTAAAGTACAACTTTTAGGGCAAGCCGTGATTAAGCCAGACCTACCATATGTCCGCATTTATCTCAAACATGGTTGTACATGTAATTAGACAAGGTATAAACGTCTGATGTATGGCATCAGGAATCCCTGCGTGGTTTGTTTGAAGGAACAGCCCCCGACTAATCTTGGCTGATTTGTCTTTTCCTCTGTAAAGACTTGAAGAAGGACGAATAGGGTGCCTTCTTTTTGCAGTAATTGGAAGCTTTCCGATAGCATCCTTCCATTTATCCACCTTAATCTGCTCACAGCCAAGCTTATCTTCTATTGGTCATACTAACACACCCAGGATATATGCTATCCTTCACTTCCACCTTAATATGCTATCTGAATATTCGTGCGACCAAACAACCTATGATATTTTCTGGCTAAATAACGCCATAGCTCTAGTGGGCACAAGAATATATCCCCAGTTCCCCTCCGTCTTCTTTACTTTAGGCAATTGATGACTTGAATTTAGGTAATTGCTCAATCATTTACATAGTTCAGTTATCTACAGATTCATCGTCACTTGAACACATTGTTGAAAACTTTTTGATAAATGAATTTGATATTTTGGGATTCGGTAGGTCTGGATTGTAATGAATATTTCCTCAAGATGCTTGACGGACATTTTTCTCAATGATTGTAATTAGTGGCAGGTATGAATCATCAATTCATTAGAATTAGTATTTACTAATTAACATAGTTTAGGTACCAAAATAGAGCTACTTGAACCAATATAAATCATTGCTTTCTAATCACCAATACCGAACTAATCACCATATCGTAATCAGATTCATAATATCAAAAAGATTTCACCAAATTTTATTAGATATCTCACTAAAACTAGCGCGTATTGAATTAAGCATGAAAAAAGCTTTCAAATGAGCCTTGTCTGTTGGCTTTGTACTCTCAATAAAATTATACATTCAATTTCTAAAATTTGATTCCTTTTGATTCGGTACTCCACCTCTACTACCCAGAGAGCCGTAGATATTTGGATTCAGCATGAATAACCCCTTAATGAATAAACCTATTCTGTCGACTATGATCCCCCGGTTAAATTATAGCGTGATTTTCATAATTTGATTAACTTTAATTTGGTTATCCTCCACTACCAGTCAGGCAGACGCATATGAGACCGTGCAAGGGAAAAGAGATCTTAATTTGCCAGAGTTCAAATTTGAGTTTATATATTGCTTCCGAGACTGCAAGGCAGCGGAAGCTTTGTTTTCACTTTCGAAATGAAAAAAATTTTTTTGCTCCAAAATCAAAATTTCCACTCGCATTTTGCGTTTCAGAGCCTCCTGAACAAATTTGGTTCCGTGTCTGTCTGTCTGTCTGTCCGTCCACATTTCCTTGTAACAGCCATAACTTCCACAATTTTGATCCGATTTGAACCAAATTTTCAGGGATCGTGCGGGTTAAGCTCTAGATGGTCCCCTATCAACTTCATCATGATCGAATCAACGGTAGCTTCTGCGCAGGCGCTAACGTGAATTCCTTGTGACGGTCATAACTCGGTCAATGTTGAACGGATTTCGGTCAGATTTTCAGGGATGATGTGGGTAAGGTCTCTTGAGATCCCATAAGACAATCATCATAATTGCATTAGCGGTACGCTCTGCGCATGCGTGAACGAAATATTCTTGTTACGATCCTTGCAACAGCCGTAATTTCCACAATTTTCAGGGAACATGCGGACTACATCCTGGATGGTCCCATATTAAAATCAAAATTTTCCTTATTAATTTCATTTATTATATATACCATTCGCTTCCAATTTTCCACCTTATTAATTCCCTGATGCCGAAACCGGTCGTTTCTAGTTTTCTGGAATTTAATGGTGACGTACTGTGAAGGTCACGAGGAAGCTCATGTGCCATTTCCTTGGCAGTGTATTTTTTATTTTTCTGCACATTATGCTGATTTTTTTTCTATAACTTTCCAATCAAAATTTATGATTTTTCAAAGTTTGAAAAACGCAAGCCCGAAAATTAAAAATTTTCAGCAGGTTTTAGCTGCAGATTTTCAGCAGACTTGCTAAACTGCAGTTATTCGCGATTATAAATACAATGAAAAATGTAGAATATTCAAGTTTTGATGAATATTGGACAAAATATTACAAAAAAAAAGAATTCATTTTTTGACCGAATCTTCTAGACATCAAGACGGCTATTAACTCTTCATGGAGTTCAGCTGATTTTTGGGAAGCGGTGAGCAGATACAGAAAACGCACTTGCTCTGATAACCCAGTCCCGCTTGACAATTGGAAATCCTTCTACAGAAATTTATACGGTGAGAGGGATCATTCTAGCATCATGGTTCCATTGCCTAGGATCGAAGTTCCAGAACATGATAGACGGTTTACGAGGGATGAGGTGGTAAAGGGGCTAAAGTGTCTCAAGAGCGGGAAGGCTCCTGGGGAGGATAGCGTGCCTAATGATATCTTGAAGGCGTTGCCTGAGAACTGCATCGATTTTCTTGTCGCAATCTTCAATAAGTGCCTGAGCGTTGAGGACGTGCTCCGCTCATGGAGTACTGTCATTCTTCGGATGTTGTACAAGAAAGGAGACAAATTGTGTTCTTCCAGCTACCGTGGCATAGCTTTGATGAACACCACACCAAAACTATTCACTGTTTCTGCCCGGTTTCTTACCGGAATCTCAGGCTGGGTTTAGATCGGGGAGATCTTGTTCATATCAAGTATTTACTTTATACACAGTTTCTACTTACTTCCGAATAAAAAAAACAAAACAAAATCTGATGTGTCTCTTAGTCGAATTTTCTAGGGCTTTCGACTCTCTCAATCACGCACTACTTTGGTCGAAGCTCTCGGGATTGGGAATTAGTAGCAAAACCATTGGAATACTCTCTGTTTTGTATCGATCCGCCAGTTTTAATGTGTCCAAGTTCGATTCATCAGACTACTTCGAGCAAGAGATAACTGAAGGAATCCTTCAAGGGGATTCATTTAGTCCATTGGCGTTTATATTGTTCATGGCCGACCTTGAGGATTTCATGTCAGAAACGGGATGTTCTGGCGTAACGGTTGAGGGTCGGGAGATCATATTATTATCCTTTGAAGACGACATCGCCATCTTGGCCGTTTCTGTTCCATACGCTCAAGACAAAATGGATAAATTTCTGGAGTACTGTCAGGAGAATTCCCTCACGATAAATACCCAAAAAATCTAGGTCTTAATATTTGGGCATTGGAAGACAACTAGTAAATACAATAGTAGCACTGAGCCATTTCCTGCGAATTGAGAAGGATTCCCCAGCTTCAAAAGTTTCTGCTTATGAAAGGGTTATTAAGTACTGGGTCAAAACAAGTGCGATGAGTGATTGCAGAAATTTGTTACAGAGCATTAGCATCGCTGCACTTCTCTTCTGGTGGAGCGTCTGACCGCAATTGGTATAGTATGCTCCGATCTTCTCTCGACCCTCGGATCGCAACATCTGCTGCCACTGATCAACGCTCAGATTCTGAAGAAGTCCCTTCCTTCATTAGTGAAACAATTACGTAACCCCTTCTGGAGTCTTGACATTCACCCAGCTCTCAATACTCGAATCAATCATATCTATAGAAACTTGGTTGAATACTCGGGCAGACAATCCTTATACGGTGCTGTTTCCAAACATTCAGGTTGAACGAGTATTAGCAGAATTGAGATTAACCTATAAGAACTGCATGTCAATATACAGAGGACATGTTTATAAAATTAATAGCCAATAATTACGTAATATTTGCAACCTGTTAGAGAATGACGAACTGGCTCACTTCTGTCTGAGATGCACCATACTGGATCCATATCGTTAACACTATATTGCTCTCTATTTGGACTATCTATTCAACCTACCGGACTAATTACTTCTTGCATACCTACTAGATTTTGGAAAGGACAAGAACAAAATGCTTGATATGTTTCGTTTCGTCACCAACTCTCTACTGCTTAGAGTTTTCGCTTTGAACGAATAATAAGGATATATATATATATACTCGGCCCTTCGGGCCTCGCAAGGGGCTCCGCCCCTTGACCCCGCCAGGGGGGCTTCGCCCCCCTGGACCCCCCTAATCTATACTCTTTTCTCTTTTCTACTGTGTAGAAAACGAGGATAATTTGCTATGCAATTCGTCTCACGAGAAAAAAAAAAAAAAAAAAAAATTTTTCAGGCCTGGCCGGGATTTGAACCCACGACCTCTCGCTTCCCATCTCGGGACAAAAAACGTTACACAAAAAAAGTGGACATTTTAAAAAAATTATTGGGGGTCGGCCTAAGAATTGCATAGCAATTAATATATATATATATATTATATATATTAATATATATATATATATATATATATTATATATATATATATATATATATACCTATATATATATATATATATATATATATATATATATATTTTTATTTTCCTCAGTTAAGTTTGTCTACTTATATAAGTAACTAGATGGGTCACTAGCTATTCTGCCTTTTTATAGAAGCAGATTGCTGTTATACTATGAAGTTATTGTGATTATTTCTCGAAAATTCCCAAAGCCTGTTTTTTTTTTTACCTCAATTAAGTTTGTTAGCTTCATATCAATGCCTAGAAATACTTATGGTCGAGGGATCGTTTTCTTTTCTTCTTTTTTAGTACCTATTGCATTAATGGATGAAAATATAAAATTTGTCACCCTCTGATTTTCTTCTCAAATCTTTAAGTATGGCGTATTAGGGTGGTTCAAAAAAAAAAAAAAGTTCTGGGATTTTTGGTCCCCATTGCGTTTTTGCTTCCTCGGTATGTCAGGATGACCCTCCTAAAGTTTTAGAAAAAAATATTAATCCTAACCACTTTACCTGGGTCGATTTTTGCCAGTTATCGACTGCTATCGTAAACCAACCTCTAAATTGGGGCCGACGTGATGATTTGAAGGACGGATTTCAATTTTTTTAGGTCTATTTATGGGTTTTCGCATGCGCTGAACACGATGAACCTATTTATTTTACGCTCCGTCCACTAGTTATCCGGTAAACTGGCGGAGGGCACTGCTTGAAGATAGTAAAAATCGAAAATTTCACCGAAAATGCTGTCGCCTGGTTAAGAATTGTACTAGAAACATGCTATTATGGTCGGATAATATGCTTTGGCATGTTCTGAACATGATTCCGTTGTTTACTATACTTTTTTACTTCGTTTATTGGCCATAAACCTCAAATTACTTGTAGGGTAATAGACAAATTCACCCTAATTTCACCAGAAATTATGTCGCGTTGATAATTTAAGGTCCCAAAATACCTTGTGCCGATAAAATTTGGTATTTTCCAGGATACTCGATACAAAGCCGTAGGTAATTTGGCAAGGACCTGAACCGGCATTGTACTTATTCGCCAAATATAGCGGCGAAATGGAGAAAATAGCTAAAATTTTCCCATTTTTCTGTAAAATTACTTAGTTTCCATCGGTTTTCCGGGGTCAAATTCATAGTTCTGAATTGTCTGAACTGTGATTGGATTGTTAAATAAAAAATGATGCAGTATAATTGAAAATAATATGTAATATAATTTTAGTTCCACAAAACATAACATTTTAACGAGAATAACATAACAAAAATATACAAAAAAAAAAAAAAATTAAACACGATGAAATATCGAAACATAAAAAAAATACCAAATTTTATCGGCACAAGGTATTTTGGGACCTTAAATTATCAACGCGACATAATTTCTGGTGAAATTAGGGTGAATTTGTCTATTACCCTACAAGTAATTTGAGGTTTATGGCCGATAAACGAAGTAAAAAAGTATAGTAAAAAACGGAATCATGTTCAGAACATGCCAAAGCATATTATCCGACCATAATGGCATGTTTCTAGTACGATTCTTAACCAGGCGACAGCATTTTCGGTGAAATTTTCGATTTTTACTTATCTTCAAGCAGTGCCCTCCGCCAGTTTACCGGATAGCTAGTGGACGGAGCGTAAAATAAATAGGTTCATCGTGTTCAGCGCATGCGAAAACCCATAAATAGACCTAAAAAAATTGAAATCCGTCCTTCAAATCATCACGTCGGCCCCAATTTAGAGGTTGGTTTACGATAGCAGTCGATAACTGGCAAAAATCGACCCAGGTAAAGTGGTTAGGATTAATATTTTTTTCTAAAACTTTAGGAGGGTCATCCTGACATACCGAGGAAGCAAAAACGCAATGGGGACCAAAAATCCCAGAACTTTTTTTTTTTTTTTTGAACCACCCTAATGGCGTATACCAGATATATTATTTTGATAATTTTCGATTATAATTCAGATTGTTCAGTCAATATTGTGTATATTTATCTGGCTCTATCAATGTGAATACTTGTACTCACTTTTAATAATAATATATTCTGTAAACTGTGATTTCTACAATAAATATATAGGTACTGCTATCACTACAACATTACTCCCTCCATTCACCCCAATTTTGATGAAATTTGAATATCCTGACATACCTTTTCATCTTATAACAAAATAAGAAACACGAAAATCGGTAGAGGTTTGTAACTTGGACACCGTTTGAAAAAATCAGTATTTATCCCCTCTACCTCCCCTCTACCTTTACAAAAAATCCGAGGTTTTTCGCACAACTAGACAAAAAGTGGAATTGAACAAAAAAAAGAATCTCGAAAATCATTGAAAATTGTGGCCTGGGCAGCGTCAACGCAATTTGTCACACTTTTTTTTAAAAAGAAACTCCCCTCAAAGGCGGAGGGGGCACACCATTACTTTAAGAAAATTAATAAAAAAGCGGGGAGGACTCCCAGGTTTACCCAACGCCGGCTCTAGGGATGAGGGAAGTTGCAGAAGGATGTAGAGGAAGAATGGGATGAAAGGAAGAGTCCCTATAGAATGACCACAAATTCAAGTACGAACCCCTCAGGACACGGGTGGTGATACCACGGAGAGCACTACCGCCGAGATTCCCAACTCGAATAACTCCGTGGCGCTTTTCCCCCACCACACCCCGCGCCACGACACGGTCGCAGCCATGACCCTGGTGTTATTGGTCGCCACTCCTTTTAGCCCGGAAATCGCTTGCAGCAGATCATTTCTATCATACTTATTAATTTTTGCCAGCCAAGTTTCCTCCATGCTCACGCTGCCACTGACAACCTGGACATCCAGGACTATTGCAGACCCATCGGGCTTGACGGCAACGAATCCGGCTTCTTGCTGCATGCACACACACAACAAACACTTTTTTTTTTTTTTTTAACACAAATCTCCCCTTGAAGGCGGAGGGGACACGCCATTAAATTGAAAAATAAACAAATAAATAAAAAAGTGGGGAGGACACCCAGGTTAACCCGACGCCAGCTCTAGGGAGTGAAGTTGCAGAAGGATGAAGGCTTCACAGACACAGACACACACACACACACACACACACACACACACACACACACACACACACACACACATTTTTTTTTTTTTTTTTTTACGAAACTCCCCTCAAAGGCGGAGGGGGCACACCATTAAACTGAAAAATAAACAAATAAAATAAAAAAGTGGGGAGGACGCCCAGGTTTACCCGACGCCGGCTCTAGGGATAAGGGATGTTGCAGGACGAGGAGGAAGAATGGGATGAAAGGAAGTGCCCCTATAAAATGACCACCAGTTCAAGTAAGAACCCCTCAGGATGCGGGTGGTGATACCACGGAGTACTCCTGCCGAGATGCCCAACTCGAGTAACTCCGTGGCACTTTTCCCGCACCACACCATTACACGGTCGCGGCAATGACCTTGATGTTATTAGGTGCCACTCCTTTTAGCTCAGATATCGCTTGGCGCAGATCATTTCTATCATATTTACTTTTCTTAGCCCGCCAGGTCTGCTCCATGTCCAAGCTGCCACTGACAACCTGGACATCCAGGATTATGGCAGACCCATCGGGCTTGATCGCAACGATATCTGGCTTCTTGCCCCGGTCACTCGGCATATGGTATAGTCTCTCTCTTTCGACATCCCAACCGCTAGATGACAAAGCGCCTGCTATCTGCTTGGCAACCGCATCGTGACGTAGAATGCGGCCACCGTGAGTACGAGGACACTGCTGCACCACATGATAAAGATTCTCATTTTTACCCCGACAGGCACGGCAAAGGGTGTCTACTGTACCGCGACTACTCCTCGAACACCTCACCGAGGTGGCTAACGTAGCCACCCGGACGGCGTGAAAATGGCGATAGTCGCGGGCCCCAATGCCCTCTGAAGCCCATTCCACCCACTGGGTAGAAATGGGGGATTCAGAGCACTGTCGGAGTTCTTTACCATCTACTGACTCATGCAGTGCAGCAGCGAACTCAGCAGATGAGCTGGGTTTTGGAGCAGTTGGTGTTGCTCGATCGCACCACAACAACTGCTGCCGGACAAAGTCCAGGTCAGCAGCAGTGCGGGCGACCTCCCAGCTCGAGCCCCTAAGGGCAAGCAGGCGCTGGCGGCGTAAAGATGGGATGCTGGCAGAAAGAGAGACAATACCGAGCCCACCGGCCTTGACCGGTGCGTGGATGTAAGCACTTGGGACACCAGGTGGAAAGCCTAGCCAAGAGCGCACAGCAGAGCGAACTTCACGATCTAACTCAAGCAGCCTCCCCGCAGTAAGCCTGCCAAAGACTAACCCATAGGTCAGCTTTGGCAGTAAGTACGTGCGAAGGAGGCGCAGCTTCTGCTGTGGCTTCAATGGAGCCTTGGTGACACGAGCTAATGCTCCACCAAGGTCCACACGGCTTGCGGCTATAGTGGCCACACCCATGAAGTCGACTTCAAGGTACCGCCAGACCTCCAACACGGATCGGGCGGGGATGGGTGTCTGTCCTAAGACAAAGCACTCCTCATCCACCACCTTCACCTTATGTTGGCGGCCAGACGGGACCAAGGAGACCGAACCACACTTAGAAGGGTTGACCACTAGACCACACCTGGCTAGCTGCTCAGCAAAGGCATTGAGGGCGACCTGCAAGCCCTCGCGGGTTTCTGCAAGTAGGATGACATCATCGGCAAAAGCCAATGCACCTACTCGCACCCCAGGGGCGAGATCAAACCCTATTTCATCTGGCAGCTTACCCAAGGCTGTATCCACGACCAGGTTGAAGAGGAGTGGCGACAGAGGATCCCCCTGGCGTACCCCGCGCCCAATGACAACATCCCCTGACATCTCACCTTGTGCCTCGAGGACCGTCACGCCTTCGTGGTACAGACAGGCAACATACTCAATTAAACGAGCAGGTGCCCCGACACCACGAAGACAATCGGTCAGGGCAAAGTGGCTAACTGTGTCAAAGGCCTTAGCGACGTCCAGAGCGGCAAGATGGAGCTGCCGTTTCTTGATGCGGGCCAGCGAAATGCCAGTTTGGAGAACTGTTAGGTTCTCCGCTGTGCCATCCGCTGGCCGAAATGCTCTCTGGACGTCACCTATGACACCAGCCACTTGAAAGCGAGATGCCAGAATCTTTTGGAAGTGGCGGAAAACTACCGATGATATTGAAATCGGACGGTAGCCTCCAGGCCCACTTCCTCCTTTCTTTGGGATGAAGATGGTTCGGGCACGGGTCAACGCTTTCGGGGGCCTTCCCGATAGAAGTAACAGGTTGAGGATAAGCAGCTTGACACATTTTGGGGCTTTATCCCAGCGTCGGGCAGAAATACCATCAGGTCCAGCAGACGTGGAGTTTTTGACACGGCACTTATGTGCCTCGTCATGAAGCACCGGCGTGCACATAATGCCACGTAAGGAATCCCTGGTGGAAGCTGGGGGTACCACTGGCACACCAGGGTTGTGGCTGGGAGCACTCAAAAGTGGCTCCCAAAATTCCACAAACTCCTGGAGTGGGGGCAAAACTTGTTCATCCCCAGCTCCCTCCAGTACCTTCGCAGCTACACGAGCCGGATGCTTCCTCCACAACTTCTGGACCCGCTGGTATTCCCGCCTCCTTGCTTGCTTAGCTGCTTTGCGACCTCCACGGGGCACCGACACAGGAGGATGTCCTCCCTGATGCCCCGCCACGGTCGCATCCCCAACCTGTGGGAAGATCCTCTGTACATAGGCCGCGACCTCATCTTCCAAGCCAACAGGCCTCTCAACAGCCCGCCTCGCCAGTTCCTGCAGGTAGGCACTCTCGTAACCATCAATACGGCCTACCTGCTCCTCGAGCCTCAACACTTCAGTCTTCAAATCCTCAAGAAGACCGGAGGTCCCGGGGGAGGATTGCTGAACGGCGGGCTGTTGTCCCACGCCTGTCGGAGATGCGGGGAAGGCCCCACTGCTATTTGCCAGGATTGCATCCTGGACAAGCTGCTTATAGTGGGGCCTCAGGCGAAGAGATTGGATGGCAGAAAGCGTGCGCATGGGAAAACGTGCTTGAAGGAATACGTTAATATTTCGTACCCCATTACGCACAGCCTCTGCCTCCTCTGCTGCCATTCGCCGCAAATCCTCAGAAGCATACCTGGGCCGCTCTCGCTCTATATCAATTGCAGCGTTGGCCTGTACAGGATGCTTCTGCCAGACGTGGGCACTGAGGCCACGCTTGGAACTGAAGGCTCTCTCACAGTGGGCACACTGATGGACATCTCCAGGGGCATTGGAAGAGGAAGAAGGATAGGAAGAAGAGGAGGAAGAAGAGGGAGAGGAAGACCGACGCCCCTGCCTGGGGCGCCCCCGAGCGCCTCCCCTAGAACCCCGCTGGCCAATGGGCGGGCGGGGGTTATGAGGCTCTCTTGTATCTCTGTTCATAACTGGGGAGACGGTTATTAAGGGTCGGGAGACCCATTGACATGAGCCTCCCCCCTAAGCGCCAGAGGGTCATTCTGCCACCCTCTGGTTAACCAGAGGGTGCCCGGGTTGCACGACGGGGACGTATGACCATGACTTGGGTAGGGATATGAAGGAGCTCCGAAGAGATAAAAACACCAACGGTTACCCTACCCCAGCAACCCAAAACACACACGCACACACACACACACACACACGCACACACGCACACACGCACACACGCACACACACACACACACACACACGCACACACACACACACACACACACACACACACACACACACACACACACACACACACACACACACACACACACACACACACACACACACGCACGCACACACGCACACACGCACACACGCACACACGCACACACGCACACACGCACACACACACACACACACACACACACACACACACACACACACACACAAACACACACACGCGCGCGCACACACAGACATACACCTATTGTTTTTTTCACGGGTTCGGTCTTAGAATGGTCTGAAACGGATTAGTATGCGGTTTTTTCTCATGCTTGGGTGGTCCCCTACCCCTGGATCAATTCCAATAGGTCGTCCCTCGATTGACGAAGCCAAACTTCAGAGGGACGTCCTAACAATCTTCCAACACGTGAAACACAAAGCAGCTATATTTTTAATACACATATAATACAGCAAGTACCTGCATGCCAAAATTAAAAAATGAACCCATAAAAGCAAGTTTTTAATGTAACTCTTTCTTTTTCTCATGTTCTCAGTTAATTTTATTGTTGTTTCAATATTTGGTCGTTTCTTGGCAACAGTAAATTGAAACAAAATCACATTGATAATAACTTAAATTAAATTGACAAGGAAAATCATTTAATATTTTACTGACCCTGGATTCGTTGTCATTTTATGCAGACGTTCAATAGTATCCTTCTCCTCCTCCTCCTCCTCCTCCTCCTCCTCCTCCCTCATCATCCTCCTCCTCCTCCTCCCCTCTCCTCCTCCCTCACTCCTCCTCCCTCCTCCTCCTCCTCCTCCTCCTCCTCCTCCTCCTCCTCCCCTCTCCTCCTCCCTCACTCCTCCTCCCTCCTCCTCCTCCTCCTCCTCCTCCTCCTCCTCCCCTCTCCTCCTCCCTCACTCCTCCTCCCTCCTCCTCCTCCTCCTCCTCCTCCTCCTCCCTCCTCCTCCTCCCTCCTCCTCTTCCTCCCTCACTCCTCCTCCCTACAATACACAACACTTGTAAGGTCTCCCATAGTAAATTTCAAATTTTCGAAAATTTATAGTATAACTAACTTTTTCTTTGCGAAAATTTGATAGATTAAAATGTACGCCAGCATGAACTTGTGTGCAAAATTTCAGATCGATTGGATATCGGGAAGTGGGTTAAAAATCGATTTGAAATTTTGTCTCAAGCAAGCAAGCAAGCAAGCAAGAAGAGAATCGAAGTTAAAAGAAAGAGTTAATAATAAAAAATAGAATTCTTCACTTTTCGTGGTAATACTATATTTTTCCTGATTTAAAATAAAGAAAATGTACTATTATAATGACTGAAAAAATCAGGTTACTCTACTATTAACAACGACATTCAATTTGAGAACATTGTGGGAAGTCAATAAAATAAAATACAAATTTACCAAATTAAAAAGTGAAATGAATAAAATGAAGTTCCAGTCATACAGCTTGATCGTATGAGCGAATTTTCACAGACTATCTATCGTATTATAATACGTTAAGTTGTATTGAAATTTGAGCAATTTCAGTAGAAAGAAATTTTTAAAACCCAATTGTATGGTTAAAAAAAAAAAAAAAAAACCCATACTATACTAAGTTTATATATCATTCCAGACGATAACTCTCCTTAGGATTGAGATGAAAATACAGTTCTTGCGCCAAAAAATCAAGCATTCCAAACGAAAGGAAGAGTTTGTTGGCCAACAATTTTTGAGCACGTTAAATTGGTCACATTTCGAAAAATGTGCTGAAAAATCACTAAAAATGGCTTAAAACGGCCAGAAATCGTTAAATTTATATTTTTTAGCAGAGTTTTAATCAAAACTAAATGGTCATCAATTAACTAGGACATTTTAAAAATGGTGCTCAAAATTTTGCAGAAAAAGGTACTTAAATTTCATTAATATTTGATAAAAAGTCTATAAAAACTGCAAATAAAAACTAAAAATCCAAAATCTCTATTGAATTGGAACAGAAAAGGCCTCATTGAAATTTTCTTTTTGGGGCTTCGTTTCTGAGTTATTCCACTTTTTGCGGAAGTCCGATTTTTATTTTTCCATGTCTCAAATCATTGATTGAAACTTACGGTTTCCTCTTGACCCCCCTTTTTTATTGCTATTTCCGATTCTAGGTTGAATTTGGAACAGAAAAGGCGTCTATGAAATTTTCTTTTTGGGGCTTCGTTTCTGAGTTATTCCACTTTTTGCGAAATACAGAAAATCGCCGATTTCTTTTAGACATTACCAACGCTTTCTTACTATTTTTATATTCAATTTTTGAGATGTTCACCACACTTTTGAAATCAGCAATTAACTATCTATCATCAGACCTCAGCGTCCATAATCAACAATCACCATTAGGGGGATGACATTACACTTGAACCGCTTACGATTTAAAAGTTTTCCAAATCGTCGTTTGAAAAAGAAAAAAAAACCCTCAAACTGTTCAGTATTATTACTTATTTATTAGAAGAGCGTATGAGACTCCGTATTCTGGACTAATGTAAGGTTCTTTAAATAATAAAGATCATAGTGTAGACTGAACAATAAGTATCAGGAAGCTATTGTTTTCTTGACCCTTGAATACAGTTTCCAGGAGAATGGCAGAGGCTGCAGAAGGAGCAGGTGGCATTTTCGATTTATCACAGCACAACTGACTGGAAACTGTGTTACTCTTTTTAAACTGTGTTCTGAAAAATGATTCTGTGTGTACTGAACAGTTTGAGGGGGTTTTTTTTTTTTTTTTTTTTCAAACGACGATTTGGAAAACTTTTTTTTAAATCGTAAGCGATTTAAGTGTAATGTCATCTCCCTGATGGTGATTGTTGATTATGGACGCTGGGGTCTGATGATAGATAGTTTAATGCTGATTTCAAATGTGTGATGAACATCTCAAAAATTGAATATAAAAATAGTAAGAAAGTGTTGGTAACGTCTGAAAGAAATCGGCGATTTTCTGTATTTCGCAAAAAGTGGAATAACTCGGAAACGAAGCCCCAAAAAGAAAATTTCATTGAGGCCTTTTCTGTTCCAAATTTAACCTAGAATCGGAAAAACCAATAAAAAAGGGGGGTCAAGAAGAAACCGTCAGTTTCAATCAATGATTTGAGACCCTAAAACATGGAAAAATAAAAATCGGACTTCCGCATCGTGAAGCTGAGTTGAAATACTATAAAAAAGGTTCAGTTCAATTTTTCGATAGCTCGCACCGTAAGGCTGTAATTTCCCGATGGGCCTGTTTAGATAAAGCACCCTGTATAAAGTACATCTAGCATATGCTGTCAATAGCAATCCAAAACTACTCACCACTAGTGTTTGAGGGTGGTGGTTCCTCCAGCAACTGAAACTGGAAGTACCGGCTTGGCCTGCGGGGGCGCTGAAGTTCAGTCTTCAACGAATACTTCGTTGTCGGAACCTGGCCAGCTGTGTTCTGTGGGTGCTGAGCGCTATCAGAAATTATTTCCGTCTTATCCACAGCCAATTGAAATCCTGGTTCACTCCACAGATTTCCCAATGAATCTGCAAATATAGTTGGGTGAATCATTAAATCACATACAAGGCTTAGTTATCTTCAAGGACTTGAAATGATCGCAAAAAAAGCATGCCAAATCGGTTTCCATAAATAAAATGCATTACAAAAAGAAAAAGTCCAGTCATGCAGAATGACCCCATGAGCGAATTTCTGAAGAAATCTTCGACATTTCAGTCGCTATTGATCGTGTAGAGAAATTTTAGTTAATGATTTTGATAGACAAACATGGAATCAAATTATTAATAATAATTAGGAGCTACTCATACTTTATTATTATTAAACTAATCTTGTAGATTTAAAGACAAATGTAGGTAAATATTCATAGATTTCGATGGAGGGAGGCGTTGAGGTTAACGTTACTGACGGCCGAGCGGAGCGAGGCCTTGGGTCTGCGTGCTAGAACGTGCATAAATAGAACCTTCATTATTTCATGGCTGATATTTTCTAAGCCACAGTCAGTATTAAAGCTACATCAAGTCCTAAAACAGTTCAGCGTAAAACATTAAAGAGAGCGATCGAGAGAATCGTAGGACGGAATATTTCACAGAGTAAACTCATCAGTTTTGATTACTTTTTTTTTTTTTTTTTTTTTTTTTTTAACAAGCACCTACTATCTACGTTTTAAACAGCATGGTTCTAGGATTGGTTATACAGGGATACTTCCATAAGAGTAGTTAAATCTGAATTTGGACAATGTTTCATGCAAATATTACCGATTTTCACAACTAGCGAATGGCCATTATTCCGATTTTTGACTGATTTTTCAACTTTGAAATTTTCGAAAACTTGATACATATTCTTATAGGAAATCTTACGCTGATTCCGAATATACCACATGTTAGTATGCTGAAAAAATTATTCCGCACAACCAATCGCAAAAAACGGGCTATTTTGAAATTTTTGACTACATTTTTGAAAATTTCAACCCAAAGATGTAATCCGATCATGCTGGCCAACGAAATTGAACTTTCGTTTTGGGTCCTTAACATTTTAAAATTTGTTCGAAGTTTCTAGCACAATTCTACGGACAGTTATCGTCTGGAATGACACATACCTACATACATACATATATACATACATACATACATATATACATACATACATACATACATTAAAAAAATGCGTTAAACTTCAGAATATGATTCAGAATAGCCTGAAACGGATTTCTGCATGAATGTTTTTCAAAAATTCACATTCTACAAATTTTGATAAGAGAGCAATAGCTTAATTGTCTTCAAAAATTCGCTAAAAGGAGCAATGCTTTTAATAATCTTGAATGATTCAATAGCTGGTTCCCATGATTAGGTGTAATTGTAAATTAAGATGGAGCATAAAAAGTTACCCAAGTAAATTATTAGTTGTTATGATGAAAATTACCTAAAAACTCGTTGGCGCATCAACAAAACCTATACCTCACTGGTTGGGAACGATGAAGTTCATTGTGAACCATCTACAACCTAATCCGAACAACTCCCGAAATTTTCGTTTCACTATTAATTACATTTCACTATTTTTTTCACTATTGAATTACATTTCACGATTAATTTCACTATTAATACTTTTATGATGAAATTTAAATGAGGAATTGAATATTATTTTCCTGACTACACTCGCTAAATTGGAGGTACATAAGAAGATTAGGCCTTGAGAAAATGACTCTTTGAGGATTTTACTGCTGCGCTTGCCCAAGGTGGAGTATTAATTTGTGAGTCATGAACCTGATAAGGAACCCGCACATTCCCTGAAAATTTAGCAAAATACATTTGAAATTTAACCTTGTTACAAGGATTTGTGGACTCACAGACATTAGCGTCGAACTGGTTTGCCAAATGGAATTAGGTATTGTGGGAATAACCGGACACTATGAGGAAGGAAGGCTGAGCAAAAAATTATTCCGTCATAAATAAATTGTACAAGCAGCACAATTATTGATATGCATATTCTCAAAATCACGTATTGAATACGTCTCTCTGGAAATGCGGGGGCTTCTGGATTTTGCTTGGATGAACTATTTGGAAAAGATACAAACTATCAATTCCTATCAGTCAATACCTATAAGCTCATGCTATCAGTAGCCATTGTCGACGTGCTCTCCAGAAAGATACCTGAAGTCAAGACTTCCCTCTTTTTCTTCTGTCACAAGTTTCTGTGGTGCGATCTTATGTCAGCTCCCTCAGAAGTTTTAAGCTTCTGCATATTTAATGTGTGTGTTATGTGTATTTTATAATGTGATTTTCATAATGAGTGAGTAGTATTCAGAGTTATCTGAAAACGGGTAAGTTATATTTTGTGAAACTTAGAACTTGAACCGTGTCGATATAAACAACATGTGATATCGAGTAGGTAGCTAATATTTGAATATGGAGCAGGTAACTTGAATAGAAGAAATTGAGTTTGTAATTCTGACATGTCCCCTCAAACTTGTTTCTTCAGATTCGACACGTTCCCAGTAGTGAGATTAACTTCATGTGTTTCAGTCCTGGCAACCCTTTGGTAAAAACATCCGCGACCATAGATTCCGTTGGTTGATAAGCAAGTCGAACTATTCCGTCTTCAACACACCAACGAATGAAGTGATGACGGATATCAATGTGTTTCGTAGGGGAGTGCTGTGAAGAATTTTTAGCTAGAGATTAAGCGTCTTGGTTGTCATTGTGAATCTCAACGAATCTATTTGTTTTCTGGCACCCAATTCTTCAAGGAAGTTCTTCAAATATATTGCCTGCTTTGATGCTTCCGCGATGGCCATATATTCCACTTCAACTGGCAGAGCAACAGTTCTTTGCTTGGATTCTCATGCTATAGTTGCTCCTCCTAGGATGAATGAGAATCCAGTAGTATATGACCGCCGATCATCCAAACAAGTTCCCCAGTCAGCATCTGCGTATCCTATTAGTTCTGCTCCCGTTTTTCTGAAGGTGATACCATAATCATCGGTCCCTTTCAGATATCGGAGGATGCGCTTTGCCGCTGCCCAATGAAATTTTGTGTAGTAATTGTTACATTGGCTGAAGAAGTTAACAGCGTGTGCGATGACCGGTTGTGTACATACTGACAAATACAGCAAACTTCCAATAAGCTGTTGATAAGGAATTATTTTCACCTCATCCTAGGAAACAACTTCTGGCTTTGTCAGTTTTATTTCGGTTTCTAACGGGGTGCATACCTACTGGTTTCGAATTTTCAATATCGAACTGTTTGAGTAAATCATGAACGTGTTTCTTCTGGCTCATCGCAACCGTCCCCTCGGCGAGATCTTGTTTAAATTCGATGCCCAGACCATAATGAATTCCCAAGGTCTTTCATGCTGAACACAATTTTCAAGATTTTCTTGGTTTCTTTGACCCACTCTTGACTGACGCAATTCATAAATCATCAACATAGAAAGCGATGAAAAGTAGGTCGTCTCCTCGTCGTGCATGAAAGAAACATGGATCCGAACTAACAGGTTTCAACATTTTCTTTTGACATTCGTAAAGTTTCTTGTAACATTGACGTGGTGCTTGCTTGAGGCCATAGAGCGCTCGTTCTAGACGACAGATTCTATATTCTATTTCTTCAAGCATTTTACGTGCAATACCCTTCACGTTTGATTCAGGATTATCACTTAAATCTTTCGACGTTTCAATTGACAGTTCAGGTAACTCCATGTATATTTCTTCTAAATCTCCATTCGAGAATGCAGTTACCACATCCATTTGATGAATTTCAAGGCTGTACTCCCCTTTAAGGGCCATTAAAATTCTTATAGAGCTCATTCTGACAACAGGGGCATATGTTTCCTTGAAGTCAGCTCTATCTTCTGTTTGTACCCTTTTGCTACCAGCCTCGCTTCTTTCTTTTCTAGAGTATCGTCTGCCCTCAACTTTTCTTTCAAAATCAACCACCCACTGCCTCAGCTGTGACGTTCAGAGAGCCATGACCCCAATCCAATAAATCTCATTGCGTATATTTTACCGTTTTAAAAAAGATAATTACCCCTCCTCAGCCTTCAATGACGAGGTATACTTCTTACCGAAACGACAGGATGGGTCCCCCTATCAGATATGACGATTTTAACTCATAAAAAAAGCTCTGACGAGGCCCTATGGGCGAAAGCGCTTAGCGATTAAACTATACTAAAAAGAGAAGCTACTTATTCTCTCCCTCCGAAACCCAACGGTGAAAAAAGATACGGATGGTATCACTGGTTCTGATGGAACCAATACTCAACAATTTCAATTTCAGATAGATTAAAGGGTTAAAAACAAAGTAATAGAACATAAACTACACTGAAATATCCATGGAACAGTTTTGCTATGGCAAGAATATATATTTTCCTTTTTTGTGCACTATAGTTCAATTTAATTTAATATTATGTTGTACATAAATCTAATCCAATTTTCATCTCATTGAACTGAAGAAAAAAAAGTGTTTTCCCATCACTCACTCATCATTGCCATGGGACATTTTTATAAAACTTTAAAATAAATAAACAGTCGTTAGCATTCGGTGCGTCATCATGACTGCCGGTCATACCGGGAAGGATAGAAGGAAGGATTTTTTTAAAAGAATGGAATCAAAAGAGTTGATCGCATAGGTATAGTTAGCTACATGGTATAGTTTGATAAATGTTCCGCATTGCGAAAACTCGCACTCAGCAGCCATTCTTCAGATAATCTCATCTAATTTTGTAGGCATTATGTAACTTCGGGTCTGACGGACCCGGAGACCACTTTTAGCGAATGTTTGAAGAAAATGAAGCTATTGCTCTCGCCTCAAAATTTGTAGAATGTGATTTTCTGAAAACATTTTATGCAGAAATCCGTTTCAGGCTATTCCGAATCGTATTCTGAAGTTTAACGCATTTTTTAATGTATGTATGTATGTATGTATGTGTCATTCCACACGATAACTGTCCGTAGAATTATGCTAGAAACTTCAAACAAATTTTAAAATGTTAAGGACACAAAACGAAAGTTCAAGTTCGTTGGCCAGCATGATCGGATTACATCTTCGGGTTAAAATTTTCAAAAATGTAGTCAAAAATTTCAAAATAGCCTGTTTTTTGCGATTTGTTGTGCAAAATAATTTTTTCAGCATACTAACATGTGGATTCGGAATCAGCGTAAAATTTCCTATATGAATATGTATCAAGTTTTCAAAAATTTCAAAGTTGAAAAATCAGTCAAAAATCGAAATAATCGAAGATTTCTTAAAAAATTCGCTCGTGGGGTCATGCTGCATGACTGGACTTTTTTTCCATTCTAGCGTAAATATTACTATGGTCAACTCATCTCCTAGATGGTTCCTGTTTCTTCCATGGCGGGGGGAATACGTGGAGAGAAGGTGCTTCAAGCCTCCACTACTCGGTATAAACAAAATGGCGCCCATCAAGTTGGGGAGACCCAGATGTTACCATCGGATGGTTTAATTACTCTTAATCCTCTTCCGTTGTCTAATTCCACGAAAATAAAGAGTTCCAATGTTGGATCGATTTCGACGGTTAGGTCATCATCAGTAACAAACAACATCGCACATTAACAGACAACGCACTTAAATATTTCGTTAGTAGGTATGTATGAACTAAATATGCAGTTTTGCACGGGTTTCAATTTTTCCAAGTTAATTCAAGTTTGAAAGAACGGCTGTTCAACCCACTTCCAGATGATCGTCTGATTTATTACGAAGTTTGCAGGAGTTCCTCCTCCTTACAATGCTGCGCTTTATGAGTTGAGTGAGGGAATATTTTTTCAAAGAGTAACCTTTTGCCTCTTTGACCGCTGGATGAACCCCCCCCCCCCCCCCCCCCCCAACAAACGGCACTTCCCACCTACGACTCTGACTCGAATCAGTTTTGTTCAACACAGTTATTCCCTCAAGAAGGGGAAAAAAAAAAAAAAAAAAAAAAAAAAACGTGAAACTGGATTATATCTCACTCCGTTGCCCAAATATGATTTTTTTTTTTTTTTTTTTTTTTTTTTTTTTTTTACATGAAAACCCACATTTTAAATCAACTTTTCTCATCTTTTGACCACAAATAATAAATAAAAATGGCCTTTAAGAACAGACGATTTTCGTATTTATTCAATATCATTCAGACTAATTTGTTAAAAACCAAGCACTACTTTTTTTTAAATTTGGAATTTTTAGAAACATTTTAAAAATAGCTACTCCTTCAAAATTGGTTTGGAGGCTGGCAAATTTGATAAAAACTGCTTCATTTATCACTGTTTTCAACGGTACAGTCAATTTTACGTTTAATTTGCTAAATTTGGGAGAAAATTATGTTTTAATGTGGAAAAACGTATTTTTATTTCTAATTAATTTATTTAATCATTTATTTTTTTATTTTTTTTAAAGGAATTGAGGGTTGTTTTACTTTTAGCGAATTTTTGAAGACAAATTTAGCGAATTTTTGAAGAAAATTAAGCTATTGCTCTCGCCTCAAAATTTGTAGAATGTGAATTTTTGAAAGAAATTTATGCAGAAATCCGTTTCAGGCTATTCTGAATCAAATTCTGAAGTTTAACGCATTTTTATATGTATGTATGTATGTATGTATGTATGTATGTATGTATGTATGTATGTGTCATTCCAGACGATAACTGTCCGTAGAATTGTGCTAGAAACTTCAAACAAATTTTAAAATGTCAAGGACACAAAACAAAAGTTCAAGTTCGTTGGCCAGCATGATCGGATTACATCTCCGGGTTGAAGTTTCAAAAATGTAGTCAAAAATTTCAAAATTAGCCTGTTTTTTGCGATTTGTTGTGCGAAATAATTTTTTCAGCATACTAACATGTGGAATATTCGGAATCAGCGTAAAATTTCCTATAATAATATGTATCAAGTTTTCAAAAATTTCAAAGTTGAAAAATCAGTCATAAATCGAAATAATGCCGTTCACTAGTTGTAAAAATCGGTAATATTTGCATGAAACATTGTCCAAATTCAGATTGAACTACTCTTATGGAAGTAGGAGTACCTCCTAATTATTTTTAATAATTTGATTCCATGTTTGTCTATCAAAATTTCTCTACACGATCAATAGCGACTGAAATGTCGAAGATTTCTTTAAAAATTCGCTCATGGGGTCATTCTGCATGATTGGACTTTTTTTTAAAAATAACTCTCTATGAAGCTTGGGGTTGGTTTCTACGCTTCTTTTCAAGTTGAAACGAATGGTAACACTTGAAGATCTCCTCAATCCTGTTATAACCGAGTTTTACATTATTATTAACTAGATTTACCCCTTAAAAACACATAAAATTGAGTATAACAAAATATAAACTAAAATTTTGCGATTTCAAGTGTGAAACTCTGGTTATAACGGAATATGAGAGAACTGCATGTGTTACAAGGTATACCTTCTCCTCAACCTGGACCTTTCAAGTGACCAAGAGTAGAATAAAGAGGTAGATCCATCATAACTACCATAGCTTCAACTTTGTACCTTACCGTACTGTTGTTCTCAGTGGTACATTTCAGGATTCGTTCTTTCTATCCATCCTATTACTTTGTAAACAAGTTATGCCTACGCTCAATAAAGCAAACAGGGTGAAACGTACTTTCAGCGAATTTTCGTATCGTATTACTTTCTTCTTTTCTTGAAAACTTACTATAATAAAGATTTCATTAAAATTTACCAGTGTTTCGCCTACTAAACCGAAATTGAGTTTA
This sequence comes from Adelphocoris suturalis, assembly GCA_030762985.1. NCBI lineage: Eukaryota > Metazoa > Arthropoda > Insecta > Hemiptera > Miridae > Adelphocoris > Adelphocoris suturalis. Next base: position 9,235,333 of record CM061051.1, on the reverse strand, counting down.
CAATTGCCTAAGGAAATCATGAGAATGAAATTACAAAACTAGTAACGGTTGATGCTGGCACCTAAGGAGTGTTAGAAACGAAACATTTATGATTAACTCAATTTTCATTTGACTGAAAATGAAATTTCTTATACTCTATAAATGCAGAATTAGATGCTCTACAACTTCAGTTCAATGAGTTTTTGCATAGGAGTCGTCATTTGTGAGCTGCAGACATTCAATTTTAGGTTATCTTAATATTTCGAAAAAATGGACAAAATTAACATTTTTTGACGGCCCGTTGTGCGCTTAAGGTTGAATCAATTTCAACTTTCCGGAGCTATTTCGACGCAAAATTGTATGGTCTTCAATTTATTATATGGAATAATTTAAGCTAAAAAGCACAGTTTCAATGTTATTCGCAAAAAGCCAAAAAAAGTGCCAAAATTTCATGAATTTTTGCATTTTTAACGGGAAGCTTTGGATTCGTGTTCACCACCTCAAAAAACGTATACGTAGAACCGTTGAGAAAAATTCTACACCAAACGTTGCATCCCCGAAACACCTCGTGACCGGACCAATTCCGGAGTATTTCTTCTACCAAGATACTAGTTAATAATGTTTTCTCATCATTATTATAAAACGAAGTACCTACCTATTTATCATACTCGTTTTTCTTCAAGTTATTGTTTTTTTCCTACTCACTAAAGTTTTTCTGAACTCTCTGTAACAGTCACATACTGACTTAATACAAATAAATACATTGAATTGAAGTTAGTGTTAGTTGAAAACTCATGTTAACATTTCTTCATTATATGCAAAGCTCCTTTCGAATACTTAGGTTCTTTGAATGAGGTTTTGGTACATTGTTAAACCATACATGTTCTGCATCTTTCCAATGCCTTTTAGTATTACTCATCATGTTATGCGAACAGTTTCTATAACAAAAAGCTAATTTTGGAACGAAGCGATCTGTGAAAAGCCTCAAGGATGGCGCCACTCTCTGAATTATTATAGGTATAGATTTGTTGGAAGGTGATGACAGTATGGAATTAGGTTTTAATGATAGGAAGCGGATTATCAAAGGCAGTTGAACTACAGGGCGGGGTGGGATCGGCACCCTGTGTAAACATGCTATCAGCTTTCATTCATTGTGCCTACGAGTCCTTCCTCTCTACGATATGATGGGATTTTTAAACATATATTCCATAGACATTTTGTGGTTTATTTCAACGCCTTATTTATATGACGATATAATGATTTATAAACAACGGATCAATGTTGATGCACATACTTATTGTGACCTAAATATATCTTATAAGTCGTCTCCCCATCATTTTCACATATCACAGACATGTTAAGATATGAAACGATTTCAAAGAAAACGCGTTGTATATAATTTTATTTTCAAAATTTGATAACTGTTGTTGTTAACCATCGTGGGTGAATGAGATTGGGGAATTTTGAATTTCACGCGACTTACAAAACCAATACGAAATTGATGGCTCAGTCATGTATTCTAAAAATAAAAAAAATCTTCAAAATTATACGTTTAATTATATGAATAATCGTGATAAATAACCATTACTTCAGATAGGGTTTCAACTGTGAAATTCCATAGCACGATGTTGTCCTTAAATAACATGTAATGAAATAGGTGAAGCGACTAATCTATGGCTGAAATATTTACAATCAGCTCATTTCAAAAACAAAGTTCCAGTCAAGCAGCACGATCGTATGAGCGAATTTTCGTAAAATATTGTTATAACATATATATAAAGTTACATTATTTTGAAATTTGAGCACTTTGAGCGCAAAGAATTTATTAACTGGGAACCAATTTCATTCGATCCAATTCCACGAAAACATCGCCTTCCGAACACAAATTTATTGTTTGTTCTTTTTCACGACGGAATAGGAAATAAATTATTACGAAAATACGGAGGGATCGTGTTATGAAGAAACAAACGAAAAAACAGGTTTAGGTACACAACTTTTCAAGATGGTGGACGGTGACAAAGATGCGGATCAGCCCTGATCCGTGTGTTAACCTACCCCAACAGGTGGGTTCCGGAGTCCGTGCCTTATCACAACAATTTCCCGAGTCAAGCGTAGGTGGTGGTCATTTCGCCGTTTTGACGAGAAAACTTAGAGTCCTGAGCAAGGTTGCCAGGTGTCCGGTTTTGGCCCGGACAGTCCGGTTTTTCTTTAAACTGTCCGGGCCTAAATCGGAAGCCGCTCTGGACGCCAAATGTCCGGTTTTCGCAGAATGAGTAGCAAATGTCCGGTTATTTGTTTTCAAACAACGCGTCTTCAATAGTTCCTTCGATTGCACCCATTGACATGACTTCGCTCTTTCTTGTTCGACTTCATAATATTATAGGGAAATTATTTTCTTTAATTTTGCAAATAATCCTTCTTTCGTACTGGATGTCCAACCTGATTAGGTATAAACTATATTGTTTCCATATTTTAATTTTTTTTTTATGACTTGTTCCAAATAATATACTGCAATGAATACGATTAGATAGAAGGCATGTACGACATTTTTGTACACGAAAGGCTCTGCCTTATGAACTCAGTCCACGTGCTGCTGTGACTTCTAAACCGACTACATCCAGGCTGAGTTATCTTTAGGCGATCTTAATGTCCAAAATCATGAACATTTGTAATTTTTTCCCATTCTTTCATAATAAGAAACTTTCGATCTCTTCTTTAAGCCGTTAGCTGAGCATTTTCCTTTCAGATTTAGACGAAGGAGAATAATCGCTAAATCGGATTTGTAATTTATATGATATTATATTATATATAAATGACGTTGAACGAAAAAAGAGCATCAGTTTTCACCACGTGTTCTTCTTGCTTTTTCATTACCTAAATAGTGATGATCGTAGCTCTACGCCATGGGGTTCCCAAACGACAGATTGCAATAAATTATTATATGCACTACCAGTATCGCCATATGGACGAATAAGTAGGTTCCTACATATTGAGGTTATAGGCATACACAAAAAAGTATTTCAACAACATTCAAAATGATAAAAAAAACATAATTTCTAAATATGTACAAAAATGGCTTTAATGGAGAGAAAAAAAGTGAAGCAAATGGATGATACACACATAGGTCCCATTTTGACAGGGTGCTGATCAAGGGTTTTATACTGAATATGCATACCTATCCATGTCTGCATGCGTAGAAATTAACTATCTATGTCTGTATATATGGTGTTTTCTCAATGTGTCCGTTTTTCATCCCATACCACCTGGCACCCCTGATCCTAGGTTAACACAAGGAAAAATCCATGTCTAATCGTTTTAGAGATACAGCTCTTAAAAATTTAGCTATTTCTCTGAGAACTAGGTACATGATTTCTAGCTAAGATTCATTCCGTGCCTACCATTTGAAGAGTGCAGGGGAAGAACGGGCTAACTCGCTAGTGAATTCTCCTTTATAGCTCTCACGATAGTAAACTAGCCGAGGGTGATCAACATGAAATTTCTCTCCTCACAGCCGCCTTGTCTTAATTGGAGCTTTAGGAATTCTCCTTGTGTCAAGAAAACCCGCCCAATCAAAATATCAGATTTCGGTCAAGCCTATAAATCAATGTATAAACGATGAATATTGAATTGAGACAGCTAACCTGCTGTGAATCACAGGCTGGATAATGATCTAACATGGATGGGAGATGCGGCAGCCCTACGTTAGCCAAATCTTTCCGTTAAACTTCAGAATATGATTCAGAATAGCCTGAAACGGATTTCTGCATAAATGTTTTTCAAAAATTCACATTCTACAAATTTTGAGGCGAGAGCAATAGCTTAATTTTCTTAAAAAAATCGCTAAAACCGAGTTATCCCGTTCTTCCCCTGTACTCTTCACTTCATTGTAACTGTTGTCTGGGGTTGTCTATCCTCAGTGGGGTTGATTGAATGCTATTTCGATCAACAACATTCGGACAATTTCTGAATGAGAAAACAGTTTTGGCTTACTTCTTCCGCCTATGAGGATGATCATGAAGATGAGTAAAATCATCGCTGTATTTATTGCTTCTACCCAATCTGCAACAAAACAGCCCAAAAAAAAATAGTAAGTCCAAGAACAACAAAATACATTAGGTAAAATTGTTCATGATGACAATGCATAAATGAAGACCACAATAGCAGACCAATCTTAGACAGAATTAAGAGATAAGGGGATATGTTCGAATTACATTTCCAACGAAAATGAAGCTATTGCAATGACTCCAAATTTTTACGAAAATAATCAGGCGTTCAGCATAAGTGAATTGTGAGAGTTTATACACACACACACACACACACACACACACACACACACACACACACACACACACACACACTGTGTGTGTGTGTGTGTGTGTGTGTGTGTGTGTGTGTGTGTTTGTGTGTGTGTGTGTGTGTGTTTGTGTGTGTGTGTGTTTGAGTGTGTATTCTGGCCGGGACTGTGTCGTGGTGCGCGGGAATGAGCGATATCCAAGCTTTCATTTTATATTTTTAGATGAAAATGGATTCAATTGTAAAACATTTGACACCATCCTCCCTCTCCTACCATGGATAGATTTCTCTCTTTGGTTTTTAAAAGTTTGCAGCACTAGTGACGTCACACTAGGCAGGGGGGTCCCGCCCATGAGGGAGGGGTGCTTTGACACAAGGGAGCGAAACCGAAATTCATGTAGAAAAAACTACTCATAGTAGGAGAGTGAGATTGATGCCATAATTCTTAGGATAGAATCGTTTTCCATTTAAAAATATTTAAAGTACCATTTTCACACCAGTGGGTATCGCTCATTGTGACTTGTGTATCGTACGTACTCGTGGTATCACTATCCGAGTCCTTCGAGGCGTGTTCCTTCTGTATAATACCCCAGTTTTTCGTGCATCTCAACCAAAATATTTTACAAAAGTTCCAGTCATGCAGCATGATCGTATGAGCCAATTTGCGTAAATTATCGAAATATATTATGTTACATCAGTTTTGAAAATTAAGGATTTAGAGGGAAAAGAAATTGCAAACTACCTATTTTTTGGCGAAAAAATCGTTATAGATAATATTCTGCGTTTCAATAAGAGATTTTGGATTTTAAACTTTTTTATTGCAGTTTTTATAGATTTTTTAGCACATTTTAATGAAATTTAAGTACGTTTTTCAGCATAATTTTGTACAAAAATTTTTAACGTTCTATTTTATAGTTAATAAACTTGATATGCGCAATATTCTGCTAAAAATATAAATTTACCGGTTATAAGCCGTTTTTTGCTATTTTTAGTGATTTTTTCAGCACTTTTTTGAAATTTTACCAATTTAATGTGCTCAAAAAATGCTGGCCAACAAACCTTGAGTTTGGAGTGCTTTATTTTTTGGCGCAAGAACAGAATTTTTATCACAATCCTAAGGAGAGTTATCGTCTAGAAGGACACACACACACACACACACACACACCCACACACACACACACACACACACACACACACACACATACATATATATATATATATCCTTCTAGACGATAACTCTCCTTAGGATTGTGTGTCTAGAAGGACACACACACACACACACACCCACACACACACACACACACACACACACACACACACACACACACACACACACACACATATATATATATATATATATATATATATATATATATATATATACCTATATAAAATGTTAAACTCTAGGATTCGTTTCAGAATGTCTCAAAACGGATTTCAATGAAAGATATTTTTCGAAAATTTTGATTTTAAAATTTTTGGAGCCATTGCAATACCTTCATTTTCAACGAAAATTCGCTGAAAAAGAGAGAAAACAATGAAAAATGGATATATCATGATTTAGTGGAATAACCCCTCCATTCATCCTTTTATTTTAAAACTCCCGTTTGTTGCACAATTGGACCGAATTCTCTATTGATCATAAGAATAATTTCAACATCGGTACAGAATTGTAGCTCGGGCAGCGCTTTTGAGGATCGACTATTATCTTTCCTAAATCTTGAATTTCCCAGATTTGTTTTCACAACTAGACTTGAATTGGGATTTAAAAATTTAAAAAATTGGTTAAAAACAGTAACTTGGGCAGCGCTTATTAGGATTGGCTAATGTCCCCTCAGTCCCCTGGCAAATGCGAAATTGTTTTGGTTTTTTTAACTAATAGACTGTAGTGGGGGAACTTTCATCTGTTGGAATTTCACGCTTTCGCAGCAGATTCGGGTTCAGTGCATTTGAAAACCCCATAGTAGCTATTTTCAACTCAAAAAACTGTTTATTTTATCCAATAAACGGGTTGAAAGACCGCGCGTGACGTAGTAGTGCAAGTTAGCAGAGGCGGGAATGAATTTCAAGAGCTGTTTTAAAATTCCGATACCCACCATAAGTAAATTAAAAATACCTATGAAAATTCCCCATTGAGATTGAACAAAAAGAGAATCATGAAAATACTGGGGAGGACACACAAGCTTACTCAGCGCAAGCCGTTGGTATCGTGGAAGTGTCAGAGGGAAGAGGAGGGACGTTGATGTTACTTGCCACCATTCTTTTTACTTTGGATACTGCTGGTCATTTCTACCGTATCTTAGCCCACCAGGTATGCGTCGTGTTCACGCTGCTACTGAAAACTTGGACTCCTGACATCCAGAATTATGTCATACCCATCAGGTTTGACGGCAAAAATGTCGGGCTTCACACACACACTCACTCACACACACACAAACACCTGAAAAGGAGTTGCATACTTGGCATTGTGATACTTTCCATCAACTACTTATAGAGTGACAGAAAGACGCATGCATACATTTATGCAGAGCTCCAGTAGGTAGATTTCGACTAACCCTGAGCATCCGAAGGGAGGCCTAACGAAGACCCTTGTTTGACCCTTTTACCAAAAAATAGTTTTTTTGTACAAAGAAATGTTTTTTCAGCTAAACAGCTTTCCGTACAACCTTTCTGTTGACGTGTTGTTCGTCAGCGTTCCCGCTATAGGTAGGTACCTAAGCACACTGGGGTAATGAAAGAAAATGAATGCCCAGGCACATTACTTTTCAAAGTCGTTAGGAGCGTTGGGAAGATAAAAATCACGGTTAGATTTTACTGACATATTACGGCTCATTTTTCGAATATACCAGTTTCTTTTTCTAGTTACCACCGACTGAAAATAAGAACTTTATTAACACAGATATTGAATATTGAAGTTAGGCTTTTTTTAGGGTCATAAAAACCAATACTGGACTTTTGTTTTCTATTTCGGACCTTTCTGAACACATTTAATTCCGTGTCTAACTGCCATGTTCCTAACTCCACCATTATTTGTAAAAATGCAGATTATCATCTAATTGGTCCCTCGCGAATTTTATTATATTCCATGCAACAGAAGTTAGCCGGCTAACTAACTTGATCACATAAATCTCAATGATGGTTAAATAAGATTTGCCACCACCATTCATGTCTCACAAACGCATTATCCGGATTCTCTCAAATCTAGAATTCATGTGTGCAAATCAGTGGATGGTAAATAATTTCATTCATCGGACTTAGTTTATTCCGGAATGCGTTCTCAAACAGAAGCATATTGGTAAGTAATGCATGCATTACAGGGACGTCCCTATGAATGGATTGTATATAAAATTATTATTAGAATTAAAATAGGAGAAAAAAAGTCCAGTCATGCAGCATGACCCCATGAGCGAATTTTTGAAGAAATCTTCGACATTTCAGTCGCCATTGATCGTGTTGAGAAATTTTAGTTTATGATTTTGATAGACAAACATGGAATCAAATTATTAACACATGCACAGAGTAAACTCATCAGTTGATTACATTTTTTTTTTTTTTTTTTTTTTTTTTTTTTTTTTTTTTTTTTTTTTTTTTTTTTTTTTTTTAAAGCACATACTACCTACGTTTTAAACAGCATGGTAATAAAATTGGTTATACAGAGATACTTCCATAAGAGTAGTTCAATCTGAATTTGGACAATGTTTCATGCAAATATTACCGATTTTTACAATTTTTGACTGATTTTTCAACTTTGAAATTTTTGAAAACTTGATACATATTCTTATAGGAAATTTTACGCTGATTCCGAATATACCACATGTTAGTATGCTGAAAAAATAATTTGGCACAACAAATCGCAAAAAACAGGCTATTTTGAAATTTTTGACTACATTTTTGAAAATTTCAACCCGAAGATGTAATCCGATCATGCTGGCCAACGAACTTGAACTTTCGTTTTGTGTCCTTAACATTTTAAAATTTGTTTGAAGTTTCTAGCACAATTCTACGGACAGTTATCGTCTGGAATGACACATACATACATACATACATATATACATACATACATATATATATACATACATTAAAAAATGCGTTAAACTTCAGAATATGATTCAGAATAGCCTGAAACGGATTTCTGCATAAAATTTTTTCAAAAATTCACATTCTGCAAATTTTGAGGCGAGAGCAATAGCTTAATTTTCTTCAAAAATTCGCTAAAAGAATCATGATTTCTCGGAATCCCCCCGCCCTCAAAACATTTCACCTCATCATCTACGGTAAATTTTAAATTTCCGAGGTTGCATAACTGGACTGAAATTTGGATCGAACATACGATAAAAACAGTCACGAAAAGTCTGATGAATATAATAAAAATATCAAGATTTATCGTTATTACCCCCTCCATTCACCCCCTTTCCATCAAGAAATTTAAAACTCCTGCTACATATTCCAAAACTAGATCAACTTCAAAGTAGAACTAAAAAATAATCAAGAAAATCGGACGAGAATAGTTAAAACATCATGAGTTATCAGTATTACCCCTTCCATCATGAAATTTTAAAATCTTTTCACATTTTCTATAACAAGATCAAATTCAAAGTTGAACAAAAAAGAATCACGAAAGTTGGAGGAGAATAGTGAAAACATCATGGTTTATCAATATTACGCCCTCCTTTGATGAAATTTGAAAAATTGACTAACTTTCAAAAACTAGGTAGGTATCGAATTCATGATGGAACAAAATAATAATCACAAAAATCGGCAGAGAATTGTAGCTGGAGCAGCGCTTGACAAAATCCGACAGCGAATCCGAAATTTCCTAGGTTTTTTTGCCCAACTAGACCAAAATTGAAATCGAACAAAATGAGAATCACGAAAATCGGTTGAGCACTGTAACTCAGGTAGCGTCGACGAAATTTGTAGAAAAACCACGTTTTTTCTGATTTATCCCCTTATTCCTCCTCTTCCACCTTGAAATTGAACATTTCCGAGGTTCTTTGCACAACTAGACTAAAATTTGGGTCGAACAAAGAAAGAATCTCGAAAACCGGTCGAAAATTGTGGTCTGGACAGCGTCGACAAAATTTTTCTCACACACACACACACTCACACATACTCTCACACATACACACACACACAGAGATACACATATGGTTTTTTTCTTCACGGATTCGGTCTTAGAATGGTCTGAAACGGATTTCTATGCAGTTATTCATTTTTTTCCATGCTTGGGTTGTCCCCTACTCCCCTGGATCAATTCCAATAGGCGTCGCTCATATTAACGAAGCCTATAAGACATAGCTTCAGAGGGACGTCCTAAAAACTCAGTAAATCGATAAATCATAAATCAAACGGCTGATTGCTTGGAGGGGGGGTTACTTCACGATATAACTATCACTTCAAACTTTTTTCTGGTAGATGATAGGAAGTAAAAACATGTGTACAAACGTCGACTACCTACATTTTGTAATTCTGTATACTTGCTGATCCCCGCATCAAATGATGCCCTAACACATATAAACATGGATGGAAAATTAATTGAAACACTTGTAATTCGGGGGAAACATCTAGATCGATAAAAGCTGACTGTGTGAACATCAAATTAATGAGCTAACTAATCATAAACTTGAGATAGGCACCTACCTGCTTCTCCACCACGTGCTGTCGACTTCGACGCTTGGCGAAGAACAGACGATAGTTCGTAATGGAATGAGCGAATGAAACTGGTCGGTTAAAAAGAGCTCAGGCAATTACAAGCTGGTCTCGCCTGTTAGATTGGACTTCCATTGGTTCAGTTTACTACAGAAAGTAGATAAAGCCAATCGTTATACGCGTGCAGACGTGAATAAGATCATAATAAAGCCTCGGTTTACCTTGACATTGACCAAGAGAAATGGAGTATTTTTGAACTCATTCAATAAACAAGAACCTTCCACCACATTTCTTAGTTCAAAAGTGAATGCGGTTATCGCAACTTCAGTTTATTTTCGCTCAAATATAAATTACCAAACAAATAATTACTATATAAGTAGGTATATATATTTTAGACTAGTTTATATACCTAGCTGAGCGTTTTTTAGTATCTAAACAAAACACCTACGAAATTTGAGAAATGTTGGAGAACATTTCACGAATACAATTTTTAAATTAATTGTAATGAGAAAATAAAATTGGCTCATTATTCCCTACAGCCCATAACGTCGATTCCATGTACCTAAATCAGGAAACCCTGAGATAATTCTGAATAAGAACTCATAAAAAGACGTAGTTGTGATACGCTTCATCAAAATCGCCAAAATTTGGTTATTCTCTTCGGAAAACCAGCCCGTAGGGGTGGTCGATTGTCGATTAAACAATCAATAAATCGATTGTTTTGGTTATTTTTTCCTTGAAAATATTTCTTTGCGGGTACAATATCCTCATTCATAAGATTAGTTTCTACGACGAACAGTTGGACAAGTTTCTATGAAATACATAGGGGAAGGCAGAGGTCGATATTATATTGATTCAGCTAATGCGCCACCAAAAGTCACCGTTTCTACTGTATTGAAGTTATATAGGAATAAATACAAAAGGGCTTCGGATTCATTCAATTCGTTGCGGTTGAACTTATAAAACACCAGACAACACTAGTATTTTAACTTGATGTTCCATAATAACCATTGCAACAAGCAAGGAATGAGTTAAAGGGTAAAAGGGTTAAAGGGTATGTAACTACGGAAATAAAAAAAGTTCCAGTAATACAGCACAATCGTACGAGCAAATTTTCTGGAGGTCAAATGTATTGTAAAAAAACCAATTAAATGGCAAAAAAACCCCTCATACTAAATAAAATTAGGCGAATCCAAAAAGATTTCGGATTTATAGATTTATTTTGAAGTTTTTAATGATTTTTTCGTAAATATTGATGAGATTTAGGTGTTTTTGGCTAAATTTTGTGAAAATTTTTCTGATGTCCTATTTAATCGTAGATGATATAGTTTTGACTGCAATTCTGCTGAAACTTATAAATTTAACGATTTTTGGCCGTTTTCAGCATTATTTAGTAATTTTTTTTAGCACTTTTTTTGACATTTGACCAATTTAATGTGCTCCAAAAGTGCTGGCCAACAAACTCATCCTTTCATCTGGGAAGCTTGATTTTTTGGAGCAAGAACAGGATTTCCGTTGATTGGCGGAACATTACTCAAATAAAGTTCATCAATTATAAATTAGAACATTAAAAAATTTATACAGATAACTGTACAGAAAAAATGTCTTTGAATTTCAATGTGTGCAAAAAAATCAATAATAACTGCAAAAAAAACTAGTCACCTGAAATCATTTTTTGAATAGCAGACCATTATTTAGAAAAAGATTTCTGCCATAAAATATATATCTTAAATTTATTCTCCTTAGAGTGCTCAAATTTCAAAACAATTTAACCGTAATACGATGATTTACAAAAATTCGCTCGTTAATCATGCTGCATGACGTTTTATTTAATGTTTTATGGTCTCTCAATTTGATCTGAAGCGATTTGTTAAAGTGCAAATTTACTAAAATTTTAATAATTTGCGTTGATTTTTTTTACATGGATATTTCTTAACTCTGGGGGTAAAAGTTCTAAATTTTCAACCGACAGCAAAAAATGTCACGCTTTTTTTCACCTACAACCATTCGTTGCTTGAGATGATATACTCGTAACTTCCTGATTTCCCATCCCTAAAAGTTCGTTGGAAAGCATTCAACACAACTCCACATTTCAATGGGCCAATTTCCCCGTTCTTAACCTATTCAAGAAGTCCTTGGTTGTGTATAAAAACTAGTTGTTGGGACTCTCAATGGATCAATCCACTACTTTGCTTGGTATGCTACCTGGGTCATTCTCATTTCATTTGCCGCTTTGGGTCGTTTGAGAACCTCAAAGACGTGAAATATGAAAGTAGGTACTCGAAAATGAGGTTAGATCGGCAAATACTACTCATTGTACATTGCAGATTTGTGTTCTATAGATGAACAGTCAATTTTTCATTGATGTTGTATTTTATATATTTTTTTACCCATCCTTGGTCACACTCCTGAGAGGTAACACTCATGAGAATTTTCAGTAAAAATGGCGTCACACAGGAAGATGAAGTGGCAAAACTCGGGGATGGCTAATGTTTGAAACCTGTCACCAAGCAGTATGGTTCTTGATATCGGATTATTTTGTTTAAGCACTAAAAACACTCGTAATTAGTGTAACACTCGTGATTGAAAATAAAAATACCCCCCCTTGTTTTTAGGCTTCTTTCGCTGTAAAAACTGTTGCAACTCCAAGCACTCCACTGCAGTCTCACATCTTCAACTGGACAATATAACCTTCACAGCTGACTGTTTCCCGCCATTTTCCATCGGCTTTCTTGATCGCAAAAATGATAACACTCCTGAGGTCCCATTGAGATGAGATATGGGGGACTGACTGAAAACCTAGTTTTTCACGGGTTGGGAAAAATCTTAAAAATGTAAAACCTTACTCTAAATAAAGAGGAACCAACCTACTGCAGCTAGTAACTCTGGCCAGTTCTTGATTGTCATTGTTTCTAACTACCTAACTTCTACTTACATGCTAAGTAAGAGGGGACAGTAACACTCATGAGTTTCCAGGATTTCAAGGTTTTTCGTCGACACTGTGTATTGGTTAAAGGGGATATGGGCAGTCAAATTATTTCTTCGGTGATCTCCCAACTTATACTACCCTTTCTCCCCCAAAATCGCTAGTGTTGGTCAAGAATTGTGAGAATTCGTCGTCGGGGACATGAAAGCGGCAAATGAAATGAGAATGACCCACCTAGTTCAGTTGAATGTTCAGTTCAATGTTCAGTTGATTTTTCCCGCACATAGTTTACTGACTACTAAGTGTTGTAGTAATCGAGAGCCAAAGACATATCGATGTCACAATGTATCAGCGTGTTACTCTTTGAACAGTTTTACCATCACTCTTGATAATTTTTTTTTAACATTCAGATAATCCACCTATGGAATAATACGTAGTATGGTAAAGTAGACTGTTGAAGTTTGATTGTTTAGCAGTTAGAATATACCTAAGAACGCTGCTAATTATTACACAAAGTTTTCATTTGAAAAAATTCCTGAGATTTGGTGGTTTTTGCAAAATCCCCTGACATTTCCCGACGCACAGTGGGCAAAAACGCCATTTTATGAGCCCAAAATTCAAAATCGTCCGTAAAATGTTCAAATTTGGTACTCAAAGGTGTCCTCGGGTGTAGAAACAGAATCTGAATTCAATTTGTCAAAATTATGGTCCTGCGTGGAGCGCAACGCATTTCTAAAAGAGCTTATAGTTAAAAATGTCGTATTAATGTACCTAATATTTGGTACCTATTCAGAGAGGTTTTTTGGCCGAATAAGGAATGTTATATGAAGGGATATAACAAACTTCGTGTAAATAAAACTTTCCTTCAATTTAAAACAAAAATTAGAGTAAAACTTTATATAAATAATATCTACATAACGAAAAACAGTCTTTCAATTGGTAAATAATAAAGAAAAATATAAGTAGGTAATATAACACAAAATAAAATATGACAAAAATTGTATAACAAAATTTAAAAAAATTAATTTCACTTTTGAATGTAGTGCAGATAATATTGAATATTCAATTTCTTTCACAGTCAACTTCCATATTATCATCCTCGTTCTCTTCTGAATGTCTATCATCCCGCCCGCACTCCTTCGGCATACATACTAGCATGTTCAGCACTTCTGCAGGTATTTCCTTGGATACTTTCGGGAACTTTTGCCGGAGGCTGCGATTACAGGATCAGATGTTATTAGTAACATATGGAACATGTCTTCCATAGTTTTCGTTCGAGAAAACTTCCGTTCGTCACGGTAGCATTTAAGCCATTTTACTTGAAACTGGGTTCACAAATTTGAAATTTGTTTCAGAACATTACCTTTGTCTTCAACAGTGAATGTATCAACACTAGTTTTATTTTTAATGAAATCAAACACCGCCTGGGATTTGGCCGCAACTGTGTTTTTTTTTTCATGTCAAACGCTGAAGATCTGCTCTCGAGGACAGCCTCTTCGTAAAACTGAAATAGATATAACTAAACTTAGAGCAGTTTAGAGCACTTAATTTCGGATACAAATTTTACTATACGAGTGGATGTACGTCTATTTCAAACTCAATACAGGTCAATATCGTCTTTGGCAGCCCAAAGAAATCGAACATGACATTATTTACCATAATACACTCCATTTATTAATGCTATTAAGATTAGTAAAATCTCATAAATAATTATAATAGCGGGTTTTCCTTACCTATATTAGATGTATCTATCGCTGGAAAAAGGTATTTCTTCACCCAATCTTGACAAACGACTGAATACTAATGAAAAAGTGAGCGCGCCGAGCTTCATTATCTCGCGTGAATTCACACCTTGTACTCTTGTTTATTCGAATTAGTCAACACTTAATCTTTATAAGAGACGAATACGGCTTTTGCCCAGCGTTGTATAGGTAAGAAGATGGTCTTTCAAGAAGTCAATCATTGTTTTCAAGCATTTTATTTTTTCCTTTTTTTTTTTGGGCTCATAAAACTGCGTTTTTGCCCACTGTGTGACGACAATAATTCCCTGAAAATTCCAGGTTTTCCCTGAATTTACCAGTTCGGGGCCACCCTGATGAAGATCTTAGCTCTATGACCCTAACCTTAGGAACAAAGCTAATAATTAAAACTTAAAATTGAGTGATTTACCGCGTTAGGTAATTCCTTAGGATGGTTGGGGCCAGTGTTTGACACCTTATGAGGCATTTTGACCTTGGCAAGCAATTAAGTTATGTTTTTTCGTTTGTTCAAACTTGAAGCTTCCATGTATTGCTGCATCAGGATGTTCTCGAACTGCTTGGTATTGAAAAAATCACTAATTCAAACCACAAATCATCATAAATTTCTTATAAAGTAAAATTATTACAGAGATAACACACAGGTTCAAACTCCGAATAACAACCCACTATATTTTGTGGAACATGTGATAAGACTGAAAATATCATACGTTAGGTAATGTTTGTCAACAATAACAAAGTAGAGGTATCAAATCGTCTTCTAATAAAATTCGTTTTTTCGAAATCAATTTTTTGACCCAGTATTTGACAGCCACATTTTTTTGTTGTAGGTACCTGTGATTGACACCCTATGATTGACACAGCAGTTCTTCTGCTAAATGATTCCTTGTATCAACAAAACATTTTATTTCAACATTTTACAGATGAATTGAGCATTTGAACTTAGTTTTATTAATCTAAATATAAATTTAATATGAGTATTCATAAAGACAAAGTTGAAAATATCACCGGATGTTTCATCACAAAATAGGTACCAGGTTTTCTTGATACCGTAGGCAAAATACAATTCTAATGGTGAACTAGCAGCTTCTGAGCTCCTATGTATTTATATAAGCATAAAAAGTCCAGTCATGCAGCATGACCCCATGAGCGAATTTTTGAAGAAATCTTCGACATTCAATGAATTCGCTATTGCAATGTTTGCATTACTTTTTTTTTTTTTTTTTTTTTTTTTTTTTTTTTTTTTTTTTTAACAAGCACCTACTACCTTTGTTTTAAACAGCATGGTTCTAGGATTGGTTATACAGGGATAGTTCCATAAGAGTAGTTCAATCTGAATTTGGACAATGTTTCATGCAAATATACCGATTTCTACAACTAGCGAACGGCATTATTTCGAGTTTTGACTGATTTTTCAACTTTGAAATTTTTGAAAACATGATGCATATTCTTATACGACATTTTACGCTGATTCCGAATGTACCACATGTTAGTATGCTGAAAAAATTACACAACAATTCGCACAACAAATCGCAAAAAAACAGGCTATTTTGAAATTTTTGACTACATTTTTGAAAATTTCAACCCGAAGATGTAATCCGATCATGCTGGCCAACGAACTTGAACTTTCGTTTTGTGTCCTTAACATTTTAAAATTTGTTTGAAGTTTCTAGCACAATTCTACGGACATTTATCGTCTGGAATGACACATTCATATATACAAACATACATAAAAAATGCGTTAAACTTCAGAATATGATTCAGAATAGCCTGAAACGGATTTCTGCATAAAATTTTTTCAAAAATTAACATTCTACAAATTTTGAGGAGAGAGCAATAGCTTAATTTTCTTCAAAAATTCGCTAAAAATAAAGAACGAATGGCAAGAACGAATATAGATCCATATTGACAATACTGTCAATCACTGAGGGGAGGGTCAGTTTGGTAACTAGTAATTGACATTTGCGTTTTCACATGTTGTCTTCGATAATTTCCAAAAAATGATAGTATAAATGCAATCTATACAAAAATTTGATTGAGAAAAACCATGGAAACAATCGAATTTGAAAATGTGGAGAGCATGGTGAAGCACAATAAAACGCTTACCTCCTTAGCAAAATCACAGAAGAGCATCAAAGAAATTACAACACGAGTTTCTGTTGGGTAACCTTAACCCTGGAATGTCCCTGCTAAATTTCCAACACAACTCCCCGGTGGGGTGTGTCAAACCCCAACTTTGAAAAATGTTAGAAAATTCAAAAATAAGTTACTCTTGAATCAAATTTTATTTTTATTCTGTTATCGAAGTGTAAAGAAACATGAAGTAGGTACCTAAGCTCATGAAGAAAAAAGTAATAGTAAGGCGAACCTCACGCTCTGAAGAAAAACATAATAGCAGAAAGGTACCTCATCGTAACAAAATTTCAATATAAAGTTAGCACATTTTCATTTAAAAACAAAAATAAATATGTAAATAAATAAAACAAAACAATTTTCTGAGATTAGTTTGATACCACTTACAAAAGGTAACATAAAGTTGGCACCAAGCAATAGGATCAACATTCTCAACACTTTGAAGATCTATGATGCTCACAGAAGGAACATCAAACTAGTTTCTCCAAAACAGTCACTTTTGACGCTTCTTTATCGGAGGCAACTTCTTGTAACTCGACATTATCGTGTTTGAATTTTTTACGCCAAAATATACATCTTCTTCCTCCAACTGTTCCAAAATGGATCTAATGTCTTCAGGATCCCAAAACCTCAGTTTTCAGCCATTTCTAACGATGAGCCAATAACAAAACTGTGGGAACATCCACAAAAATAACAATTGCTATAGAGAAAATCACTAGCGGTTAACTCCCGGGTGGGGTTTGTCAAAACCAATGCACAAGAAAGTATTACACTACACAGAAGTCTTGAACGTACTAAACTGGAAAAAGATTGAAGCCTTTAGGGAAGAAGTGGGGGGTGATATAGAAGGGGGCGAGAAGAGCCAGACGTGCGGGATTCAACATGATAAACTGACTTTAAATCGCGATTGGGGTTTGACAAACCCCACGGGGCATTCCAGGGTTAAGTAACAAAATGTTTCAGACGGGTTTTGTGAAATCTGGAGAACCAGATTTCACAAAACCCGTCTGAAACCTTTTTCCGCCTTTATACTTTACTGAGAAGGTAAAACACTTTTAAATGCCTTATTATTAAATTTCTTGGTGAGATGTCAATCTCTGGGTCCCTGTCAATCACTGGGTCCTAGACTGACAACGAAAAAAACGAAAGTTCGAATTTTTGAGGGGCTCAAAGCTCAGATGATTGCATCAGATGCGAGGAACAACTCATGAAAATTTCACTCCGAACCGATAACCCTTTGAGGTCTCCCAAACCCGTTTTTTGATAATTGAATTATCGATTTTAGCTGTATTTCTTTTGATATTCAAGAAATCAGTCCAAATTAGTGATGGAAAAAAGGCATTTTTTGCCGTTTTTACCTAGTTTTGACTGGGAAAAAAATTGTTTGCGGGTCTTTTCTGCTTCGGACCTTGTTTCCTGGCTTGTTCCGAATGTAACAAGATTAATTTCGTCCTATATTGTATTATCCTTCAGAAAATATCTGCTCAAGAGCCGAGTTAGCTTTTTTAATGGTAACCGCTCTATACTTACCAGTAGCTACGAAATCAAAATTTAACGCCCTGAAGCCCTTTTAATCCCATTATTTTATGTTTTTGGGCTCGTTGAACATTACGTGCCAGTAGTGGAGGCGTAGGACTCGATTTTTTGAACATCAAGAAAAATCTACTCTATTCACCGAATTTTGACACCTAGCTCTTGATTATTAACCGAAATACGAGTTCTACGCCTCCACTACTAGCACGTAATGTTCAACGAGCCCAAAAACATAAAATAATGGGATAAAAAGGGCTTCAGGGCGTTAAATTCTGATTTCGTACCTACTGGTAAGTATAGAGCGGTTACTATTAAAAAAGCTAACTCGGCTCTTGAGCAGATATTTCCAAAAGGACAATATATTATAGGACGAAATTGGTCTTTTTACATTCGGAACAAGCCAGGAAACAAGGTCCGAAGCAGAAAAGACCCGCAAACAATTTTTTCCCCAGTCAAAACTAGATAAAAACGGCTAAAAATGCCTTTTTTCCATCACTAATTTGGACTGATTTCTTGAATATCAAAAGAAATACAGCTTCTGCGCTTGCAATAATGGCGGCACGTGTTCCGCGACACCGAAAACATAGGAATAGAATATAAAAAGTGTCCAGACGAATGGATCTTTCATGTCCTAACCGTCTTTTTGTCCTAAACGTCTAGTTTTCTAAAATCGATAATTTAATTATCAAAAAACGCGTTTGGGAGACTTCAAGGGGTTATCGGTTCGGAGTGAAATTTTCAGGAGTTGTTCCTCGCATCTGATGCAATCATCTGAGCTTTGAGCCCCTCAAAAATTCGAACTTTCGTTTTTTTAGCGAATTTTTGAAGAAAATTAAGCTATTGCTCTCGCCTCAAAATTTGTAGAATGTGAATTTTTGAAAACATTTTATGCAGAAATCCGTTTCAGGCTATTCTGAATCATATTCTGAAGTTTAACGCATTTTTTTATGTATGTATGTATGTATGTATATATCGCACCCGTCCTAGAATAAGGGTACAACTCAAAAATTGCGATTGTTGAGTTAGTTGTGGTTCTGAGAAGTAGAAACGGTCTAGTTTGTCTGTAGAAGGAGGAGATATGTGTAGGGCACTCTAATTCCGCTAGAGAGTGCGTGTGTCTTTCTTCTATGGACGGAGTAACCAATTCACGTCCTAGGAAGAAAGACACAACTCAGTTGAGTTCAAACAGTCTGTGTCTCGTTTTGAAATGTTTCCTTTTTGTGTGGACAATTTTAACTTGTGTCTTTCTTTTCTGAACATTTTGGATCCTGACTGGTGAGATTTCAGTGTTTGAGTTGGAACAACCCAAAAATTCTTAAAAAATCAACAAAACCGTTCCCCCCACTCCCTTCCTACTGGCAAAAAAAACTATTTATTCACCATGGGGCGTTAGAGTAATAATGTAGGAAACAAGTTTCGCAAAGATAAATTATGTTCATCGTGTTCCAAAGAACGGGTAGCCAATGGTGTGGAAGGAAAACTTTGAATGCGATTTGCCGAAAATGACAATTTTTGAGTTGTACCCTTATTCTAGGATGGGTGCGATATGTATATATGTATGTATGTATGTATGTGTCATTCCAGACGATAACTGTCCGTAGAATTGTGCTAGAAACTTCAAACAAATTTTAAAATGTTAAGGACACAAAACGAAAGTTCAAGTTCGTTGGCCAGCATGATCGGATTACATCTTCGGGTTGAAATTTTCAAAAATGTAGTCAAAAATTTCAAAATAGCCTGTTTTTTGCGATTTGTTGTGCGAAATAATTTTTTCAGCATACTAACATGTGGTATATTCGGAATCAGCGTAAAATTTCCTATAAGAATATGTATCAAGTTTTCAAAAATTTCAAAGTTGACAAATCAGTAAAAAATCGAAATAATGCCGTTCGCTAGTTGTAAAAATCGGTAATATTTGCATGAAACATTGTCCAAATTCAGATTGAACTACCCTTATGGAAGTATCCCTGTATAACCAATCCTAGAACCATGCTGTTTAAAACGTAGGTAGTAGGTGCTTAAAAAAAAAAAAAAAAAAAAAATGTAATCACAACTGATGAGTTTACTCTGTGAATAGATGCACAGAGACTACAGTTTGTCTGTCAATTTCTAGCTGTAGGATACTAGGATTCGAATGCATCTGTCTTTATATCACTCGTAATATAAAGCCTCATCATCGATTGGCTGTGGAAATACGTTTCTTCCATATGACGTCGGTATGTTATTTTATTTTATGTCAAGATTTGATGATGTTATGATAGGATACTCTTAAGATTTCAACTGCCTTCAATACTGACCACATTGGACATCGAAATCTATGAATATTTACCTACATTTGTCTTTAAATCCACAAGATTAGTTTAATAATAATAAAGTATGAGTACCTCCTAATTATTTTTAATAATTTTATTCCATGTTTGTCTATCAAAATCATAAACTAAAATTTCTCTACACGATCAATGGCGACTAAAATGTAGGATTTCTTAAAAAATTCGCTCATGGGGTCATGCTGCATGACTGGACTTTTTTCGTTGTCAGTCTACTGGTGGGTCCCTGACAATCACTGGTCCCTCCGCCCTACTGAAGAGCTGAAGGAGTCGATGGCTGTGGAGCGAACGGCCTTGGGACCTGGCAGGAGGACCAGGATGATGGCGGGTGGGACGAATCACCGGGCGGGATCCGTTGGGGACGTCGAGGATCCTCAGATGCCCCCTAGAAGGAACCTAAGAACTGTGGGGGTGGAAACCGCGAGACTCGCAGCCTCTCATCGGAAGATCAAGAACGTTCCGGAACAAGAGTTGGCCGCATATGCCTTCAATTAATTATTTGATCGAATTCAGACTGATGAACCTTTGAGGGGGTGGTCGGACAGGGCAGAGAGGGCGACTCCGAGGGGTGGATGGCGTTCCGGCCTCCAGCCACCTCCTGGTGGGCGGTGGGGGCGGCGGGGGCGGCACGCTATATATAAGCGCTCCTCACTATCAACCCGCTCTCAGTGCGTCATCTCAGCTCTGAACAACAGGTGGGTCTTCTTTCATCCTAACCGTTTCCGAAATGTTTTATTACTACTTATAATTAAACTAAAATGATTAAATAATATGATTCAATTTTTAAAACAAAGTAAGCTATGGAAAACTACATTTTTGATATTGAAAAAGGTGAATATACCTTTTTATTCATATATTTTAATTAATTTCATGGATCTACACCTCAAAATGTTCAAAATTGGGTTGGGTGAATAGATTATTATTTACGAATTGTAATCAAGATGAAAAAATGGTTTTTGTTATTTTACAATAAGTACCTACTTAGGTGTTATTTGTTTTTCAGATTTCAATCATTCTTCATAATTTAATCTACGAGTCTGTTCATAATTATCCAGCAGAAACGTAATAATTGATGACAAGATGAATTTGACAACCGAACAATTTATCGCCTTTACAATAATTTGGAACAAATATAGTACCTAGCAAATTAAAGGATCAACACGTAGGTACATATAGGTATATGCCGAATCAAGGACAGTATAAAAATTAATCGCGGTCATGTTCTTGCAATTTTATTAGGTGAGTGTTGATGATTTTGTTTCTTAATGTGGCTAAACCTTTGGGATTTTGAATAGTTTGGAACCCAGGGCTTCTTCAACTCGGCAACTGCAATCTCAAAGGTATTCATGACTTATGCCGATAATCACTAAGAATCAAGATTCCCTCATTTTAACGAATTGCTGCAGTTAGGGCCCAACAAATATGACGTTTTCAAAGAATAGGAACCATTAAAAACACCTCGTCATAAACTGATGAAGATCCACTACCTAATTCTATCCCCAGTTGTGAGAGGTGCTCAGAAGAATGGTCAACGGTCTTGGCCTGTCACCACTCAGTATTATAGTATAAGCTATGACACCATCGAAACAGTATAAGATTTATCTGGTTACTGTCGCCATAACGTTGCTTGTTTTGATTTAGATAATTATTATTCCAAATATTCCATTTTCCAAGTATAGCCGAAAACCTCGTTCCTATTAGCGAATTATCGAATTTCGAAGATAAAGTTATCAAGTTATTATCGTCATCAACGATGGACTATCTCGAAATATTTCTATTTCCTATGTATGAATGTAACCCCTAGAATTTTAGTTTATGTTTCTCACCTGCGAATAATTTTCTTGTGTATTACGATTGAAATGCCACACTAGAAAAAAGTGCCTGTTATTAGATATAAATTTACTTATTAGATATAATGAACTTTCGCACCTAAAACTCCTGGAGGTTATACTATTTTATATGATCAAGAGTATTGTCATACTACAGTACTATGATCGAATTGTTCGTTATACGGGGTGATTCACCAGTTTTTGACGCCCTTGCTAAAATCAATAATTATGAGGGGGTTTCAATTTCACCCCATTATGGTTTTAATGGCACAGTGATGATAACTTCGTCTTACAAATTACAAACCCATTTTCCTTCCATATCTTCCTTCATTCATACGCTGTAAGCTTTCAAAAACATACGGAATTACCATGTTTTTGGGTGCAAACTCAACAAAATCAAGTCATATTCAGGAACATATAGCGCCACGCTAGTGATTTAGCGCCGAAGAATGGTGAAATTTCAAGCGACACACTGGTTCCTCTTTTGTCGCCGCTCAAGGTAGAATGATGCTTTAAATATGACAGATATCCTTAAAATTTTACGAAGAATCTAAACTCGAAACGAAAATTTCGTGTTTTTAAATGGGCTTTATGCACGTTTGCGCGAGAGCGCATTGCGCCATTTTGGGTTATTATTTTCAAAAATGAAGTTTTGGAATCGACCAAGAAATTAATGCAAACCCTTCCCCTCAAAATTTATTTGTTCGTGTTTCAAGATTCGTAAAATCCAAAAAATAGGGAACACTCCGACTGTCCGGCGGCGCCCGTGCCGTACACCGTACACTGGGGCGATAGCGAAAAAAAAATATATATATATATACATATATATATATATATATATATATATATATATATATATATATATATGTATATATCATCATATCATCATATCATCATATTTTTTCATCTCCGAAAAAATCCAAAAATATTTTTTTTTTTTCTCCATTTTCAAGTACTTAAACATCTATTATTTAATTTCTTTTCAATTTAAAAAAAAAAAAAAAAAAAAAAAACCAAATAGGTAGGCGTTAAACCTACTTGAGCTGTTTTTTTTTTTTTTTTTTCGTTTTTTATTATTATTATTATTATTTTATTTTACATTTTATTATTGATTTATTTTATATTATTTAAAACTTTGAAATTTGGAGATATTTTCTATGTTCAAAACACATATAAAGGTCTTCAAACATATATTTGATTTGGGAAAACATCATTGAAATGATTTCTTTATGCTTTCATATAAGGTAATGCAAATAAATTACTGTTTTACACACATCTCAGAAAAAGAGAAGCGGACTTATTTAGGTTCTTGTGTTTGTATTGGAGAACTGGCAGTGAATGTTTCAGCCTATACCTGCCTATTTGGTCGTTATCAGCATTTAAGTAGGAAAAGCGAAGGGGATTTTTATACGGTTGAATGTAAAGGGACAATCGCTAGAAATTGCAAACATTTTTCAAAAAATTGCAATCCTACGCATATTGAAGTAGGTATTTGGAACATAATAAATTTAGATATTAGGTAATACATTTTAATCACATTCGTTCACCAAATTTTGCACATTTTTGTGCATAATTTGCATACTTTTACATGATCCACTTATTTGTCGGATACTCAACCCGGTGACCAGCCTGGTATAGCGCCCGCTAAGGGTTTTTTTTCCACATAGAGGGGATTTGGCGAGGGAGGGGTCAGAAACTTGGTTGGTCTTGGGGTCTCGGAAACATCAAGGGTTCAATTTCAAAACATGCAAAAAATTGCGAATGACGACAATTGTAGGTCAAAGCGATTTCAAGATTTCAGTTGCCTAGAGCCAGTGGTGAGGTTTTTTGTGAACCCATTCATCATCCACCACGAAGCTACTGAAACCACAACAGCAATTGCAAGAATTATTGCCATCGTAGTGGGAAACCTTGAGCTGGAAATGGTCTAACTGAAGAATGATTTATCCTACAAGCACATGACACAGTTGAAGACTTCTGGTAACTTGGGGAAAAGAACAGGTTTCCATTGTTGAGAAGAGTAGCACATAAAATCAAATATCGTTATGCCTCTACCAAACTCTGCGAATGTTTATTTTCAAACGTGAACATTAGAAATTCGAAGAACCGGAGCAGGCTCGCTAATCCCCATCTTGACAAACTGTTGCATGCGGGATCCACAGCCTATGGACCTATCGTACATAAGTTGGTGGTCGAAATTCAGGGTCAAAAATCGCATCAAGTGCATCACCGAAAACAAAAGAGGCACGAAGCAGGGTAAACCTGTACACTTACATTCGAACGCTCATTAAAATTGACGTCATCACCCTGGAGCTGTTTTTTCGCATAAAAACGCACGAAAATAACTGAAATTTTGTTGATAATTAACGTATTAATGCTCCATACCGGCCTATCCTGAAACTTTTTTCTTGGAAACACAAAGACGCAGTAAAATAACAATACACATGATACCTGCTTTTTAGTTAGTAAAACAGGAACAAAAAAAACATGGTCGGGAGCTAAAAAATGTATTGGCGCGCACTGGTGGTGTGGCCGGCAGCAAACAGGCGTATGAAAATCTCAATACGATGGTGATGGCTCTTTTGGCAAATTTGTGTGCGTAATCATAAAAACCTCTATGACACAAATTAATTTCTATCTCAATCCATCTTTTTACCTTGTTTATAGCATTTCCAAGTCAAATTCAACCTTTTCCAAGTCAAATCCAACCTTTTCCAACTCAAATCCAACCTTTTCCAAGTCAAATTCAACCTTTTCACCATTATTAGGGAAATGACGAAAAATACGCACAAGCCCTAAATGTAGTACCAAATCCTTGTCTGTGATTGGGGACTGGGCTGAAAACAATACTCCAAACGCAGCATGTAGGTACCTGTACATAACACAAAATCGTGTTTTATTAAAAAAGAAATCAACAATATGTAAAGAAGAAAGAAGAATTTTTCTTTCAAAGAAATGTTGATTTTTTTTAAATTATTATTTTTTTTATTTTATTTCTTTTTTAATAAAACATGATTTTGTTTTATGTACAGGTACCTACATGCTGCGTTTGGAGTATTGTTTTCAGCCCAGTCGCCAATCACAGACAAGCTTTTGGTACTACATTTAGGGCTTGTGCGTATTTTTCGTCATTTCCCTAATAATGGAGAAAAGGATTAATTTGACTTGAAAAAGGTTGAATTTCTTTTGGAAAAGGTTGAATTTCTTTTGGAAAAGGTTGGATTTAACTTGGAAAAGGTTGAATTTGACTTGGAAAAGGTTGACTTTGTTTTGGAAAAGGTTCAATTTGACTTGGAAAAGGTTGAATTTGACTTGGAAAAGGTTGAATTTGACTTGGAAATGCTATATGAGGACACGTTTTTTCTTACGGGCTGGCGTTAACTATTGAACTAGTCTCTTAATCGCCAAGCGATCGTCTGAATTTCACCCGGGACGGAAACGTTGTGTGGTGCCCGCTTCTCTCTCTCCGAAACTGTCTTGTGTGCCTCAGCACCAAAAACCACTAACTACTACCACTGGTCTAAACGTATTATTAATCGTAGAACACACGTTTTACGATAAAATTTGCAATTTTCGACATTTTTTAATTATATTTTTTGAAGTTTCGGGCCTTTTATCACGTGAAATTTTTCTCAAATGGACATGCTGCATGACTGGGGATTTTCTAGGATATTTGTTCTTCTTTTTCTGACGTAGTTTTCTATCCTGAGTTGAATAAAATCATTCTCAAATCGACATGACGATCCGTTTTCAAGTATGGACTTGTAATATAATATAATAGTAATTTTGCTCCACTGTGCACAAGGCCACGCCTTTTCAATGTTTTCTAACGAACCACGGGACATAAACAGGAAATTGTATGTTTGATTGATATGCTTGATAGAATAAGACCTTCCAAATCTCCGTACGGCCATACGTTCACTCCCTATATTGGCTAAACTTTGGGCAGGAAAAAGAACGTCACAAAGTGGGAATGAAATCCCATGTAAACATGGTAAAAATTCCCTTATTAACTAGGAAGATTGACTGAGAAGAAATCAAGTATATTATAACTATAGTTACATTATACTGTTGTTACTTGGTAGATGTTTCATTTTATTTCATTAATTTTCATTTGGTTGATGCCTACCTCGTAGTTGATATTCTACCCACTTGGGTTCTGATATGATTCTTACCATTCTGCTTAGAAATTAGCTCTTGCTATATGCAGACGGGCAAAAAAAAAAAAAAAAAAAAAAAAAAAAAAAAAAAGAAAATCGGCTTTTTGGACCTCGCAAGGGGCTCTACCCCTGGACCCTTCGGTTGTTTTCTGCTTTGAGCCTTTGGCTAAAATGCTAAAATATGGAACATGCTTTCTTCCCGCTAATACATAAATGATTTACTAATCGAAGTTAAAATGAAGTACCTAGGTAGGTAATTTTCTGTTACGGTGCCCATCTACAATTACTATAACCTAGATTAACTTCTCAACCAAGTGACGACAAAACAAGCGGCATCGTTAACTGTATCCATATATAACATAGATAAATATAAAAATACGACATGAATAGAAGAAAGACAAGATAAGTCGAGAGTTTCGTCCGGTGAAAAGTTTCATTTCCCCAGCAACGGCTATAGGTTGCTCGTGAAAATCTCAAGGAAATTTCGTAACACTTCCGCTCAAAGTTTACGGGCAGTTAGCTCAAAGCTAAAGCATGCTCCGTGCTAAGAAAAAAAAGAGAAAAAGAAGGTGTTTTATTAAATTTCATAATTTGTTAAAATTTGTTAGCCGTCTTTTATGTATTATGTTTAGATAATGTACCGAGAATTTCGATTAATATGTTATCTACGGACCAATGATCTGCATGGGAAAGCTAATTTTTAATACAGAAATAATAAAACTTTGCGTAACGATTCGCAATTAGTTCATTTTCGTAGAAAATGAAGCTATTGCAATGGCTCGGACAATTTCAAAATAAATTTTTTTGAAAAATCTCTTCATTTAAATCCGTTTTGAAGGCATTCTGATACAATTCCTGAAGTTTGTGCGTTTTCATAAGTATATATATATATATATATATATATATATATATATATATATATATATACCTATATATATATATACATATATATATATATATCGTGCCCCAGCTCGGCCCGAGAGACCGTCACCTACATTCAACTGCTCGAAAACCCGAAATTCCAGTCAGCAAAGTCGGTGAACAGGAATACCGGAATTCACACGTGTTTTCCAGCCGTCAATCACAACCTACATTAAACCTGTCATAGCGTGGTCAGTTGAATGCTATCGAGCAAATATTGCATCATCCGTATCAAGATATCTACTTCTAAATTTGAAATATGAGCTCGTCACTTGATTACATAAATGTGACATAAATGTGTCTTATGGAATCGTGAATGTTCATACCTGTAGTGTTGTACAATTTATTGTTATTAAATTGTTGTTCGGTAGTTGCTAAGAGTATGACAGTAAAATTCATCTTTTATCGAACTGAGCTTGTAAACTTTATTGTAATTCGTAAATATTATACCGGCGACGAGGATGCCTATATATATATATATATATATAAAATTCGGTGTAGGGTTCTTGAGAGTCGGTCTCGGGGAAAAAAATACTCAGATTTTCATGCCAACGTTTCGTTCTATTTGTAGAACCTCTTCAGGGCTAAAAGAATAATAGGTACCATTGGTGAAACAACTGCAAACATATGTGCTATAAATCTTAGCTATCTACATACAAATATTTATATACTATTGAGGCAAAATATGGACAAAAATAACATGGATCTATGATCATAACAAAACTATTCCGGCATTAGCAGAAGGAAAATGTTGATTATTATAGTGACATACCTTGAAAACGTGGATTACATACAATTATTGTACATAGAGATGTGTCTCATAAGATTGACATTGACACACAGCAATAGATGACGGGCATGGATACTATAAGTGGGCAAGGATTGAATAACATGGAACTATTTTTGATCCATGAGGATCAGAAGTTAAAAAGAACAAACATTAATTCCCTAGTGACTTAATTTGGTACTAAATTTCTACTTACAAACATTTTGATTTTAATGAGGAATGACATACTCGTACATGAGCTGTGACTAGATACTTACTTGATACTAATGTAGGGTAAACGTTATTATTTTTATTTTTTATAGTGTAAACTGATATACATGAGCTATGACTGGGTACTTATATAAGTTAGGAATCTGTATAATGTTAGAATAAATTTTGCTCAGGCTATCAATATCGGTCTTCTTGTTACAACAATTAGGTGTCCTGGAAATGTGAATGTGTTCTTTGATTTTGCGTTTGGAATCATTATTTTCAGAATCCAGAATTTTGGTATTTTCAAAATCAAAATTATGTCCTTCGGTAATAGAGTGCTCAGTCAAACCACAGGTAATTTTGTATGTAATCCACGTTTTCAAGGTATGTCACTATAATAATCAACATTTTCCTTCTGCTAATGCAGCAATAGTTTTGTTATGATCATAGATCCATGTTATTTTTGTCCATATTTTGCCTCAATAGTATATAAATATTTTTATGTAGATAGCTAAGATTTATACTTAGCACATATGTTTGCAGTTGTTTCAACCAATGGTACCTATTATTATTTTAGCCCTGAAGAGGTTCTACAAATAGAACGAAACGTTGGCATGAAAATCTGAGTATTTTTTTCCCCGAGACCGTCTCTCAAGAACCCTACACCGAATTTAATATTTATATAGCGGTCAAGAACAAAGTCACATTATATATATATATATGTATATGTATATATATATATATATATATATATATATATATATATATATATATACCTCAAAAGAATTAAGGGATCGCTTTTCCTTGTAGACGCCAAAGACCCCAGAACAATTGGACAAAGTTCACATTATATCACATACGAACTAAATCACTCGCGACGAAGTTGTGGAAACCCATTATAAAACGGAAGTTAGTGAAAAACGTTGTCTATTTCCACGAAAAATAAAGAGTTACAATGTTAAATCGATTTCGACGGTTAGGCCATCATCAGTAACAAACAATAACTTAGTTTGAGTTATTGTTTGTTACTGATGATGGCCTAACCGTCGAAATCGATTTAACATTGTAACTCTTTATTTTTCGTGGAAATAGACAACGTTTTTCACTAACTTCCGTTTTATATCACATGATTAGGTATCTAATTACCTAATGGAGATGGGATTTACCCTGTTTTTTAAATCTCAAACACTGAGAAAGGCCAGTGATATCAAGCTCCGACTTGAGAATAGCAGCAACCAAATCAAAAAATCGCGCAATCGCGCTTTCTAATGTTTATCAGACTAATCTAATCCGAGAACGGAATATGATATCGCAAATTTGGCTTCACCATTGTGTTCAGCACTAAAAAATCTGACATGAGCCGTCACTTGGCAAAATATGGAACAATTATTTTCTAAGTATCCAACGTGACCGGCCAAGATGTAAGCTGTGCGAAAAAGTAATTGACGAACCGAATTTTACAACCCCAAACACTACTCATTCCTATAGATGCCAAGGCGAAGCAGACTGTCAATCCCGATTGATCTGCAAGAAATGCACAGAGGAACAATCAAGGGGCTTCTTCTATGTAGGAAAAGCCACGGAACTGAACTTGCGGATGGACAATCATAAAGCGACATTGAACCCGTTCCAACCACGGCCAATAAATCACACAAGATCACTTGGACCCTCGGTCACTTTTAATGAACTTCGGTGTTTAAGTTTTAAAGAAGATGACGAAGCCAACTAACGATAGACTGTATCAACAGTCGGAAAGGGCGCATGTGTTGGTATTGGGATCAAATCGTCCTCCTGGGCTCAACATCAATGATTGAGTAACTCCATCATGGTGGCACGATAATCAAGACAAGATGCATACATACATTCTCAGGACTGAATTCTCTTTTCTTCTAATTTTGATAAAGAGTCATTCGAAATATCATGCCATTCTTTCATCTTTATATTTGTGAAATTTCTTAAATTTAATTTTTTTTTAATTTAATCTTTAAATTAATTATATATATATATATATATATACATATAAATCATTCCAGACTATAACTCTCCTTAGGATTGGGATAAAATTGTTGTTATTGCGCCAAAAAATCAAGCTTTCCTAATGAAAGGATGAGTTTGTTGGCCAGCATTTTTGAGCACTATAAATAGCTCAAAACCGAAGTTAGTGAAAAAACGTTGTCTATTTCCACGAAAAATGAAGAGTTACAATGTTAAATCGATTTCTACGGTTAGGTCAGTTATTGATTGTTACTGATGATGGAATCTAAAAATCCAAAAACTCCTTAGAATCGCCAGATTTTATTTAGTATGAGCTTTTTGCCATTAAATTAGTTTTTAACAATTTCTTTCTACTGAAATTGCTCAAATTTCAATACAATTTTACATATTTTAATAAGATAGGTTGTTTATGAAAATTCGCTCATACGATCATGCTGCATGACAGGAATTTTTTATAGTTTTTTTAGCAAATATTATTGAACTTTAAGTGCGTTTTTCAGCATAATTTTGAGCAAAATTTTTAATGTCCTAGTTAATGGTTGACAATTTAGTTTTGACTAAAATTCTTCTAAAAATATAAATTTAACAATTTTTGGCCGTTTTTAGCCATTTTTAGAAATTTTTCAAATTCATTTTTCCAAATTTGGCCAACTTAATGTGCTCAAAAATTGTTCGCCAACAAACTCATCCTTTCGTTTCGAATGCTTGATTTTTTGGGTGCAGGAACGGTATTTTTATCTCACTCCTAAGGAGCGTTATCGTATTATATATATATATATATATATATATACCTATATATATATATATCCACGATCTAGTCTTGTGGTTGGTGGATGTAGTTTTTTTTTGTTCCATAATTACAACAACGTTTCGGCTCTGGATCTGAGCCCTAGTCATGTTATATATTTGCCTGGTAGGTCGTTGTTCATGATAACTATGCATTGTAAAATGCAAACAGAAAATCGAAAACAATGGTTCCTATCAACTAGGAAATATAACAACATTACAACTATTGTGTATATATTGCAACATGTTCAATTGCAACAGTGCAACCTGAATTATATATATATCTATATAAACACATATATATATATATACATATGAAAAAGCGCAAACTTCAGGAATCGTTTCAGAATGCTTCAAAACGGATTTCAATAAAGAAATGTTTCAAAAAACTTGATTTTAAATTTTCCGAGCCATTGCAATAGCTTCCTTTTCTACGAAAATTCGATAAAAGCATGTTTTCCAACATAGAAACATACTTTTCTCCCCCAGTTAACGAAGTAAAATAAAAATTGTTTATACCGTTGGAAAGCTGTGATACCGGCGCAGGTTTCAGGCTTACCTGCAAAAATTCACGTGACTAGTTTCTGGGACCAATGAGCGTTGGAAAAACCAAAGACTTACCTACTTCACCTCTTAGGCTGATTTATCACCTGTTCAATCTGTGCAAAAAATTTTGATTTGGCATCAACAAGATAGGAAATTTATTGCATTTTCCAACGGTCTCCTCAGATTTGATTTTCCACGTAAAATTGAGGGGTTTATGGGTGTTTTTGTTTCATAAGATCGAAACACATGAAAATAATCTTAAATATTAAATTACTCGAAAACTAAGCGTTTAAAACAAATCTCTAGAAGGAACTTTCGTTCAGAAATTAGTTGTAGAATTGAACCCTGGCCGGTGGTGCGAACTTAATGTGTACACCCTATATATATGAAGTAAATTTCAAACTCCAGGATTCGTTTCAGAATGTCTCAATAAGGATTTCAATGAAGAAATTTTTCGAAAATTTTGATTTTAAATTTTGTTGAACCTTTGCAATAGCTTCATTTACAACGAAAATTTGCTAATTATAAGATATCTACTATTGTATTCATTATATATTTAAAAACTAGGTATCGCTGAAAAAAAAGAAAAAAAAAACGATAGGGTCATGGATGAATATAAAAGGATTGCTGCAAGCACTTCACACGTGGATTTTTTGTTTGCATCGGCCTTTATTTCCTTTCCGCCAATTATATAATATACATATACATGAAAAATGTTACAAATATGTTATTACATTTCCTATCTATTAAATCTGTATAAATTCAGTCTTTCGTTACTATAAATTTAATAATTTTAGGGTCTAAAATTGATTTTTTCACAAAAATTAGATATTTCTTCATGTATTTTAGTAATAGCAGCACATAGAATGAGGTCTTTAGGTTAAATTGTCGATGTAATTCTGGAAGAATGTTCTGAAATAATGTGTGCCACGCACTGCTTAACATTCCACACTCCATGACAATATGTTCCAAAGTTTTCTCAGTTGTATTACAGAATCTGCACTTCTCGTCTTCTTCATTCATAATTACGCCGATTTTCTTCAAATAGATCCGAGCTAAGCAATGGTTTGAGCTGATTCTACTGATATTCCTATAATATGCATGCGTGATCAGCGGTTTTCTCTTGTGTCATGGTGTTGCGGAGATGTTTGGGAACTTTTTAGCGTAATTCTGGCTAAATGGGTACTCGCTATACTTCTTGCCATTCCCGATCGGCCGTACGACGTAAGTGGACGTACAAACCTTTATATGGATAGTGAGGTCCCTCTTCGATTTGTTCCAAATTCAAAGCCTGTCTAGCTGCTTCGTCAGCCTTTTCATTTCCATTTATATTACTGAGACCCCTTACCCATGGAAGTATGGCATTACACGTGGACTTGGACATATACCAAATCAAGCTACTTGGAAGGTTTTAAGTTGAAAACTAAATGTTAGTCAATAATTGAACGATCAGATGAGAATTATTGTAAAGTTATGATGAAGCAGTCAAAGGCGACATTTGTTTGACATTTATATAAGTGGTGATGCTTAAGTGATCTTACTAAACGGTCAAAGTCATATTACTTTGTTTTATTTAAGATTGTTTTTATTATTAGGCCTGGCGTAATGAAACCTCGGAATGTATGTTAAAAGTTTGATATTCAGTTACCCTGACAACTCTCGAAAGCAAAGGAACTTCGAGAACAGTTTGATGAGATCTCATGATCAATCCACAAATCTCTAATTTATCAGTCAACAAGAGTATCCGGTTTGGGTCCCGTAAATTGCAGGTCATTCTTGCTGAGCTTTTGATTGATTTATAAAATTTACTGAGAGTACATAAAAATGATTATCAAATAACATTATTATAACACTTAAGACTCTGCACAGAAAATCACAGGAAATGAACACGGATGCATAACGAACAAATCATGTCAAACTAAACAACAAACAACTCTAAGCTTCAGTAATTTCATTCAGTTAATTTTTTAGCCTAGAGATAACGCCATGGGTTAAGTTGTCTAATCATGGAACACCGTCATTACGGCGAAAGTTGAATCACGTTGCGGGCAAAATTACACTTTTAACTAACTATTGTTGAATATAGTAGTGTGAACTCATTAGGTTTTATTAAAATCTTAAGCATCAACAAATGTTCACACGAAATGCTAACTACCTACGATTCGTTCAATGATTCATTCAAGCGATGCCAAAACACAGCACTATATTCTTATCCGACTTCCGTATTGTTTTCTTGTTCAACCCAGATTATGGTCCGGATAACATAAATCTTGAATGTTTCAAATTCACTCTCGACACGGGTAAACGAAGGGGGTGATTCCGATAAATCAAAATATTTCCGTTTCGATCCCCAGTTTTTTGTTCCTACTTTTAGCAAATTTTCGTAGAAAATGAAGCTATTGCGAAGGCTCCAAAATTTTTAAATGGAAATTTTCGGAAATTTTCTTCATTGAAATCCGTTTTGAGGCATCTTGAAACTAATCCTAGAGTTTTCATATATATAACGCATTTTCATATATATATATATATATATATTTTTTTTTTTTTTTTTGAAAAAGCGAAAACTTCAGGAATTGTTTTGGAATGCCTCAAAACGGATTTAAATGAAGAAATATTTCAAAAATTTTGATTTTAAAATTTACCGAGACATTGCAACAGCTTCATTTTCTTCGAATATTCGCTAATAAACAAAAAACCTATTGATAGGGCCACAGACCAACTTTCAGAGAACCGACTGAAATCGATTATTAGTTAAGCTAACTGCCTTTTACTACATGATTGGATGCTTACTGCCATAAATTCACAACTGTCCGAAGTTTTTTGGTTGTGTCCAAAGTTATGAGTTGTAAGGTACGGTCAACTTGTTGCATGAAAACGTCAAGCAAAATAATGATTGAGTTGGGAGGGGGGGCTAGAAGGTAATACGTAATTAGGTCATCACATGCTTCTTAAAACGTTTCATTTCTCATAATACAACAATCAACTAGTTTGTTTAACGATTAGCCAAGTTTCTTCTTTCCGAATAAGTTCTTGTTGCTGGAAGTCAACTGTGCCATTGGCAGAACTAATTAACGTTTTGTTGTACGTATAATGGAATAATCCCGGTTAGGAAGTTATCAACCTGAGGGGGAATGGTTCAATCAGGAATATATATTGCACAGATAAGCCACAGTTGGAAGCTAGGTACCTTTACAATACTAAAAAGGTTGTAGACAAACACTGCTTGATACATATTTGAAGGTGGATGTAGAAAATGCCACGTAACCAGAAATTAAAAGTCTCGAGTGATTCGAAACATGACTACAATAAATTGGTTCTGTTCAATTAAGAACCGAGTAATTAGCGATAAATTGTAAAGGATTAATTGTTCCGTTTCGATTCGGATCTTGTTCGCTCATTAGGACAAATATCCAGGCGAGATGATTGGTTTGCATCGAGTCAGCTTTTTTCCTAATTAATTGGTAAACGATTGGTCCACTTTCTTGAGGGTTAAGCGAAAAGAATGAAATACATTCATCCCTATGTAGATGAAAAAGTTAAGAAGACTTTATTCTGAGAAGGGCCGAGTCATCCTGCAGAAACCCCAACATTTTATACCTTGAAAATGGTTTTCCCGACCTTCAAAATTACATTACATCGCTCGAACTATTTTCTAGGTTGTTTGCAATTCAAAACATCCACTTACTATATATATTATTCAGTTTTCATGGTAAGGTTTTTTCTCGATAACCAATAGTTTTTTTTCTCAAGTCACTATGGTTGAGAATGCATTTTGATAACTTCCAAAGATAAGCCTCAAGTCTTCTTTTTTCCGATCCCAATGGCATATTCAGTATAATCATTTGAGTTGGTCAAACTGTGGTTCCGACATCACACATCTCCCTTACAATATTTAATCAACTTGGACTGAATTTTCAGTTGTCCATTTAAATTTCGTCACATTCGGTACAATGGTAGTCCTTTAAAATTCTAATACGTTAAAGTCATAACATACGTGAATCTCACAGCTGTCATCGGATTCGCCACTTACAAGGAGCTGCACTCTAAAACGGTCCCCTATGAATGACATCACCAATGAATTAATAATTATAGCTACGATTACTGCACATGCAAGTACGCGGAACCCTGCTAATGATTTCTTGGAAGGGAACTGCATAATCCTCAATTTTCATTTATGAAAATTGATAGCTTTTTCCTGTGGAACAATGGTCATTTTTTGTTACTGATGATGGTCTTACCTTCAAAATCTATTTAACATTGTAACTCTTTATTTTTTGTGGAAATAGACAACGTTTCTCACTAACTTCCATTTTTAAATGGGTTTCCACAACTTCGTCGCGAGTGATTTAGTTCGTGTGATTACAAAGGTTTATTATTGTACAATATTAAACCAAAATCCATTGTTTCACGGAAAAAAGTGCCTTCTCATCCACAGTTTCTTCTATTACTTCATTAGGTGGTGGTTCCATCTGCCAGGCTGATATAATCTCGCCATTTTCTCAAAATATCGTTAATAAACAACAACAAATTTTTGTGTCAATTTGTTTTCTTTTTAGGTTTAAAATTTATCATGTAACATCCCAATCACATCAATTCTGCTAAAGTTCAGTGATAAAACAAAGAAGGATTACTATTAGAACATTCTATATACTATTGACCAAAATATTTGTATGGTTTTCGATACTGAGGTTGATGAATTATTGTGGGTAGGTAATAGGTAATCTCTTTATAATATTGGTCTGTCTGAAATCACCGACTGGATTGGTCGCATATTGTTCCATTTTATGGTTCTTGAACGTGAATTAATCAATGTTCGACTGTATTTGGCAGTGGACAGAAGACGGTGGATACCCGCATGTCTGCTGTAAATTTTTAAATGACAGCAGATAAAATTCTAAGAATACAAACATCAACCAAACTATTCTAAGTAATTCACTCTCTATGATTTTTCAAAGCTTTGGTGAGAGCCCCCCCCTCCTCCTCACGCCACCGCCTATTGTAAAGTCATATTTTGCCAAAATATTTCATATTAGAAAAAAAAGAAAAAAAGAAAGAAAAAAAAACACTCAAGTATCGTGTGAAAAAGTGGATGGTGGCGAAATTTTCAGATTGAAACCTAATTTCATCCAAATGTAGTAAACGCGAATTTTGCAAACCAAAGGGAAAGTGGACGTTAAAATTTAACGCGACTTCATAGATAGGAATCAAAACAGTCTTATTTATTTCATTATAACAGACAACTGATCCTCCTTCGTCAACAATGAATAATTGCAAAATCTCGACTTAGAGGACGCATAATTTGATACAACCATTGCCAAGTGGTGGGATGAATCATTATGTCTTCTGCGTGTTATGGATCTACTTACTAATTGTACTGAAGCACCTTCCGCCCCATTTTACCTCTAAGATGATTAACCGTTTCCTGCTATAGGTATCACAATTTACCACCCAGGTCTGCACGCTCGCATCATCAAACCACATAAAGCTTCACACGCCACGTAGACTACTAACCGTGCAGTTAGATGTATTCGAATACAATGAAACCATGTTTCAAACCATTCTCATTGAATTTAGCAGAATACTCTTCTACATTAATTAAAGTAGGCACCAATTTAATTTGTCTCTCTCATCCAAATAATGAGAGAATTCATGGCCAAAAGTGTCTGTAAATAATTGTCTAACATAAAATATGAATTAAACGGTTTTAAGCAATTGCTTTGCTCTTTGTATGCGATTTTTCAAAGAAAAAAGAACTACTGCAATTCCTTCACAATTTTATAAAATTTAATTTTCTAAAGACAGTACTAAAATTCGATAAATTACGGAAAATATGCTCAAATGTGAATAAGGCTCAATGTGCTATAAATAACGCGACCACATTAACATTCGCTCCAAGAGTAGATGAATTCGTAATTGTGTTTTTTTTTTTTTTTTTTTTTCAATTTGATTTCTGTTTATTGGATATTCAGAATCGAGAGAACAAATACAATATTTTTGTGTGAAAAAGAAATTAATTGATTTGGAAACTGCTCGAATTCTCCAAGGATAGTCACAAGATCGCAGTTCAGGATGTGGAATTATTGTCTTCTCACTGATCGAGGCATAAATGGCTCCTCTCAAGCGGGCCACTCGTATCAAAGAACGACCGGAGCTCACACCGGATTCACAAATTCATAAAAGTTCGAAGTTTGTGACAGTTCCCGTCTCAACCGGCAGAATGCATCACGCATGCCGAATGCACACTTCATGAAATCCGCTATATTTTGGCGAGCCGTTCCAGAAGGAACCCCTAATATCCCCTGTTTATATAAATACTTGTTAGGGAAACACTCGAGAGTCTCTATACTGCCGTACTAAAAACAGATCCCGTATCTGACCAAACCTCACTTTTTGGGAAATGTGTCTCTAGGTTTTGAGTCTAAATTTCCTGATATTAGCTCTATTTTACGTTGCCTCGAGCTCCAAAAGCACTCATTCCAAAGTAAATTTCTCGTTGAATTGCGTGGTGTAGCTGGAAAAACATTATTTTTGTCAGAAAATTGCAAATAAAGGTGTAGAACATATATGTACTACGCGATTTCCTCGTATCTGCACGTACGAGTTTGTGTTTTGCAATAAGACTGATACGTTTTTTCTAATACAAAATTCACGCTCATTCCACGCTCTGCGTGGCGAAAAAAATTATTTTCTCGTATACGCACAGTGCTAGGAGAAATAATCGTGGTTACCAACCTC
The DNA here is from genome assembly GCA_030762985.1 of Adelphocoris suturalis. Taxonomy (NCBI): domain Eukaryota; kingdom Metazoa; phylum Arthropoda; class Insecta; order Hemiptera; family Miridae; genus Adelphocoris; species Adelphocoris suturalis. The sequence goes on along the minus strand of CM061051.1, from coordinate 9,196,785 downwards.
CGAAAACTGTATCTGATCTTACAAGAGAAAATACATTCGTATGATCAAAATACTGGGAAGAAAAAGCGTACCTGCCACTGATTCCGAAATCGTATCAGACGCCACGAGTCCTAAAAACTAAGAAATAAATTCTTATCTGGACTTTCAACAGTGCCAAAATTCGTAAAATACCTGAATACTAATAAAATAATCGTAACTGACTCCCAGACATGGGTTTTTGCTTTAGGAAAGGCCAGTTACGGGATTTTCATTAGTAAATCGAACCAAAACGTAGTTAATGCGATAGTTGTAAGCCATTTTTGAGGCATTTATTTATTTACGGGCTATTTAGCCCCATATACAATAATATTACATTAATAATACATGGAAAATACAGACAAAAAATGAAAATAGAAATTTATACAGAGTTAAAAGTGTTAGTAACAAAAATTAAATCAATCACAAAAGATGATAATAGTACCTTCTACTAGGTTGAACATTTATAACAATAAGAAATGATGTGATTTTTAAAAATGTTCAAAGTAATGAAAAATAAATCAAGGCAATTATTCTCAGCTGTTATTAAATTATATTGTCTAGTGATGCGATCAAGGGGGTTACTGAACAAATAATTAAACGAGACGAAAGGGACGGAAAAAAGTCCAGTCATGCAGCATGACCCCATGAGCGAATTTTTGAAGAAATCTTCCATATTTCAGTCGCTATTGATCGTGTTGAGAAATTTTAGTTTATGATTTTGATAGACAAACATAGAATCAATTTATTAACACATGCACAGAGTAAACTCATCAGTTGTGATTACATTTTTTTTTTTTTTTTTTTTTTTAAGCACCTACTACCTACGTTTTAAACAGCATGGTTCTAGGATTTTTACAGGGATACGTTTTAAACAGCATGGTTCTAGGATTTTTACAGGGATACTTCCAAAAGAGTAGTTCAATCTGAATTTGGACAATGTTTCATGCAAATATTACCGATTTTTACAACTAGCGAACGGCATTATTTCGATTTTTGACTGATTTTTCAACTTTGAAATTTTTGAAAACTTGATACATATTCTTATAGGAAATTTTACGCTGATTCCGAATATACCACATGTTAGTATGCTGAAAAAATTATTTCGCACAACAAATCGCCAAAAACAGGCTATTTTGAAATTTTTGACTACATTTTTGAAAATTTCAACCCGAAGATGTAATCCGATCATGCTGGCCAACAAACTTGAACTTTCGTTTTGGGTCCTTAACATTTTAAAATTTGTTTGAAGTTTCTAGCACAATTCTACGGACAGTTATCGTCTGGAATGACACATACATACATATATACATACATATATACATATATACATACATACATACATACATAAAAAAATGCGTTAAACTTCAGAATATGATTCAGAATAGCCTGAAACGGATTTCTGCATAAATGTTTTTCAAAAATTCACATTCTACAAATTTTGAGGCGAGAGCAATAGCTTAATTTTCTTCAAAAATTCGCTAATAAATCATTACTTCTCGTGGGATTGATCGGCGTACGAAAATCAAAATGAGATAATAATTGGGGGCTGTCAACTTTGTAATTGTGCAATTTGAAAAAAAAAAAAAAATATCACCCTCGACTCGTCTATCTTGGAGTGATAAAAGACCACACTCGGTCATCAAGGAATCATAAACATCATCCTGCCGAATACGTTTTCCCGTTGAGATCCGACTTCGAGACTAGCAAGAGAGAAATTGCAAGAAATCACCCCCACCATGAACTTATAATGGCCAAAAATGCAGATACGCGATCTATTCTTAGTACGGCAGTATACATGTACTGTACTCACACTTACACTTCTAACACTTACACTCACTCAACTTAGCCTATTGCAAATATATCAACGCTTGATTTCGTTTTTATTAATCATCCGAAACTATAACAATCATCAACATATGGCAATTACAAAACATGTGTATCCAAAACTAATAACTAACTGGATTTGGATTCTCCATCACATACTTTCTTGGTCAATAAAGACTTCTAAATTTTCTGATGTCTTCTCTATATATTCAATTACATTTCAAATTGATTCCAAGCGCCTTTGTCCGATTATTTCATTTACAAGGGTCATAATCCCGAATTTATAATTTTCAGGACAACGTTTCCAATTCTAGAAGTTCTCAAATAGCCGTCATGTCGGTCAATAGTAATTGTTATTCTATGTGCAAAAAATAAAACCGCTTGGAATCAATTTCTACTCCTGATTCCATTTATGTGATTGTTAGTCACCGATTTGATTGTACAGCAAATACTCTTTGCACGTATGTTTATGGTTAAAGTTCAATAGGAACGAGCAATCCATTTTTGGTTTATCATTTCCAATAATGAGCCTATGTGATCGTATAGCAAAACATTTTTATAACCCCCCCTCAAACTTCGTCACTTTACGTTTCAAGGTGCGTAGAATCCAAATTTGAAATGTCCGTCCGCCGTTCGCCGTCCGGGCCATAAAAGGCCTTAGAATTGACTTTAAAAATTTGTTCTTTCGCACATAGACTCCACTTGGGGTCTAGTTGGTCCTAACTTCTCGCCAGCTCGATCGCTCCACACCCATGGGTGCTATGAGCCAAAAATAGTGAAAAAGTGTCTTTTTTTTTGTATATTTCAAGTTTTATAGAAATTGGAGATTTATGAGTGAAAAGAAAATGTTAGCTATTAATTTTATGGAAAAAAAGTATTCTATATGATACTCTTCTATTCAAAAAGAGATTTTGGATTTTAGGCTATTTTTTGCAATTTTATAGATTTTTTAAAACAAAATTTAATGAAGTTCAAGTTTTTAGCATAATTTCGTACATAAATTGTTGAATGTTCTATTTCATAGTTGATAATCTTTATTTGACCAATCTTATGCTAAAAAATATCAATTTAACGATTCTTAGCCATTTTCAGTGATTATGTCAGCACATTTTTTGAAATTTGACCAATTAAATGATATCAATATACAGTATAGGTAACACTTTTATGTGTTGGAAAGATGACTTGGTAATAAATTGTTATGTTTATAAACTATATTAAAAAGCGTAAAATTGTGAGATCCTGCTGCTGTAATGGATTGAACCCATTTGTGAGGTCCGAAGCTCCGAGTTCCGATACTAAATATACTATAAGCGGCGTTTGATAATTATGGACCAGAGATCTACGTAGAAGGGCTGTCTAATAAATAATAAACCTTTGTGTAATAATTTGCAGCGTTTTTAGAGAGAGTGAGGGAGAGAGAGAGAGAGAGCGTCTGTATGTGAGAAAAAGTGAGAGAGAGTTTTGTGTATGTGAAGAAGAGTGAGAGGTGGTAGAAATCTATTCGTAAAGAAATTCAGGAACAGCAACCCTATCCGTGACTCACCACTTGTCGCCACGCAAACAACAAACCCGTTTCTTGCTGTCAACGTCAACCTCATTTCCTCTTTCCATCTGTCTGTTTGGTATATAGAATGGTTGAGGGGTTGGAAAAATATCCTCGAAACTCTTGAAAGGGGAGTCGACGATAGCGATATTAGCTCCCGAGCTTATCAGAGAGCCATAAAACATCTTCTATCAAAGGGTAAACGGAAGCTTAGGCTATCGCAGGATCCCGCAACTTGATCCTAGGACTTAGGGAGTCAAGCACCTGTTTTCAGGAAATGGAGTATCCGGTTATTTCAATGCTGAAACTTTCAAGTGCGTCAGTTGAAACGAAAGAGTGCGTGTACTTCAATTTACAACCTGTTTCCAACATGTCACGTTACAAAATTCTGAATATGAAAATTCGCTTCCTCCCTTTTGTAAAACAAATTTTCGCTCCAAAAATTTTAAAATTCTAAATTTCAGAAAGTGTTCTTCATTGAAATCCATGCTTTCTGAAACGAATCCTTGGGTTTGTAGCGTTATGCTACAGTTATTATTGTTGTGTTTCGTAGTTGCCGATGTTCCAAGTTTCCTAAAACAAATGTTTTAAGTTTCATTCAGTCAAAAATCACTTGCCATCGAGTTCGGTTATATTTTTTGTCTTCAAGTTGAGTCAAAGTTAGATAATATATTTGCTATTTTCACGTCATTTTTGGAGTCAGATTTATTTGTTAACGTTGATAGAGGTCACTACTTCCTCAAGTATAATGCTTATTCATAAATATATATATATATATATATATATATATATATATATATACGTGTGCGCGTGCGCGTGTGTGTATCGTTCCGGACGATAAATCTTCTCGAGATAAAAAATGCGTTCTTGCGCCAAAATATCGAGTTTTACAAATGAAAGGATGAGTTTGTTGGCCAGAACTTTTTGAGCACATTAAATTGGTCTAATTTCAAAAAATGTACTTAAAACAAATCACTACAAATGAATCGTTAAATTTATATTTTTTTGGCAGAATATTGCTCAAATAAAGTTTATTAACTATAAAAAAGGGTTCTTTTCCGTTAATTCACTACCACCCCTTTTATTGGTTTCCGTTAATTCACTACCACTTGATATATATTCTATTGTTCTAAAAACTGTTCCCTAATCATTTTCACGTCCACTGTGGTAAAATAGATCAGAATGCTGTGTATAGTTTGGTGGCCTGGATGCTCGCAAGCTCGCATCTAAAAAATACATTACATCAAGTAGTCAATCCCTTAATAAAAATTCAGATTAGTTGGACATGTAGGTCAGAATGATGTGTATAGTTTGGTGGTCTGGATGCTCGCAAGCTCGCATCTCAAAATTACATAACATCAAGTAGTCGATCCCTTAGCAAAAATACAGATTAGTTGGACATACAGATCAGAATGAATGAATGGTAGTGAATTAACGGAAAAGAACCTAAAAAAGAACACTCTAAAATTGTTGTACAAAATTATGCTGAAAAATGTACTTATAATTCATTAAAATTTGCTAAAAAATTGATAAAAACTGCTAACAAAAGCTGAAAATTCCAAACCTCTATATGAATAGGAGATTATTATTAAGAATACGTTTTTGCCATAAAATTAATAGCTGACAATTTTCTTGCTCTCAAAAAGCTTAAATTTCAAAACAAATAAACATTATACAATACGATGATTGACAAAAATTCGCTCATACATTCATGCTACAAGGGTTTTTGTTTATTGTTTGTGCTTCTTCAAAAATGCATAAAAACAGCTTTTTTAAAATTTACAATTTTTACATTGTATTATTTTACATGCAGTTATTTTACGAAATTACGGTATTGCAAAATTATCAGTTATAACAAAATTAAAAATTTAAATAAAATCTATCATTCTTTGGTCTTATAACTTATTGTTTACTGTCAGATTCCAGCACTTTTCATTAAGCTCAATATATCCTTATGGTCTTGACGGACATTGTGGAGGAAGTGGGCCAGATCTCGTGTTCATCAATTACCTATTGCTTCGTTTAATCTTCGTTTTTTGGAGTATTTAGGACAGACCATAATCTTATGTTCGACAACTTCGACTACGTCATCGCACAGGTCGCTAGTAGAAGCTTCTGGCAGTTTAGTTATGAAACGGCTTCGATTGACATGACCTTGACGTAGGCAGACCACTAGCAGACAATGAGTTAATGATGACCTAACCGTCGAAATCGATCTAACAATGAAACTCTTTATTTTCGTGTAATTAGACTTCCGTTTTTTATTCTTTCTTCATTCGTAAACGTGCGATGAAAATTCCAGTCATGCAGCAAGATCATATGGGCGAATTCTCGTAAATTACCATATTGTATAATGTTAAATTGTTATGAAATTTGATCTTTTTGCGTGCAAAGAAATTGTTAACTATCAATTGTATGGCAAAAAACGTATTCTAAATAATAATCTGCTATTCAAAATGAGATTTAGATTATTAAATTTGTTGCAGTTTCTGTCGATTTTTTAGCTAATTTTGAGGAAATTTAATTAAAAATTACAGCACAATTTTGTACATACATTTTTTTAATGTTTTATTTTATATTTAATAAAATTTATTTGAGTGATATTCTGCTAAAAATTTAAATTTAACGGTTTTCATTCATTTTCAGACATTTTAATGATTTTTTGTCGGAAAATTTGATGAATGTGCTCAAAAAGTGCTGGCCAAAGAACTCATTCATTCCTTTGGAAAGCTTGATTTTTTGGCGCGAGAACGGAATTTTTATCAAAATTCTAAGGAGAGTTATAATCTGGAATGACATACCTATATATGAAAAAAGCGTTATACTCGTTTCAGATTTGCCTCAAACCGGATTTAAATTAAGAACATTTTCGAAAATTTTGGAGCCATTGCAGTAGCTTCATTTTCTACAAAAATTCACTAAAAGTGCATCTGATGGGAGGACAGCGACTCTTAAGGTTGCAATGGGAATTAAAATCCCGATTCCCGAAACTCATCCCGAATAATGATATGGTGGCTATCTGGTGTTTTATGTGTTAATCTCCACCGTGGTGTTGGCTAGATCTGAGGTAGCAAGAGTAGTTAACAATGTGCAACCTTTTTTTTCACTCAAAGTTCGCAACATTTCAAAACAATAAAACACAATACAATAATGTGATAATTCATGAAAAGTCGTTCATGCGATCATGTTGCATGACTGGAACTTGTTGTGCTCAACCATATGTATACCTAACTACGAGTATAAATTATTTGACAAGTGCATACCGGGGGATTGAGAATGGTCCAGACCTAGGGACCAAATACAACAACTGCAATAGCTATTCACTGATGATATCGCACATTGGGAGTAATAGTGGTACAAGTCAAAAAACGCAACTTTTGGGAAATCGCATTTAAAGACTTTTCTCTTTTTCGCAGACGTATCGCAGGCGTAGCAAAACTTGTTTCTCTTATCTTCTGCTACTTTGGCAATCAAAAATCATCTATCCAACACGTGGCACTTCAATTGCCCTTCCAGACCTCTTCATCTTCGATCAGGCTGATTAAATTTCAAAATGATTCAAAATCCTAAGATATACCACTATTTTCCAAAAAAGTTAGCCCATCTCTGCACTTAACACATGATTTAATTTTCGTACCACTATCGTCCCAAGGAATCGCACCAATATGGCAACAATAACAGTCCATGAATTTCGGAAGAATAACGGAACATCTTGATTTGTTACTATCGGACAGCTATAAAAGTTCATAATTTTCGGAAGAATAGTGGTACATCTTGCATTGATCCGGTACTGCACAGATATTACATGTATTCGGACCAATAGTGGTATATATTGAGATATATACCAGTGTTGAATTGAAAATAACATAATGAAAACTGAAATTGCTGAATTTACAGTGGAACATTCGGAGATATACCAGTATTACACCTACCTTGAGAATGCACCTGTTCGACGTCTGGAACATCACTCACATAGTCCAGTCTTCTTTCAGAGCCATGTCGGACTTTCAGCCCAGAGTTATAGTGGTTTATCTGCTCACTGGTGGCCATTTGTTTACCTAGGAGTAAACCGATACTACCCCCAGGTAGAGCTCGTTGACCGCTATCCAACGGTATACATAACTCAACATCAAAATTTCGGGACTTATACCACTATTACTCCAAATGTGCGATATACTTAGATACAAACTTAACTTAGATACAAATTTATTTTTGCGAATATATATTCAAAGTGAATATCAGTAAAATATGAGGCAATTGCAATGGGAACAAAATTTTGGAAAATGTTCTTCGTAGAAATACGTGTCGTGGCTTTCTGAAACTAAACTATTCCCGGATTTCAATACTTTCCCATACCCACATAAGTATTATAAATATTGAAAAAATTCATCTTTTACAGAAAAAAAAGGTTCCAAAGAGTAACATCAAATCTTTTTGATCAGAAACTTATAAATCCCTTCATAGCCTATCTGGGAAACATATTGAAACTAAAAGAAATGCATTTGGCATTGTTTTATTCCAATTTCGATGCCATTTTACATGTTTGAACTAGTATAAAACGAAACTGATCGTACTCTAATCGTAATCTGTTTTCGAGATATAGTATTTTAAAGGTTTCATTCAAGAAAACCGTCAGTTTATTTTGCACACTTGAACAGAAGGGTCGAGAATAAGTATTCCAGCCGGCCTGTAGAAAAATAGTTGAAGATGATACAAATGGTTTCAAAAAAAGACTATAATTTTAAGAACAATTCGATTGCCATAAATTTGAGCGTTGACAATTATTGATCATAGAAAGCTCTTAAATTACGGAAAATGGATTAAAATAAAAAATTAAGAAAATGTAGGAAAGTTAGCAAGAAAGAACACGCTGTACGACTGGAACTTTTTTAATCATTGACTAGGAACGAAGACCTTGAAAATATAATCAGAAAACAGCAGTTTTAGAGCCCAAGACGGAATTAAAGTCGTGAATGGGATGGTGCGTACCTAAGCGTAGCATGTACCCTTGAGAATATTGCCTTCGCGGAGGTAGTTTTCATCCTACTGTTGGGCTTTCCCATGTTGATTTGGCCGATACTGCGCTCAAAGTCCTGTTTTTTCCCTCAAACTTGCCTAATTATTCTTTCATTTACACCCCCCTTTTAATTCGGTTATTAAATGATGATAGAATATATACCTACTGAATGAAATTGTAAGTAGGTACCTAGGTTATGAAAAGTTCTCGAGGATTGAGAAGCACAAAATATTTGTGAAGCACGTTTATTAATTATCTGAACACAGTTAAAAAGAAAAATGAATCATTGTATCACTCTTATCAGTAGTACAAGGTGGGAAGGAACTGCGTCCCAATGATCTAAATCGTGCAGATTTAATATAAGTAACTACTTACTTTACATTTTCCACAATAAAAAAAAAAAGAATTGAATTTACATGGTATTTTATCAAGTTTTATTATAATACGTCATCTCCAAATGGTATCTGATCTATGAAACAGTTGTCGTAGGTGGAGCTCTCGTATGATGGTGAACGTTATTTAGGGTGAAGCTTAGGTTGAGATTTAAGTACGTACATCGAATTCCATCGCGATTCAACGTTGTGAATCAGGAAGCTATAATGTCCAGCCAACTTGGCAGACGTATTTTCCTCACCTTTGTGAGATTCCAAAAATTTTTGAAGCGAGCGACCTTGAAGAAGCACTAAAGCTCAGTGATGGTTCCCAATGATTGAGAATGGTTGAATCAGATAAAGCTTCTGTTGGCGTATTGGTCCATTCTTTCCTTCTCTCTTTTAGCGAGTTTTTGTAGAAAACTAAGCTATTGCTCTCGCTTCAAAATTTGTAGAATGAATTTTTGAAAAAAATTTATGCAGAAATCCGTTTCAGGCTGTTCTGAATCATATTCTGAAGTTTAACGCATTTTTAGCGAATTTTCTTAGAAAATATAGCTATTGCAATGACTCCAAAACTTTTAAAATAAAAATTTTCAAAAATTCTCTTCATTGAAATCAGTTTTGAGGCATTCTGAAATGATTCCTGGATTTTAACACTTTTATATATATATATATATATATGTATTCCAGACGATAACTCTCGATAGAATTGAGATACAAACTTCGTTCTTTCGCTAAAAAATCAAGCATTTCAAAAGAAAGGATGAGTTTGTTGGACAACACTTTTTGAGCACACTAAATTGGTTAAATTTCAAAAAATGTACTAAAAAAATCTCTAAAAATGGCTAAAAACAGCTAAAAGTCGTTCAGTTTATATTTTTTGGTAGAATATTGCTCAAATAAAGTTTGTTAACTATAAAATAGAATATCCAAAAAGGTATGTACACAATCATGCTGAAAAACGTACTTAAAATTTATCAAAATTTGCTAAAAAATCCATAAAAACTGCAGGAAAGGTAAAAATTCAGAACCTCAATTTGAATAGCAGGTTATTATTTAGAATATGTTTTTAGCCATAAAATTAATGGTTAACGATTTCCTTGCACTCAAAAAGCTCAAATTTCATAACAATTCAACATTATGCAATACGATAATTTACGAAAATCCGCTCATACGATCATGCTGCATGAATGAAACTTTTTGATGTATGTATGTATGTATATATGTATGTGTCATTCCAGACGATAACTGTCCGTAGAATTGTGCTAGAAACTTCAAACAAATTTTAAAATGTTTAGGACACAAAACGAAAGTTCAAGCTCGTTGGCCAGCATGATCGGTTATATCTTCGGGTTGAAATTTTGAAAAATGTAGTCAAAAATTTCAAAATAGCCTGTTTTTTGCGATTTGTTGTCCTAAATAATTTTTTCAGCATACTAACATGTGGTATATTCGGAATCAGCTTAGAATTTCCTATAAGAATATGTATCAAGTTTTCAAAAATTTCAAAGTTGAAAAATCAGTCAAAAATCGAAATAATGCCGTTCGCTAGTTGTAAAAATCGGTAATATTTACATGAAACATTGTCCAAATTCAGATTGAACTACTCTTATGGAAGTACCCCTGTATAACCAATCCTAGAACCATGCTGTTTAAAACGTAGGTAGTAGGTGCTTGTTAAAAAAATTAAAAAAAAAAAAAAAAAAAAATGTAATCACAACTGATGAGTTTACTCTGTGAAATATTCCGTCCTCCGATTTTCTCAGTCGCTCTCTTTAATGTTTTACGCTCAACTGTTTTAGGACTTGATGTAGCTTTAATACTGACTGTGGCTTAGAAAATATCAGCCATGAAATTATGAAGAAGTTCTATTTATGTACGTACTAGCACGCAGACCCAAGGCCTCGCTCCGCTCGAAATGTCGAAGATTTCTTCAAAAATTCGCTCATGGGGTCATGCTGCATGACTGGACTTTTCTCCTTTTGAATTTGTTGAAATTTGACGTCCGATTGGGGGTTTTGGTCGAGAGATTATATTGGTGTAACGTCGCTTCAAGAGCAAATTAATTGCAAATTAATTTCAAGAGCCGTTTTACTGGTCAGATACGTATAATATAGCAACTTTTTGGAAAGCTCTCCCTCAGATCTTTCTATTGAGCAAATAAAAACTAACCATGGTGATCTCGGATCGACCATTATTCAACACTGGATGAAAAATGTGCGCAAATGGCCAATAACTATATCCCTCGTGAGCAGGTGCCAAAGCCATGTCGATGAAAAAAGTTCGAACGGCGGAACAAATAAACTCGCGAACTATGTCGAATTGGTTATTTTACGAAGAGAAAACTCCAAGCCACCTTCACACAGCCTCGTCATCACAGCAAAGCTCTGGGGAAACGGGGTGATTTGAAAGACAAATTATTGAAAAAGCATGTTTATTAACTGACGAACACAATTGGAACGACCAATGAATCCTGTATGGCTCTAGGATTTTTCCTCCTAGAATTTTTTTCCACAATTTTTGAGATACTGAAGTGAAACTTGGCACGGTGGTCCTCGATCGGATTTTGACCTCAAAGTGCTTGCCCTTCATATTTTGTTTCGAAATATTATTGGGAATATGTTAGGATTATAATTCAGCAACATCTGAAATCAAACATTGAGCCTTTTTTTATTCAGTTTTTGAATTTTTAATTGATACCTTAATCATGAAAATACGGTATAATCGCCAAAATTCAGAAAAAAATATTATTTATGTGTCATTATACAATAGAATCTTCATCTAGTTTCATAGTTCTGACCCATTTTGTGATCAAATATGATTGGAAAAACAAAAATAACAACATTTTATTAAACAAAATAATGATTATATTCGCATACAGCTCATAATAAACGTTGTCCATACTCAGAATTGATTCGCGATACTTTATATTTGGCCATCGTCGCAGAAAAATCATGATGCACGGCCTCCATAGCCTGTTCATTGTAAGAGCCGAGGCCATTTCCGTGTTTGGTACAAAATTCTTCCAAATGAAAGAAAACCGTGTGAACTTTTGGAGTGACTGGAATATCCAAGGATAAATATGATGCTTTGAATTTATTGATGAATTCAATGAATTTTGGATCCAGCCTGACTGAGAAAGATGCTATAACAACTTCATTGAACTTCTGGAAAGCATCAACGTATTTTAAACAACCCATGCTACAGCTACAGTTTGAACGCCAAAATCAAGTTTCTGTAGAAAAAATGCGGTAACTATCCTTTGAACGAATTCGTTGATGCTTTCCAGAAGTTGAATAAAGTTGTCAAAGCATCTTTCTCAGTCAGGCTGGATCCAAAATTCATTCAATACATCAATGAATTCAAAGCATCAAATTAATCCTTGGATATTCCAGTCATTCCAAAAGTTCACACGGTTTTCTTTCATGTGGAAGAATTTTGTACCAAACACGGAAATGGCCTCGGCTTTTACAGTGAACAGGCTATGGAGGCCGTGCATCATGATGTTTCTGTGACGTGGGCCAAATATAAAGTATCGCGAATCAATTCTGAGTATGGACAACGTTTATTAAGAGCTGTATGCGAATATAATTCTCTGCATATGTAAAATTTTAAAATACCATTATTTTTATTTTCTATTCAATTTAGATATATATTTTAAGTTAAAATTTATGTGATGAATCATTATAAACTCACACTCAAGCGTACACATAGACACACACGCACATACTCAAAGGCATTTCTTAAGAGCTTCATGCAAATGTAATCATTATTTAGTTCAATAAAATGTTGTTATTTTTGTTTTTCTAATTATATTTGATCACTAAATAGGTCAGAACTATGCAATTAGATGATGATTCTATTTTATAATGACATATAAATAATATTTTTTTCTGAATTTTGGCGATTATAGCGTATTTTTATGATTAAAGTATCAATTAAAAATTCAAAAACTGAATTTAAAATAAAACAGCTCAATGTTTGATTTTAGTTTTTGCTGAATTAAAATCCCAACATATTCCCAAATCATATTTCGAAAGTAAATTTGAAGGGCAAGCACTTTGAGGTCAAATCTTATCGAGGACCACCGTGTTGGAGAGCAGTTTTCGGCTACCTGATACCAAGTTTAAAAAAAATAAAAAACAGGAAAACAGTTTTTGGACTACCCAAAGAGGAAAAGTATTGGGTACTTCGAAAAACAATATATTTTTTGCCGAGTAAAAACTCATTTCAAAGATTTCCCAGTGCTGAACACGATGGTAGAACCAGATCTGCGGTATCATATCCCGTTCTCGGATTGGAGCTGATGAACCAAGAAAAAAGTCCAGTCATGCAGCATGACCCCATGAGCGAATTTTTGAAGAATATTACCGATTTTTACAACCAGCGAACGGCATTATTTCAATTTTTGACTGATTTTTCAACTTTGAAATTTTTGAAAACTTGATACATATTCTTATAGGAAATTTTACGCTGATTCCGAATATACCACATGTTAGTATGCTGAAAAAATTATTTCGCACGACAAATCGCAAAAAACAGGCTATTTTGAAATTTTTGACTACATTTTTGAAAATTTCAACCCGAAGATGTAATCCGATCAAGCTGGCCAACGAACTTGAACTTTCGTTTTGTGCCCTTAACATTTTAAAATTTGTTTGAAGTTTCTAGCACAATTCTACGGACAGTTATCGTCTGGAATGACACATACATACATATATACATACATACATATATACATACATATATACATACATACATACATATATACATACATAAAAAAATGCGTTAAACTTCAGAATATGATTCAGAATAGCCTGAAACGGATTTCTGCATAATTTTTTTTCAAAAATTCACATTCTACAAATTTTGAGGCGAGAGCAATAGCTTAATTTTCTTCAAAAATTCGCTAAAAGCGCAATTAAATATCTTATGAACTGGTCCTCTTTTGAAAAACCTATGTTTGTGTTAATTGCGCGATTGCGCAATGCGCAACGTGGTCATGTTTGAGATCCCTGGAAAAAATCATTAAGAATCAAAATAATATTATTTTAAATAACCCCAAAAATTAGGATTTTAGGAGGGGGGGGGGGACTCGTGGGACACCCTGTATATATACGTAAAAATTATGTAGGTTCATGTGCATTTAGAACCGTACCTTGTACCGTAGGCTTTTACGAACAAAAATTTTCAAAATGATAGTAGGTATAAAGCATCAAGAAAAACGCCGCAAGATGACTATCGCGTTTCAAACCCAAAAGTTATCATCTCTGCAAGTTGGTAGACTTGGTAGTACTAAAGCTTGTGTGTTTGTCGAGGGTGAATGATCGCTTTCGAGTTTTAGTATCCCTCAACATCTATTCGGGAACATTCATGCCTCCTTAAAAGTATATTTTCAATGTTTCTGACTTGGGTTTTTTGGACGTTCCTCACTAGTGAGGCCTATTGCTTTTGTTTCTTAATATTATTTCCCATGTGCCTCTGAGAAATATTCAAGGAGAATAATCAACGAAAATTCATGTCACCTAATTGGAGTTTAGGAGTCCTAAAGGAGTAGCTTTCATTTCCTGAAATGAGATTTTGTAGGAACTTAGAAGCTTTCCCACTTTCCAATAGGATTTACGAAAGTTCTACGCGTTTCAAACAGTGGGGATGAACTGTAAACGTACTAGACTTGACTGACCGAAGCCACCGGACTAAAGACGAGAAGGGATGCAACACTGCTACTAAGTACACTTATCTTGAGTAACGGTGCTTTGAGAGTAAGTAAATCGCGTGAGAGGTATATCCCATTTTCTTTAATCAATCTAATGTTGGTTTCCTAAGTTTTGCATCCTGTTTTTTGGTTATGTATCACAAATGGCAATAATAATTATTTTTGTGCCATTAAATAAAAAAGTCCAGTCATGCAGCATGACCCCATGAGCAAATTTTTGAAGAAATCTTCGACATTTCAGTCGCTATTGACGGCCGAGCGGAGCGAGGCTTTGGGTCTGCGTGCTAGTACGTACATAAATAGAACTTCTTCATAATTTCATGGCTGATATTTTCTAAGCCACAGTCAGTATTAAAGCTACATAAAGTCCTAAAACAGTTGAGCGTAAAACATTAAAGAGAGCGACCGAGAGAATCGGAGGACGGAATATTTCAAAGAGTTAAACTCATCAGTTGTGATTACTTTTTTTTTTTTTTTTTTTTTTTTTCAACATGCACCTACTAAGTTTTCGACAGCATGGTTCTAGGGTTGGTTATACAGGGATACTTCCATTACAGTAGTTCAATCTGAATTTGGACAATGTTTCATGCAAATATTACCGATTTTTACAGCTAGCGAACGGCATTATTTCTATTTTAGACTGATTTTTCAACTTTGAAATTTTTGAAAACTTGATACATATTCTTATAGGAAATTATACGCTGATTCCGAATATACCACATGTTAGTATGCTGAAAAAATTATTTCGCACAACAAATCGCAAAAAACAGGCTATTTTGAAATTTTTGACTACATTTTCGAAAATTTCAACCCGAAGATGTAATCCGATCATGCTGGCCAAGGAACTTAAACTTTCGTTTTGTGTCCTTAACATTTTAAAATTTGTTTGAAGTTTCTAGCACAATTCTACGGACAGTTATCGTCTGGAATGACACATACATACATACATACATACATATATATACATACATACACACATACATACATACATAAAAAAATGTGTTAAACTTCAGAATATGATTCAGAATAGCCTGAAACGGATTTCTGCATAATATTTTGTCAAAAATTCACATGCTACAAATTTTGAGGCGAGAGCAATAGCTTAATTTTCTTCAAAAATTTGCTAATAAAATGAATGTAGATTTGGGAGGTATTGAATTCACTCTTAATCACGCAGTGAAATTAATTTTTTGATTTTCGTAGTACCAACTTAGAAAAACATTTCAACAACGATACGTTAGTGCACTTTGCGCTTTAGATGAAATTAATGGAAAACCTGTTTTTTTTAAAGTGATTATCCAAACTAAATAACTCGCGACGAAGTTGTGGAAACCCATTTCAAAACGGATTTTATTGAAAAAACGTTGTTTTATTGTTTGTTACTGATGATGGCCTAACCGTCGTATCGATTTAACATTGTAACTCTTTAGTTTTCGTGGAAATATACAAAGTTTTATCACTAACTTCCGTTTTGATTATTCAAGTAGGTAAGTTAATTAAAAAGAAATCTCAGCATCAATTAAAAAAATAAAGTAAATATATTAATAAAAAAAAAATAAAAAAAACCCTATTCAACGTGAAAAATACCCCCACAATCATATATGATGTATCACATGTAGCTTCCGAAGCTTGATATGTTGCATATTACGCGGAATTGTGGACGTTTTGGGCACTGGAAAATTCGAGTATGTAATTGATAAATTTTTAATGAAATTTCGTGTAGATTCCAAATCAGCATTGAAGAAGGGGGGTTTGAACAACAAAGTGAATGTTCATCGCACACGTTTTGCGTATGCTTACACTCAGTGAGGGGGTGGTGGCGTAGAGGTGGGGTTAGTGGGACACCCTGTATATCGAATTATTGTTTTCACAGTGAATTATACCAAAATAGCACTATCATAATCTACATTCATACGATGATTCGATCAATTAGTTTTGGAGGTATCCATTAATTAATTTATTGAGAGTTCCTCTCAATGAATTAGCATCGGGAACTGTTCTCACAAGATCTGGATGCACCTGAGGTCGTCTCGCACTCGACTATAAGGAAGTCCTGCATCAATACAACTCTAGGTGCTCTTCAAAATGGGTTGTTAGGGTAGTGGGGCTCATCTTGGCACATAAAGATTTCAGAAACCACATGCTATTCCCCGCGTAACTAGCTACCTCACATGTGCCACCCTGATAACGCCCTTATATACCTTGTCACTCTTCATTAATAGGACACAACGAGACTCCCTCGTCACTCGACACTTCATCAATCCACAAAGACGACGGGTAGAGACCAAGTAGACGTCATCAGTTTAAAAGATTGCGTGGTCCAAGGAATCATGTCAATACTTAAATTTGAGTCACCTATATTTAGAATCAAGAGGCGTATCAATTTGTTCTAAATTTACGTTGGAAACAGGTCTATCTAAACAAAATACAACAAATATTGGGTAATTAAAACAAAACTAGATAAAAATAAAATAATTAAATTTAAAAAAATGGCTCACTGACATTGACCGAAAACAAGTTGTTGATCCATTTTGGACAACAGCATTCAGGTTTTTTTTTTTTTTTTTTTTTTTTTTTTACCAAAAACAAATTTATTTCCATGAGAGTGAAAACTAACCTTCCAATAGAGCCTGTGAAACAACCTAGCCTGACTTTAAGCCTGGCCCACAGAAATCGATTGGGGTTGGAGTGAGAAAACCACGGAAAAAATCGATGTTTCTTCTATTTGATCGTTCACTCCCGAGAACAAAATTCTAAAATCAACGGTGAACAGATAAATTTCCGAGTTCTACTTGGAAAAAAGGATGCTCCACTCTGGCGAGATGACTATATATATTTTTTTTATAGCCCTGCTTTCAAATTTACTACAAAACAATTTTCCGAATTAAAGTTTGTAACACAGGAAGTTCAGCATTTTAAACCATTTGGCAGTTTTTATCGATTTGTTTTTAGCTCTCATTGATCGAAGTTGAGTACATTTTTCATTCACATTTTTCGCTCGGATTTTTGAAAATTCTCGCGGATTGTTAGTAATCTTTTCTTTACCAATATTCTAAAAATAAATACGTTTCACAAAATTCAACAGTTTTTGCCACTTTTACCTCATTATTCTAATTTTTAGTACTTAATTTACTCCTCTGGGGAACACAGGTCACTGGAATTTTGGAATTAGTAGCCTTGAGAGTTTTTTTTTTTTTTCCCCCAAAATAGTGAAACTCTTGCTGCTCGGGATCAAATAATTTTAATTATCATTAGCGCATTTGTTAATTATTTGTCAATTAGCGCATTTCGTCAATTAGCGCATTTTGCTAATTTGTCAATTAGCGCACTCCAAAAGTATTGTGATGACTCCTAAAATGTATGTTTACGTTTATGTATATAAGTATCCTTATATTTCCTATTGTGGGTTTACTTTACTAATATCCTAATTTGAACTTCTTCTCGTATGTCTTAACTAAATTTTGAAAAATTTGCAACACTTCTGGCCGGTTCTTCAAAATCGGGGTTGATAGAAAATTCCCTTTCCAATATTTGTAAGAAGTGATCGTTTATTCATGTACGCTCATGGGGAGAGGTGAACAAGAAAAATAAACCATCCAACGCTAACGGAAAGAGATAAATTTGGCGTTGTTTTATTAGACACCCACACAAACATGTATATACCATATCGGTATTTATGAGGTTAATAAAGCCTGTTTCGTCGGAAGATCTCGGTTGTACTCGTAGCTGTTTTTAAAGCTAATATTTTCTGAAAGTTGAATTTAAACGAACTAGATTTGAGAGGTAATTTGTTATTAAGAGAAAATTGCTTTTGTTATTCGAGTAGAGACATTTCAATTTTCTGTATAGAACCACACATACTACTGATAGAACTTGTACACGGCGTTCCAAGTTATTTGCTTGATAGTATAGTATTCCGTGGTAGGATCGACGCATTTGTGGATCCGAGATGATTGTGGATGCCCATTGCACCATAATCATGGGCGCCGACTTGTCCAAAACTTTGGTGGGGCTTGACAAGGGGGGGGGGGGGGGGTGGTTGGGGGTATGGAATTTGACGAATTTCATGCTAAAAGTAGCCATTTTTGGGCCCTTTTGGATGCTTAAAAAGAACACTATTCTATCCTGAAAGTAAAGTAAATTTGCTAAACAGCTTCTTTTTTTATTTGTGATGAGTAATAAACAACGTTAATAAATCAAAACGGGTATAAAGTTCAATGATACACCAGACAATGAGTACAATGAATAAATGAAACAACAAAGTATCATGGTCTAAAAAATTTATTTATAATTAATATAACTTCTACTTTAATGTATGACAAAATAAGAGTGAAAAGTACGTAAAACAATTTTGACTAAACTTAACTTAAGATTCTTTAGCTAATTACAAAAAATTAATGTTTTGTTTAAAAAGAACTAAATGTTGGCCTAATTAGGATGAAGGCACATAAAAAACATTCAAGTAGCCTAACACTATATTTTATGAAAGGAAAAAACCGTAATTAACAAAGATAATAATATATTTAACTTAGAAATAAATTTAAATAAATGAATCACGTTCACATAAGTAACGTTCTGAGGGTGTACATTAAAGTTAAATATTTCTGAAATATGAGAGTTAAAAGGTTAAAAAATTTTGATTAAACGTCAGAATTTTTTAGCTAATTACCGTACATTAACATTTAAATTAAATATTTCTGACATATGAAAAAAATACATGAAGAAACTATAACAAAAGCAGTAAGCTTAGTTAAATTGTTGCTAAAACAAAGCAATACTTGCTTTTCTAATATTATTTTTATTAACAAACTCGTTAACCAGGGGCCTCATGTCCAAACTATCTAGAACTTCTTGATGGCAGTTGAGAATGGCTATATAGTTTAGTCTCTCCTGTCCCATTGTTGACCGCAAGCAAAATTTCAAGATTTTCAGTAAGAAAAATATTGGTGGGGCACAGCCCCACCACTCTCATTATTGGTGGGGCCCGGGCCCCACCATCTCTTATGAAGTTGGCGAAGATCATAATGCTTGTGTGTATGTTATACCTGGATAAGTTCAATACTATTTCAATGGCTGCATGAACCATATCTTCCCTGTTTCATTAAAACGGGAAATTTTCAATCGTTCCGGACTTAAGGTTTCCTGATTACACGAAATAAACAGAAATCCTTTCTGATCTTTGTAGTTTTTGGATCGGAGTGCAAAACATCTATTTCGGAGGCCAAAGAGTAGATAAAGGGGCTTGAGAAAGTTGATGGAAAAGAGTGGGGGTATACTGCGGATTATCACATAAATTGGGAGTCGGGGCCGCGGACCTGTTCAACTACTGGGCACTCGACTCGATAAAACTTTCTTCAGTAGAACTGAGACTCGGGGAAATAAGCCCCATCTCTGAAGAATATTCAATAAAAATCCACCACACAAGTGTGTGTGTGTGTGCGTGCTTGCGTACGTGTGTGTGTGTTTGTGAGTGTACTACCATATATATATATATATATATATATATATATATATATTAGAGTGAAGCGTCACATGTATATGTATGTATATTAGGGTGGAGCGTCAGAAATTAAGGTTAAGTTGGACCGGTCAGAAAATGTTCTATGCACAGTCAATAATAAGAGGTTAAAAGGATTTTATTTATTTATTTTTATTATTATTTTATTTTATTTTTTATTTTTATTATTATTATTATTATTTTTTTTTTTTGAAAAGATTTTTCGGTGGTATTTTTGCTTTTTTCTGTCGAAAATGCCGTTCTTCTGCTACGGTATTTCCGCTAATTTCTCGTCAAACTGTTTGCCTCAAACGGGTCAGTTAGTCATAAGAAGGCACGAATATATATATATATATATATAATTTTTTTTTTTTTTTTTTTAACTCTCCAGGTGGGTCACTGCTTCTTATGACCAACTGACCCGATTGTGTGTTCTTGTGACTCTGTGTGTGTGTGTGTGCGTGCGTGCGTGCGTGCGTGTGTGCGCGTGTGTGTTTGGCGTTTGTGTTGCGTGTGAGTAAGGGAGTTTCTGGAAGGAAAAAAATTTCAACTTGAGCTTCTGTTATGATGAAGAACAGGCCAATACTTACGAAAGTCACTTAGGTTCTCCATTCTTTCTGCAATGAATGAATGAATGAATGAAAATACGTTTTTATTTTACATAAATTTTAAATGCAACATTTATGAAAGAAACATGAATATTTTTACCGTCAGCTGGAGTTTGCCCGTATTAGAATAATTCGTTTTGTTAATATATTTGTTATAAATTATTTTTAACCCGTTTAATACAAATTATTGTTAATATATTTGTTATCAGTTATTAGTTATTTATTCTCTTGATTGTTACAATAGCAACAACCATTATCATAATATCGTAATTATTGGGGGGGGGGGGGGGGGCCAGATACGTATTATTGTTAGTTCATTCGTACATAATCCTCAACTTATTTTCTTGTTATGAGTAGGTACATGTTGTCTTTTCATTGTTTCCAAATTATTAGTTCATTATTATTATTATAATACAAATATTATTATACAAGTATTATTATTAGTGTTATACTTCACTCATATAATAAATATGTATGCATTCTGTTGTGTTCCTATTTTTTCTAATTATAATTGAATTATGTAATCAATGAACGTCTATAAGTCCAGGCCGACTTTGTGAATTTGCGAAGATCCTCCCCTTCTGAGGTATCCAAGTATTGGGTATTTTGCAAGGAAGTGCAGGGTGTCCTCCTTTTCCCGCATATTGCATAGGGCATTCTTCCTCCATACAAAGCCGACTGTTTGGGCGCGCGTGAGCCCGTTTCCGTTTCATCAGTTCAGAAATTCCACATTGCTGTAGGTCACGCACACTGCACATTAAATTGACCACCAAGAATACTTTATTAAAAATAAATCCTATTCTAGAAAATGATGGCGAAATCTTCGGATTATTCCCTGCAGAGGTGTGGGAAGTGAAGAAAATATCCTTTCATTCCTTACTTCTCCTGCAATGGAGCTTCATTTTATTAAATAAAGTACCGGTTACGGTTTCCAAACACAGACCCTCTTCAGGAAGATGTGAAAGAACTCCGAGCACCCTAGGAGCAAACAAAACAACAGGCATAACCGTCAACAATAATATGAGAAAGAGAACTTATTATTAAGACTAAAAACTAATACTTGTAACAGAGTTACCGTCATCGAGGTCCCGTCAGGGCTTCAGAGATAGCGATGTCGTCGTCCCGTTGGTGAAACAACGGGCGTCGCTGCCTTTCCTCGTGTTCTTGAGAAGCTGGGTTTGGCGTTGGATGGGCTTTCCAGATCCCTGGAAAACCAATCCACTCCGAACATGGCTCATTAAAAGCTATTAGTAGGAGTGGTATCTCTCTGACGGGATACTGTTTACCTCCTCTACCTTTTTATCGAGGAATTTAGGCCCCATTGCACCTCTGGGGGGGTAGCCTAGATCCCAGATATGGTAGCAGAGCGTGGTTTGGATTATGCACGGCTGACGCCTAGTAGTCCAATCCACTATTTTTGGGGCATTAATGTTTCAGAAGAAACATGGCCCGGGGTTCCAGAAGGAATTCCCATTATCACCCTTTGGTACATAAATAATTTCATTGGTCTTTGACTTATAATTTCTCTTTTATTCCCCATTTATATTTTCAATTTTTAGCCACCTGAGTATTGCTATTATGTCAATTACCAGGTTAGAGCACAAGTTAAGTCCCCAAGGTTGGGCATATTAATTTAAGTCCCCAATGTTGGGCATAATAATTTATATATATTTTATTTTCCTTAAGGTATAAGTCTCCATAGTTGAGCCACCGTTTTGTCCCGATTGTTCCAATCTTTGATTGGGGGTTAATTACCTAATGAAGTCTTCTTACGAAGATTCATTGACAATCCATCCCGTTTTAATTTCTCTTTTCCCATCTTCAATCGCCAATGCAGCTATTTATGAATGAGCATACGTTCTCAGCTATTAACTATTCCACCTAGTTAACATACTTGATCTTCAATCAAGTATGTCTTTAAGGGGAGGAGTGTAACAGAGTTACCATCATCGAGGTCCTGTCAGGGCTTCAGAGATAGCTCTGTCGTCGTCCCGTTGGTGAAACAACGGGCGTCGCTGCCTTTCCTCGTGTTCTTGAGAAGCTGGGTTTGGCGTTGGATGGGCTTTCCAGATCCCTGGAAAACCAATCTACTCCGAACATGGCTCATTAAAAGCTATTAGTAGGAGTGGTATCTCTATGACGGGATACTGTTTACCTCCTCTACCTTTTTATCGAGGATTCAGGCCCCCATTGCACCTCTGGGGGGGGTACCTAGATCCCTGATATACTATGGATATACTAATAAAACTATGGACCTACTAAAACCTTTCAGAACTCGTTCTAAAGGCCTCAAATCGGATTTCCATGGAAAAAATAATTTTGAAAATATAATTTTTCCGATCCATTGCAATAGATTCATTTTTTACCGATGGGCAACTTGCGTGTGTTGGAATTTCTCATTCTTGATTTTTACGCCCATGAAAACCCCCGACTGCTAATTTTCAGCAGGAAACTGCAAATGATTGGGACGAAAGAAGAAACTGAGTAGACGTCATAAGTGGATGGCGCTGAAGTTCCCTCCCAAGAGGATGCGGAAGTGAGGCCGTTCCCCTATGACGTCATTCAGCTTTCATCATTGTTGCGGCCACTTACAATCATCCGATTCCCTCCATGTTGCACATTTTTGGAAAGCACATCCTAAGTTGACGCGTAAAATAAAATATGTGACGTTGACCATTAACATTAACAGGTTAATTTTTCCTGACATTGAGTTGGTGAGCCATAGTCATTTTGATACTTACATAACTTCAATGAGAAAGTGACTTTTTATGTTCAATAACAAAGTAGTAGGTATATGTTACCAAAAGTTGGATTATGTTGTTGCGTGACCATTTTTTATATTTTTGAATATTATTAATTAATATATTTTATTACTTTAAATATAATTGCTAGAGCATTTTCAAGGGCGTGCGTTGTTCCTTCCCGATAATATTTCACATTTTCACTGTTGCATAATTTGCTTAATGGTGTGGGTCCGATTCATAAAATTTTTTGATGTCTTCGAACAAGATCTTCATTTATGACAATGCTCACTCTGTTCTAGATGGTCACAGTTAGAAGTGAAGGATCCCACTCGTTAGTTTGCATAAGAAAATTACATCTGGGCGTGTGGGATGAAGACCTTAGGGACTGGATTATTATCTCACACAGTGAAATGGGCATTTAGCAAGTCTGAGCTTTTATTCCTTGACATTTTCACAGTGATGGTGTGTCATGAAGAATTTTACCCACCATCGTTTTTCGAAGCCGAATACCTCTTTACGTTTAAAAGTATGAGTTAAGGAGGTTATCCGCAAAAATAACTAATCGCCGAAAATTTTGATTTCAAACTTGTAGTTTCCAGCCTCAAAATTTACAGTATCAATTAAAATGTATCGTTACGGAATGAACATTTCAATCGAACAATTCTAAATCTTTTATATATGTTCCAAGAAAAACTTGCTCAATCCAACAACCAATAAAAAATTCCAGTCATGCAGCATGACCCCATGAGCGAATTTTTGAAGAAATCTTCGATTATTTCGATTTTTGACTGATTTTTCAACTTTGAAATTTTTGAAAACTTGATACATATTCTTATAGGAAATGTTACGCTGATTCCGAATATACCACATGTTAGTATGCTGAAAAAATTATTTCGCACAACAAATCGAAAAAAACAGGCTATTTTGAAATTTTTGACTACATTTTTGAAAATTTCAACCCAAAGATGTAATCTGATCATGCTGGCCAACGAACTTGAACTTTCGTTTTGTGCCCTTAACATTTTTAAATTTGTTTGAAGTTTCTAGCACAATTCTACGGACAGTTATCGTCTGGAATGACGCATACATACTTATATACATACATACATATCTACATACATACATACATACATACATAAAAGTTCCAGTCATGCAGCATGACCGTATGAGCGAATTTTCATAAACTATCTATCGTACTATAGTATGTTAAATTGCATTGAAATTGGAGCAATTTTAGTTGACAGAAATGGTTAAAAACCAATTTTATGGCAAAAAACTTATTCTAAATAAAATTCCACTGATTCAAAATGGATTTTTGATTTTTTTGCAGTTTTTATAGATATTTTAGCAAATTTTAATGATATTTAAGTACGTTTTTCATCATAATTTTGAGCAAAAATTTTTAATGTCCTAGTTAATCGTTAAAAATTTAGTTTTGACTAAAATTCTGCAAAAAAATAGAAATTTGACGATATTTGGCCGTTTTTAGCCATTTTTAGTGATTTTTTGGGTACGTTTTTCGAAATTTGACCAATTTAATGTGCTCAAAATTTGTTGTCCAACGAACTCATCCTTTCTTTTGAAATGCTTGATTTTTTGGCGAAAGAACGAAGTTTTTATCTCAATTCTATCGAGAGTTATCGTCTGGAATGACACATACATATATATATACATATATATATACATATATATATATATATATATATATATACATATAAAAAAGCGTTAAAATCCAGGAATCATTTCAGAATGTCTCAAAACAGATTTCGATGAAGAAAATTTTTGAAAATTATTATTTTAAAATTTTTGGAGCCATTGCAATAGCTTTATTTTCTAAGAAAATTCGCTAAAAAATGCGTTAAACTTCAGAATATGATTCAGAATAGCCTGAAACGGATTTCTGCATAAAATGTTTTCAAAAAATCACATTCTACAAATTTTGAGGCGAGAGCAATAGCTTAATTTCTTCAAAAATTCGCTAAAACTATTAAAACCAAGTCTCATCTAACTTTCGTTAACATATTTTCAAGAAAAAAAAAACAAAAAAACAAAATCTAACCTATTCACAACCCCAGTTATTCACTTCGTGGTCCCTATGTTTTTCAGGCCAAAAGGTAACCTACTCTATCCAACAGTTTCGCAATTTTAATTTTGAATAACTAATCACTTTCTCAATTCAATAAAACTATTGGAAATTAATATGATCAATCGAAAAAAAGGTTTGGATCCATGAGCTATATAAATTTGCTAATACAGATTTTCACAGATCCTGTAAATCTCACTAGCTCATACTCACTCACTCCTTCACTTGCAGCCCCTCAGTTTGAGCCATGAACTTATTAGAGTCAACCAATATATTACTAGTTTAGAAAAAAACTATCTCTCTAGGAATTTATGAGCAAATTTTCGTACAAAACACCAAGTACAAAGTTATGTACCCATCTTACAAACTTTAGCTGGTACTCCGCCAAGACATGGGTGTTGATTAAATTGATTAGCACAGACTGCTGTTGATTCGGCGCCATTAAAAATTATAGCGGACCGTCTAGGAGCTAACCCGCACAATTCCTGAAAATTTCATCGGAATCGGACTGAAACTTGGTATAGTTATAGGACGTGACAAGGGTTTACCACAGACAGTCACACAGACAGACAGACACGGAACCAAAATTGATCAGCAAGCTGACTTTAATCTCGAACACAAATCTACCCTACCTTCTGTAATGAGGACGCAAAAATAATATCTAATAGTAATAAATAATACCTCCCCGCATTGGTTACCAGAGTTACAGTTCTTGCCCGCTTGAAAATCGTCTCTCTGAGATGAGGCCGCTTTCGCGGATCTCGTTCGTCGGGAGCTAGTAATTTCCTAGCCCTGTGCTAGTATGTACTTGTGGATTTCAGCATACATAATACCGTGTGGTGCTGTGACAATACCACAACACAGGGATCCACCGCTCGAGTTGAATCTCCTCCTCCTGAACCGAAGCACGTTGCAGACACATCGTATTCTCTTTATTCTCAACTGTCCAGTGATGATGCGTACTCGGATGTTTTTACGCGAAACAAGGTGTACGTTGAGATGGCATCCCTCCCTCAGCTCAATGGGGTATGCGCACATACTTAAAAAAAAAACAATTAAAAAATAATTTAATCCCCGAGTATTCTGACAATAACCACCGAATTCCATCTGTACGTACGCATCAGGAGTGTTCATAGGGAGGAACATCAGCGATTTGAAAAAAATAATCTTCACTCTCTCAAGCCGGTTTAAGTAGGATAAGCCGCATACCTCAGCTTCATATAGATAGGGAGGTTGATAAGCAGAGTGCTTCCAATAATCGTTTCCATGACTGGGCATTATAGATCAGTAGTATATTATGTTGGTATAAGCTTATGTACCATTTAGTATCAGTTGTGGGTTTTTATTTTTGAGATATTTTAGCCTCCATCGTCATTTCTCTCCCTCCGGTCCGCCAGTGGAGTCCATGATAGCAATCCATTTAGTGACGGACGGTGAACTTCCTCTTAGACTCGAGCCCTTTGCAGGGTCCCCTTTGACACATTCTACGATCCTGATAAGACCCTTCCGGTCAGATGTGGCTTAAATTCGAGGAAAAAAAGAACATAAATAATTATAAATAAGTTCTGAGTCAGTATTAATTTGATTGCTTTAAAGGTTTTGAAATCACTATATTTTGTCCATAGTGTAGATTTTTTTCGAATTTCCGTCAAGAATAAATCTAACTCTAAATAAAATAAAATTTTAGAATAATAATTTGGAATAAAAATTGGACAAAACCAACTTTTGAATTATACATCCAAATCTGAATTTGATGAGAATTATTAAGGATTCTCACTCAAATCTTGAAATTTTAACAAAACTTTTCTTTGTTTTTAAAACAATAATTCAATATCCTATCTGCTGTCAGTAAGATTTTTTTTAAATTATATAAATATAATATAAGTCTTTATTCATGAGTAATTGAAAATACTAAAATAGGAATTTCTAGTATTGTATAAAGTTATCAAGGGACTAGGAAAAACTCGCACTATTGGGCGCTCTCTTTACTGTATTTATAGTCGGAATAATGAGACTAAGACCACTTCAGGATCTCAGAATAGAACGTCAGAATGAACGTCACAAACCCGTGGAAGCACTGCCTCGTTGAGTTTTCTATCTAATCCTTATCTGAGCCCTGGGAAATGAAACGACTTCTCTTCCCCCTCCACCCACCAGCAATAAGAATAATGAAGCAACTACCAGTAATACACAAAGATAATTCCAAACTATTGACTGAAGAAATTACCTTTGAATGTCCTGAAAACTAATTCAAATGCGGCATTTTACGGATTAACATGAGCTCACTAGTCGCTTTTGCCCTCAAAGCATCGGGCCAGCCCGGGGAAACTCCAAGCACTGCGTTTGAGGTATCCGCAGTTAGTTATCCAGATGTATAAATCTACTAGCCGCTCCGGCTCGCTTCGCTCGCCCCCACGTCCAGCCGGGAGGCAAGCCCCCCGTACCCACCGTTAAATTGCTCGCTTCGCTCGCAAAGTGTGGAATGTAGGGAATATTGCTCGCTTCGCTCGCAAAGTGTGGCATGTAGGGAATGTTTCTCGCTTCGCTCGCAAACGGCACATCCCTAAGGGTAGGTTTAACGTATGTGGGGGATGTGGCTCGCTTTGCTCGCTCGGTACGGCTATATATGTGTAGGAAAAATCCTGGAACCCCCCCCCCCCCCCCCCCCATTAGGTTGCTCGCTTCGCTCGCAAGGTGTGGCTGTATACATGCGATGTATTACAATTGAAACATGTAGGGAATGTTTCTCGCTTCGCTCGCAAACGGCACATCCCTAAGGGTAGGTTTAACGTGTGTGGGGGATGTGGCTCGCTTCGCTCGCTCGGTACGGCTATATATGTGTAGGAAAAATCCTGGAACCCCCCCCCCCCCCCCCATTAGGTTGCTCGCTTCGCTCGCAAGGTGTGGCTGTATACATGCGATGTATTACAATTGAAACATGTAGGGAATGTTGCTCGCTTCGCTCGCAAACGGTAGATCTCTAAGGGTAGGTTTAACTTCTGTTAAATCTGCTCGCTTCGCTCGCTTGAGGAAGTTATACTGCCCACCCAACTTGGCAGACGTTGCATGATTTATCGGAATCACCACCTTATTCAACTACACGGATCATAAATCTGAAACCTCAGCCAAATACTGAATTCGGTTTGTTGCATAACTGGACTGGAAGCAGATTGAAAATAAAAACTATCATGAAGATTAAGTAAAATTAGGTAAAACAACGAGTTATCAGTACTACTTCCATCCATTCACTTCCTTCCCTAATAATGAAATTCGAAACTCCTGAAATAAGTTCCAATCATGAGTTTACAAAGTACCTTAAAGTAGTTACGGCTGTTTTAGTGAGACATGGTTGGCTAAATTAACAAATCTTGGAACGAAAAAAAGTCAAACAAATAAGCAATTAAACAAAACACTGAGATACGTTTTGTCAAAAATTAATTGTAGAATCAATCTTGAAGCGGAGTAAACCCCATCCCGGAACACCCTGCTAAGTAAAAGAAGCGGTTGGTAAGTGTACATTGATTTGCTGATTATGACTCTACGATATCCATTTTAACTGGTTCAAGCCGTGAAATGAAATATTCTACATAAATGCTGTTTTTCGGGTTACTTTTCTCTGTTCAAATTGTGTTTTATCAAATGATTGAAAAAACGCTGCAAATTATTTCACAAAGGTTTTTTATTTTTTCAATTGAGTTTGATCGTAAGTAGTTTTAGTTGGCCTGCGTACGTCATAAGGCCCGTCCAGACTCCTCGGCGTGTCCTATTTTGAGTTGCCACAACCTATACTTCTATAATTATATACGCATGTTTATATTTCTCGATTTGAGCTCCTATCTATTCAAATAGTTATTGCCTTAATAATATTATTATCTAAGTACGTACGAAAAGTCGAGAGGATACGTTATTAAATATGCGTAGGAAAAGCATTGGTATTAACACACAAATATGACCTAGAAAAAAACATTTATTCATGCCTCGAAGGAACGCAGTACCCACCTCATAATGCCGCGGCGCCTCCTCTCACTCCACCCCCCGCTCACCACCCTCACCCCCCACCATGACCCCCTGCCAAGCGTGCCAGGCGTGCGCGCGTGCGTAAGTCTAATACTCAAAGCCTCGAAAAAGATACTTTTTCGCCCGTTTAGATAGCATCTATGCGAGTAAAGCGATCGGGATGGTTAAACGTTAGGACCAACTAGACCCCAAATGGGGTCTAGAAACGGGTTTTTTAAGTAAATTCTTAGGCCTTTTATGGCCCGGACGGCGAACGGCGGACGGACATTTCAAATTTGGATTCTACGCACCTTGAAACTTAAAGTGACAAAGTTTGAGGGGGGTTATAAAAATTTTTTGCTACACGATCACATAGGCTTATTATTGGAAATAATAAACAAATACAGATTAGTTGGACAAGTAGGTCAAAATGGTGTGTATACTTTGTCGGTCTGGATGCTTCTCAAGCTCGCATCTCAAAAATACATAATATAACATAACATAATCTAATTAAGAAGTAATGCCTAGAAGCATCGGGCGGCGTGTTGAAGAAAACATTGACTGGGGGGGGGGGGGGGGGGGTACCGTTATGGGACTCTCCGAGGTTGAGGAATGCGTCGCCACCAAAATTGTCAGAGTAAAGGGTGGACTTGTTTTATGAGGCAACAGTTTTGAGCCAAAGGTGTTGGGTCAGGAGAGTAGAAAAGTTTGGAACGCTCGAGTAATAATTAGTAGGGCTTTCATTCACGTTTCCCAAGTCGTGTGAGCTCTTCCGTAAGATGAGTCGCAATTTTCCTAACGCAGGGGTAAATTTGCTAGCTGAATGCGTGTATTTATTCAACTCGGAAGATGTGCGAGTAGATTGAGTGTGTACGGGAAGTGAGCAATACGGTGCAGTGTCGAGGTGAAAACTGTATTGATGGTTTTCTCCGCCTTAATTGTTAGTTTCATGCTAAGTCACGGTTCGGAAGCGTCAGGCTGATTACTTAACTCAGTAAAATTCGTGTTTTTTTTCCTTTTATCATAACTGTGTTTTGTTTGGTTTGTGGTGTTTTCCTTCCTTTACTCTACTTGAACGAAAAACTGGTTCTCCCTCCCGAAGCACGTAACTAGATTTATCCTACAAAAGCAATATTTTGTGTTTGGTTTATTTAGATTGAATGATAACAATTGCTTGCCCCAAGTTTTCGGTCGGTGTTTTCATGTTCAAAAACATGGCACAAGGACAACTTACAGGGAGCTGAGATATCACTCTCCGAAATATTTGATTTCGAATTGGACTATTTTGGTTTATTATTTCCAATAATAAGCCTATGTGATCGCGTAGCAAAAAATTTTTATAACCCCCCCTCAAACTTTGTTACTTTACGTTTCAAGGTGCGTAGAATCCAAATTTGAAATGTCCGTGCGCCGTCCGCCGTTCGCCGTCCGGGCCATAAAAGGCCTAAGAATTTACTTAAAAAACCCGTTCTTTCGCACATAGACTCCATTTGGGGTCTAGTTGGTCCTAACGTTTGACCATCCTGATCGCTTACCTCGCATAGATGATATGGGCCAAAAACGGGCGAAAAAGTGTCTTTTTCGAGGCTTTGAGTGTTAGACGTGTTAGACGCACGCCTGGGACGCTTGGCAGGGGGTCACGGTGGGGGTTATGGGGGTGAGCGGGGGGTGGAGTGAGAGGAGGCGCCGCGGCACCTTGTGGTGGCTGGAGTGACCAGGGGCGTTGCAGAGGGGTATAGGAGAATGGATATTTATTACTTTTAAGTGTTATACCCATATAATACACCGCGGCACCATGAGGTGGATACGGCGTTCCTTCGAGGCATGAATATATGTTTTTTTCTAGGTCATATTTGTGTGTTAATACCAATGCTTTTCCTACGCATATTTAATAACATAACCTCTCGACTTTTCGTACGTACTTAGATAATGATATTATTAATGCAATAACTATTTGAATAGATAGGAGCTCAAATCGAGAAATATAAACATGCGTATATAATTATGCGTATATGCGTATTATAGGTTGTGGCAACTCGAAATAGGACACGCCGAGGAGTCAGGACGGGCCTTATGACGTACGCAAGCCAACTAAAACTACGATCAAACTCAATTGAAAAAATAATAAACCTTTGTGAAATAATTTGCAGCGTTTTTCTACAAACAGTTGCCTGGATTTAGTTCTGAACATATGGCAGTACCTCCATATTCTTGTACCTAATTAATTTTCATTCAAGGCCTCATTCCGGAAGAAAATGGACGAGCAATCACCAGATAGGTCGAGATTTCTAGGAAGACTTAGTGTAGGTAATACGATATGTTTGATGGGTATTGGTGCTTGCCTCTTTTTTTATTCGGCTTTCCCAGTTGAACGGGTTTTTTTATCGCTAGAGACCACTCGCTGAAGGGTGGTTGGGATTACATCCTTCGGAATGGATCTCCGCTTCAACTTCTGAGAACGTGCCACTACAAACTCTTTTTCAGGTTTTCTCGCAATCACCCATAGTGGAACTAGAAAAAGTTTCAGTCATGCAGCATGATCGTATGAGCGAATTTTTTTAGATTACAGTATTATGTTACATGGATTTGAAATGTGAGCACTTTCAGGGAAAAAATTGTAAACCACCTTTATATGGCAAATAAACTCGTACCCAATAATATTCTACGATTCAAAACATACATTTGACTTTTAGCAATGTTCCTGATCTTTAATGAATTTTTCAGCAAATATTAAAGAAATTCTATTATATTTTTCTGCATATGAATTTTTTTCATAAATTTAATTGTGTTCTAATTTGTTGTTGATTAACCACTATTGACTAAAATTTTGCTAAAAAACATAACTTTATCGGTTTAAAGCCGTATTAAGCCATTTTTAGTGATTTTTTTAAATACATTTTTTGGAATTCGACCAATTTAATGCGCTCAAAAAAATGAACCCATAAAAACAAGTTTTTAATGTAACTCTTTCTTTTTCTCATGTTCTCAGTTAATTTTATGTTTGTTTCAATATTTGGTAGTTTCTTGGCAACAGTAAATTGAAACAAAATCACATTGTTTCAAAATCACATTGATAACAACTTAAATTAAATTGACAAGGAAAATCATTTAATATTTTATTGACCCTGGATTCGTTGTCATTTTATGCAGACGTTCAATAGTATCCTTCTCCTCCCTCCTCCTTCTCCTCCCTCCTCCGTCACTCCTCCTCCTCATCCTCCTCCTCACTCACTCCTCCTCCTCCTCCCTCACTCCTCCTCCCCCCCTCCTCCCTCCTCCTCCTCCTCCTCCCTACAATACACAACACTTATAAGGTGTCCCATATTTAATTTCAAATTTTCGAAAATTTATAGTATAACTAACTTTTTTTCGCGAAAATTTGATAGATTAAAATGTACGCCAGCATGAACTCGTGTGCAAAATTTCAGATCGATTGGATATCGGGAGGTGGGTTAAAAATCGATCTGAAATTTTGTCTCAAGCAAGCAAGCAAGAAGAGAATCGAAGTTAATAGAAAGAGTTAAAAAAGTGTTGGCCAGCGATCTCATCGTTTCGTGTGGAAAGCTTAATTTTTTGGCACAAGAACGGAATTTTTATCTCATGTGATCAGTGGACGTAGTTAGTGATCTTTGGACCACAAAACGCAAATTATATAGACACTAAAGTGAGGTTACTAGATGTGTACAACTTTTCGCACATTGTATTAAACTTTTAACAAATTGACCTTAGGCGATTCTGTTGTTTTAATCAAAACAAAACGTAAAACTTCAACATAATGTATATATTGTGACAAATCATGCAAGTGATGGAACGAGCACGAAAGTTGTAGATTTAAACATAACCCAGCACCTCATGAAGTTAATCTGAAGGTAAATTATTTATTTATCAATAACAAAACTGAGCTCGCAACGTATCCATTTATAGTTGACATTTTATATAATTTATAGGCATTAGCAGGAAGACTTCTAAAAGCAAAAGAATGGAGATGTCGTCCAAGAGCAGCAGTTGTGAGCAGCAGAAACATATCCATCACGTTTGCACAAATGCTGAGCCGTCCTATGAGGATAACTTTGGCACCCAGCAAAAGGGAGGGATCAGTGTTCTTTTCTTTCTTTTTTCTTTTAAATTTAAGCCGCGTCTCAACCGGAAGGGTTTCTTAATGTTATTGATCTTTTCACGTACGTAGGTTTAATTTAATTTGCGGAAAGTTTAATTAATTCATTTTGCGGAAAGTCTAATTCAATTCGCGGAAAGTTTAATTCATTCGCGAAAGGTTTAATTCAAAGTGCGAATGCTATATATATATATATATATATATATATATATATATATATATATATATATATATATATATACATATATATATATATATATATATATATATACATATGAAGAAGAAATGTTTTGAAGAAGAAAATTTTGATTTTACAATTTTCCGAGCCGTGGCAATAGCTCCATTTTTTTCAAAAATTAGCTAAAAACTATGCCGAGCGGATTACCGTTTCCATTACTTTTTCCGTGAGAAAGATGCACACCCAATTAATTATGATTGAGTTTCAAGTGAATTTAGCTTCGAGTTACGGGTTATTTCCACACACTTTGAATATTTTATATGTATTTATCACCTTTAAGTCTACATATTATAAATTTTTCTGTGTTCAGATAAATAATCTAATAAATAGGTAGGTTGTAGCAGGTAATAATGATAGTCAATATTTTTCTTGATACTTACAAAGCTATGGGAACAAGTTCAATTTTTCAAGCTACATAGAAAAGGTACGCAGAAATTGTCGCTCCTGAGATTTGCAGTGTTGGAACTTTGCAGTGTGTGCTCACTCACAGGTAAAATGGCCTAGGGTGGCTTATGCATATGCCCTCAAGTACCGAATTCATTAGTTCAAATAACGATACGATTTCTTGCCGTTGGGGGTGTCTAACCGACTGAGGTTTTCGTTCATGGTTTGTGCTCTACATTTATTGTAGAATGGAATCTAGGGGACACCCCCAGACCCCCGTATAGTCACAGTTTAGATCAAGGATCAAAACAAGGAAATATGGAACACTGGAA
Source organism: Adelphocoris suturalis (assembly GCA_030762985.1). Taxonomy (NCBI): domain Eukaryota; kingdom Metazoa; phylum Arthropoda; class Insecta; order Hemiptera; family Miridae; genus Adelphocoris; species Adelphocoris suturalis. The sequence continues at coordinate 9,162,297 of CM061051.1, read as the reverse complement.
CACGTTTTTCAAATAGGTACATGGCAGTTTTTGGTTTATTATGTGATTGTGTAACAAAAAATTTTTATAACCCCCCTCAAACTTTGTCACTTTACGTTTCAAGGTGCGTAGAATCCAAATTTGAAATGTCTGTCCGCCGTTCGCCATCCGCCGTTCGCCGTTCGCCGTCTGCCGTCCGGGCCATAGAAGGCCTAAGAATTTACATAAAAAACCCGTTCTTTCGCACATAGACTCCATTTGGGGTCTAGTTGGTCTTAACGTTTAACCATCCCGATCGCTTTACTCGCATAGATGCTATGGGCCAAAAATGGGCGAAAAAGTGTCTTTTTCGAGGCTTTGAGTGTTAGATGTGTTAGACACACGCCTGGCACGCTTAACATAAATATAAATAAAAAACTACGACATGAATAGAAGAACAAGTACGAAAGAAATGCGTGATAAATGGAGAGCATTCCAACGAGTGGAGAACGATTTTTGTCCGGTGAAAACTAAAGAAGTTTCATTTCCCCAGCAACGGCTTGGTTGAACGTGAAAATCAAAAGAAAAAATTTTGTGACACATCCGCGTAACGTTTTTCGCTAGTTATTCCAAGTTTTGAGACACTTCTGCCTAATGTTTTTTCGAGCAGTTGGCTCAAGGCTAGAGCATGCTAAAACATTATTTGTGATTATTGGCGATGATGGTAACAGATGCACGCATGTCAACGAAAAAAGTCCAGTTATGCAGCATGACCTCATGAGCGACTTTTTGAAGAAATCTTCGACTTTGGGTGCTAGTACGTACATAAATAGAACTTCTTCATAATTTCATGGCTGATATTTTCTAAGCCACAGTCAGCATTAAAGCTACATCCTAAAACTTTTGAGCGTAAAAAATTAAAGAGAGCGGCCGAGAGAATCGGAGGACGGAATATTTCACAGAGTAAACTCATCAAATGTGATTACATTTTTTTTTTTTTTTTTTGTTTGTTAACAAGCACCTACTACCTAAGTTTTAAACAGCATGGTTCTAGGATTGGTTATACAGGGATACATCCATAAGAGTAGTTCAATCTGAATTTGGACAATGTTTCATGCAAATATTACCGATTTTTACAACTAGCGAACGGCATTATTTCGATTTTTGACTGATTTTTCAACTTTGAAATTTTTGAAAACTTGACACATATTCTTATAGGAAATTTTACGCTGATTCCGAATATACCACATGTTAGTATGCTGAAAAAATTATTTCGCACAACAAATCGCAAAAAACAGGCTATTTTGAAATTTTTGACTACATTTTTGAAAATTTCAACCTGTAGATGTAATCCGATCATGCTGGCCAACGAACTTGAACTTTCGTTTTGTGTCCTTAACATTTTAAAATTTGTTTGAAGTTTCTAGCTCAATTCTACGGACAGTTATTGTCTGGAATGACACATACATATATACATACATACCTACATACATACATACATACATTTAAAAATGCGTTTAACTTCAGAGTATGATTCAGAATAGCCTGAAACGGATTTCTGCATAACATTTTTTCAAAAATTCACATTCTACAAATTTTGAGGCGAGAGCAATAGCTTAATTTTCTTCAAAAATTCGCTAAAAATGACAAATAAATATCATGATGTATTGTTAGAATGTTTTCATGGTATATTCTGAAACAGAATTACTGTGTAGTGAAAATTCATGACCGCGGAAGCCGACTGGATAGTTAAAGTAGCTTTCGATATACATACGCGACAAGAAAAAAATCTGGGGCTTACCTTCGACACTACGTTGCGTTTTCCGTCTCCTTCTATCTCTCTTTTCTTCTCCCATCTACATGTTGGGCGGGAAGCGATGATGGAAATGGAAGGGGCCAATCGACGGCACGATGGGGATATTTCCCCAGTGGCGAAAGATTTGTAAGCGGACCTTACGATTTCGGCAGAAAACCAACGCAAGTAGTTCTAGATACAGACTTCAGATATATAACAAATCAACTACTTGTCACATAGAACTGCTTTCTGTCATAAATTTTACGCATTTTAATTCAAAACTATTTTTGTAATTATTAGCAACGTACGTGGAAAATAAATAAAGATACATATATACAGGGTGTCCCATCTAAACGGGCCCATCGGGAAATTACAGCCTTTCGGTGCGAGCTATCGAAAAATTGAACTGGACCTTTTTTATAGTATTTCTACTCAGCTTCACGATGCGGAAATCCGATTTTTATTTTTCCGTTTTTTAGGGTCTCAAATCATTGATTGAAACTTACGGTTTCCTCTTGACCCCCCTTTTGGTTTATTATTTCCAATAATAAGCCTATGTGATCGTATAGCAAAAAATTTTTATAACCCCCCCTCAAACTTTGTCACTTTACGTTTCAAGGTGCGTAGAATCCAAATTTGAAATGTCCGTCCGCCGTCCGCCGTCCGCCGTTCGCCGTCCGCCGTCCGCCGTCCGGGCCATAAAAGGCCTAAGAATTGACTTAAAAAACCCGTCCTTTCGCCCATAGACTCCATTTGGGGTCTAGTTGGTCCTAACGTTTAACCATCCCGATCGCTTTACTCGCATAGATGCTATGGGCCAAAAACGGGCGAAAACGTGTCATTTCAAGGCTTTGTTAGACATACGCACGCACGCACGCCTGGCACGCTTGGCAGGGGGTCACGGTGGGCGATGAGGGGGAGTGAGCGGGGGGTGGAGTGAGAGGAGGCGCCGGCGCCGCGGCACCTTGTGGTGGATACGGCGCCGGCGTTCCTTCGAGGCTTGAATATGTTTTTTTCAAGGTCATATTTGTGTGTTAATACCAAAGCTTTTCCTACGCATATTTAATAACATATCCTCTCGACTTTGCGTACGTACTTAGATAATGATATTATTAAGGCAATAACTATTTGAATAGATAGGAGCTCAAATCGAGAAATATAAACATGCGTATATAATTTTAGAAGTATAGGTTGTGGCAACTCGAAATAGGACACGCCGAGGAGTCTGGACGGGCCTTATGACGTACGCTAGCCAACTAAAACTACGATCATACTCAATTGAAAAAATAATAAACCTTTGTGAAATAATTTGCAGCGTTTTTGGTTTATTATTTCCAATAATAAGCCTATGTGATCGTGTAGCAAACAATTTTTATAACCCCCCCTCAAACTTTGTCACTTTACGTTTCAAGGTGAGTAGAATCCAAATTTGAAATGTCCGTCCGCCGTCCGCCGTTCGCCGTCCGCCGTCCGCCGTCCGGGCCATAAAAAGCCTTAGAATTGACTTAAAAAATCTGTTCTTTCGCACATAGACTCCACTGGGGGTCTAGTTGGTCCTAACGTTTAACCATCCCGATTGCTTTACTCGTATAGATGCTATGGGCCAAAAACAAGCAAAAAAGTTTCTTTTTCGACGCGCGCACGCCTGGCACGCTTGGCAGGGGGTCACAGTGGGTGGAGAGGGGTGGCGAGCGGGGGGGTGGAGTGAGAGGAGGCGCTGGCGCCTCGGCTTGTGGTGGGTACGGCGCCGACGTTCCTTCGAGGCATGAATATGTTTTTTTCAAGGTCATATTTGTGTGTTAATACCAAAGCTTTTCCTACGCATATTTAATAACATATCCTCTCGACTTTTCGTACGTACTTAGATAATGATATTATTAAGGCAATAACTATTTGAATAGATAGGAGCTCAAATCGAGAAATATAAACATGCGTATATAATTATAGAAGTATAGGTTGTGGCAATTCGAAGTAGGACACGCCGAGGAGTCTGGACGGGCCTTATGACGTACGCTAGCCAACTAAAACTACGATCATAGTCAATTGAAAAAATAATAAACCTGTGTGAAATAATTTGCAGCGTTTTTTTGTATATTTCAAGTTGTATAGAAATTGGAGATTTATGAGTGAAAAGAAAATGTTAGCTATTAATTTTATGGAAAAAAAGTATTCTAAGTGATACTCTTCTATTCAAAAAGAGATTTTGGATTTTAGGCTATTTTTTGCAATTTTATAGATTTTTTAAAACAAAATTTAATGCAGGTCAAGTTTTTAGCATAATTTCGTATATAAATTGTTGAATGTTCTATTTCATAGTTGATAAACTTTATTTGACCAATCCTATGCTAAAAAATATCAATTTAACGATTCTTAGCCATTTTCAGTGATTTTGTCAGCACATTTTTTGAAATTTGACCAATTAAATTATATCAATATACAGTATAGGTAACACTTTTATGTGTTGGAAAGATGAATTGGTAATAAATTGTTATGTTTATCAACTATATTAAAAAGCGTAAAATTGTGAGATTCCGCTGCTGTAATGGATTGAACCCATTTGTGAGGTCCGAAGCTCTGAGTTCCGATACTAAATATACTATAAGCGGCGATTAATAATTATGGACCAGAGATCTACGTAGAAGGGCTGTCTAATACATAAATAATAAACCTTTGTGTAATAATTTGCAGCGTTTTTATTGCTTTTTTCGTTTTCAGGTTGAATTTGGAACAGAAAATGCCACATTGAAATTTTCTTTTTGGGGCTTCGTTTTTGAGTTATTCCTCTTTTTGCGGCAGTCCGATTTTTATTTTTCCATGTCTCAAATCATTGATTGAAACTTACGGTTTCCTCTCGACCGCCCTTTTTTATTGCTTTTTCCGATTTTAGGTTGAATTTGGAACAGAAAATGCCTCGATGAAATTTTCTATTTGGGGCTTCGTTTCTGAGTTATTCCACTTTTTGCGAAATACAGAAAATCGCCGATTCCTTTTAGACATTACCAACACTTTCTCACTATTTTTATCTTCAATTTTTGAGATGTTCACCACACTTTTGAAATCAGACCCCAGCGTCCATAATCAACAATCACCATCAGGGGTATGACATTACACTTGAACCGCTTACGATTTAAAAAAAGTTTTCCAAATCGTCGTTTAAAAAAAAAAAACCCTCAAACTGTTCAGTACACACAGAATCACTGTTCAGAATACAGTTTAAAAAATGTACCACAAGGAGACTTCCAGTCAGTTGTGTTGTGATAAATCGAAAATGCCACCTGCTCCTTCTGCAGCCTCTGCTCCTTCTCCTGCAAACTGTATTCAAGGGTCAAGAAAACAACAGCTTCTTGATGCTTATTTTTCAGTCTACACTATGATCTTTATTATTTAAAGAACCTTACATTAGTCCAGAATACGGACTATGTGTTTTTTTTTTAAACGACGATTTGGAAAACTTTTTCTAAATCATAAGCGGTTCACATGTAATGTCATCCCCCTGATGGTGATTGTTGATTATGGACGCTGGGGTCTGATGATAGATAGTTTAATGCTGATTTCAAAAGTGTGGTGAACATCTCAAAAATTGAAGATAAAAATAGTGAGAAAGTGTTGGTAATGTCTAAAAGGAATTGGCGATTTTCTGTATTTCGCAAAAAGTGGAATAACATGTATATATATATATATATATACATATATATATGTATGTATATATATATATATATATATATATATATATATATATATATATATATATATATATATATATATACATATAAAAAAGCGTTAAAATCCAGGAATCATTTCAGAATGCCTCAAAACAGATTTCGATTAAGAAAATTTTTGAAAATTTTTATTTTAAAATTTTGGAGCCATTGCAATAGCTTTATTTTCTAGGAAAATTCGCTAAAAATGCGTTAAACTTCAGAATATGATTCAGAATAGCCTGAAACGGATTTCTGCAAATAAAACTTTCAAAAATTCACATTCTACAAATTTTTAGGGCCGAGCAATTGCTTAATTTTCTTCAAAAATTCGCTAATAAAGTTCTATTAGTTAAATCATAATTGAAATAAATGTAATAATAATAGCACACATTTCATATTAATGTGCACATGCTATTCCCAGTCATAGTTAAATTACCTAACTTGTGGATAAAAGAAGGGCGTTCCTGGCAGACGGTGGAGTGCATTGAAAGTTTGCGAGATGGTTTCCTGGTAGGCGGGTGTGCGACGGTGCAACTTCATTATGATTGTTCCACCTCCTTTGCATCCAACTTTACTGCCAGCCTCAGACCCAGACTACCACTTGCTAACGCGTTGAAACAACTTTGCACTTCCCATACGCCTGAGCATGTTCTGACGTCGGTGTCATGCGGTGGAGGGGGTGGGCGGATACGATAGGGCTTAGCTCAAAATGAAGATATGTTTGCAAAGAAATCTTGTCACATTCCAGAAAGTGGAGTAAAAAATGTAGGTAACGCTTTTCGAGGACACTTTTTTGTGACAGTTTTTTATCTTAATGTGCAAAAGCAAAGTATAAAAGAGATATAAATCCAAACTCGTAAACGAGTTCCACTATCTGCTTTACAAGCAGATACCATGTTACATGGATATGTCTTTGATTGGGGATTTCATAACGGTTGTCCTCGAGAGTTGTAAACAAATCCTTTAACTTTAAACAAATCCCTGGGCCGCATCCCAACTAATTCCAACAAAACAACGGTTTACTTATAGAAATGTTGAAAATAACTGTGGAGAGAAGCCACTACAGTGAGTTGTTGTTAACAGTCGACTGTTGTCAAGAGGATGAAAATGTTTCCTATTGAGTGGAGTAAATGATGCTATTGCTTTACGTTAAGAATATCGTAACCGGCTTATTAAAATTGTTTATAGTCCAATCAACTTAGTTTAGGAATGTAGCCAGGTACGTAAGGAGGGGGAAATTGGTAGCTTGAGATGTGAACATTTATCACATAAATCAAGCGCTTTCCAACGAGTGGCGAAAGATTTTTGTGCGATGAAAACTGCGGAAGTTCCATCCCCCTAGCAACGGCTGGGTTGTACGTGAAAAACACTGAAATTGTGACACAAATTTTGTGTGACAGAAATTTTTGGTTGATCCCCCAGAGCAAAGACATATCCATGTCAAAAATGTTCTCACATATATAAAGGGCGACTCTCACCAAACAGTCATGGGTGTTGCTGCCACGTAAGTTCATTGGTTTATTGGAGACATTATCAATTGCCTAATGTGTCACACTCATGGAAAGTTGAAAATCCAGACAAATGTCACAACAGACAATGGGTTTTACCCAGGTTTAATACAGTTAATAGTTAACACTTTCCTTGCACTCAAGAAGCTCTAATTCGAAAGCAATTTAATATTATACAATACGGTATTTTACGAAAATTCGCTCATACGAATGTTCGCTCATACGACCATGCTACATGACTTAAAATTTTTTTATTTAAAGATATAAAAAAGAAACGGATCGTTCCAATTTATTATACCCTTCCTCTAGTTTTAAATCTTAAATCATTAGAAACTTCCCACAACTGAGCCATAGTTGAATTCAGCCGTATGAATAATTTCGTACGTATTCATTATGTGCGTAACCAAAAGTCAAGTTATGTAGTATGTAGTCAGACATATGTCTATTTTAGCGAAGTTTTCTGTAAATTGCAATGGCTCCGAAAAATTTAAAATCAAAATTTTCGAAAATTTCCTTAATTGAAATCTGTTTTGAGGCATTCTGAAACAAATCCAAGAGTGCAACACTTTTTCATATTCTTGAAAATATACCTATGTATTTTTATGTTCATTTTTATACGTGTCATTCCAGACGATAACTCTGCTTAGGATTGAGATAAAAATTCCGTTCTTGGGCAAAAAAGGATGAGTTTGTTGGCCAGCACTTTTTCAGCATATTAAATTGGTCAAATTTCAAAAAATGTGCTAAACGAAGCTCCAAAAATGAAAATGGCTAAACAACATTAAAATTATATTTTTTCACATAATATTGCCCAAATAAAGTTTATTAACTGTAAAATAGAACATTAAAAAATTCATGTACAAAATGATGCTGAAAAATGTTGTGCTTAAGTTTCATTAGAATTTTGTAAAACATTGATAAAACTTCGAAAAAAGCTAAAAGTCCAAAACGTCTATTTGAATAGCAGGTTATTATTTACATTTACATATATATATATATATATATATATATATATATATATATATATATATATATATATATATTATATAAATTAATATCATTTACATATATATATATAAATATATATACATATATATATATATTTTTTTTTAAATACAATTAATAGTTAAGACTTTCTTTGCACTAAAAAAGCTCTAATTCGAAAGCAATTTAATATTATTCAATACGATAATTTACGAAAATTCGCTCATACGACCATGCTGCATGACTGGAAATTTTTTTATTTAAAGATATAAAAAAGAAACGGACTGTTCCAATTTATTGTATTAGTCTTCCTTGAGTTTTAAATCATTAGGAACTTTCTACATCTAGCCCTTGGTTGGATTCATTCATTTTGAAGGTCGCGTTTGTATTCATTATTTCCATTACTAAACGTCAAATTCCATAGATGGTTTCTTATAAAGGTGATGGAGGAGGGCAAGACTTATCAGATCAGCCAGCAGAAGAACTAGCAAAAAATCATACGGAAAAAACGAGTAAAATACTCCCAAAAAACTGGTGGGAATGCCACCGATCTCACACCGAACAATCCACAATCATGGGGAAATCACCCCATGAGCATGTATTATGATAACCAGTAGCTGACATTGAAATAGGAGTTCACGATGGCCCGAACATTTCAAATTCTCAAAAGAATCACATAAAAAAAAAATAATAAAATAAAATAAAATTTATAAAAACATCAAATCGACATGATAGATTTAGCGCTACGTTATTTCACTAACAAGTAGGTGATCAAGAAATTTCTATAACAACCAGATCCTGATATGTAACAACAGTTTTCAAGGATATTTGGGAACTGCTCAATCCTGTAATTGGATCAATTTCTATTATAAACCTTCATACCCAAAACACACACACACACACACACACACACACACACACACACACACACACACACACACACACACACACACACACACACACACACACACACACACACACACACACACACACACACACACACACACACACACACACACACACACACACACACACACACACACACACACACACAACACACACACACACACACACACACACACACACACACACACACACACACACACACACACACACACACACACACACACACACACACACACACACACACACACACACACACACACACACACACACACACACACACACACACACACACACACACACACACACACACACACACACACACACACACACACACACACACACACACACACACACACACACACACACACACACACACACACACACACACACACACACACACACACACACACACACACACACACACACACACACACACACACACACACACACACACACATATATATATTTATATACCATATATTATATACTATATATATAGATTGGGGACTTTACTAGCAGTCTAACATGCATAGAGGCCTCCAAAAGGAGGGAGAGGTTGAGTCACCTTTCCCTATTCCCAAAAACACCATCAGGCGTACTTTTATTCCTCTGGTACAACAACAGGGACTGGACCTTAGTCCAGTAGTATAGTAGTAGTCCAGTAGAATGTAGTCCAGATATCTGGTCCCCTTGGTCCCAGAAGATGGAATGTTGGTGTGTTGCCTTCATTAAGTAGTATTAACCCTGTTCTGGCTGCTATTTCCAGAATGAGCCTCCTTCTGCAATCAGGGTCAGGCATGCCAGAGCCCTTGTATTTAAATCCACTGCCACTATCTTATCCCCACTCACTATTTGAACATCGTCATTTCGAAGTCAGGAATATACCAAGTTGGTGTGATGCAGCAACTGAAACAGATGTATTTTAGAGTTCTTAGCCATAAAACACTTCACCACTTCCCTGATCTGCTAAGTGTCCTTGTATCACTGAACAGAGCAGTCTCAAGGTCATCCAATACCATTTATTATTGGTATAGTAGTGGTGCTGCTCACTTACTATCACAGTGTCTGTTCTTTAGTCCTGCTCTATTTGGTGAAGTAGGTTTTGGGCTCTTGAGCTCCTAAGATTTCCCTGAGGGATCCTAAACATTTTATGGCTCTATTTACAACTTCCTCCAAGTCTTTTGGATCGCACATGCGTGAATTGACCCTTCTGATGTACCTTTTCAGTGCTAGCCTATACTGGTTCCCTGGTTGATCTATATGAAATTTACACCCTTCTTGGGTTCTGGGACAACAGTCGGAGGGAAATTAGCAATTGGACTAATCCTAGCGTTGTGGTCAACCGCACAGCTAGCACATCACTATTGGCTCGGACATTTGGTTGTGATGTGGCCATACCCTTGGCACTTGAAACACCTTGTCACCTCCGCAAAGTCAGAGATGGGGAAAATGTCCAGGTTAACGTTCAACTTTCACTGTTTGAAGAGCTCCTTGCTGACTGCTTCTGCAACTCGTAGAACCCATATAAAATCATCAATGGGCACTCTGTTAAAGCAATAAATTTGTCAATCACATCGCCACAATTTATTACAGTGTGTGGAAAAAGGGTAACACGACAGTCTACCTTCCTTCAAATTTACTTCATTAGAATTCATTAATATCAGACACAGAATTAACTGGTCATTGTTTATTTCCAGGGTGGAGAACAGGTTTTTGAAGACCGCTAACAGGTAAGTTGACTCACTTTGAATTTTAAATGCTTTACAATAATTATTAAAAGATTTTTGTTTTAATTCATGAGTTGTGAGCATCGTAGCAGAACGTGGTTGGGAAATCGTTGAATCCAATTCTTCTTTGGTAGAGTATGGTAGGGTCACAGATTACTTGTCGGGGCGCCCAAGTTGTAAGGATCACTACTCCACCAACTGCCAACTGCATTTTGTTTGCCGTCGATCTCAAAACTTTCCGAATCGTTGAGAGTTACAAACATTGCCCGGCTCTTCAGAGTTATCAAGATTGCTTGAGGTCACAGTGTGGCTTGAATTTCCTGAAGCTTCACTGCGCCAAATGCTGCTGTATTTCGGATGCCTGCTCTCGTTGTTCGATCAATCATATTGACCTAATAAATTACTGGGGGTGAGCTGGAGATGAAGCCTACTGTTTGAGATTTAAGAGTATGGTATGGAACAACAGCTTCACATCAGGCATCACATTGACGACTTGTTATGTATCCATACACTACATAAATTTCATGTACACGTACATTGACAACTGCAGTCAAAGCCCTGAGAAATCATATATCAGCAAAAGGACAATTATTGTCATGGAAGTAGTTCTCGGTAATTTAACTGATAAAGAGTTAGCCAAGTTGGTAATCAGAATACCAGGAACTGTTCACCAGGTTCTAGCTGCCATTGCTCTGGATGTGACAGGGTTTCTTCAAAACGACCCAGCCCGAAGCACGGTTCATGAGTACGGTTAAATCATTTCAGATAAGACCGTCCCTTGCCATCTGTGGGTCCCTACTAAACAGCAGACAGGGAATCGTTTAAATACGTTTCTTATTATATTCTATTATTGGGAATATTTATAGTTTTTGCTTATTAAAAACTATATAACGCTAAATTAACACATACTACACATATTATTTACAAATAAGTAAATGAAAAATATGGTAAGTTTCTCTAACATCCCGGTGCTGAACCCCAGTGCAAGATACGCATGGATGTTCTAGAGTGGATCTCCAGTTGTTGGACGGTTGAAGAGTTATTCCTTTTCATGGGTATTACTGTTCAATCTATTGACTTGATCACTTCTTCATAAGCAGATTTTCGTTTGAATTGAGCCCACTGCAGAAGGTTAGCTAGAAAAGCAGCGTCTACAGTTTTAGTTAAGTGCCTTCTTTTGCAGAGGAAAGGTGCTACAGCGTGCAACAGGTGAGGAATTAGCCAAGTTGGTGATGGTAATACCAGTTGCTGTCCAGGAGCTATTAGCTGTTACTGCTCTGGACGTGACAGGAGTTCTTCTAAACGACCCAGCCTGAAGCACGGTTCGAGAGTACCTAGCGTATAACTTTTCACATTTTGCTCGATAATTCCACCAAAACGTGGAAATTTCAACTTCGTACTTTTTCTTGTAACTAAGGTTGTCCCCTCTTTATTTTTCCGGGTTCAATCCCTCTATGACTGCAATCAGCAGCTGTTTTTCCAGAGGTCTCCAACTGTTATGTCTTAGGAACTGCGTAATCAAATATGTACCCTCACGGTTATACCATTATGAGTATTAAGGAGATTAATTAATAAATGCGAAAAAGAACGCATGTAGGAGGGTATTTTTTAATTTAAAACTTGATTAAAAACACACTCGAAACATGATTATTGCACCTGTAGGTAGGTGTAGAACTCCTAGGAAACGCATGAAACTCAACAGGTACATACGTAGGTACATCCACTTTTCACTCCATGAATTCTCCAAAACACGGAAGTAACATTTTATGATTTAATTGTCTTTAATCATGGTTATTCTTTGGCCTCTGTTAATTTGTTCCGAGTTTATTCCTGTTTGTCTGCAAACAGCAGCAATTTTTCCAGAGGACTAAAACTGGTACGATTTAGGAAACTATAAGTGGTCTGAATCAGAGAATAATCTGTCGATCCAGAACAACTTTGATTCTTGTTTCCCTAGTGATGTCGCGTTTCCCTATATATATATATATATATATATATATATATATATATATATATATATATATATATATATATATCCTTCCAGGCAATAAATCTCCTTAGGATTGAGATAAAAATTCCGTCCTTGCACACAAAAATCACGCTTTCCAAACGAAAGGATGAGTTCGTTGGCCAGCATGATTGTGTCTTTTTCGCATTTATTAATCTCTTTAATAATCAAAGTGGTATAACCGAGAGGGTACATCTTTGGTTACGAAGTTCCAAAGGCGTAACAGTTGGTAACCTGTGGAAAATCGGCTGCTGTTATCAGTCAAAGAGGAATAGAACCCGGAAAAAATAAAGAGGGGACAATGAATGACCCTAGTTACAAGAAAATATAAGAAGTAGAAATGTCCACGTCTTGGGGAATCATGTAGCAAAATGTGAAAAGTTGTACGCTACTCTCTAACCGTGCTTCGGGCTGGGTCATTTTGAGGAACTCCTGTCACGTCCAGAGCAATGACCGCTAGAAACTCCTCGACACTACCTGGTATTCTGATTACCAACTTGGCTAACTCCTTATGAGTAGTACGATGTAGCATCTTTCCTCTGCCAAGGAAGGCACTTAACTAAAACTGTGCTTTTCTACCTAACCTTCTGCAGTAGACTCTATTCAAACGAAAATTTGCTCATGCAGATGAGATTAAGTCAGTGGATCGATTACTAATAACCATGAAGTTCCATACATGCTGCATGATCGTATAAGCGAATTTCCGAAAATCATCGTATCATATTATTTTATTACATCTATATCTATCTATACTATTAATAAGAATGAAACTCCGTCCGTTTGTCGTGTCTATGCACGGCCAAACGGCTGAGTGGGCCGGATCTACGAGTGGGGGGATCTTCTTGGGATTTTCCGATAGGGTGTATAAGCGAATTTAAAATTTTCTAATCCCACCCGAACCATGGGCCGTAGGGCGGGAGGGGGGTCGAAGTAAGAATTAATGTGCGCTTTTTGGACTTCCCCGCTTCCCCTACCCCTCTAAACGGCCGTTGACAATTCCGGAAAAATACGGGTTTCGTAGGTTTTTGAACGAGGAAGACGACGGCGCGATCGGATCGCGAAAAAAGTATCGGGAAATGCGTAAAAAAAATGCGAGAGTACGGACCCGTTTTCTCGAAAAGTCCGCCGAAAAACTTGGTTTTTTCCGATTAAAATATACCCCATAAAGGTACGTTTTTCGGAGCGGTTTTCGCGGGCGAAATACAGCTTTGGGTCCGCCGAATCTGAATCCGAAATCGGATATCGAAAAAAGTGACGAGAACTCGGTCAAATTGCGAGCAGAAGCGAGCAAAGCGATTAAAATGATTCTGCCGTGGACGAGAGAAGGCTCAAGAATTGACGTGAAGGGTTCGATGTCACAACGTTGCGAGGCGAGCAGGTATGCCTACATAGGTACCTACCTTGCGAGCGAAGCGAGAGCCATTTCAAATAATAAATACGGACTTTGTCCTACACATATACAGGTATACCTTGCGAGCGAAGCGAGCAACATCCCCGAATAAACTTTTCGTGGTTCCACGTAGTTTCATAAGATTTAATTTGTTTGTAATAATTCCCAACTGAAAAAAACGTCTGCCAAGTTGGGTGGGCAGTATAACTTCCTGAAGCGAGCGAAGCGAGCAGCATCCCCTACAGAAGTTAAACCTACCTTTAGAGATCTACCGTTTGCGAGCGAACCGAGCAACATCCCCTAAAAGCCATACTTTGCGAGCGAAGCGAGCAACATGTTCTACATGCCAGACTTTGCGAGCGAAGCGAGCAACATATCCTACATGCCAGACTTTGCGAGCAAAGCGAGCAATATTCCCTACATGCCACACGTTGCGAGCGAAGCGAGCAACTTAATGGGGGGTCCGGGGGGGCTTGCCCCCCGGCTGGATGTGGAGGCGAGCGTAGCGAGCCGGAGCGGCTAGTTGTTATGAAATATGAGCTCTTTGAGTGTAAATAAATTGTTAACTACCAGTTTTAAAGCAGAAAACTAATTCTAAATAATATTCTGCTGCAAGAAGATTTTGGAGTCTTAGCTATTATTTGTAGTTTTTGCCGATTTTTTAAGCAACAATTTATGACATTTAAGTACATATTCAGCATAATTTCTAGCGAAAACTTTTACTATGTTCCAGTTCATTTTTGATAAACTTTTTTGACTAGAAGTCTGTTGAAAAATATAAATGTATCAATTTTTAGCCATTTTTAACCACTTTTAGTGATTTTTTATCACATTTTTGAAATTTGACGAATTTAACGTGCTCAACAATGGCTGGCTAACGCTGCAACTGATTTTCTGGCATAGGAACGGAAATTTTATGTCAATCGTAAGAAGCGTTATTGTCTGGAATAACACTTCAAGCTCCCATCTCCCCCTCCATCCACACAACCATAATTAAGTTTCAACTTCTTTTACGGATCGGCAGAGATATCACGATATATCGGTATAGTACCTACAACCCCCCCCCCCCCCCCCCGTCCCACCAGAAATGATCAACACTTAGAATAGGTCCCTTTTGAAGAAATAAGATCAAATCAATCAACTTTAAACCTAAGTTATACATTTCAATGGAAGTAATAATGTTTGCGAGAAAAATGCTTGGTTAGAACAACATCTAGAGGTAACTTGGAAAGTATAAAATCGGGTTTTGAATCATCTCATTCGCCCCTCATTTTAGTAAAGAACGTACTTAGCTGAATGAGTTGGCCTGCGTCGATCTCTTTGGGGTCGAGGAGAAAGGGAAGTTCTTAGCAAACTGGGTGTTGGAGGAGAGGAGTATGGTTCTGGTGGCGGCAATTCTTCAATAATCGGAATACCTCGGTTACCAGATCCGGTGGAGAGAATTCGATACTCAGGCATTGAATTGGATTAGAATGTTCAGTTCAAATTGTCCCAACTGAAGATCACCTCTTGGCGCTAAATGCTGAAGGGCGACCGTTGACTCCTTCCATTGTTGTGACAAATCACAGCATGCTCGAGATTTGATTTCAGCAGGTTGACTTCTTCAACAAGTGGCTCGTACTAGCTAGTCTGATCAAGTTGCTTGATTAGTACAAGACCAGGAGTGGTCAACCTAGAAGGCAGTGAATTATGGCTCTTCTATTATGGTGAAACATCCTTTCATGCGGAGTGTAGTTTATGTTGGTGCAGAAGTGATCGTGTAAGGGGGGACTTTCTCCCATTGATTAGACTTCTGACCTCCGCTCTTTAGTGCTAGGGCAATTGCTTTCCAAATGGTATCGTTAAGTTTCTCTACTTGCCCATTTCCCTCCGGGTTGTGGGAAGTGTGACTGGTCGCAGTTCCACTGGAGTGGAGAAAGCTTGTCACCTTGCGAGACATAAGAGACAAACCTGTAATCAATTGAACATAGCTGGCATGCCGAAAGTGGTGAAAATCTCGATGAGGCATTTGGTTACCTTTTTTTTTACAAATATTTGCAAATGGAAAGCGGGAGAACTCGTCAATGACAGTTAAGAGATAGGGTTTTCCTTCATAGGATGGCAGGGACTGCTTGACATCTACACTAACGCGTTCGAGTGGCTTTGATTAGAGTACCAGTTATTTCCCTAAATAATCGGGGTTTAACTTCTGATACTATTACAATGATGGATTGGAAATATCTCAAAACTGGTTAGAGATTTAATTGGAATTCTTTTAAAAGAAGATAATTCTATCGCGATCAACTACGACCTTTGAAAAGTATAATTAGGTTACTTTTACCCTATTAAAAGGGCTGAGCAATGACGAGACCGATTACGCAGAGGTAAAGATTGACACCCCCAAAACCCCTGAGGAAGCCTTTTTTTCTGGTAGATCCCGGACTATATCTTTTCCAGAACGGTAAATTAAGTCAAAACTGTAACCAGATAGTTCAGGTCTCCATCGTAGTATCTCATCAATTTAGCCAATTTTCGTAGAAAATTAAGCTATTGCAATGGCTTCAAAAATTTCAAAACCATAATATTCTTAAATTTTCTTCATTTGAACCCATAAAAGTTCCGTTCTTGCGCCCCAAAAAAAAAAAAAAAAAAAAAAAAAAAAAAAAAACCAAGCACTCCAAACGAAAGGATGAGATCGTCGGCCAGCATGTTTTGAGGACATTAAATCGGGTAAATTTTTGAAAAATTGCAACAAAAAAATCACTAAAAGTCGCTAAAAACGGCTAATTGTTAAATTTATATTTTAGCAGAGTTTATTCAAAAAAGCTTATCAACAATGAACTAGAACATGAAAATGTATGCTCAAATTTATGATGAAAAACGTACTTAAATTTCTTTCATATTTGCCAAAAAATATATAAAACTTTTAAAAGGTTAAGAATCTAACAATAAATTTTTTAATAGCAGAATATTATGTAGAACGAGTTTTTTGCCATAAAATTTGTGATTACCAATTTCTTTCCACCCAATTTCCTTTCTTTCCTGTATTTCAAAAACACTAACATTTTAGTAAAATTCGTCCATAAGTCATGCTGCATGACTGGAACTTTTATCTAATTTTACTGGAATGATTTTTATTGAAAATGTAAGACAGATCTTGATCCGTGATTATTGTAAAATGTCTGCCTATCAGGAAGTGCTTTCACTTTCTCAAACACTCCACAATTGCACTATTCTCAATAGAGAAATGCTTTTTTTTTTTTTTTTTTTTTTTCCACTGTCAGTGAGTGTTTTCGAAAAGAAGGCTACGGGTCGATGTTTTTGTGAGAGTGTTGCAGCTAGAGCTAAATCTGAAGCGTCAGTCATTGACATTGAGTAGTCATTACTACTAACGGAATTCCTTCGTCGACAGTCGCTATGGATGAGTCCGCAATCTCTTTCCGTAGATTTGAAAAACAGCCAATAGCGTACTCGTATTTATGCATTGGAAAAACGGGCGGTTCCCAACTACCTCCCTACTCGCGGTTTTTTTCCCAAGTGCCACCCGGCCGTACACGGCCTATAGACAACTGCCTCCCCGCCCATAATCAGCTAGTTGACAAGTGCCACCCCGGCAGTTGACAAGTACCACGCCAAACGTCAATAAACTCAAAAATTTCTCCATGCACTCCATTTATATTTTCACTCTATTTATTCTCCATTATAGTCTTTCTTTTAGGTATTCTGACACGAATTAGGTTTTTTAGGTACCTACCTATAGGAATTTCTAATAATTGTTTTTCTAACTAATTTTCATAGGTAGTTTATACCTGCTTTATTTTTATTTTATTTATTTTATTTCTTTCTTTTGGTTTGTTTGTTAGGATAGAATTTGGTATTAGAAGTCAATAGTATAATTACCTACCACGATTGTCTGAGGTAAAACTTGCAACCAAGGTTTGATGTATCAGGCCATACCGTTGATACGGCGTTACGCATTCCCACTTCAAAATCAGTGATACATTCAGACGTTTTCATGGTTCCGATTTCCAGTTCGTGACATTTATTAACGGTAGCTCGCAAGCAACGTTCACACGTCTTTTCCTCTTTATTGGGGAGCAGACAAAACACCAGGGGCACGTACATACTATTCCGGTACCCATGCACTGTGAGCAACTGAACAAAGAATTTCGGCGCATATTTAAAAGTGCCATCCATGTAAATGGAGTCGCAGGAAACCAGAGATGCCAAATTTCGTTGACAGGAAAGAACAACTCCGTTCCCGGCTTCATCATTGTGCAGCAAAAATTCTTCCGCTTGTATGGTTTTGGGGCATAAATTTCTTAATGCAACGTGAGTCTCGTGGATATTTCTAGGAAGACATGGTACCCGTTTTCGCTTTTTGTTATATAAGCCACTTTACGTAAATTTAAAACAGTTCTGAAGTTTGGCGAATATGTTGGCAGTTCAGCTAATGCTTGACGAACAATCTACAAAAAAAAGTAAAACACCTGGTTGGCGGATAGGTAGATGCCTGATGAATGAGCGAACGTATTAACACACTGATGTTTATGCGGGTGGCAGTTTTCCTCCTTTCCGTTCGAGCGGGGTGGCAGCTGGGTGCCCCACGAACTTACCGCCCACTTCCCGGGGTGGCACTCGTCCTCGCAGAAAATGAGGTACGAATGGCAGGGAGGCAGTCGGGCGTCGCCCGGAAAAACAGTGCACGTGACCAGTAGACGAATTTCATCAGAAAAACCCCGAATCCACTTAAGAGTAGTAAGGTAGCATCCCTCAAACTCGTTTCAGTGATTTTGGATTTTCAGGAGGAGGAAATCCAAGAAGGGATTTTATTCTTTCAGGGTTGGGTCGAAATGTGTGTTTAGAGACCAAATAATGTCTAAGTATTAAAATAGTATTGATTGAGTATTTACATTTGCATCATTCAGAATGAGTCCTACTTTTTTGTAGCATCTAGAAAGTCATTCAGGTTTTGTTCATGCTCTTATTTGGTTCTGCCACCAATTGTGACGTCTTCTATGTATGCAAATACTCCGGATGGATTTTCTTTTCAAATTACGTTATCGACGAACCGCTCGAATCCTGAGACTCCATTGGTCGGTCCGTACGCAATTACTTTAAATTGGTAGAGGACTCCACCTGCTTTGAACGCTGTGAAAGGTCTATCTTTCTATGGCATTGGGACCTGATGGTAAACACTTTTCATGGCAAGGGTGCAATAGTAAAAGTATTTAGAAATATCAGTAATCATGTTGTCAATATTAAGAACAGGGCAGGCATCTAATTAGATAATTTGTTAATAGTTTTGCGGATGATCGATTACAATTCGTTCTTTGTGGTTTTCGTTATTCAAAATTGAAACTTGGACTCTCCGGTGAGAGCACTTTCCTCTATAACCCCTTCTGACAGTATTTTTTTAATTTCTTTGAATATAAAAGCTATACCTGGTAGGTCCGTATAATTACGGTTCAATTCGGAATGGCTAACGAATTTTAAACGCGATTTAATTTTATCATCCTTATATTACTGAATTTAGTTAATACTAATAGTATTAATGGAGAATTTAATTACATTTTAAGAAAAAATTTCTCTGAAAACTAACAATCCAATCAGGATAAGAAAATCATACCAACATTGTCAATGACTGCTTAGGAACAATAATAATACAATAAAGATAAGTACTCGTACTCTTCTCCGCTTGACAGGCAATGCTCCTTCGTCCTCCTCTTCAACTAAGTCTGGATGCCTGGATAATTAGCTCATCCTTGTCCTATCCTCTAGCTCATCCTTGTCTACACCACGTCGAGCACGGGTAACCGGGTTAGTCTCGTGTAGCTTCCTTTTTTGGACAATGTAGTATCTCCAACAAAAGTATGGTGTAATGATCCTGGCCATGCGTCACCACACGATAAATGAGGTGTGCTTCAAGCATAATTGCCACAAGATCCTCCATAATACATAGCATGAGGCCAGGAAAGAAAATCCTTTAGAGGAGTGAAAGCTTTACTAAATTATATTGGAGGATATCCGCCCGGCTCCCTCCAACGTCAGATATCTCCAAACAACGCAGAATGAAAACCTACCACATTATCCAATAATTTTGGGCCCCGACCGACTGGTGCCAGATAACTTATTTACGATCCATAATAATACCATATAGTTGTAAGAGAGCTGGGGCCAACAGTTGCAACAAAGCCTCAACTGCATCGATAAAAGCTAAAAACGGAAGTTAGTAAAAAACGTTATCTATTTCCACGAAAAATAAAGAGTTAAATTACACTGTTAAATCGATTTCGACGGTTAGGCCATCATCAGTAACAAACAATAACGGAAGATACATTAGAAAGGACACAGCTTTTATAGTAACATGTGGAGGGAGATTGAATCCCATTGGTCAAGAGAAAGGAAAGGGGCAGGAGGCACAACCAATTAAGTGCAAACAAGGTGACGGGGGATTATAGCTAATTAGACGAAGTGAAAGGGGGAAATAACTAAATATGGTTTCAACATTGTGAAGGGATAATTCCAAGCTTTATGAAAATGGACCTATTAGTGGTGAAATATATTGAGTTATATCCTCATTTAAACATTTACCAGATCTGTCACTTTTGATAATTTCGAATTTTTCAAGTACATTCAACATACCTCTCTTCGGACAAAAATGAAGAAATTCTACGAACTGTCTATCGGTCAAATCAAAATTGTAACTATGATTGGATTCCTCAAGATGTTTCGCAAATGCAGACTTACCCTTATTTTCCCTAAAATCCTCCTGATGCTCGTCTATTCTTTCCCTGAATTTCCTACCAGTTTGACCGCAATATTCGTAGCCACAAGAACATTTTAGTTTATAAACCCCACTTTTATCCTGAACATTGATTTTGTCCTTAACGGATCCTAGTAATGCTTTAAGACTATTTTTGGTTCTAAAACCTACTTTGTAACCTCTCGATGATAGAATTTTGCCGATTTTATCCGAAATTTCCCCATAATAAGGTATACTTATCCATTGCTTTTCTTCTAAATTTACATCTTCCCTGGCCAGATTGGAAACTTTTTCCCTACTCTTTTTCCTAAGAACATTATCCCATATGGTATCAACTAATAGGTCCATTTTTATAAAGCTTGGAATTATCCCTTCACAATGTTGAAACCATATTTAGTTATTTCCCCTTTTCACTTCGTCTAATTAGCTATAATCCCCCGTCACCTTGTTTGCACTTAATTTATTGTACCTCCTGCCCCTTTCCTTTCTCTTGACCAATGGGATTCAATCTCCCTTCACATGGTACTATAAAAGCTGTGTCCTTTCTAATGTATCTTCAGTTATTGTTTGTTACTGATGATGGCCTAACCGTCGAAATCGATTTAACAGTGTAACTTTTTATTTTTCGTGGAAATAGACAACGTTTTTTACTAACTTCCGTTTTGAAATGGGTTTCCACAATTTCGTCGCGAGTGATTTAGTTCGTATCGATAAAAGCTGCATGAAAATGTCTGGCGTCTCCTACGGCGAAATTGCTAAACGTAGATGGACACGAGGATGCGTTCCTTAGGTCACTATTGAAAACGCAAGTTGGTAAGTGGTCTGGTAGCCCAAAATTTTCAACTAGGAAGGTCTAATGAACTTCTTAGAATGAATTCCAGTCATTTATCTCTTAATTGAATCAAGTGAAAAATTTCATCCAAAATAAACTGGTCTGCAATTGTAAATATGGAACGTTAACCGTGAAATGTCAAAAGCAAGAAATGATGTGTCACGCTCCGTACTATGTTTCTTCTTTTTTAACCTACTACATAATTAAAATTTTCAAAGTTTATCCATTATACTGTGTATAAATGTTCACATAACATTTATTTTCAACTTTCGACTTCTGAAACGCGGAAGTTAATTTACTAACTAATCAATAGGAGGCAACAGCGACGTAACTAAGTTAGCTGATGTCGATCATAAAAACTCATGAATTTTACAAAAAACAAAACCAGTTACTTTTTTGTTTTAAAGTGAAGTAATAAGTTTTCCCAATTTTCTATAACTAGTAATCGAGAATCTCGTGGAGGGTTTTGAATTGACGTTCTTCTTCTTGTTGCCTTTGACTTTCTATAAAGGAGCAAGTTCCCAAGGGTTAACGCAAGTTTCCTAATGATCAAGTTTCGCAGGGATTTCAAACCTTTTTTTTTTCTTTTTCTTTTTTATTCTTTTTGAAATTACTTCAAACACCGAACTAGTTACTTGAGATTGCACAAAGCGCGTCAGAGGTGTATTCTACAAGATAGCTTGGGAATACAGTGTTATAGCCTAAAGTTATTTTTTCTATGTCAATATGAACCGTAGGTTCCGAGTGCTAAAACAATTTAAATGCGATAACTCGTTTATGATTCAATCAATTTAGATATTTTTGGTAGATGATCCTTGCAGATTTTAACGCAAAAAAAAAAAAATTGTTTACCTATAATCGGATTGTGATGCTGCTCTAAGCAGCGATTACGTGCCATGGAACGATTATAGTGCCCTGCTTACAGTAGTGCCTTGATTACAGTAGTGACCTGACAACAATTCTTTAAGTCCCACAAATTGACGCGAACGATTGTAATGGAATTTGAAACTGCATACGTAAGTACGCAAACACGGCATTGATTAAGTCATCAAGTTTCACTAAGCTCCCTAGAACCCAGAGATTCAAAACTAAGCTTATTTCTAGATTTTACTGATTTTTTTGTCCACCTTATCTCCGTTCGCACTACAATGGTTAATTTGGAAGGTGATATTTTAGTATACTTTGTAGGTTTTTAATTCATCAAGGTACCTTCAATGGACGGAGTCATGATGCAAAATTATATATAATAAAAAACAAAAATTTCAAAACCTCAAGCACTCTCTGAATGACACCAAACAATCGGATAGGATTATTTCTCCTGAGTATTCAAACTCGTTGATTTTGCTCGTTGTTTCTTTCTTGAGTCTATTGCCTGGCTGTTGTTTTGGCCTTTCCAAATTATCACCTGAGAGGTGGTAAAATATGCTCAAAAAACTAAAAATGAAAAATTTGTTTTTCTATTTTGTCCATGTAGTATCTACTACCGAACTTCTGTGCGCCGGCGCCGCCTCCAGTTTTTTCTTAAATTACAGGTCTTATTACGATTGGATGTTTATCGGTCTTCGTGAAACTTGAATCATAAACTCCATTATGGGCTCTAGTTGGTACTGAATTCTCTTTTGAGCATCACTTTCGATCAACTCTTAGGGTAAAAATGAAGGGCTGAGATACCTATAAAAAAAAGGATCTTGAAGGCAGTCAATATAAGCATATTGTTCGTGAAAAATCTGTGATATTTTGAATTTGTTTCATTCGTGTTAAACCTTTTTTGCGTTTCAGTCTCTTTTAAGTAACATAATCTTGGTTGAATGGTTGAACTTATTCGAGGAATTGCACACAACCTATGTCCGCCAGGCCTTCCTAACGCCATTTAAAAAGGCGTAAAGGTCTACGTTTACGTAAGTTTCTAAGTTTTGCAAATTAGCGATTGTCATGATTAAATTTCTTATTTCTCTAAAATTTATATTTACCAGTATTTATTGAGGTTAAGGTTTTTTTTTCTTTTCCTTAATTGGCCTCACAACATTTTGTATTTAGCCACATCATTAGAGGTTTTTTTTTTTTTTTTTTTTTTTTTTTTTTACGTTGGCAGGTGAGGAAATCTTTAAGATCCTAAGGTGGTAATCGGATCTCGTAAGATACCCAAGAGGGACCGCACTCCGGGTTATGTATGATTCAAACACACTAAAACCTCACCTTCCTTTTCCCACGTTGGAACTCAGTCTGGAACTGTTTAACACATTACTTCAGGCCGAGTCCTTGAGAAATTTCATCAGTCCTCTCGGTCCATGTGCTCCCTCCTCCTCTGTCTCTCCCGTTCCAATATGATCTTTTTCTGGAGGATGTCCTCAACGTAGGCAGCTACAGAATTCCATTTTTGCTCTCGTTCAATCATTTTGGATACTACCACCTCCGGTGTCACGTCTTGAGGTGGTAATTCCAGAGCATCCTGCAGCCTTCTTCTTTCTGTTGCCCATCGCTTCAGAAAGAAGAAGGCTGCAGGTTAAGAGGTAAAGGGTTATATCATTAGAGGTTAAGGGTTATTAAATGAGATACGAGATTTAATCACTTGAAAATTTTAATACCAAGTCCTTTAAATGGCGCTCCAAGGAAGAGATGAAGAGGGAGAATTATCTGACTATTCTGTGGTTGAGTTATATTGAATACATTTAAATTATAGGTAAGAAGATACCGCAAAAGGGTGAGGATAGGTGAGTAAAAAATTGGGATATATATATATATAAATTAATAGGACATGAATAATAGTTAGTTGCTATACGCACAATAAGAGAGTTCTAATCTTTAAGGAGGTACGATCTGAATGAGAGGGGGTGCTGATGGACTCGGTGTTCTTTAGGGAACGTTCCAAGTAACAGTTCCTTCGACCAGAACTGTTACACTCCACCCCCCCCCCCCCCCCCCCCCACGGCCCGCGATTTTCGTCAAGCACAGTTTGTTGTTGGCGAAAATTGTGTGCTTTGGGTTGTGTACACGCTGGGATATGGGTAGAAGAGAGGGGTGGCATAAGCAGTACGAAGGATCTGTGGTCCTATCGGGGTCCTAATCCTTAAGTATCACAAGCAATGTTGTGCCTCATAATTACAAGTTGTGCACTTCGGAGCTGTCGTAATGGATGCATAATATTAGTCCCTACATACTGATTGTAGGTCATTGGTATGTAGGTTGATCTGCTTTGTTTTATGATTTGGAGTTTTTTTTTTTTGGGGGGGGGGGTCATTGTTTGATTTTTCCTCCCTATCATGATTTTTGGTGGGAGAGGCCAACGGTCTGATCATTTTGAGAGAATGCTTTTGATGGCTGCTGTATGCTTCGTTTAGGGGCTGTTTAGCGTTCCACCCGTTTCTCATGACAATGGCTCACCGACTCTCCTTAGAGGAGTGCTGTTCTATCCTTGAAAAATAAAAATGCATTTTTAATGTTGAGTAAATTTTTTTGTATACCTTTTTTTACATTTCTATTTATTTACTTATTTTTTGTTTTATCTATTTATTTTTTTTTTTTTTTTTCGACGTTTTTAGTGTTTAAACCCCTGCGAGGTAAATTTTCAATTTTTTTTAGTTTTGAACCAGTGATGCTCTTTCGCCGATCCCGATTCCCCTGTGAGCTGGGACTATTAGCGAATTTTTGAAGAAAATTAAGCTATTGCTCTCGCCTCAAAATGTGTAGAATGTGAATTTTTGAAAAAAAAATTATGCAGAAATCCGTTTCAGGCTATTCTGAATCATATTCTGAAGTTTAACGCATTTTTTTATGTATGTATATATGTATGTATGTATGTGTCATTCCAGACGATAACTGTCCGTAGAATTGTGCTAGAAACTTCAAACAAATTTTAAAATGTTAAGGGCACAAAACGAAAGTTCAAGTTCGTTGGCCAGCTTGATCGGTTTACATCTTCGGGTTGAAATTTTCAAAAATGTAGTCAAAAATTTCAAAATAGCCCGTTTTTTACGATTTGTTGTGCGAAATAATTTTTTCAGCATACTAACATGTGGTATATTCGGAATCAGCGTAAAATTTCCTATAAGAATATGTATCAAGTTTTCAAAATTTCAAAGTTGAAAAATCAGTCAAAAATTGAAATAATGCCGTTCGCTGGTTGTAAAAATCGGTAATATTCTTCAAAAATTCGCTCATGGGGTCATGCTGCATGACTGGACTTTTTTCCTTTTCTTTGTCGAGAGGACATAAAATTATGAAACAGAACAATAGACATGGTTTCGTTGATGAGAGAGGGGGGGGGGGGGGCCTACCTCATTGCTTTTCATTTTTAACAACAAACAAACAAAAAATTATATATATATATATATATATATATATATATATATATATATATATATATATATATATTATTTTGTTACCTATTTATTCGCTTTTATTTATTCATTTTATTTATTTGATTTTCACTTGGTTTGTCTTGATAATGCGTTCCAGTAATAATTCATAAGCAACTATGCCGCTAATGACTATTCTGGTTGAGATGCGGCTTAAATCTTAAATTAAAAAAAAAAAAAAATACATAAGCAAGTAGTAGGCTGAATTTCAAAACAGATAACTCAAATCTGTTTTTGAGGAAATCATCTAGTATGAAAAACTTGGAGAATACCATTGAGTGGATCAATTTCCTAAAATCCACGTTCTGAGTGGTGGTTGGTCAAATACTCTTCGTACGTGTTCACGCTCAGCATGTCATTGGGTTGCCTTGAAAAGTCTCGTATCCAAAAGTCATAAAAAGCAGCAACTCAGAACTATTATAGTAAGCAGATTATTAATCCATCGTTTTATGTAGTTGCTACCCTTTGTGCTTTACCTTCCCAAGTGACAAAGAGGGTTGTGTATTGACCTCCTCAGTAATGTAACCTAATCCTGTGACAAAGGAAGGAACCACGGAGCCTGAGTAGCCACGGATCCAATTATCCCACGGCAGGTATAGTACAATGAAGTCACCGTGACTGATGCCTTTTACCAGATGGTACCTATTAAAATAATCGTCCGAACATATCCAACGAAATTTCTCTAGCAATTACCTATTCACTAGACTAAGAAATTCAAGGGATGAATGGGAACAGTTCCGGCTTTGGTTCAACTCATCTTGGTTACCAGTCTCTTGTAGATTCGCACCCTGTCAAGAACAAAAATGCATTTATGCAACCTGATTTTGCACAGTTGCACCCGGCATGTAAATAAAGGTTGAGAAGAATCGGACTCAGACTTGTGAAACAAGCCATAATATACAATGATTACTTTTTAATTACATGTTATGTTCAATCGCTTTATTTATGTTTACTTTTTATCAACATAGGCGAGATCAATATCATAGATTGCAGCATCGTCAACCGATCTTCCTGGTAATTCATGATGACAGAGCTCTCACCCAATTTGCTTTTAGAGAATTTTTGAGTAAGAAATTAAGCTTCTGCAATATCTCCGACAATTTTAAAAATAACATTTTCCGAAACGTCTTTATGTAAATCCATTATAAGTCATTCCCAAACGGTTCGTGGCTTTTAAACGTTTTTCATATATTCGCTTTTTATTTATATATTCATCTAATCATTTATGCACGTGTCATTCACGACCAGGGTCAATTGAAGAAAATAAAGTATTCTAAACGAAAGGATGGTTTCGTTGACAGCACTGTTTGAGTACAATAAATTTCAAAAATGTTCAACTAATACCGTTACTAGTACTGTTCGTTTGATTTAAATATGCTAATTTTATAATTATATTATGAATATTACGCGTTAACTTTCATCTCCGTAACTTGAAATTTAACTAAATTAATGATATTTATTAGAATACTCTCGGAAAAATTTATCAACTATGAAATAGGACATTGAAAGAGTTAGGTTCGATATTTCGCTGAAAAATATCCTTATAATCCTTATAATATCCTTATAATATCATTAAAATGTTCTAAATGTGCTAAAATGTGTTTAACTTGTGTTTGTGAAGCTGGATATTATTTTGTAAACTTTTTTGCGTAAAATAATAGTTAACAATTTTTGTGCCCACAGTGCTCAAGTTTCTAAACAATTTAATGTAAATATAATTCAATAGTTATGGGAATTCGCTCATATGGTTATAATGCATGATTGATTTTGCTAATTTTTTCTACACCACTCAGCGGTACCCTCATCACAGTATCTTCACTAATTTTCACATAAGCTTTGGTTTGGAATGATGGCTGCACATCCCCAAGTTTATCGACTAACGAAGTGAATCTCTGCTTCGACTCGATTGGCATTTGTCAGCGTGTGTTCGTGTTCCACGCTGCAGACCGCAATTCTGGAGCTATTAACTTGAAATTCGGTGGGCAGACTGTGTTGACATCCTTGATTATCTGTATAGGTTTTGGTGATAATTCGACGACCGAAACTTGTCGTCGGCGACGACGATCTTCGTCAAATCAATCAAATTTGGTATCTTTTTTAAAATAGTTTTTGCCACGCAGAATCGACTGAAACAACTATAAAAGCTTTAAAACATGTCATTGACGAAGACCAATCAACTGAAAATCGAGTGTCTTTTTCAATAGTTTCCGTCACGTAGAAACGTGAATAAGAAACGAAGTCTACTACATTATGCTAGACAGTCAGTAAATATTGGAGTGGGGCCTTCCGAAGTTTTCGCTGAAATGACCCTTCTTACCGATATACGCTACAATAGCCACACGAGCCCGTTCATTGTTTGATTGATACTGAAGGAAACAATAGAGCGCCCGATTTGCGATCACTGGGATCATGTTTGGTCAGGTGCGAATATCCAAATGCTAGCGGGTGGATCTGCACTCCGGCAGGCTTCTCACTTCAACAGAGCTCTAGGTGTAAATGTGCCGTTGACCTGGTTACCAGCCTCGAGGTTGTGAATAGAGAAGCATTTTTTCAAAAATGAAGATATTGCTATGACTCAAATAGTTTTAGTTGCGACTTCATTGAAAAATTTTTCCATGGAAAACGATTTTGGGGACTCTGAATCGAACCTATTGTTGTTTCTTAAGGGGACTCGGCACCCACCCCCCTCCCCCCCCTTTATATACCTCTTTTTACAGGTGTTTTCCTCAGCCCCCCTGCAACCAATTTCAGTGCCTTTTTTTCTTTTTGTTCCTTATATTCTCAATTTTCAATTAACACAGGGGTTTCCAGGTATCTCAAAAACCCAAATTCGTAGGTATCATGGAATAAATGTCATATATTTTTTTTAACTTCAGAAACATCTTGCGGCAGTTGAAATCAACATTTTGTAAAACCGCTACGTTAATATTTTGGGGCCCAGATCTCTTCTTCAAAACAAAACAAAAATCAACCGAATAGGGTCAACCGTTCCGAAGAAAAACGCGCGTGAACATGAAAAAACATTACTTTACAGGAGAGCAGAAAAACCAACAGCATCCATCTTTTCATGACGTCGCAACGCATTATGCAAATAGAAGCTGTTTTTACTTTCCCTAGACCTAGCTGAAATGAATTGTTGTATCATGATAGCTTAACTATGTCATCCATGGATAATATAAACATAATACCCATGATTGTAGCCCAGTCAAATAAAGACAAAGAAGAAATTGATGAAGAGACTCTTATCATTCGACTTTTATCATACATCTTACATCTTATGGTTTCTTTGTGATTTTTAGTGGCCCAATTTCGTGTTTACGTTTTATTTTGATTATTTATTGAAAATGGGTGGTTCTACACGAATTTTCAAAAAAAGAAAGGACCAGTAAACCGTTATTCAAGAATAAAGACGACAGAGCAACCATCTAGCCAGCCTATGCTGCCGGCCTGTACTTGAACACAAAATTTACGCACTTGTAAGCATAAATTTGACTATGTTATTGAATTTAACTGTTCCCTACTTGTTAATACATCGTTTTATGAAAGAAAAAAAATCGATTTTTCTCAAATTTTTTGCTACCGGGTCGGGTTAATGTGCCCAGTTGTAGATGACACCTATTTTTTGTATCAAATATAGTTTAAAACACTTGAATAATACATTCAATCAATATTTCTGATAAAATTTTTGGTAAATTCAATTTAATTTTTACGTCTAAGAGCCGAGCTGTAGCCAGGAAATCCATAGTAATACATTGTGAATTAGGTACCTTTTTTGACGCTTTGATTTACGGGTTATGTAGAGTTGGCGTGGGGAGTGAAACATGTCAACAAACTGCTTTGAAGGCCCAAAAACTATTTGGACGGGCGAAGTAAATGGTAGTTACATTCAGTAAAGTTCTTATTGAGATAGAATATGATACTACAGTGTTGTTAAAGATTGTGATTTTTACCACTGTGAGAACATTTGATGTCCCACAATGTTTTCAGTAAATTTTTAATACAGCCACAGGCTCATTTGCTTATCCCTACTGTATAGATAGGGACCGACCGTCGTTTACCTTTTAGCTTCTCTAGGAGAGTACATTTGTAATTTAACCACTTATTTTAAACTTTTGGTTCTTGCAAATAATGTTTTTTCTAGTCATCCGACCTTTACCTCGTGTTCTAGTGTTATTGACTCATTTAGCCAAAAAGGGCGTCTTCATAGAGAGCACCCCAACTTAGTTAGTGCCAACCCATATGCTCCATTAGTGATGATGCGACCCTCAAACTGACTTCAGAAATTGGTTCGGTGTGAGCTATCTACTTTGAAGTAATAGTGTATTTTCCTGGTCACTCTGATACTCAAACTGCGATGTTGCCTGAAACAGAGGTGACGTGTAAATAATGTAGATCGTGAACAATAACTAGCGTAAACAGGTAGATACTGTTGAATATTTTACAGACACGTGCATGGAGTGTGTTTGACACATGATAAGCCCGTCACGCCGCAGAGTTTGAACGTAGCTCAAACCCGGTTTCTTACATTATGACAGAAAACAATTCATTACAATAAATAAGATGTTCGAAGAATTCAACACCTCACCTTATACGAACAGGTGTAATTAAAAGTTGAATTATGCATTCTTCAAAGAAGCATAAAAACAACTCTTTAGCGAGTTACGTCTAAATTAAATAAATTACCTTCTTGTTTCATCAAATGGGTTTGTAGTAGAATGACAAACAAAATCATTTTAAAAATACTTGCATGATTATAGAAAATACAATAAAACGTTCATAAATATGAGAATTACTTTCATAAGTTTTGAAAGTTCTTCAAATGTTTTTTTAAATTAGCAATTGACCATGTCTAACAATTGGAATTGAATAATCGAATGGTCTGTTCCTGGAAGGATTCACCGATTTCTTCAGTTCTATATATATTAAAACGTGTAGTATGTTAATAGCTTTACGCGGTTTAAAAGGATCGTGTTTAAGAATTCTAAAGAGCATCATTCCAACGCAGATAGTACGTCATTCTTTAGTCATTAACCACTGATTTCGAACATAGTAAGGCGTATATATGAACATATCTTGGGAAGTTATAACTAAAATTAGATTAAAATTAAAATTATAAGTTAGAATTAAACCGCATTTTGAGCCATTTGCAAACTGTCACACATTTCACTATCCATATCACAATATGCAATGGCTCAATAATCCAATGTAGGAATAACAATGTTTGAACTAGAATCTTTCCTATATCCTGAAGCATATAATGGGCTAACCTTCTTAATTGATATAAGCCTTTGTATATTCTATTGCAAACTGTCGTTATTTGGTCTTTCCATTTCATTTCCCTGTCTACAAGCAATCCTAAATGTTTATCGAATTTTCGAATGGCAATTGTATTGATTGGATTTATACTAATGGGATGCTACCCGCATCAATTTTGCAGATACAAATCTGAGTTCCTTATTACTAAAACCTTGCATTTAGCTGCTGTAATATTCAAACAGTAGAACTTACAACAATAAACTAGCGTTTTTAGAGAATATTCGTAGAAAATGAACCTATTGCAATGGCTCAACAAATTTAAAAATAAAAAATTTAAAAAAATTTCTTTATTGAAATGCGTTTTGAGGCGTTCTGAAACGATTCTTGAAGTTTCTTTGTAAGAATATATATAGGTATATATGTGAAATTCCCCAAACCCAAGCCCCAAACTCGTACTTTTTTCACAAAAACCCTCAATTTCACCGAAAATAGCTCCAGTCATGCAGCATGATCATATAAGCGAATTTTCGTAAATTATCTTATTATATTATGTTACATTGTTTTGAAATTCGAGCACTTCAAAATAGTTAATAACAAATTTTATGGCAACAAAATTCTTCCTAAATAATACTCTGTGACTCGAAAAAGATTCGTAAATTTTAGCTTTTTTGATGAGCTTTTATCGATGTTCAGCAAATAATAATGAAATTTAAGCAAAAGTTAATAATAATTTTTTGAATACGTTTTGTAATGTTCTAGTTAGCCGTTGACAAACTATTTTTGACTATAATTTTGCTAAAAATTAATGCTTCTAATGCTTAAAAAATGCTTCTATGCAGGGTGTACAGTTGCTCAAGGCCCTATCTAACTATAGCTGGGGCGCCCAGCAGGAAGTCCTCTTAAGGATTTTCCATGCTGTGGTGCAATCAAGAATTGATTATGGGTCTGCAGTTTATGGATCAGCAAGAAAGTCCTTGCTGCGTAAGCTGGAACCTACATTAAACAAGGGTCTTCGTTTGGCCACTGGGGCCTTTCGAACTACCCCGAGAGCCTCCCTTCAAGTGCTTGGGCGTAGTCAGCCACTAAAGATTAGGCGAAATCTGCTGACACTCCGTTATGCAGAGCGCCTTCGTTATTTCCCAGGGCACCCTCTGCATACCATGGTAACTCTACCACCCCTGGATGTAACATATTCCAGGCTCCAGACTCGAACTCGCCCATTGGGCATTCGTGTTCAGGAGCTCACCAGGTGGGACTGCATTGAGAGATACCCTCTGGTCCCTTTTGAAGTCCCCCCCCCCCCCCCCCCGTCCCTCCATGGACCTTGTCTGGGATGCGCATTCATTTTCGATTGAGGGTTGGGGTCAAGGGCAATACACCCCCTCATATCCTCAGATGTCGTTACTCAGAGGCAATCCAGCGATATGCTGGACACACTGTCTTATTCACTGATGGCTCAAAAACGCCTGATGGTGTTGGCCTTGCTTTTTGGAGCACCGACTTCCAAGTCACTAGACACCTACCACCTGTTGCGTCTGTGTTCACAGCAGAGCTGTGGGCTGTGATGCTGGCGGTTCGACACTGCCAGTTATCGGGAGTTGGAAATTATGTGATCTGTAGTGACTCACTGAGTACCATCGAGGCGATTAGGGATACATATTCATATGATCCCCTAATACAAAGCCTACGTGTGTCACTACACCGAGCCACAACATTAGGCACAAACATAACTTTTATGTGGGTGCCAAGCCATGTCGGTATTCACGGCAATGAGAGGGCTGATGCCCTAGCAAGGAGAGCCATTGGTGATGACTCCATCGAAATGCTGCCTATGCGCATTGAGGATCAAATCTCCTACATGCAGCATAAAGCCAATTCCATCTGGCTCGAGCAATGGCAGGGCGAGATCACTGGTCTGCGTGGAGTCCTTCAGGACCTTTGCCCGGTTGATCCTTTCGTAACCCTACTTCCAAGGAGGGACCGAATAGTGGTCAATCGGGTAGCCACTGGCCATACCCGTCTTACTCACAGACACCTGCTAGATCCAGTAGCTCGTGATGTTGTGTGTGGGAGATGTGGGGGTGATTTGTCTATTCGCCACTTTTTGGAGGATTGCCCAGCCCTCATGGACCTCAGAGTCCAGCATTCACCCCCTCAGTGGGTCGATGTTCTGTCAGGACCAGACAAGGTCCAGTCCCTGTTGATGTACCTGAAAGCCACTGAGCTTTACAACGAACTGTGATATTCTGATCTGTGATATATTTATTTATTTATGTACATGTTTATTCAACTAATATATATATATATATATATATATATATATATATATATATATATATATATATATATAGTATTTATCATTATATATTTATCGATAATATTTATGTATTTTTAAGGATCATCTAGTCGTAGTTTAGTTCTTATTACGGGGTAATTTTATCCGCTGTAGGGGATACAAAGCGGTCATCGCTGTATCCCTTGAGGCAGAGTGCAGCGATGCCTTGTTTTGCGAGTTATTATTATTATTATTATTTCTCCCCCTCCGATCTGCCAGTGGAGTCCGTGATGGCAGTCCGTTTAGTGATGGACGGTCATCATGGCTCCCCTTAGAATCGTGCCCGTTGCGGTGTCCTTTTGACACCCCCTTCTTGATTGCCGCTAATGACCCTTCCGGTTGAGACGCGGCTTAAATTCTAAAAAAAAAAAAAAAAAAAAAAAAAAAAAAAAAATGCTAAAAAATATAAATTTAACGATTTTTAGCCGTTTTTATCTATTTTTAGTGATTTTTTAGTAAATTTTATGAAATTTGACCAATTTAATGGGCTCAAAAAGTGATGGCTAACAAGCTCATCCTTTCGTTTGGAAAGCTTGATTTTTTGGAGTAAGAACGGCATTTTTATCTCAATCCTAAGGAGAGTTATCGTCTGGAATGACACACACATATGTATGTATATATATATATATATATATATATATATATATATATATATATATATATATATATATATATATATATAGGTTCCCGGTTCCCGTTATATATATATATATATATATTATTAGTGTATCACACCTGTTCATTAAGTTCCAAAAAAGGCTCTAAAAAATATAATTTCCGTTCTTGTTAAAATATCACTCTACTTGTTCAATATTTATGGAACTTTAAAGAGGCCCACTGTCCACCCAACAGACCCAAATACCAAAAAAGCCACGGATGAATGGGATTACAAGGACAAGAAAGTGAGAGCTGACATAATTCTTGTCGTACCTTCATCCGAAGCAAAACCAGTAAAAGATGAGGTACAGATGAATACTGTGGAAATTAAGCTTGTCACAAAGATGTCGCATTTGCGCATACGCAGCATCTACTAATGATATTATAATTTTGAAATGTATATTGGATGATCAAAAAACAGTGAAAATTAAGCTTGTTACAAGGATTACACGTTCGTGCATTCGCTGGAGCTACTAATGTTACGATTATCTTGAAAATGATACAGAATGCTCAAATTGTTTTTTCCCAACTATCTCCCGAATTTGAGCGAGATTGAACGGCTAGGGCATAAGAAAATAGTGCTTAATGGATTTTACTTTTGTGCATGCGCAGAATGAAGTGGTGATTTGGCTATAATAAAACTGATAAGGGACCATCCACAACCTAGCCTGCGCAATCCCTGAAAATTTTATCGAAATTGGATAAAAATAGTGGAAATTAAGTTTGTTACAAGGATTTGCATGCAGACACAGGACGGGTAAGACACACACACACGCTGTTTTTTTTTAGAAAACTCCCTGAATGGCAGTGGGGGCACAGCATTATTTTGAGAGAATAAATTAAAAAAACGCTGCAAATTATTACACAAAGGTTTATTATTTATGTATTAGACAGCCCTTCTACGTAGATCTCTGGTCCATAATTATTAAACGCCGCTTACAGTATATTTAGTATCGGAACTCGGAGCTTCGGACCTCACAAATGGGTTCAATCCATTACAGCAGCGGAATCTCACAATTTTACGCTTGTTAATATAGTTGATAATCATAACAATTTATTACCAAGTCATCTTTCCAACACATAAAAGTGTTACCTATACTGTATATTGATATCATTTAATTGGTCAAATTTCAGAAAATGTGCTGACAAAATCACTGAAAATGGTCAAGAATCGTTAAATTGATATTTTTTAGCATACGATTGGTCTAATAAAGTTTATCAACTATGAAATAGAACATTCAACAATTTATGTACGAAATTATGCTAAAAACTTGAACTTCATTAAATTTTGTTTTACAAAATCTATAAAATTGCAAAAAATAGCCTAAAATCCAAAATCTCTTTTTGAATAGAAGAGCATCTTTTAGAATACTTTTTTTCCCATAAAATTAATAGCTAACATTTTCTTTTTACTCATAAATCTCCAATTTCTATACAACTTGAAATATACAACAACAAAAAAGACACTTTTTCACCTATTTTTGGCTCATAGCACCCATGGGTGAGGAGCGATCAAGCTGGCGAGAAGTTAGGACCAACTAGACCCCATGTGGAGTCTATGTGCGAAAGAACAGATTTTTTAAGTCAATTCTAAGACCTTTTATGGCCCGGACGGCGAACGGCGGACGGCGAACGGCGGACGGCGGATGGCGGACGGACATTTCAAATTTGGATTCTACGCTCCTTGAAACGTAAAGTGACAAAGTTTGAGGGGGGTTATAAAAATTTTTTGCTATACGATCACATCGCACCCATCCTAGAATAAGGGTACAACTCAAAAATTGTCATTTTCGGCAAATCGCATTCAAAGTTTTCTTCCACAACATTGGCTACCCGTTCTTTGGAACACGATGAACATAATTTATCTTTGCGAAACTTGTTTCCTACATTATTACTCTAACGCCCCATGGTGAATAAATAGTTTTTTTGACAGTGGGAAGGGAGTGGGGGGAACGATTTTGTTGATTTTTAAAGAATTTTTGAGTTGTTCCAACTCAAACACTGAAATCTCACCAGTCAGGATCCAAAATGTTCAGAAAAGAAAGACACAAGTTAAAATTGTCCACACAAAAAGGAAACAACTCAAAACGAAACACAGACTATGTGAACTCATCTGAGTTGTGTCTTTCTTCCTAGGACGTGAAATGGTTACTCCCTCCATAGAAGAAAGATACACGCACTCTCTAACGGAATTAGAGTGCCCTACACATATCTCCACCTTCTACAGACAAACTAGACCGTTTCTACTTCTCAGAACCACAACTAACTCAAAAATCGCGATTTTTGAGTTGTACCCTTATTCTAGGACGGGTGCGACATGGGCTTATTATTGGAAATAATAAACCAAAAAGTGGGGAGGACGTCCAGGTTTACCCGACGCCGTCTCTAGGGATGAGGGTAGTTGCAGGGGGATGAGGAGGAAGAGTGGGATGAAAGGTGTCCCTAAAACATGATCACCAGTTCAAGTAAGATCCCCTCAGGACGCGGATGGTGATACCACGGAGCGCTCCCGCCGAGATGCCCAACTCGAGTAACTCCGTGGCGCTTTTTCCGCAACACACCCCGTGCCATGACACGGTCGCGGCAATGACCCTGATGTTGTTGGGTGCCACTCCTTTTAGCTCGAAAGTCGCTTGCCGCAGGTCATTTCCGTCATACCTATTTTTCTTAGCCCGCCAGGTTTGCTCCATGTCCACGCTGCCACTGACAACCTGGACATCCAGGATTATTGATGGCCCATCAAGCTTGACGGCAACGATATCCAGCCTCTTGCCCCAGTCACTCGGCATGTGATATAGTCTGTCCCTTTCGACATCCCAACCGATGGATGACAAAGCGCCTGCTATCTGCTGGGCAACCGCATTGTGACGTAGAATGCGGCCACCGTGAGTACGAGGACACTGCTACACCACAAAATATAGATTCTCATTTTTACACCGTCAAGCCCGGCAAAAGGTGTCCATTGTCCCGCGACTACTGCTAGATCACCTCACCGAGGTGGCCAGTGTAGCCACCCGAACGGCATGAAAATGGCGATAGCCGCAGGCCCCAATGCCCTCTGAAGCCCATTATACCCATTGAGAAAAAATGCGTTATTCAGAGCACTGTCGGAGCTCTTATATAGATAATCATAGTGTTGATAATATAGATGTAAGATAGGATAGTAGTTACCTCTTGGATAATAGTTATAACTCACCAATAGACAGATTTAATTACTTCCAACACCTTTTTCCTTCCCGTCAACCCCTCACCTCCACCTCACCACCCTTTCTTTTTTAATGACCCCACTATACTAAGCGACGGACAGACTGACTGACTCCAGTACTGTTTTGACAGCCTGATGATGCCCTTACATCGAAAGAACTCGCCCTATACTCGACTTGTTAGTGACGATGGAATCCTCCGAGAGGCGTGTAAATGATAACTTAATCTTAGTACTGGCGGAAATAACCCTTTATATTTAATTTGATTATACATTTGATTAAGCTATGTCCTTTCTATGGTATGTTCAGTTAATGTTTGTGACAGAACATGATTCGACCGTTGAAAGCGATTTAACATCAAAGCTCTTCGTTTCCCTGAAAAAAGACTATGTTCCCCACTAATATCCCCTTTTTGTATGGACAATTAAATGCCCCATGAACCTACTCAAAGGTTCATACTTAGCTTCATACAGGTTATACAAGAAGCGAAATGGCTTAAACAAATATTTTAATATGGCCCAGAATGTTCAAGATTTTTGATATTTGAAAGTTTTGGTTTCTCTCAACCACCCTCCTACTCTACATTCCACTTTCTACCCCAACCATCGGTAGCCTAGATTATCAGTTTTAAATATAGCTTTCACTCTAAGACCAAATGGAAACATAGATTGAAAGGGGGAGCTGGCTGGGTAAATATTTCATTGAGTGGCTGTTTCAGATAAAATACGACGAGAGCCATCCCATGTCAAAAAAGAGGGAAAAACTCCTTGGACCTTCATTTCAAAGGCAATGCGAGTAATATCAATGACCACCCTTTTTTACTCGCGCTTTTTCTTGACGTATTTCTCATATATTAGCACTCAAAGTATGCCAATGCTCGTATGTTGCTTGGCGATCCCTGCTGTCCTAAAGTATTTTCTCTCCTTAAACGAATGAATATCCTCAGGCTTGGACAATATGAATCATGGTATTTATTTTCATACGTAGAAGTTTTTCCTGTGTACAAGAGGTATTGTATAATGTTCATACATCCAAAAAGAGTGACTCCTGCGATTTTAATGAAATCCTTCGATCCATTCATTACTACAAACACTAATAATAAATAAAAAAACTGAATTTAACTATTGATTACGTAACAAACTCAAGTGTTCATTTAATCAATTATAGGTTCAACAGTTGAATCAACAAGGCGTTTATCAGTGTTGGGAAGCACGAAGATTATGAAAGTATCTGAAAAAAGAAATGAAAGTTATTCAAAAGCCAGAAGACACTTCACTCAGTTTGTCGTGGGTATAGCGGTACGAGCACTTCATTATAGAAGTTTCCAATTCCATATTATCGCCGGGAATGTAATATTGCTTCAGTATATTTTTTATAAAACTCCAATCATTCAAGGTTGCTGGTCTCACCTTCCAATCAGAAAGCGTGGCTCAATTTCAGTGGAATGCTTTGAAGTGAGTGGAGATGACTCCTTCGCGGAATTATGCGACTACGTACCGTCAAGAGCCTGATTTGTTCAAGACCTTCTCAGAAGGTGAAAATTCAGAGCCAGTTGTACACCCTCACCCACAGTGGTAGGGAGCTTTACCTGCGGGAATGAGATCTTCATAGAATTTGCGTTGGTTTCCTCTTGGGTGTTCCGGAGTCAAAAGCCTTGCAAGTGGGAATCAATGCCTATATGCTTGCCTGGGTTCTATCTAAATAAGGAGCTCGAGAGAGCGAAGCGATTGCAGAAAACCCTTACCGGCTCGAAGTTTGATTCCCACGCCGTTCATGCAATTTCCACCACGTCGGTCTGGTTCATTAACATGATCCCTTGGTGCGGTGAGCATAATAGCAGAGACTATATCAGTAGTGGTAAAGATTCTCAAATCGAATGTGAGTTGGGTTCATTGTGTGATTTGTCAGTAGTATGTTTGAAGAACTTACTGGCTGACGATTTTACTAGATAGATAAAGATAGATAGATAGATAAATACTGTATTTGGTGAAAAATCATTCACATTACAGGTGAGTAGCACCACTTAAATATTATACACAGTTGTAAATAAAAAATAATAAACATCTATAAACGAATTTGCAGGTTCTTTAGACCTTATTTTGCCCCTCTTTATGTAGTTACATGAACGGGTTTAAGCAAAATTAAATTTCATATATTATACTAATATTTTATACAAATTACATATTTATATTTCACCTATTATACTATGGGAACAGTTATATTTTTAATAAATACCTACTTTAAATCTGACAATATACATGTACTTATTTTTAAGTTATATTTTATATTCATTACATAAAAGTACATTTATTATACGTGCGACACATTACAAATCTTTTTTTTAAATGAAATTTTATAGTTATATATACATTACATGTTATTATAGTTAGTATAAATTAATTAAACAAGAACGTACGGATTCTATTAATAATAATTTTACCAACTAATATTTATAGTATTTTAATATTATGGGTAACTTTCACGATCACTCATTCCTTAGAAATGTGCGGATTCTTAGGGAATTTTCTATGTAATAAAACATATGGTTCAACTCTTGCTTACTTTTACAATTCAGATATATTTGGGCAAAATTTTCTCGGGAGATATTTTGTGATAAGCTTATGTTCAAATGTGCCTTTCGCAAGTGAGAATAGTGCGGACAAACGATCAGAAAGTGATAAATATCTTCATTTTCATTTTCGTTGCATATTGAACATATCTCATCTGGGTTCCATGAGTATTTTATCCCCTTGACGTAAAAGTAAATGTAATCATTTTTCATTGATCTTAGCTGGCATATTACACGCTTTCGGCTAATATGTCCTGATAGAGGGGGGCATGGGGATCCTATGAGAGTCTTGTAGAGAACAGAATACGACGAATTGTTAATTCTTGACACATCATAATCTCTTTTTTTCTTTTCGTTTGTTTCAATTATTTTCTCTATATTTTCTTAAACTACTTTTGCGTCCTGGCTATGCCAGATATGTTCAAAATCTAAAGAAACCAGAATCGTCTCAATTTGTAGAGGCCAGTTATATTTCCTATCTTTCAAGTTAGTATTCGACGACTTTCTCAGACTATCATAACAAAGTCTAGGGAATCTTTCCTTGTCCATTCTCAATAATCGAATCCACCAATTTAAGGTTCTTTTAAGAATCCTACTGCTAATACTAACAGCTATAGCCTCGTTCCTCACAATATAACCTGGTGTTCGTTTAGAAAGGTGAAGGACGGATTTGAAAAATTGACATTGAGATTTTTCTAGAATTTCTTCGTACCTAAGTGCCCAAATCTCAGCGCCATATAACAATACCGAAGAAACCATAGACTCATACATCCTACAGATAGTATCCCATTCAAAACATTTAGACATGTTCAATACGTTCCGCAGATTGGCTCCTGCACAACTAGCTTTTTGGGTTGCCAAAGAGGCGGCTCTTCTGAAAACCGCCTTATTGGTGAAGGGGATGCCCAAATAAATGTACTCTTTTACGATTTCTATTTCTTTTCCTGCGTATTTAAAGGATGTGCCTACTGGAAGTTTTCTTCCTCTTGCATATACCATAACTTTTGATTTATCGGTGTTCACCGTAAGGCCATTAGTATCACAATATTTATACAATAAATTTAATTTAAGTTGCAGATCTTGTTTCGATAAAGATAACAGAACTATATCGTCGGCATAGAGCAAAAGCGGTATTTCGGACGAGTGATCTATGCTTAATCCTTTCGCGCCGTTCTGTAGGAGGTAATCAGCCAAGTCGTTTATAAAAAGGGTAAACAAAATAGGGGAAGCCGGGTCGCCTTGAAGTACGCCTTGGGTAATATCTATGTAATGAGAGAAATCTCCTTCCCCACGTACTCTAACTTTTGCTATATTATATATACTAATCAGTAGGTTGATTATTTTAGAACTGACTCCCAAGAGACTCAATTTCGACCATAATTTTGGGATTCCCAACTCACATTCGATTCCCACGCCGTTCATGCAATTTCCACCACGTCGGTCTGGTTCATTAACATGATCCCTTGGTGCGGTGAGCATAATAGCAGAGACTATATCAGTAGTGGTAAAGATTCTCAAATCGAATGTGAGTTGGGTTCATTGTGTGATTTGTCAGTAGTATGTTTGAAGAACTTACTGGCTGACGATTTTACTGCACTAATTGATAGTGACAATAAAACTTGAAAGTAATTTGCATTACATTTGATGTATTTATTCTTCCATACATCCCATCAAACGGAAGGTAAACAAACATATTGGAAAATAATGCGTGAGTTAGAGGGACGTCGCTATATCTAGTTTTTTTGTAATCTTTTGTGGTGTCGATCATGATTTTACGGGATATCACCTCTCTATAACAACCAAATATGAATACACTTCGAGCAACTCCTTAGAGACTCCTAGTGATTGGAAATATTACGATTTGTCGGTATCCCCCCCCCCCCTCACCACAATCTCTATGAATTTTGTATTTATAGAGAACGGTCTCTGGGAACGACCAAATACTTCGTAAAATAATAGACCAAATTCTGTTGATTGCAAATAGTATTGGTGCGTTCATTTCCCCCTCCATCACTCCTCCTCACAAATACTCCAACGTAAAAAAAAGTCCCCGATTATTTGCACATCTTAACCAGAATATAGAAAATAAAAGAAGATAAAGTTAAAAAACAGGATGAGAAAATTGAAAGTATCATGATCTATTGCAATTACCACCTTCATTTCTCTCTATTGATTACAAATTTGACATTATGATTTTTGAATCTTTTTTATTTTGAAACTCCCAAGGTTTGTTACATAGCTGAACTGGAAACAGAAAACAGTCAAGCAAGGGAATCGGATGAGAAAACTGAAAATAAAACGATTAGTGATATTACCGCCCTTCATCACCCCCTTCCATAATGAAATTGAAAATTCCTGAAATATTTTCCAATAGTTGACCAAATTCTTGATCGAACGAAAACAGAATAACGAGAATCAGTGGAGAATCGTTGCTTGGGCCGCACTTAAAATTGTCGGTGATCGCTCTTCTATTCCCCCTCCCTACGTTAAATTCAAAATTTTCCGAGGTCTGTTGCACAATAAGCCTAAAATTTGGAAAATAAACTCTCCAGT
This sequence comes from Adelphocoris suturalis, assembly GCA_030762985.1. Classification (NCBI taxonomy): domain Eukaryota; kingdom Metazoa; phylum Arthropoda; class Insecta; order Hemiptera; family Miridae; genus Adelphocoris; species Adelphocoris suturalis. Next base: position 9,119,815 of record CM061051.1, on the reverse strand, counting down.
CGGTTTGGAAAATGGTGTAGACAACGGCATTTTGGCACACGGGGTTTTTTTTTTTTTTTTAATTTATTTATTCTTATTACTTTTTCAACTATTCTTATATTTTTTCAACTCCTCAAAGGTGGAGAGGGCACAACATTAAATAAATAAGTTACGCAATACAGCATGATATAATAGATTAGCCAATCTTCGTAATTGTTTGTTTGATAGATATTTACGTTTGTTTTTATTTCAAAATTTGAGCATGATAAGCAATTGTTAACAGCAAATTTAATTACAGACAAAAGGTTTTTCTAAATAATTTTCAACTTTACGAACAACTTTTCGTTATTTTATGATTGTTTACGATTTTTATCGATTTTAGAAAGTTTTTGTAAAAAAAGAGGCTATTATGACGACCCCAAATGTTCTAAAATTAAGATTTTCTGAAATTTTTTATCAAAATTCATTTTGAGGCATTCTGAAACAATTCCTAGACTTCTATCGCTTGAATATAATGTTTCTATATTTAGTTTGTACATGTATTATGAATAAAACTTGAGAAATGAGATTTGTCTTTCCTGACTGATAAAAAACTTTATCCTATAGATTTAGAGGAAGGGAAAGATAGGTTTTCAGCCCGGTACTTAAGGGCATTTGAAACCCCTAAATAAACTTTAAACTTTTTTTTTTTGCCAAAAATTTTTTAGTGTCTAAAAAAAACTAGATATAATTCTGAATAAAGTTACATATGACATTAAATTTTTTTCGAACATTAAACGTTCTAAAGTTGGCTCAGGAGGAACCTGCCTCGCAGTCCGCCCCTTCTGCTTCAAACTCACCAAGTTCACTCTGACAATACATGCACAATTCTTGATAGAACACTAGCAAACTTCGGTCAATCAATAACTTCCAGAACAGATGTACTTATGTAATCATCGTATTGTTGAAGTTCACCTGATTTGGTCTTGGAACAGGACACGGACGACACATTGGAAGTGTTAGGTTTGGAAATGGGTGAGGTACCATGAACAAGATGTGTTGAAGGACTGGGAGTCGAGGATGAAGTGCCAGGAACTAGACGAAACGACGAAGGAGGGCTGCAAGGATTCGAAATGGACGGGGAGAAATCAAAAAACGAAACACTTCCGCGTTAAATCCGATTTTTGAATAAATTCCCGACGTGGTTAACTTTTTTGAAAACCGGCGTCGGTTTACCCATCGCAAAAAGTTCGAATGATACCGAAAAACGCCACTGAAACTGAAACTTGTTTACATCACAATCAGCTGACCTAATTCTAACCGCAAGGTTCTTCGTCTTTTATTTTTTATAAAATAGAAATCAATTTAGTTCATTAGAGAGACGTTTGAGCGCTAAAAACGTTCCTGTCTCGTTTTTTGGTTCTCCTATAAAGTGACGATTTTTGACACATATGTATCTGTTGCTCAGGATATGCTCAACAAATTCCTTTTTTTTTTTTTTTTTTTTTTTTTTTTTTTTTTTTTTTTTATGATCGACGAATCCTAACGCACAAATGTGCGGAAACAGTAATTCAAAATTGTTCGTGATAATTTTTATGGGCCAACAATGTGAAGCCGAAAACGGAAAAAATTGCTTCAAAATTGTGATTTACCTAATTAATAATTTTACGATCTGATTCAACACATTTAAAAATCTCCTAAGGATCTATAATTAAAAAAAATTGAAATTGGACCAGGGATCACGGAGATAGAGATACCGATAAATGGTTGTTTGGGAGGGGGTTCCAAGTCCCCTTAAATCAGTGCTTCGGAAGAAAAATCACCTGGTACCTACTTAAACCGTTGGTGAATAGGAAATGGAGCCCAGGACTGAAAGCTTTGGATGCGAGAGGAATTTCTACCAGGTACAATAACTGTTGCTAGATAGGAGTTTTGCAACCTCGTACTGAAACTGTTGGTTTTATAGGGGTTGAGTACAGGGGCTTATTTCATAAAGCAACAAGTTACAAGTTACAAGCCGATTCTATGTACAAGTTGTAAAAAATGAGTGTGCAAGCGTTTCATAAAGGTATAAGTGTAGAGTGGTAGTGCACAGTGAAAATTAACAAGTATACAGTCAAATTGGGACAAGTTACAAGTGTTTCCCCAACATTTTGTTCGAAACATTGTTTTACAGTTATAAAAAATACCAATGTATGACGATCTCGACCACTTGTAATGAAACTTTGTTTGGGGGGCTTTTTGTACACGCTGCATGTCACCCACTGTTGTTCCATATTCACTGTTTCTTGGGTACATAATGTACACCACCTCCCCCTAAGATATTCAATCATTGTAGTCCAAACCAGGTTAGGTTCCTATGGTTGTTTAGCAGTTGTATTGCATAGTTTTTTATTGAACTGTTCCTTGGTAGCGTATTTCTATTAATAGTTGTCCATAACAATATCATGTACCATCTAAATATTATACCGTATTGTACCGGGCTAATCTCTTTGGGGTTCTTACAGCCCTGATGATGAAAAATAAATTGTTTGAAACGTTGGCGTAAAGGAGTAATCTCAATTCTGACCAACCCTTGAAAACCCCAGAAACATAGTTATAAAAAATTGCCGATTTTAAACCAACGTCCATTCACCTATAAACATGTTATTTTCCAGCATTGCGAGTTGTCCATTTTTCGGTGTTCGGTGATCTGGGAATCATCTTCTGCTGAAGAATCCAGGCAAGATTTTTTCGGTCATGAATAAACGACTTTTTTGTGTGGGTATTTTCGAGTTTAACGAGAGATTTAGGATGTCTTACAAGACCCTTGAATGATTCAAACGCTGCGTGACCCTGTGCCATTTTTCCTGATTGGGTATTGAGGATCTCTCTAACATTGAAGAACAAAGTGAAGATAATTTCGAAGTTACACATGACATTCCTAACCCAGCAGCATTAAGACTTGATGAATTGATTAATCATTTCCTCTTAATGAAGAGGAATAATCCGATTATGTCAGCCATCAGAATAAATTGAAATCAAATACACAATTTTTCCACTTTTCAGTTTATAATTGGTCTGTCTTCCAATAATTACACATAGCCATGTGCGATAAACTATATATCATACTTAAACAAAATATCGTGTACTTAGAAAAGTGTTTACATTATGATTCGCTGACAAAGCTTTAATTTCGGCATCCTGCTTGACGTTGTTCATTTCGTTAGTTCCTAAACACAATTTTTCTTTTCTGCTACACTTGTAAACTTAGCTTCTCAAATGTAACTTTTCTACACTTGTACTCTTTGTTTTGGTAAAACACTTGTTCTAGTTTACCGTGCATTGCAAGTACATGTACCTGTTAACTTGTAGACTTGTAACTTGTTGTGTTTTTGAAATGGGCCCCAGGTGTTGTGATCTGATTTGACCTGGTAGTTAAACCATTGGTTGGAAAGGAGAGGATAGAAGGATCGGAAGGAGCTTTGAAAGCAAAGCGAGGTCGAGTTTGAATATGCTAGAAATTATGCCCAGAGGACGCTGCTAGATCTTTTTATGCATTAGAGCCCCGACTCGCAGATTTGTGAAATCCTCTGTTGTGACACGTGGCTGTCTGGGCTGGAAAAGTGTACGTTTTTTATGAGCTTCAATAGAGAGTTCCTGGTTACCACGTTGTTCTAATAAGGTGAACGTGAATCTAGGGAAAATCAAAATTTTGCTAACACGCTGGCTGTTACTACGGCGAAAGCTCGGAGTTTCACGTGTCTTCACACGTCGTCTCTTATCAAATGTTTTGTAACCTGACTGACACTGATTCCATTCGCCATCTTGTATTTCTCCGACTATGTTTTACTTCAACCTGATCTCAGTTTCCATCATCCCATCGTGTTGTTTTATTGTTTTGTTTTTGATTCGTAATGGTATTTGGAAAGTGAACCTTTGTATTCAGACAAGAAAATTTTTTTAACGCGTCTCTAAAAATTTCTTGGTTATGTTTCATGATACGTACATTTCAAATATCAAATCAGTCCTTCCGCCGCCGTCCGTCCGTCGTTTTATTTGTGCAACGAAATTCAGCGAGAAGTATTAGACTTCGTAGGCTTATATATCACGCAAGTTTATTGAGCAGAGACGATTTCGACGATGTGTTCCAGGTTTATCTTGAGGACACATCCGTCAGGCACACTGGCGATAGTTCATGAAAGTTCTTGCTCAACTTCGTTAGTGGTAATATTGGTATATATGTAGATATATAGAGGTTGGTATATACAGATTTTATGCATTTTGTGGAGAAACTTAGTGAAATAATACATGTTTGTATCTTATTAGTTTAATGTTTGTGACTTGAAAAAGTGACATATGATTGAAATTAAAAGATTTTATCCGTTTTTCGGCAAACCTTTATCCTCCGTTTTGTTGACTAGTTGTTTTTGGGCACTCGATGAATAGACTGCTTCGAGTGAAAATAAGATGAATATAAATAAATTTAGTATATTTTAATATAATTATATATTTAATTTATATTTTAAATAATATATTTAATATACTAATTTAGTATAGATTTTAATATGAAAAATATGAACTGAACACGCTTATCACTGAAACCTTCCTCGGGTTTATACATTTACGGGCGTAGTGTTGAAGACGTGGTGACGAGGACGTACTAAGACTCGATCTTGCGTTGCCAATCAAACGGTCTCATATTCACGTCGTCCACCTCTACAAATTCGTCAGCTGTCAGTTGTTTCCAGATCAGCTGATCATGGCTCACGTGCACCGTGTGAACTAAAAACGTGGTAACCGGAACTCTCTATTATATGAATCTACACAACTTTTGAAAAACGTAAGACGGGCCAAGGTATTTACAGGGTGTACCCCCCCCCCATGCTAAATGCGTAATTTTGTGTAAAAAAAATATGCTATTTTATTCAATCTTAATTTTTTTGAAAACCTAAATAATGAAAAAATTGCGCATTGCGCAAGTACGAAATTGACTTCACCTTCATTATTTTAAATGGGAACTCCCATTTTTATTGCAGATTTGAATTCTACGTAAACTTTCATGAAGAAATGGCCCATCACTCGATATTACTTTCAAGTGCGCGAAAACTGGCGGAATTCCGCTCCAAAAGTGCAAAAATGGGGAAATACTGAATTTTTGAAGATATTGAATTGCCACACGTAATACATGATTTCGGAGTATTGTTTCGTGCTGAACCTCGTAAGGATGTTCATTTATTGATATTTGCAACTCCAACTTGGGTAACTCCGAATAATTGACCAGAAGTGCACATTTCTTACACAATTCCACAAAACGGTAAAGTATTTGGGTTCGCTGACGACACAGCAATCATCTGTTATTCTAAAAATGATTTAGCAAGGTTGGGATGCCGGGTTTTGAATAGTTCGAACTTGGATGGATTATAATTACTTCTGCCTCAATATAGATAAAACATCAGTTGTTAGATTCGCAGGGAACTCACGAAAAGAATTTTCATTGGATGAAGTATTTAAACTAAATGCTTATAGCTGCCATGGGAATGATCTGTGTGGGTGCCCACCCATTCCATTTTCTCAAAGTAGTTGTAAGTATCTTGGTGTATTTTTTGATTCTAAGTTGACTTTTGACCAGCATATCACTTCATTAGCCAAAAAGCTGCGTAAACTTTTTTATGTTTTTAAATCTTTGGGTGGTTTTCTGAACTCTTATTGTTTAAAAATGGTGCATTATGGCCTTGTTTCTTCCTTACTTAAGTACCTACGGTATTACTGTTTCGGGGGGGGGGGGGGGGGGGGGGGGCTACGAAAACGCCGTTAAGGGTCCTTCAGACAGTTTAAAATATTATTCTTAAAATTTTATTTAAAGAACCCCTCCAGATACCACACAAGTTGGTTGTATAGAGAGTTCGACACATTGTGTATTCCTGATTTATTTGTTCGAGAGGCCTGTACTTTTGTATATAAAACGGGAGTGGATGTGGAAGATACCTGTACAGGCACATACGTCACGAGAACTGTAGAAAGGTCTAATTTAAGACTACCTAAGATAAATATTGAATTATATAGGAGAAGCGCTTATGTTGTTGCTCTGAATTTTTTCTATGAAAATAATATTAGTTTTAGTGATTTTAAATACGTATTGGCTTTAAAAAGCCATGTTACAAACATATTATTGAATTCACATAATTAGGATTCCTGTTTATATCATTCATAGTGGCATTGACCGCAGGAATAGTTGATTAGTTTGGAATTAATGAGACTCCACGGAAAAACACAAGTTCATTGAGAACTTAGCTTTCCGTGGGCTCATTATAAATGTATTGAGGATGTTAAGATTAATTTGCGCAGATGTTTTGTAATTACTTTTTTCTTTTCTTCTCATGATTCTTATGTGAAATTTTGTGATGTGCCAAATAAATGAATCAATAAATAAATTACTGTGAAAAATGAGTCACTAACTAAAATTAGTCAAGAAAATTCAGGGAGTTATTGGAAGGTGCTTCTAGTTAAAATTATATTTTAGGATGTAAGAAATTTAGAATGTTTTTGAACATATGAGTTGCCTGCTGGTGCCCAGAAATATCGCGATCACCTCACCATCATAACTCTACCGATATATATTATCTTACTGGAATTTCTGTTTTCGAAAATTTCTTGTTCCAAATTTGAGAGAAATATTTGTGATAACAGTGGTGACAAAGGGATCCCTACTGAAAGGACGTTAGGGCCTGAGAAAATCGTGTTTTGATATTGATCATGGTATATACGAATTTTCATCTTATCTATTAGTTTTAGTTTTTAGGTGTTATAAATTTTTCGCTTAGAATTAAATTTATGGCACTTCGTTTGAGTTATTTTGGAGGTATTCGGTTGAATAGTTGAACCACATCAAAGCTCACCGCCTTAACTGTGGGGTGTACATATATATTTTTAATTTTGTTCACTAATTCCAATGTATTTTTCACAGACTGTTCAGATTTAAATCAAACCATGGGTATTCGTACGATGTTATGGGAACATTGTTAGTGAAGGCGGACTCTCCGAAAGGTTTCCAATTGTTCTAATGGAAACAAAACTGCTAGGTCTTTGTTGATTCTACATCAGGTTTCTCCAATGAGATAGCGGGAGCATCCCATTGTGCGGCAGTCCAATAACACGACGTTACGGGCCCGGAGCATTTGGCAACAGTCCGAAGGTGACTTTCATTTTCCGCTCGCCATACCGCACCCGAGGAAAGGAACTCCTACTTGCTGTAAAGGCCGCTCCACTCGCGGCATTCGCCGAGCACCGAGCCGTTGCTCGCCCATTTCCTAGTGGTGTGGAGGGTCGCTCGGTGTTCGCCGAATGCCGAATATTCGTGCTCAGGGTTGCTTCGGCCAGTGTCGGTATTTCCCCGCTTCAAAGGTATCAGGGTTCTAGGTACCCCCCCAGAGGTGCAATGGGGGCCTAAATCCTCGATAAAAAGGTAGAGGAGGTTGACAGTATCCCGTCAGAGAGATACCACTCCTACTAATAGCTTTTAATGAGCCATGTTCGGAGTAGATTCGTTTCCAGGGACCTGGAAAGCCCATCCAACGCCAAACGCAGCTTCTCAAGAACACGAGCAAGGCAGCGACGCCCGTTGTTTCACCAACGGGACGACGACAGCGCTATCTCTGAAGCCCTGACGGGACCTCGATGACGGTAACTCTGTTACACTCCTCCCCTTAAAGACATACTTGATTGAAGTCAAGTATGTTAACTAGGTGGAATAGTTAATAGCTGAGAACTGATGCTCATTCATAAATAGCTGCATTGGCGATTGAGGATGGGAAAAGAGAAATTAAAACGGGATGGATTGTCAATGAATCTTCATATGAAGTATTCATTGAACAATCGGGACAAAACGGTGGCTCAACTATGGAGACATATAGGTACCTTAGGAAAATAAAATTGATATAAATTAATATGCCCAACATTGGGGACTTAAATTAATATGCCCAACTTTGGGGACTTAAATTGTGCTCTAACCTGGTAATTGACATAATAGCAATACTCAGGTGGCTTAAAATTGAAAATATAAATGGGGAATAAAAGAGGAAAATTATAAGTCAAAGACCAATGAATTTATTTATATACCAAAGGGTGATAATGGGAATCCCTTCTGGAACCCCAGGCCATGTTTCTTCTGAAACATTAACGCCCCAAAAAATAGTGGATTGGACTACTAGGCGTCAGCCGTGCATAATCCAAACCACGCTCACTCTACGTGTTACAGTAATGTAAGAGGTACCACTCCCGGAACTTAATGTGCAATGTTCCGGGAGAAGATTCGTTTCCAGGGACCTGGAAAGCCCATCCAACGCCAAACCCAGCTTCTCAAGAACACGAGAAAGGCATTGACGCCCGTTGTTTCACCAACGGGACGACGACAGCGCTATCTCTGAAGCCCTGACGGGACCTCGATGACGGTAACTCTGTTACAAAGGAGACGAATAGTCGCCAAGTAGCGAGAATCCGTTGCAGGTCGCACGGGGCTGATCGTCGGGGTATTTTTCTATGAACGGGTGACACCGGGGGTGTGACACCGACACAGCTACTCCCATTCAAAATCTCTGGGAAGTCTCAATTTTAGTTCGATTTTAATGAAATTTCCAGGGATTTTGTGGTTCCAAGGCAAGCGCAAACGTGAATTCTTTACAACGTCGGTTCCTTACTATCTATGGGTCCGATTTTGTTCAATCTCGGAAGGTAGTTAGTTATTTATACGTATCAAAAAGATGTCCTATTAGTTGTATTGCGATTGATTGAGTTATGACCATTTTGCATGCACAAAACGAAAATTGGTTGACACATGTAAAACTCCGAGACTAATTGACCGATTTTGATGCAATTTTTAGGTTTTATGTGGGTTAGCTTCTGGATAATCATCTATAAATTTCTTTGGTGTCTGATCAATGATAGGGTGCGCGCATTCGCTAACGTCAGCGTCGATTTCTTACGATCTATCGGTCCGATTTCGTTCAAAATGGGAGGGAAGTTGGGTGAAGGTTTCAGGAAGATTTCATATGCAATTCATCGCATGTGCATACAAAATGTTGATGACATAACTGAAACTCTGTAGCTAACCGATCGATTACTTTCAGGAATTGTGGGGGTTAGATCCTAGATGATCTCCTATATTTTATCCGGAGAAATAACTTCTTTTACTAAGTTAATATCACCCATTTTGGCGAATTTTGGGGCCTTCAGGAAATCTGGAATGAAATAGAAAGTTCCAGTCATGGAAAAAAAGTAAAACGAAATTCAAGACCATCTCCACAGAAGTATGTATTTCAAAAAGATACATACGTAATATATAAGTAGATAACATCTTTTATATAATCAGGTTTAAAAGACAATGAAAGAAAAAAGCAGATTATTATTTGGTAGAAATTGTATGCATTAAGTGGGTGCTGAAATTTCAAAAAATTGAATATAAATATACCTAATACGAAAATTAGCTGATATGGTCATGCTGCTTTATGATTATTTATTTTTTGGTCGTCCATCGCGAGCAGCTTCGAGTAGCTCGTCTCACTCCCGATGTTAGCACTGCGCGGGACGAACTCCGAATGTGTGGGGAAATGAGCTCCCGACTCGCCGAGTACCTACGTGAGCCCGTTGCTCGGTGCTCGGCGAATGCCGGATGTTTGGAGCCACCTCAAGACTATGGACTATTGGAGTGTTCCTAGTAGATCCGTAAAACACAATTCGTCGTGCGGTATTGACGATACGGCGCCGTAACTCTGACGCGATGAGTTACGGTGATGCATCCTTCCGTACAGATACGCCTCCTTCCAAGGACTCAAATAACCTCATAGGGATAATTTACTCCTTCTATGGATTTAGCGTTACAACTAGATCCGTTAAGGACTTGACGTGACTTTAAGGTGCGGTAAAGTTTCTCGTGACCGCAAGTCGTATTGAGACCGACGGATCTCTAGGAACTCTCTATTATGTACTAAAACTTCAGTCCGGAGGGACGAATTGAGCTCACAGGAGCAAGGAGCAGCCAATCGACCCCTGCCCTTAGGAGGTTGGAGCGGTCTTATAGACCGCTGGTAATTCCTTGAGTGGAAATCCTATTATGAGATTGTAATTATCGAAATACAGCTGTTAAGGACGATACAACGAAACAGATGTACATTTTTTAAAAGTTCCAGTCATGCAACATGATCGTATGAGCGAATTTTTGTAGATTATGATATTATAATAAGTTGCATTGTTTTGAAATGTGAGCACTTTGGGGGCAAAGAATGAGCGTTACCCACGTATTCATTTTATATTATTAAATGCAGATAGATTCTATTCTGAGAAATTCGGTACCATCCACACTCTCCTACGATGAGCAGTTTTCTTTCTATTATTTTTCGAAGATTGCGCTGCTGACGTCACACTGGAATGCACGTGGACCCTGCCCAGGGGATCGGGGTGCTCTGACGTCACCAGTGCGCGAAACTTTGAAAAATCATAGAAATAAAACTGCTCATCGTAGGAAAGTGCGGATGATGCCAAACCTCTTAGGATTGAATGTTCCTCCATTTAAAAATAGTTAAAATACTTCTTTCGTACCGATGGTTAACTCTCATTGTTAACCACCAACTGTATGGTAAATGAAGTCGTTCTAAAACAGTTCTAAAATCGAAACAGATTTACATTTAAAATATAACTGTGGTAGAAACACAGCATAAAATCGCTAAAATGTTGCTTCCAAAGATCAATTATATTTAAATTACACAAATGTTGATCTTCATGCAGAATTTTCGTCTTCATGCACATGAACATTCATTGTTCTACCTTTACAATTGCATATGAAGAGATATCTTGATTATTTCTTGTTTTTATTTTTTATTACAAGAAGAATTTAATTAATTAAAGAGTTTGATTAAGGGATTAGTATAACTCGTATTCTTTGGAATTTCCACCTTCTTTACAAGGCACAAACAATACTTGTTATGAAACAGTTTGGAAGTTGGATCTTAGATTAATTCAAATGGAGGTAGAAAGTTGCGACATAATTAGGTACCTAATCAATCTAAGGTATTTTCGTTCACTAAAAACTCCTAGGACTGATAGATCATGAGAAATAGACGTTATAAGAAATTCACATTCGCGCTATCATTTATTTATTTCAAGTTGTACATTACACTCTCATTATTATAAATTTACATATGTAATATAAAACTAAAACATCATTATTGCAAGGCAATAGGCAAATGCCAGTGGTGCCCCGCAAGAGCAGTGCCAAGCGTTAATTCATCTAATTAAAAACTTCATTTTAGTACCTAATTACATCTATTTACAGTCTGGTTTCATGGTCGACACACATATATATACTCCGAAAAATGTTCTCCGATTCAGCTAGTTCCATCCCTATCAACCAACTATCTATTTTCTTTTTGTAAGCGGCTCGGCTATATTGTAATGGTGATTTGAGTTCAACCTTAATGGATCTATGAAGAATATATAATACATAATGAGGGCTCTTAGTCGTAAGCGTGAGAGCAGGCCTTGGCGTGATAACATTACCTAAAATTTCAGTCATGCAGCATGACCTCTTGAGCGAATTTTTGAAGAAATCTTCGATTATTTCGATTTTTGACTGATTTTTCAACTTTGAAATTTTTGAAAACTTGATACATATTCTTATAGGAAATTTCACAATTTCATAATTTGATTCCATGTTTGTCTATCAAAATCATTAACTAAAATTTCTCTACACGATCATTACCGACTGAAATGTCGAAGATTTCTTCAAAAATTCGCTCATGGGGTCATGCTGCATGACTGGATTTTTTTAAATTTTAACAAGCACCTACTACCTACGTTTTAAACAGCATGGTTCTCGGATTGGTTATAGAGGAATACTTCCATAAGGGTAGTTCAATCTGAATTTGGACAATGTTTCATGCAAATATTACCGATTTTTACAACTAGCGAATGGCATTATTTCGATTTTTGACTGATTTTCCAACTTTGAAATTTTTGAAAACTTGATACATATTCTTATGGGAAATTTTACGCTGATTCCGAATATATCACATGATAGTATGCTGAAAAAATTATTTCGCACAACAAATCGCAAAAAACAGGCTATTTTGAAATTTTTGACTACATTTTTGAAAATTTCAACCCGAAGATGTAATCCGATCATGCTGGCCAACGAACTTGAACTTTCGTTTTGTGCCCTTAACATTTTAAAATTTGTTTGAAGTTTCTAGCACAGTTCTACGGACAGTTATCGTCTGGAATGACACATACATATATACATACATACATACATTAAAAAATGCGTTAAACTTCAGAATATGATTCAGAATAGCCTGAAACGTATTTCTGCATACAATTTTTTCAAAAAATCACATTCTACAAATTTTGAGGCGAGAGCAATAGCTTAATTTTCTTCAAAAATTCGCTAACAATCTAAAACGAGTCATATGGTTATGGTTATCAACGCTCTCATTATATTTGGGTTCCCGTGGAACAACAGCAAAAGAGATCTTATACAAAGTTGACGGGGGGCAAACACCTTGAACTCATCATACAACTGCATGCTGGGGTATCTATGTGGTCTTTTCAATATAATTTATCAATGGAACTTTTTTATTTTTTATGGATTATCAATCCAATGGCAGTGAAATTTATAGGACATCATTTAGGATCTCACCGGTACAACCCCTGAAATTTCATAAAAATTGGTTCATAAGTCTCGGAGTTTTGCCTGCATCAAATAGTTCTAGTTTTGCGCATGCGCAGTAGTTATTAGTTAACGAATTGCAATAAAATGTAGAAGGCATCATCCTGGACATATACCCCACAACTGCCCGAACTTGGATGAAATTGGACTGAAATAGACAATGAGAAATCGACATTATAAACAATTCACGTTTGCGCATGCGCACAGACTTCTATTAGTCCAGCGATTGAAAAAACTATAGGATATCATTGAGGATCCAACCCTCACGATCCGTGAAAATTTCATAAAAATCGGTCTATTAGTCTCAAGGTTTTGCCAGTGCCAAATAATTTTAGTTTTGGGCATGCGCAATAGTCATCACTGAACAAATCGTGGTATAATTCAAAGGGCGTCTTTCTGTAACATATACCCAACCATCCCTCTAGTTTGAACGAAATCGGATCAATTAGACGATAAGGAATCAATGTTTTAAGAAATACACGTTTGCGCATGCGCACAAGCTACTATTGAGCAGACGGCATTGAAAGTTATGAAAATGAAAAATGAAAAAATGGTTAATTCCTTTCAATTACAAAAATATTACAAAGGCGGGCTAAAAACCAATGAATACTTCAAGGAATTACCCCACACAAAGAGAATAACTCCGAGCTGTGTGGGGGAGTATACTTCCTAACTACTGAAAATTAATTCTAGGAGCTAACCCGCACAATCCCTGAAAAAACAAAACTTCAAAATCGGTACAAAACTTGGTATAGATTTAGGCGGGACAAGAATTTACCACAGCCAGACAGACAGACAGGCAGGGAACCGAAATTGATCAGCAAGCTCTGAAACATAAAAAAACGACTGGAAATTTTGATTTTGGAAAACAATTTTGTTTCGACTTATTGCAAGAACAAAAAAGCTTCTTTGTCTTCGTTAGTGAGGAAGAAAAATCTACGGCTGTAAGTGGGAGCGGTCTATGGTCAGTCTCAACAAATCTTTTAACCACCGTTTACCCATTAAATCGAATATCTCAGCTGTCACATAACGATATTCGGTTTCATCAACTCCGGTTCAGAATGCGCCGAAGAATCAACGGTCAAAACCAACCAACCGAATTTGGGTGGTTAGCATTCCAATCAACGATTATTACTGGTAGGTAGTGGTTTTTTCCCTATCTTTGTTCATATGACCAAAATCCTTTTTTTGCTACGTTTTCCCATCTGTTTTGCTAAATTTTCCTAGCTATTTCCTATGTTTTCCTACATGCACGAAAATGAGCCACAAAGAATTGATTAGAGCATTGGTTTTGTAGGACAAATTTGTCGAAGATGACGAAGTCTTTACTTTACTATTCACCGTCCTCGTTGGATTAGAGAGAGTATGGCGGATTTCAATCGTCGTTTCAATGAAGTGATGTGAGATACAAACATAAAAATTCCTTATGCAACTTGTCCATAATATATTATGAGAAAATCGTAACCTGTTTCCTGCGTTTTTTGAGTTAAAATAACTTTGGAATCTCGGATTCTGCTGTGGCTATAGTTATAAAATCCATCAAATCTCTACCACTACTTTTTAGGAGACTAACTCCCGAAATTCTCAATGCAGGCGAATCAAAATCTTGTTTGGGTGGAGTATTACAGAGGTTCAAAATTTCGCGTTTTTTTAACTTACATTCAAATCCAGAATTCTTGAAAAACCCATAAATTATCATCGCTGCACTAGGTTCGAAATGGTTGGGCAGTAAAGGGTTACGCCTTCGAGTTTGAAAAATATCATGCTATCAGAATGGATTTAAAAAAGATAGAAGCATTGAAGATTACAGGTTGGTAACAGCAGTTCTCTCACTATTATTTCGTTATCACTCTCATTTCGGGCAAATTCCTGCTTGATGTCGTCTAAATCACCGTTTGAACTTTGAATCGACTTTTCATAGAAACGTTGTAAATGGATGTTTACTGATGACAGTGTAACCATTGGTGAAACCCGTTTGTCAACGTTCAACGTTCAAAACTCTGGTTCTGTAAAACAATGGTCTATTAGCGAATTTTTGAAGAAAATTAAGCTATTGCTCTCGGCTCAAAATTTGTAAAATGTGAATTTTTGAAACATTTTTATGCAGAAATCCGTTTCAGGCTATTCTGAATCATATTCTGAAGTTTAACGCATTTTTTTATGTATGTATGTATGTATATGTATTTATGTATGTAGGTGTCATTCCATACGATAACTGTCCGTAGAATTGTGCTAGAAACTTCAAACAAATTTCAAAATGTTAGGGACACAAAACGAAAGTTCAAGTTCGTTCGCCAGCATGATCGGATTACATCTTCGGGTTGAAATTTTCAAAAATGTAGTCAAACATTTCAAAATAGCCTGTTTTTTGCGATTTTTTGTACGAAATAATTTTTTCAGCATACTAACATGTGGTATATTCGGAATCAGCGTAAAATATTCCGTAATCCGATTCTCTCGGTCGCTCTCTTTAACGTTTTACGCTGAACTGTTTTAGGGCTTAATGTAGCTTTAATACTGACTGTCGCTTAGAATATATCAGCCATGCAATTATGAATAAGTTCTACTTATGTACGTACTAGCACGCAGACCCAAGGCCTCGCTCCGCTCGGCCGTCAATACCGACTGAAATGTCGACAATTTCTTCAAAAATTCGCTCATGGGGTCACGCTGCATGACTGGACTTTTTTACTTCAACTTCAAATCCAGAATTCTTGAAAAACCCATAAATTATCATCGCTGCACTAGGTTCGAAATGGTTGGGCAGTAAAGGAATACGCCTTCGAGTTAGAAAAATATCACGCAATCAGAATGGATTCAAAAAAGTTAGATGCATTGAAGATTTCATGTTGGTAACAGCAGTTCTCTCACTAATATTTCGTTATCACTCTTATTTCGCGGGCAAATTCCTTCTTGATGTCGTCTAAGTCAACGTTTAAACTTTGAATCGACTTTTCATAGAAACGCTGTAAATGGATGTTTACTGATGACAGTGTAACCATTGGTGAAACCCGTTTGTCTTAAATCAACGTTCAAAACTCTGGTTCTGTAAAACAATGGTCTATTTTAACCATGGTAGAACCGGCCCTAAATGTCACTGGCCTAAAAGACCTCGAAAACGCTATTGGTGATGAATTTGACAAGAAAGGGGTAGGGGAAAGGGACAATGACAATCACTTAAAAAGCTGAAAACAGACTACGCTGACGTGACGTGGGATGACGCGGGATGGTGTAGTAAGACGGGGGACCACGTGTGAAGACAAAATGTAAACAAAGGATTCGGACGATCACCAACAGATTGCTCCGACGTGAAGTGGTAATGCGTGGGATGATGCCGTCTGGCGTATCCTACGCCTTAATACGCCATCTACGCGTCAGGTCAAAGTCAAAAGATTTGGATTTTCGTCAAACGTGTGAAGACATCAGCCGGCGTCAGGTCGTCTAGGTAATTAAGTTATCAGTTTGAACTCACCTGAAGCAAACCGCCAGTCTGATCTCTACTGGTATGCTCTCTCGTAGTTGAGTCGAGCGTTTCTCAATTTTCGGACCAACTAATTTCAACAAATGATAGAACTCATTTTTCGTCATACGGAAATACATGACGAAACGCTCTTCCTCCTCCACCAATTAGGGCATCAAAGTTGAAAATTTGCCGTACAGGCCCCGTGTGCTGTTGATGGGATGCACCCATATCCTTGATGCTGCTGCTGCAGCACAGGCGATTCCCAGCAATTTCGAGAAGTTCTCGCATTGTCGAAGATTACACATCAACTGAACACACCTTCCACCCTCTTTTGAGCAAGATATCCCAGCTCACGTCCCCCACCTTCACGTCACGTCAGCAAAGTGTGAACATGTGGGCCCATCTCTGACGTGGTCTGTCGCTGCCTGATCATGCGTCATCCCACGTCACGTCAGCGTAGTCTGTTTTCAGCTTTACTCTTCCTCATCCCGAATGCGGAGGATACTGAAGACCCCGAGGTATGGTAGGGCCACCTTCATTGCCACCCATACCGTTTCAAAATTTGAGGAGCAGCCTAATCGACTCCCTCCGGACAGAAAGTTAAGGTTTTAACAGAATCGCTATAACCCTCTTCCGAAAATATGAATGCCGGATTTGATGATGTGGGCCCAGCGCCTTCGTCCAAATTCGTCATGTGGTAGCATAGCGCAGCCAAGATACGAGCTGTAATCTATTCCTCGGTAATTCCATCAACTTTATTTTGGTGGGGTTGCAGAAGTTATAATCGTTAGTAATATACTCGTAAATAGTTACATTGGACAATTAAGACTTCAACCCGCCAAGTCCTAATGCATCCTGAAAGGTGCACCTCTATGAGGCGCTTTAAAAATAAATTTTGGGTATTGAGAAATTCCCATGTTTCTGTTGGGCTCTGTACGATGTAGCAAAGTGATTTTGTCAAAATGCAACCAATAAAGACACCTGCTGTATATGTCAGTTCAAAGTGGAGTAGTGGAGCATAATTTCCCTATCAGTAAAAACTATTTGCTTTACAAAGCAATCTAATTAGCTTTGCCATTTTCCACCTAATGTTTCCTGAATTATAACCCATACTATATTCCACCCATATTAAGCGATACTACGAATTCTTCAAACAAGTAAATTGATGAGATCAGGAGTGTGAGACGGTTCTCATTTCATATAACACACCTTAACATTTGTTGGTGAACACTTCATCTCGAACATTCGAGTTGCAGTATTTGGGGACGTTTCAATTTTGAATAAATGTGGGAGGGAACCCCTATTTGCTTCACGTTATGCACTATTGATGGTTTTAACGGTTAAGTCACAGTACTCTACTAAATATTGATGTTATATTTGGTGATGTGGGCCCTGCATATAAACCCATCATAATCCAGTAGGGTCATTCTCATTTCATTTGCCGCTTTCATGTCCCCGACGACGAATTCTCACAATTCTTGACCAACACTAGCGATTTTGTCGGAGAAAAGGGTAGTATAAGTTGGAAGATCAATGAAGAAATAATTTGACTGCCCAAAATCCCCTTTAACCAATACACAGTGTCAACGAAAAACCTTGAAATCCTGGAAACTCATGAGTGTTACTGTCCCCTCCTACCTAACATGTAAGTAGAAGTTAGGTAGTTAGGAAACAATGACAATCTAGAACTGGCCAGGGTTACTAGCTGCAGTAGGTTGGTTCCTCATTATTTAGAGTAAGGTTTTACATTTTTAAGATTTTTCCCAACCCGTGAAAAACTAGTTTTCCAGTCAGTCCCCCATATCTCATCTCAATGAGACCTCAGGAGTGTTATCATTTTTGCGATCAAGAAAGCCGATGGAAAATGGCGGGTGTGGTGAAATCCACCCCCTCTTGTCAACAGCCCTTTTCAGGGCTACCAAAAAGAGGTAGATACAACACAAAAATATTTACAAGACGTCGAATTATAACTCCGTCAAACAAAATATTTCACCAGAGAGAAAATACTAAATTCTCTCCCAAAAGTGAAATATTAAAGAATAACACGCAAGGCGACCTCCCCAAACATTTACTGGGCGAGAGAGATGCGACAAACATCTCGAAACAAGTCGCCTTGAATGAGAACACGCAAGGCGACCTCCCCAAACATTTACTGGGCGAGAGAGATGCGACAAAAATCTCGAAACAAGTCGCCTTGAATGAGAAACCTCAAACAGGAAAACTCAAGGTCGTTCAGCCACCCCCGGGGACCCCGTCAAAGCGACGGACGCAGGGAAACCACCTCGGAAGACCAACTCAGCTATCATATGCACAGATACTGAGAAAACACTGTGCGAACCAATGAGATTGCACAGTCGAATTTACGAAATTAAGCGAGCCAATCCGAAGCTAGTTTGATCGTACCAAATTAGTTGACGAAACTAATTTGCATACTAACCATAAAGTGGACACCACTTTTCGTTATAAATACCTCGTTCAGAGCCTGGCATTTCATTCCACTCTCCGCTCTCGACGACGACACACTCTGAAGTACGAAGATTTCTACACGCACCAAGCTGACGAACCTTCTGCTACACGAAGTCATCTCAAGAACGATTTTTTTACTGCTTTCTACAAGCCAGTCCTTCTCTCCACGCAGATCTCGCATTGGCATCTACGAGTCCAGTGATTATTCATCCTGCTCATTGCCCAACGTAGTTCATCTGTTAGGACGCCACCCGGTGCAGCTATCGATATTCTCTTTAGCTCGCACGCCCGAGGGACGTTCCGAGCCGTGTCGCCCGGATTACATAGCCTTAAGCTCGTAATCGACCGCTGTGGGCACGCCGGTAAATTACTCAGCTCCTCCGCTCTAATTTACCGTCTAAGGAAGCTTTTTTCAAAGCTACGAGGTAGGACCCTGCCATCTGAACATTGGAAAGACGTTCTGGCAAGCGAGTCCACCTCCAAAACCCTCTATTTTTCACACATAGAGGCATCGAAACGAGCTAAAACTCGATCAATTCGATGGAACGCCGGCCTTCCTACTTCCCCTTGCAAGGGGAGGAGGGCGACGGCGAAGCTGGGCCGAGTAGCCCACACAGTGCGCCCTACCGGCCACACGGCGAGCCCGCTGAACCCAGCGACAGCGAAAGGCACGGCCCTCACGTCCGAATCGCCTTCTCGCCCGACGTATTCGTTCGAGAAACTTTCGAACAAGCCTCGCCTATACAAAAGATCGAGGAAACTTTTCAGACTCGCTCTGAAGCCGATCATTATGATTCGACCAAGCTGTCAGAATACCCACGATATTCGACGCAGGCCTACTCGGCCGATCCGAGTGTCAAATACACTCCAAATGCACAAAAAACGAAGGATACTTTTCAGTACCTCAACCAAGCTCAACATATTCCCCTTTCAGATATAAATCTAAGGCCGGAATATTACAAAACGGCTCAGTACCAAACTGATCGAACCCAGCACTTACGGCGCGAGCCTAGCGCTCCACGCGGCTGCGACACGGACTATCCCCCCTTTCAGTCCGCGAAACCAGTTGACCTTGGCGGTTCCTCCCGCATTCCTCGCGGGGGTGGCCTGGAGACTAACCCGCATAACCGGGATATAAATGTCCGACTTGGCCTACCTACGCCGAGTCAAACCTATATAAATCCACTACAAATGGTGACCCCGCCTTTGAACAGGCTCAACACGGAGCATTTCGTTCCCTCTTATGAAGCTAGTGGATTTCAGGGAACCACTGCGGGCGTGCGACCCCCGCCGGGCCTCTACGCCCCACATCTCACGCAACATCCCTCTACACAAGGTGGTTTTCAAGCACTTTTAGAGGAGATGGGAGATTATCAAAAACCAGTCTTCCAAAAGAAGAATATTGATCGTGCACTCGCCGAGTTCGATCAATACTGCGTGAGAAAACACATGAGAACGCAAAACGAATGCTTCTCAGCTATATACAAGTGGGTGCCAGAAGAAATGAGGGAAGCTATCGACTCAGCTTACCTCACGGCACCCCACGCTCCCTACGAAGAGGCCAAACAACGCCTCCAACGAGAATATGGGTTGTCCTTACAGGACAGGCTCCTCGCACTCGAGGACCCCGCATCTCTCGCCAAAAAACCCAGCACCAAGTACCACGAGATGTACTCGAAAGCTGTTGGGTACTTTTCGGATGCTCTAATCACTCAAAAGTGGATTGAGACTCTTCCCATCGAAGCACGAGGTATGGTCGCAGCTCAGCCTACCACGACCTCCCGGCTCGACCTAGCTGATACGCTACACGCGTACAGAGCAGAGAATACTTCTCTGAACATACGAGGAGTTGAATCTACTCCGAAACCCATAAATACTGGTTTCAAAAAGGCCCTCCCAAAACAAGCTGAGTTCAAACCTCAAACAGTGGAGAGTAAGCCTCACAAACCGACGGCCTATGTCTGTCGTAACCACGCACGTTTCGGTAACGAAACTCGCAAATGTGCAGACCCAGAACACTGCACTTGGAAGACGAACACTGCTTCCAAAACTAACAGAAAGGCTGCGACTATAAGCCAGCCTAAAACACGGGTTTCTACCGAAAATACTCAGCAGTCGGTACAAGAAAGTACCATTCCAACCTCCGACACAGAGAGTTCGGAAAACGAATAACTGCCAGCGTATCTGAGCCTATACGCCGGCAGTCTACTGAGTATAAAAGGCTTTTTTTCAAGTGCAAACTAAATGGCACTGAATTTCTCATTGACACGGGAGCAGAAGTGAACATTCTGCCCCACAATGTCACAAAAACATTGGGCTTGAAAATTCTGAAGTCCAACGTTAAGCTCACAGCAGCTAACGGAGCCCCTATAGACACACTAGGGCGAGCTAACACAACAATTAACATCGGCCTCGGGGACATGACCACCGAGTTTATGATCACGAAAGTTGATCTAGCGATCCTAGGTATTCCATTCCTCGAGTCTTGGGATATCGGAATAGGGGTCAAACACAAGTACATTTATAAAGATAAAATAAAGTGCTATGCCGATCAAAAAATAGCTGCAGTCATGGACAAAAGGTTCACTGACGAACAAATAGCAGCTACTATCCCTCATCGTGAAAATACTCCTCAACCAGAGGACGTACAAATCACGGAGGACGAAAACATTCGCTCTATCATTAACAAATACAATGATAAAATGAGCAAAATTCAAGGTAAATGGAAAAACAACGGGGTTTACCACCGTATAACCACGGAAGGAACACCAGTACACTTCCGAGCAAGACCCATGGCGGGCGAAAAACGGGTTCAAGTCAAAAGTACTCTTGACAAAATGCTTTCAGAAGGCATAATTGCACCATCAGATTCCGAATGGGCATCCCCGTTACACTGTGTGCCAAAAAAAGACGGGTCATGGAGAATCACCGGCGACTACCGTTTCCTCAACGCGAAAACGAAGAAAGACGCCTACCCTCCTCCTCACATTCGCTCTTTCCAAGCGAATTTACATGATACGCAAATCTATTCGACAATAGATTTAAAATCAGCGTATTATCATATTCCGATGCACCCAGATGACGCTCATAAAACTGCGATTATTACACCTTTCGGTCTTTATGAGTTTAAGAAAATGAGCATGGGTTTGGCCGGAGCGGCTCAAACATGGCAAAGATACATGGACAGCATCATGCGAAAATTTGATTTCGCATTTGTATACCTAGATGACATCCTGGTGGCTTCTAAAAATTATAACGAACACATGAACCACCTCAGACAAATTTTTGACAAACTAGGGGAACACGGACTTCGAGTAGGTTTTGATAAATGCATTTTTTCAAAACCTACCGTCGATTTCCTAGGTTTCACTATCTCGAAAGAAGGGATAATTCCTAAACGAGATAAAATAGAAACCATAGAACAATTTCCTAGGCCAATAGACGTACGAAGTCTACGCAGATTCCTAGGTATGTGTGGTTTCTACCGAGCATGCTCGAGCAAATTCGCTCACACGGCACAACCTCTGTATGACTCCATTCAGTCAAACAAAAAAAATGACAGAACACCTATCGAATGGACATCAGAGAGAGAAAAAGCTTTCAACAGCTTAAAGCAAGCAATGATCAAAGCAACATTGCATAACATTGCTCACCCACACCCTACGGCGGAGTGGAGATTAGTCTGTGACGCATCCGACACACACATCGGAGCGGCACTAGAACAAGAAATTACAGACAAACATGGCTCGAAATCGTACCAACCATTGGGATTTTTCAGTAAAGAAATTCCAGAACAATGGAAGAACAAAGCATCGTTCGACAAGGAAATGTTCGCCGTTTACCAAGCGTGCATTCACTGGCACAACGACTTGGACGGCAGATCTTTCCATATTTGTTCGGATCACAAGCCTCTGCTCGGCACGATGCTTAAGAAGAATGCACATTTTTCTAAAATGAGATTAAGATGGCTAACATACATCTCTCAAATGACGAGTGACATTCGTCATATTTCCGGAGAGAGCAACGTCGTCGCAGACGCACTCTCCAGACCCTTCGATCCGGTTGAAATTCAAACGAAATCGATTTCAACCCAGACGGACGAGGGTCCACCCATAGCCGAAATTTCGAAAATCACGGCTGCAATAGAATGCAATCTTCTACTGCACATTTCAAATTCACAAATTCGTTCTCCCCCTACCGCGGAGGACAAATTGAAACTCACACGAGTTGAATCCTCTCAAGGAGAAATTTGGTGTAACCTAGACCTAGGACACCCTAGACCTTATATTCCAAACGAAATAAGGGAAGAAATAATAAGCCAAATTCACAATTTGGGACACCCAGGTATACACTCTACAGTGTATAAAGTTAAACAACGATATTTTTGGCACGGACTCCGTGCAGATGTCTCAAACTGGGTCCGAGCGTGCGAAACTTGCCAACGAGCAAAAATCACGCGCTCCGTGAAGCTCCCTTACTCCGAATTTGAAACGGCAAACAAATTTTCACACGTACACGTTGATATTACCGGACCCTTACCTTTAGCTAAAGGAGGGAAACGTTACATTTTGATGATGGTTGATAGAGCAACGGGTTGGCTAGAGGCAGTCCCTCTTAACAACATCGAAACAACCACAATCACAAATGCCTTTATCAATATTTGGGTAGCTTCAAAGGGCGTACCTAAATACATCACAAGTGATCAGGGCACTCAATTTGAATCAGATCTGTTCAATTCCATTATGGAACGTCTCGGAGTAAAACATACTCACACGTTACCATACAAACCATCAACAAACGGGATGGTAGAACGCAGAAATAGATCTTTGAAAGAGGCTCTCAAAGCTCAAAACGAAAATTGGCTCGACGCACTTCCCAAAGTTCTACTCGCCATGCGTACGGCAGTAGACCCGGCGACCGAAACTACGCCGTTCCAAAAAGTTTACGGGATTGATGTACCACTCCCAGGAGACATTTTCGTAACTTCTACGAACCTTTCGGAACCTCTTTTCTTCCGGCCTACGCATATTAAACATAATAATACGAAATATGCCGTAAACATGCCCAAAAATTTGGATACATGTACTCATGTCTATATCAGAGTGCCCACACAGCTCACCTCTCTGCAATGTCCTTACACGGGACCATTCAAAGTGGTTAAAAGAGATAAGTTTTCGGTTACAGTGCAAATTGGCGAACATACTAAAAAAGTTCCCAAACAGCAAATCAAACCAGCTTATACTCTACACTCGGAAGAAGCTGTTTCACAAGGACAATCTGTGTCACAAAATCAGACAGAAAGTAAGGAGAAAACTCCCCGAAAATCTGCCAGAAGGCACGTCCCCTCTACCAAATTCGACGAGAGGTGGGTAACGGCGCTCGAATCACCCCAACCGGCGTCGTCGTTATTAACACGACGTCTTGGGAGGGCCCCTGTGGTGAAATCCACCCCCTCTTGTCAACAGCCCTTTTCAGGGCTACCAAAAAGAGGTAGATACAACACAAAAATATTTACAAGACGTCGAATTATAACTCCGTCAAACAAAATATTTCACCAGAGAGAAAATACTAAATTCTCTCCCAAAAGTGAAATATTAAAGAATAACACGCAAGGCGACCTCCCCAAACATTTACTGGGCGAGAGAGATGCGACAAACATCTCGAAACAAGTCGCCTTGAATGAGAACACGCAAGGCGACCTCCCCAAACATTTACTGGGCGAGAGAGATGCGACAAAAATCTCGAAACAAGTCGCCTTGAATGAGAAACCTCAAACAGGAAAACTCAAGGTCGTTCAGCCACCCCCGGGGACCCCGTCAAAGCGACGGACGCAGGGAAACCACCTCGGAAGACCAACTCAGCTATCATATGCACAGATACTGAGAAAACACTGTGCGAACCAATGAGATTGCACAGTCGAATTTACGAAATTAAGCGAGCCAATCCGAAGCTAGTTTGATCGTACCAAATTAGTTGACGAAACTAATTTGCATACTAACCATAAAGTGGACACCACTTTTCGTTATAAATACCTCGTTCAGAGCCTGGCATTTCATTCCACTCTCCGCTCTCGACGACGACACACTCTGAAGTACGAAGATTTCTACACGCACCAAGCTGACGAACCTTCTGCTACACGAAGTCATCTCAAGAACGATTTTTTTACTGCTTTCTACAAGCCAGTCCTTCTCTCCACGCAGATCTCGCATTGGCATCTACGAGTCCAGTGATTATTCATCCTGCTCATTGCCCAACGTAGTTCATCTGTTAGGACGCCACCCGGTGCAGCTATCGATATTCTCTTTAGCTCGCACGCCCGAGGGACGTTCCGAGCCGTGTCGCCCGGATTACATAGCCTTAAGCTCGTAATCGACCGCTGTGGGCACGCCGGTAAATTACTCAGCTCCTCCGCTCTAATTTACCGTCTAAGGAAGCTTTTTTCAAAGCTACGAGGTAGGACCCTGCCATCTGAACATTGGAAAGACGTTCTGGCAAGCGAGTCCACCTCCAAAACCCTCTATTTTTCACACATAGAGGCATCGAAACGAGCTAAAACTCGATCAATTCGATGGAACGCCGGCCTTCCTACTTCCCCTTGCAAGGGGAGGAGGGCGACGGCGAAGCTGGGCCGAGTAGCCCACACAGTGCGCCCTACCGGCCACACGGCGAGCCCGCTGAACCCAGCGACAGCGAAAGGCACGGCCCTCACGTCCGAATCGCCTTCTCGCCCGACGTATTCGTTCGAGAAACTTTCGAACAAGCCTCGCCTATACAAAAGATCGAGGAAACTTTTCAGACTCGCTCTGAAGCCGATCATTATGATTCGACCAAGCTGTCAGAATACCCACGATATTCGACGCAGGCCTACTCGGCCGATCCGAGTGTCAAATACACTCCAAATGCACAAAAAACGAAGGATACTTTTCAGTACCTCAACCAAGCTCAACATATTCCCCTTTCAGATATAAATCTAAGGCCGGAATATTACAAAACGGCTCAGTACCAAACTGATCGAACCCAGCACTTACGGCGCGAGCCTAGCGCTCCACGCGGCTGCGACACGGACTATCCCCCCTTTCAGTCCGCGAAACCAGTTGACCTTGGCGGTTCCTCCCGCATTCCTCGCGGGGGTGGCCTGGAGACTAACCCGCATAACCGGGATATAAATGTCCGACTTGGCCTACCTACGCCGAGTCAAACCTATATAAATCCACTACAGCGGGAAACAGTCAGATGTGAAGGTTATATTGTCCAATTGAATATGTGAGACTGCAGTGGAATGCTTGGAGTTGCAGCAGTTTTTACAGCGAAACAAGCCTAAAAACATGGGGAGTATTTTTATTTTCAATCATGAGTGTTACACTAATTACGAGTGTTTTTAGTGCTTAAACAAAATAATCCGATATCAAGAACCATACTGCTTGGTGACAGGTTTCAAACAGTAGCCATCTCCGAGTTTTGCCACTTCATCATCCAGTGTGACGCCATTTTTACTGGAAATTCTCATGAGTGTTACCTCTCAGGAGTGTGACCAAGGATGGGAAAAAAATATATAAAATACAACATCAATGAAAAACTCACTGTTCATCTATAGAACACAAATCTGCAATGTACAATGAGTAGTATTTGCCGATCTAACCTCATTGTCGAGCACTTTCATATTTCACGTCTTTGAGGTTCTCAAACGACCCAAAGCGGCAAATGAAATGAGAATGACCCAGTACCTATCCAAAACTGAATTGTTCGATCCTTAAATAACTTCAAGGCTGTTTGTGAATATAACCGATACTTCCAGAAGATTACTGAGGACGTGTAAAATACCAATCTCAATTCTTCCTCCCAGGAAGCTGAGCTCATTCAACCGTAAAATTGAAATCCCGGTTATGTAATCGACGAATCCGTTGTCAACGAGTGTCAAAATAATTAAGATTTTAGCTGAACGAAAACTCCGGGTGGATTAAAAATTACGTATAGTGTTTCTAAAAAACTACTGGAGTACTGATGAAACTCCATAAGCCGATTATTAGGTTGAGCCCACTTTTCATCTTATAGATCTTATAGTTTCATCTTGTTTGAAAATTTTTTGTTTTCTTCATTTTTTGAACAAGTAGCATTAAGCACGTGAGCTGTACATCCGTATTTAACATCAACTTCTGTGGATTGTAAACGAAAATTAGACAATTTTAATGATTCCATAATGTAAAGAAATATAATTTTCAAAAGTTTTCTTAATGGGAATCCTTTTTGAGACATTCCGATACGATTGCTAGGGTTGGAAAATATTTCAAATACCTATTGCTTGAAGTATGGGATGAAATTCAGATTTACCCGTGTGTTCATAGTAGGGAATTCGCCAACCCCCTTGTTCCTCCCTCTCGCGCTTCGCATCGGATTCGTCCGCCATTATCGGAGACAACAGCAGCGAAGGTCGTCTGAGATCGACATGACTTTGTTTAACAATCCCCCCAAGGTGAGTGGCAATTTAAAATTATTTCTTAGCCGATTTGATCCATTCCTATTCATATTCAGTCAATATTTTCCAGCAAAGTCCTTGCCAATTGATAATCAAAGAACATTTCATAATATTACAGTCCACCATTTTCTGTAGTCATAAACGAAGCAGCACTCAACGATTTTACCAAATCATTTTGGAATAATAAATCAGGGTGCTCCCGAACACACATATATATATATATATATATATATATATATATATATATATATATATATATATATATATATATATATATATATATATATATATATATATATATATAGGTATATATATATATTCGAGGGTTTTCTTGAATTGACCAAACTAGACATGTGGTTTTTATGTTTTATTTCCCGACGTTTCCACCCAGGGTCTGGGTCCTAATCATGGGATCTACAAAATACAAAGCATGAATGTGAAAAATGGGTGAACAGTATATGGCTAACAAAGTATGTCTACTAACATTTCATAATAGGTAGGTATACTTTAAGTTTTACTTACAATATTTGCAACAGGCAACAGACTCTTCAATGTCAACTACACTGGTTCTGATTAACTGATAAGAGGTAAAAACATTGCGACTAATTGGACATGTAAACGGCTATAGGTGATTCTAAAGGGTACTGCAACGGACATAGGTAGTACAATCTAGGTACCTACTACATTATAGCTAAAAAAAATTCTAAATTATGAATGGTAGCATTACTAATTAAAACTATATAACGAATTGAAGGTGAAATTGAGGTGATGAAAGGGGGAAGTTTGATATGATTAGCTAGGTACATTGTTTTTATTTTAGTAATTTTGAATAAACAGTTGATAGGCCTTTTATGTCTCTTTTAAAATTAATGCACTTTTCTTCGTTTTTAATCATGAATGCTACTTCTTTAACTTTACGTTTTTCAAATGAAGATTCTAAACAACATATTTTCCAATTTTCGTCACTGACTGTGGGGTTATGTTTACTAACAGCTATGTGTTTCGCTAATGCTGTTGCATAATTGTCATTTGATGGAGTTTTACTGTTCTTCTGTAATGCTTGTATATTATCACGAGTATGGCCTTCCATTCTTTTTACTCCTAACTGCTTTGT